>CM067327.1:117542000-118151500 GCA_034376525.1 Nicotiana benthamiana | reverse complement strand
TTATGATAAATATAATTTACTTTATGATAAGCATAGAATCATAAGTTAAAATAACCAATAAATTGACAAAATTTCTCAGTAAAAAATAAACATAAATAGGACAAATTATTTGAAGAGTAACAAACATTGTCTTCATCACCCAACACTTAGAAAGCAATACACTAAAAATTCTATATGTCCTTATTTATTACATACGGTTAAAAGATTAATAACAATCACATAGATATAAATATGTAAAGGAATAAAGAATATTCTTATCTTAAATACTTAATGAGAATTTCAAACTTGAAGAGGTGGGGGAGGGGGGTTAGGCTGAATACTTGAGGCAGTGAGTATCAATGTAGGAGTTTTGTTCTAAAAAGGAATATTTTAAGGATAAAATAATAAAAATTTTGGTCAAACTTAAAGTGCTTAATAGCTAAATTTTCATAAGCTGGGGGTGACTAGCTTATGGCTTTGGCTTATTTTTAACTTATAAATACTTGGCTTATAAGCACTTTTAAATTTACCAAACGCATAAATAAGCCGAAAGGTACTTATAAGCTAATTTGATCAGCTTATAAACTTAGCCAAACACCCTCTAAATAACTTCAGCATTTTCTGCTGATCTTTTTGATAAAGCTTAATGACAAAACTAATGAATATAGGATAAAAAAACTTCAGCTTATTTAGTGCAATTACAAACAAAAACTTCAGCAAATAGAGAATAAAACTTCAACTATATGCTTGTTCAGCAATTACAAACAAAAACTTAAGCAAATAGAGAACAAAACTTCAGCTACTATGCTTAAGTTCAGCAATTACAAACAAAAAATTCAGCAAATAAAGTACAAAACTTTGGCTACTATGCTTAAGTTCAACAATTACAAACAAAAAACTTCAAGCCCGTCTACTAGAATGCTGAAGTTTTGCGTAATTGTCTTTATTACTTCAGCCCGTATGCTAAAATTATGAGAAAAAATAGATACACTTACAATTTCTTTTTACAAAACGAACACAATTTAAAACGTGATTCAAGAAGCAAGTATAAATATAAATACCCCAAAAATATACTATACTTAATTTTAAAAAATAAGTACAATTTCGAATCATAGCTTGCTGCTGAAAAACATTGCTAGGCTAGCACAGGTCTCTTCACTCTTCAAGTGTAGGAGTGGTTAGTGTAAGTACAAACTGTTAGTTGCATTACAACCATCTTTTGTTCTTTCGAAAAGTAGCAATATCTGTTATCGATTGTCCGTGTTCAAAGCAACGAGAAACTGGAAACCAGTAAGAAGAAGAGACACAAAAAAAAAAAAAAAATAATCACAGAAATGAAGAAATCCGAGATCACAGAATTCACTGTGTGTCCTTAAGGAATTTAACCCCCTCACTGTACCCGAGGTTGTGGATTATTTCCTCCCAGGATATAACGGATATACCTGTCGTAGGAGTGGCGGTACCTCAAACGCCTACGACTTCGACGAACTCAAATACGGGAACGAAATCACACTATGACTCGATATGTTTCAGTTTGCAGAAAAGAATGCAGAATTTTTAATGCACGAATATTTTTGTTTTTTTTTCTTTTTCTTTTCAGTACTAGAAAATGAGGCATTGCCTCAGTTTATATAGCCTCGAATTGTGACTGTTCGGAAAGGCTTGGTGCCTGTTCGGGAAAGGCCATGCCTTTTTCTGAAAAATAAGAACGTTGGGAAGTTTACAGTTAACAAATTATGTTAAAGCTAGTTAATGATTAAAGCTAGCTAAGTTGGTGTGAATGAGAAATGGAGGGAAGAAGACAATAGAAGGAAAATGAAGTTTCAAAGCAAAGTTCCTTTGAAAAGGAGCTTTGTACCATATTGGTGGTAGAAAGGGAAAGTTATGTGCTTATATTAGAAAGCACTTCTTCTAGCTCTTAAAGGGTTAAGAAGAGGGACTCCCCTCGCGCCGTCGTCGTCGCTCGGCTCGGCTTCGGCTTTGGATTTGGATTTGGATTTGGTCAAATGATCTGATTGATTGATAATCTTTTTGGACCAAATTTCTTTAAAAATAATTTCAGAAAATGAAGATTGAATTTTAAAGAAATTTGGTCCAAAAAGATTATCAATCAATCAGATCATTTGACCAAATCCAAATCCAAATCTAAATCCAAAGCCGAAGCCGAGCCGAGCGGCGACGACGGCGCGAGGGGAGTCCCTCTTCTTAACCCTTTAAGAGCTAGAAGAAGTGCTTTCTAATATAAGCACATAACTTTCCCTTTCTACCACCAATGTGGTA
The DNA here is from genome assembly GCA_034376525.1 of Nicotiana benthamiana. Lineage (NCBI taxonomy): Eukaryota > Viridiplantae > Streptophyta > Magnoliopsida > Solanales > Solanaceae > Nicotiana > Nicotiana benthamiana. Next base: position 118,149,241 of record CM067327.1, on the reverse strand, counting down.
CAAAGCTCCTTTTCAAAGGAACTTTGCTTTGAAACTTCATTTTCCTTCTATTGTCTTCTTCCCTCCATTTCTCATTCACACCAACTTAGCTAGCTTTAATCATTAACTAGCTTTAACAATCCCCCACATGAATGGGGAATGGCTATATGATGAAAAACATGCATGACAAAAAAAAAACTGTGTGATTCGTAAGCAAGGATTAATTGCATCTGGATAAGTAGATTTCTATTTGAACTTTCCGTAGTGAGCATATGTCGGATATACTCGGTCAATCGGTAGATTTGATATCTTTGAACCGTCGAGCTTTGGTGTATACCTAGACAACCACATGTCACACAATTAACCCTTTAACCATTTTTGGTTCTCATTGTTTTGTTCGTTTCAGCCATGAACACTTCCTGGTTCATAAGTGCGTAGAGAGCTGGCCTTATAGAGTTCTCCTTGAAGCGGCTTACACTTCACACTTACATAGGTGATTCCTAAATGTGTCATCCCGTAGATACACTATTTGATATACCCCGTATCAAACTTAGAAACCATTAAAAAGCCTTAATGCTTTATCCTGGTACTGAACATTGTCTCATCACGAGAATGGACCAAAAAGTTATTGTGACAATGTTGAACCGTCATCAATGACTTTGTTTGATCTCTTTGAACCTAGATCTTGGGATCTCATGTCTTCTAGGTAGAGTTACCGCCACGATGACTTGTCCTCGGCCATAGTCCCATTCCCCTCGATGATCTTTCAACCACTTCTCTAGTTAGGCCTTTAGTTAGTGGATCCGACACATTATCTCTTGACTTAACATAGTCAATTGTGATAATTCCACTAGAGAGTAGTTGTCTAACGGTATTATGTCTTCGTCGTATGTGACGAGACTTTCCGTTGTACATAACGCTCCCGGCTCTTCCTATTGCCGCTTGGCTATCGCAATGTATGCATATAGGAGCCAACGGTTTGGGCCAAAATGGAATATCTTCTAAGAAATTCCGGAGCCATTCAGCTTCTTCACCGGCTTTGTCTAGAGCTATGAACTCAGATTCCATTGTAGAGCGGGCGATACATGTCTGTTCCGATGACTTCCAAGACACTGCTCCTCCACCTATAGTAAAAACGTATCCACTTGTGGATTTAGTTTCAGTTGAACCGGTGATCCAATTTGCATCACTGTATCCTTCAATAACTGCAGGATACCTGTTATAATGCAAAACAAAGTTTTGAGTATGTTTCAAATACCCCAAAACTCGTTTCATTGCCAGTCAATGATTTTGGTCGGGATTACTCGTGTAGCGACTTAGTTTACTTATAGCACACGCAATATCAGGTCGCGTACAGTTCATAATATACATCAAACTTCCCAACACTCTGGCATAATCCAATTGAGAATGACTTTCACCTTTATTCTTTGCAAGAGCAAGGTTCATATCAATTGGCGTCTTTGCAACTTTAAAGTCCAAATACTTGAACTTTTCAAGTACTTTTTCAATATAATGAGATTGAGACAATGCTAGACCTTGAGGAGTCTTATGGATTTTAATTCCCAAAATTAAATCGGCAACTCCTAAGTCTTTCATATCAAACTTACTAGCAAGCATGCGCTTAGTAGCATTTATGTTAGCAATGTTGTTACTCATTATTAACATATCATCCACGTATAAACAAACAATGACGACGTGGTTCGGAGTGTTCTTAATGTAGACACATTTATCACATTCATTTATCTTGAATCCATTTGACAGCATCGTATGGTCAAATTTTGCATGCCACTGTTTTGGTGCTTGTTTTAGTCCATAAAGAGACTTAACAAGTCTACATACCTTCTTCTCTTTCCCTGGAACTACAAACCCTTCGGGTTGTTCCATGTAAATTTCTTCCTCCAACTCTCCATTTAAGAAGGCTGTTTTCACATCCATTTGATGGATTTCAAGACCGTACACGGCGGCTAATGCTACTAACACCCGAATAGATGTAATCCTCGTTACCGGCGAGTATGTATCAAAGTAATCAAGACCGTCTCGTTGTCTAAACCCTTTAACAACTAGTCTTGCCTTATATTTTTCAATAGTGCCATCAGCTTTCATTTTCCGCTTGAAAATCCATTTGGAACCTAAAGGTTTATTCCCTGGAGGAAGATCAACCAATTCCCAAGTATGGTTGTTCAATATGGATTCTATCTCACTATTGATTGCCTCTTTCCAAAATTGAGCTTCCGATGAAGACGTAGCTTCGTTGAACGTTCGAGGCTCATTTTCCAACAAAAATGTTAAAAATTCTGGTCCAAAGGAAGTAGTCGTCCTTTGACGTTTGCTACGTCTTGGATTTTCCTCATCAGGAATGTTTTCCTTTATTTCTTCCCGAGGTCGTTTAGATTCTTTGCTAGACGATGCACATTCCTTTTTATACGGATATATGGTTTCAAAGAAGTCAGCATTATCTGATTCAATTACCGTATTCACCTGAATGTCGGGATTTTCTGATTTGTGAACCAGAAATCTATATGCCTTACTATTTGTGGCATATCCTATGAAAACACAATCAACGGTTTATTTTTACCCTTTTGGGTTTAGGAACTTGCACCTTGGCCAAACACCCCCACACTTTGAAGTATTCCAAATTGGGCTTCCTTCCTTTCCACTTTTCGTATGGAATAGATTTTGTTTTGCTATGGGGCACTCGATTGAGTATTCGGCTAGCTGTTAGAATGGCTTCCCCCCACAAGTTCTGGGGTAAACCAGAACTTATTAACAGGGCATTCATCATTTCTTTCAGTGTTCTATTTTTTCTTTCCACAATTCCGTTTGATTGTGGCGAGTAAGGAGCAGTTGTTTGATGAATAATGCCATATTCCAAACATATTTTTTCAAAAGGAGATTCATATTCACCGCCCCTATCACTCCTTATCATTTTAATCTTTTTGTTAAGTTGAGTCTCAACTTCAGTTTTGTATTGCCTGAACGCTTCAATTGCTTCATCTTTACTATTAAGTAAATAAACGTAGCAATACCGCGTACTATCGTCAATAAAAGTTATGAAATACTTCTTTCCACCGCGAGATGGAATTGACTTCATGTCACAAATATCTGTATGGATTAAGTCTAAAGGACTTGAATTCCTTTCAACTGACTTATAAGGATGTTTAGCATACTTAGATTCAACACAGGTTTGACATTTTGATTGATTGCATTCAAACTTAGGCAATACTTCCAAACTAATCATTTTTCGCAAGGTTCTATAATTGACATGTCCTAAACGTGAATGCCATAAATCATTTGACTCAAGCAAGTAAGACGAAGCAGAAACTTTATTATTATTAGCAACAACCATTACATTCAGTTTGAAAAGGCCCTCTGTGAGGTAGCCTTTTCCTATGTACATTTCGTTCTTACTTATTACAACCTTGTCAGAAACATAAACACATTTAAAACCGTTCTTCACTAGAAGTCCGGTAGATACAAGATTTTTCCTAATTTCAGGAACATGACAGACGTTGTTGAGAGTCACCACCTTGCCAGAGGTCATCTTCAGCAGTATCTTTCCATAACCTTCAATCTTGGCCGTTGCAGAATTTCCCATATATATTGTTTCGTCGGGCCCGGCGGGAGCATATGAAGCAAAGGCTTCTCTAACAGCACAAATGTGGCGAGTGGCGCCAGAGTCAATCCACCACTCTTTCGGACTTCCCACTAGGTTGCACTCGGACAACATAGCGCACAAGTCATCAACCTCCTCGTTTGTTTCAACCATATTAGCCTGACCCTTCTTCTTTTCCTTTTTCGGAGCACGACAGTCTGCAGCTTTGTGTCCGATTTTTCCACAATTATGGCAGTTTCCCTTGAATTTCTTCTTGTTGGGATAGTTCCTTGGTCCCGATGCCTTTTTCCTCTTTTTCATATTAGTTGGGGCAGTTTCAACTATATGTGCTCCCCCTATGGTTGATCTCCCATTTGCCTTTTTCTCCGCTGCCTTGTTATCTTCCTCGATTCTCAATCGGACGATGAGATCTTCCAATGTCATCTCCTTTCGCTTATGTTTCAAGTAATTTTTGAAGTCCTTCCATGAAGGAGGCAACTTCTCTATCACTGCCGCAACTTGAAACGCCCCACTAATCACCAAACCTACAACAAACAACATGTAAGTGACGGGGCACTGAATACTTTTGACAAAGGCATTAATTAAATTTATACCTTCAGCGAGGAGATCATGGATGATAACCTGCAACTCTTGAACTTGAGTGACAACAGACTTGCCATCTACCATTTTGTAGTCCAAAAACTTGGCAGCGATAAACTTCTTTAAGCCAGCATCTTCTGTTTTATATTTCTTTTCCAACGCATCCCATAGTTCTTTTGATGTTCCCACATTACTATAGACGTTGTAAAGATCATCCTCCAGTCCGCTAAGAATGTAATTCTTGCACAAAAAATCTGAGTGCTTCCACGCCTCAATTACAACAAATCGTTCATTTTCAGGTGTTGATTCCGGCGGAACCGGAATATCCTCCTTAATAAACTTTTGAAGGCTTAAAGTAGTTAGATAGAAGAACATCTTTTGTTGCCATCGTTTGAAATCAATCCCGGTGAATTTTCCGGGCTTCTCTGCCGGAGCCGGTGCTGGTGCAGTACAACTGGAGGACGCAGCATTGCTCGTAGAACCAACCACGGGGGCTGGTGTGGCAGTAACAGTAGCAGTAGCATTCAAATTTGGAGTTTGGTCTCCCATTTCTGTCGTAGGAAATAACAGAACACTTTAATAATCGATGAAGATTTTATTTCTTCAAACCGAATCAAATTTACACAAACAGAATTAAAACAAACTTCAAATAGAATGTAATAAACTGTATGTAGTATACTTGATGAAGTTTTTATATCTTCAAATCAAGTACCCAAATGAGTAGAAAGTTCTGAAAACTTTAATCTCAACCGGAGTAGAAAATCCGAAGATTTAGTCTCCAAACAACATACAAGTTCGTTACATGCAAACAACAAAATTACAAGTTTCTTTTATTTTCTGGACAGTCACAATTTACGGAAATAATAAATTAAATTCCTTAAGCTTGTTATCGATTGTCCGTGTTCAAAGCAACGAGAAACTGGAAACCAGTAAGAAGAAGAGACACAAAAAAAAAATAATCACAGAAATGAAGAAATCCGAGACCACAGAATTCACTGTGTGTCCTTAAGGAATTTAACCCCCTCACTGTACCCGAGGTTGTGGATTATTTCCTCCCAGGATATAACGGATATACCTGTCGTAGGAGTGGCGGTACCTCAAACGCCTACGACTTCGACGAACTCAAATTCGGGAACGAAATCACACTATGACTCGATATGTTTCAGTTTGCAGAAAAGAATGCAGAATTTTTAATGCACGAATATTTTTGTTTTTTTTTTCTTTTTCTTTTCAGTACTAGAAAATGAGGCATTGCCTCAGTTTATATAGCCTCGAATTGTGACTGTTCGGAAAGGCTTGGTGCCTGTTCGGGAAAGGCCATGCCTTTTTCTGAAAAATAAGAACGTTGGGAAGTTTACAGTTAACAAATTAATATTTTTCCCGCGGGAATTAAAAATAATTTCAGAAAATGAAGATTGAATTTTAAAGAAATTTGGTCCAAAAAGATTATCAATCAGATCATTTGACCAAATCCAAATCCAAATCCAAATCCAAATCCGAAGCCGAGCCGAGCGACGACGACGGCGCGAGGGGAGTCCCTCTTCTTAACCCTTTAAGAGCTAGAAGAAGTGCTTTCTAATATAAGCACATAACTTTCCCTTTCTACCACCAATGTGGTACAAAGCTCCTTTTCAAAGGAACTTTGCTTTGAAACTTCATTTTCCTTCTATTGTCTTCTTCCCTCCATTTCTCATTCACACCAACTTAGCTAGCTTTAATCATTAACTAGCTTTAACAATATCTTAGCTGTTACTAAAGCTATTGAGACTAACTGCCAACTTTTTAGTTCTTTTTCTCAATTCACATTAAATTTTAATTGTCTTGAGCTAAAGGTATATCAAAAATTATCTTTTTATCTTCATAATATAAGAATAACACTTGCATATATATTACCCTTCTCAAATTTCACTTGTAATTAATATATGGACATAAATTTTATTGAAATGTGAAAAAAAAAGTTTTTAAAGCTATATTGAAAAATATTTTTTGGAAGTTAAAATCTATTTAGACATATATTTTATTGGAACAAAACGTCAAAGTTTTGTGAATGGAAAAAAAATTCATCAAAAAATTATCCTAAACTAAATTTTGGAATTTAAAAAAAATAATTTTTTTCAAAAACTAATCATATTCCATGAAGAAATAGTATTTTCAAAAAAAAAAATTGAAACTTCTTTTTTTCTTTTACCAAAATCTATTATCAAATGGGACCTTAAATTGTCATTGCATCAACGTTCAATAGTGTTTTCAAGCTCATCACCAAATATGTACATAATCGAACTAAATTAATTTAGTGTTCAGGTGTTGGTAATTGATCGTTTGATCAAAATAATCAATAAAAATAATTTAGTAGGGAAAGAGGTATCAAAAATCAAGAACTAAGAAACGCTATCTAGTATAGAGTTGAAAACAATTGAAGTTTCTTCCTTTTTCAATGAGTACATTTTTTTTCTCTCAACAAAATTGCTTATGATTTACAAAACCTCCATAGAATCCCCCAAAAGTTATCAACAATAAAAAAATTACCCGCACAATCAAAATGGCATGATGTGAGTAGTCTTCGTATCATAGCTAGTAGAAAGACAAGAGGCCGCTTTCAAATTTACCCTAAACACTTTAAGCAAATCGGCGGCCATTTGTCTCACCGCCGGCGAACAATTACTTTGCAACAACAACAATATCTTCGCCATGCCGTTGCTCTTCGCCACCGATTCCTGTGCTTTATGATCCCGAAACAAGCAACACAAGCTCCACAGAATCGTTACCGCATGTTCCGTTGCTTCGTTCGACACTTTCAATACTTTCTTCACTATTGTTTGTACGCAATCTCCGTCGTTACACAGTTCTACTCTCCCTTCTTTACACGTAGACATTAATTCTAACAATCTCAACACTTTATCCGTTAATCCGGTTCCCAGCTCCGCCGTGGACAGTGCTTTTCCGATAGTTTTCACCGCTCCGGCTTTTACGAGCTTCACGCGGTTTCTGCGTAGCATTGCGAGAGAAATTAAACATGAAATGGAACTTTCCATTAATTCGGGATTCCAATTGGAATTAATCGTTGAGAAACTCACGAGAACTGAGTATAAATCGGTGTTTTCGGATAAGGATGATTTAGTTTCGGAATCAGTTGACGTGATGAACTCTAAAGCTTTTGTCATCTCAATTTTCAACTTTGAGCTTCCGTTTTTGAGAACATTTATTATTGTCGGAGATACATCGCTTGCTTTAGCGACTTTTGACGCGGAAGAGCTTCGTTCAAGCAGCATTTTCCAGAGAGGCACGATTTTCTCAACAACTTTAAGGTTTTTAGGATTGTGAACGAGGAATGAAGTGAGAATCGCGAGGAAATCACTCTCCCTGGCAATAGAAGCTACGAATCGGAGATTCTCCGGTGATTCTTCGGAGAAAGCTAAGAGTTTCGATAAGCGGTCCGAGTTCACCTCCAACTCGGTGTGAATTCGAAAGTCGCTAACGAACAGTTTGATTAGCTCACGAACCTGATCGCGACTGACTGAGTTAACTCGGTTCGACTCGCCGGCGGGGGCTTGAGTTCTGACCGAGTCGGACCAGATCCGGATGAGTCTTTGGAGAGTGTGGTTAGGTACAAGGTCCTTAGTTTGTAGGACTTGCATGGTGGCCGGACAAGTATTGTTGCCACTGTCAAGCCACCGTTGGATGCTACTCCGGTCGTAGGTGACACCGGTACATAAACTCACCGGCGATGTCATGACGTCGAGAGAAATCGGACACCGGAAGAAACTCGGCACCGTTATGTACAAATCGTCCTTCCGCATTGTTTTGTTGCCTTTGAATTGGGTGTGTTTTGGAGAGAGAAAATTGGAAATGCGCAATTTCTGTTTGTTTGGTGGGTCAAGTTTTTAGAGAGAGAAAGAAATAGAGAAGAATGGGAGGTGGGGGAACGGGGAAAGAATGGGTTTATGAAGAAGAAGAAAAAACAGTCAAAGGAATAGTGACGTCATTTGTTAGAAATTCCTTTGCTTTTTATGTAGTCTTTGGCTCTTTTTTAATTCCTCTCGCACTTCATTTTTTTTTTAGTTTTTGAGTGTGGTGACCCGTACAAAAGAATATTTAAGTTATTCGTAATAAAGTAAGATAAAAATTATTAATTTCATTATTATTGTCTAATAAAATTTTATATCATTCAACTTCGTCTGAAATTATTTTTTAATAGTGTGAGGAGGTACGTGTCTACTTTCGAGAATCAGTTTAGATCATGTCGGGGCGTTTGACTACGGAAGCGATTTATCTGGTAAGAAAATTAGTAGAGCAGTACAGGAAGAGAAAGAAGGATTTGCATATGGTGTTTATTGACCTTGAGAAAGCATACAATAAAGTACCGAGGGAGGTCCTATGGATGTATTTGAGGTTAGTGTCGTTCCGGTATCATACATTAGGGTGATTAAAGATATGTATGATGATGCTAAGAATGGGGTGAGGACTATAGGGGGTGACTCGGAGCATTTTTCTGTAGTAATGGGATTGCACCAGGGATCGGCTCTTAGCCCATTTTTAATTTCCTTGGTGATGGATGTATTGTCGCGACAAATCCAGGGGGGTGCCTTGGTGCATGCTATTTGCCGATGATATAGTGTTGATTGACGAGACACATAGCGGAGTTAACACGAGGTTGGAAGTTTGGAGACAGACCTTGGAGTCTAAAGGTTTCAAACTGAGCAGAACCAAGACATAATACCTGGAGTGCAAATTCTGTGACGAGACCCATGATGCAGATGTAGAGGTTAAGCTTGATGCTCAAGTTATCCCCAAGAAAGCGTGTTTTAAGTATCTCGGGTCTATTATCCAAGATAACGGGAAATTAACGAAGATGTCGCACAACGTATCGGAGCGGGATGGATGAAGTGGAGGCTCGCTTCCGGTATTTTGTGTGATAGGAATGTGCCGCTGAGACTTAAGGACAAGTGGTGGTTCGATTGGCTATGATGTATGGGGCTGAGAAATGGCCAGTCAAGAACTCCCACATGTAGAATATGAGAGTAGCATAGATAAGGATGCTGAGATAGATGTGTGGGTATACCGGAAGAGATAGGATTAAGAATGAAGCTATCCGGGACAGAGTGAGAGTAGCCTCTGCGGAGGAAAGGATTAAGAATGAAGCTATCCGGGACAGAGTGAGAGTAGCCTTTGCGGAGGACAAGATGTGGGAGTCGAGGTTGAGATGGTTCGAACATGTTAAGAGAAGAAGTATTGATGCTCCCATCAAAAGGTGTGAGAGGTTGGCTATGGAGAGTTTGAGAAGAGGTCGAGGTAGGCCTAAAAAGTATTGGAGAGAGATGATTAGACAGGACATGACGCTGCTTCAGCTCACTTAGGACATGACCCTTGATAGGAGGGTGTGGAGGACAAGGATTAAGGTAGAATGTTAGTAGTTGTTCACCGATAGTCTTAGTAGCATGCATGTCCCTTCATATTTTTAGATTTCGATCACATCATGTGGTTGTGTTCTCCTCAGGTATTGTATTCCCTACTGCTACTGTTTGGTACTACTTATCCTTTATCTCCTTCTCCCCACCCCCCTTTCCTTTCTCTTCCTTCATTACTTTCCACTTCTTCTTCTTATCCTTACTGAGCCGAGGGTCTATTTGAAACAACCTCTCTACCTGCATTAGTTAAGGGTAAGGTCTGCGTATATACTACCCTCCCCAGACCCCACCTGTTGGGATTAAAATTGGGTTTGTTGTTATTATTCTTTATAATAAAGATAGTTTGGTGCATTGGCCTCCCGCTACATGCGGGATCCTGGGGTCCTAGCACAAGGGTTTATTATACGCAACCTCACCCTGTACTTCTGCATGTAAGATGTTGTTTACATGGCGCAAACGCATGACCTTTTTGTCAGATAACAACAACTTTACCAGTCACGTCATGGCTCCCGGGTCTATAAAAAATAATATTTTTTATATTATTTTAATGAGAAGTTTTATAATCACGATATGTTTAAGATCCCATATTTAAAATATCATATGAATAAGACATATAAATGTCATGACATATTTTATATGTCATATTTAATTTATTTTAATAATTTTGTATCAAATTAAGCACAAAAAATAAAATATAACGAAGAGAATATTATTTATTGTTAATACTGAATATGGATAAATTTATCCAGGTGGAATGGTCAATGAAAAGAAAGCTTTTTATTCAATTCAAAATGGGGAAAAAAGGTAAGCACATTGGGTGTTGCAATGAGGTTCTCTTCTTTAGTGTGCTTTGCTCATCACCATCCAATTTACAACCTCCTTTCACTTTTTTCTTTATTTACTCCATTTTATTGTTCAAAATTGGATTCCTTTCAATTTTTGTCTTATCTAGAGAATAAAAGGAAAAAGAAAAGATTAATATATTTAATTCATGGTTAAAATAGGTTTTAAGAGATAAAACTTTTATAAGGTACGATTATTATATGGGTATTTAAAGTTACAGTCTCTCCCACTTGTCCATAATGATTGTACGTGCGCCATTAGTGTTAAAATACAAGTTTAAGTTTATTTATTACTTGCTTATCCAATTTAAATGCTCCCTATTGCATTATTGCGCCGATTACTCATAGTAGAAATTGATTCTTTTAACAAAATAGATATAATAAAAATATTATAATACAACATCTTTTTGAAAAAGTACTTATATTTATAAGTTTGATCAACATATAATCTTACTCTAATTAGAGTGTCCATGAACTCTAATAACATAAAAACACATAGGGTAATAAAAGGAATAAAACTTATAGCTTGTCTAAACAAGCTTCAAAAATCGGTTTATTTTGAGAATTTAAAAAAAAAAAAATATTTTTGATGATAAAATTTTTATGTTTGACTAATTAATTTGAAAATATTTTTCAGCAGTAATAGTGTTTGGCAAACTTTTAAAAATTACTTCTAAATGTATATTTTTAAAGTGTTTTGAAGAAAAGTGCTTCTGATAAATTTTTTTTTTCTTCTCCAAACTTGCTTCTGGTTTTCCTTTAAAGTAAATATTTTTTCTTTTAAAAGTTTGATCAAACACTTCAACTTCGAAAAAAAGGCATTGTTTTGAAAGAAAAAAGAAGAAGTGTTTTTGGTCTTGAAGAATCTTGGGCAAACAAGTTATTACTGTCAGTGTAATGGGTCCAGCTATGGGTGTTCATGGTTCAGTTTGGATCGGTTTTTCCGTAAAAAGAAACCAAACTAGGTAAGTCGATTTTTCAAATATTAGAATCAAATCAAACCAATTAAATCGGTTTTTTTCGATTCTGTTTATGTCAGTTTTTTCGGTTATATGTCGGTATTTTCTTAAATATAAGACATACACTACTAAACACATATTCCCGCGACCATATTTTCAATGTTACACTATCAAATCAATTGCGCTTTGAGAAATCTATTATTTACCAAGATATATTGATGATAATTGAATCAAATAGTGATAATAATTTAAGGACTCAATTAAAAATATGCAGAAATGGATTCTTACACTAAACAAAAGAAAACTACCAATCAAACTAGAATGTAAATGTAAAGAACTATATTAAAAGTGCAAATTATTAACATTTACCATAAATTTTTTGAAACTTTGTATAACAATAACATATATATAGGTGTAATAATAAATTTGGAATAGATACTCATGTAGTTGGTTTGGGTAAGTTTTTTCTGATTAAAACCAAAACCAAACTAAATTTGATCGATTTTTAAAATTCAAAACCAAAACCAAATCAAACAAAAAAGTATCGATTTTTTTGATCGATTAGATTTAGTTTTCAATTTGGTTCGACTTTTCGGGTTTTTATGAACACCCTAGGTCCAACCAGCAATTGCTAAGTTAGAGAATTCAATCGGTTCAAAGAGTAAATATGATAATTTAACTAGTCTGAAAAAATTTGCTTATTATGTCACCTAAGCAAAATTAATAATCAGTAAATAATACAGATAACTAGCTATATATTATGAAATATTATTTTGTAGTGGATGTCTATAACTCCTAAAGAAGTTACTTCCACTACCTTTCTCTATTAAGTAGATAACTCCTACTAATTCTCACCATTATAGTTGTAACTCACACACCTCCATAACCTCTCCATGATCTTTTTCCATGATCTCAATAGTTAATATCATATTTATGATATCCCTTTATATACCTCAATGTCATCCTACAAAAAAAGGGTTTGGATATTACATTCGAAACACTTGAATAAATAAAAGAAATAGATTCTCTTATCTCTTTCTCTCTACATTATTGTCTATTTTTTTGTTTTATATTATTATTTTTAGCTAAGCTTTGTAATACTATAGAATAACACGGACAATTGTTGTGTCTCATTTTCAGTGTGTGCGTAGAAATATTTTAGATTTCTTTTGAAGTTGACAACTTTTATTTAGTCCTCTTTTAAATTTATTGTTATCTTAATATCTCCTTGAACTTGAAAAAATTCATAGTTTTGAGCCCTAGATGCTAATATGGTAAAGTGCATGTCTGAGAAGGATAAAAAAAAAATCAAAAAATCAACTTTTAAGTGGGGCATTTCTCAAATATTAATTGCCACATAATCAAGTGTAATAATTTATTTATTCCATTTGTATTTCTCATTGTTTCTACATCTCGATTGTATTTTTTAGATACAACAAATATATGTTTTAATTATATATATATATATATATATATATATATATATATATATATATTTTTTTTTTTTCTGGTCCAGATCTATAAAAGTTAGCTGAAACTTTGTTTATTTTTAGCCAAATAAAAAAAAATGTAGCCAAAGTAATAAAGTTCGAATGGTGTATTTTTACTAAAAGAAAAAATATTATGTTTTATTTTTATTTTCATGCAACCATTTATTTAAATTATGCATTTTTCTTTTCAAGTCTATTTCACAAATATTTGGGATTATTTTATTATTTCTAGCTAAAATATTCATTTAGACAATATATGGAGTTTTTAATAGCGTACTTTTCTTTAGATGCAATAATAATACATTTTAACTGTACATTCCTTCGTTTTTTGACCAAATATGTAGAAATAACATGATTAAAGTATTATTATATTTAGTCAACTAAAATATTATTATAAAAATAACATTGTTTCAAGTTAATGTTAAACAGATTTTGGCACAAAAAAAATAGTTTAAATAGTTGGTGGACTTAAAAAGACAAAAATATATATTTTAGTGTTAAAAAATACCATATAGACGAAAAAATTCACGTAGCAGTGCGTGTATCACGCTCATAAATTATCAGCGTCCAGAGAAATCGAGGTTATGAAATTACCAAGTTCAGAAAAAATGAAAAATCACGTAAAATTTAATAGAAAACTAAATAAAAGTTACTAAGTTCAAAAAATCCCGAATTATTATGATATATATATAATTAAAAATCTCATGATCCTAGTAGAATATATTATACAAAAAAATCTAAAAATTATCATTGAAGTAGGATGGCGCGAGGAGAGCGTGGGAGGGGACCAAATTCCCGAAGTTACAAGGAGTAGTATTATTAAGAAAGATAGGGTCGTGGTCAACCTTAGGTGGGGCCTAAAACTGGTAGAGTAGAAAAATTATGATATTTGAGTTTTTTATATAAGAAAAAACAGTTTAGTGTGTTAAACTCTTATTATGTGTGGATTTCGTGAAGACTGACATTTGAATAAGTTATATATTTAGTAGACCGGCCAAAAATAATACATTTATAAAATAAATATACAAAAGACATGCATCTAACTAGTTAACTTAAAGATAGTTGCCGGGATTTTATATATATATATATATATATATATATATATATATATATATATATATATATATATATATATATATATATATATATATATATATATATATAGATAATTTTTGTATAAGATACATATAATCGTGTATAATTATAATAATTTTGAGTGAAAAAATAAATAATGAATTTGAAATACTATGTGTAAAAATCCCTATAAAATATGTATAATCTATATTAATATAAAAAAAATATTTTACCGATTATAATTTTTGTAAGCGACTGCACCGTATAATTTTCTCATGACGATACACGTTGGGTGGGAATTGGATTAGGTTCAAATTGTTGCGTATGATGAGGAAAAGGAACGTGGCTTATTGGGCCCACGTTCCAGTGGACAACTTATTTTTAGTTTCTACTGGGCCCCACTCTTGGGCCCAACTAATTCTTCGCTTGGTCGGTCCATGACACAAAACGCACGGCTGGTTGCTTTTGGTATAACATAATTGGCCCTTTAGAATTAGACGTAACTTTGTATTGTCACTTTGGTCAAACCTTTTCCCGCTTTTCCCTCCACTTTGTTTGTCCTTTTCATAATATTTTTCATCTTTAGGAGAAGGAAAAAAAAAAAAAAAAAGGAAAGAAAGAAAAAGAAATATGTTTCCTCATCTTTTCTTTTTATAACTAATTTTTAATATTGGAATAGAACCCCTACTCTAATAGTCACTATTAAAATGAATCACAAAAGAAAAGGATTGTAATAAGGAGTTAACATATATACACTAATTGTGTAAAATAAATAGAGTAGCAATGTAGTTTAATTTGTTAGAGCAAATAATTTTCTTTATTTTTTTAGTTACTAATTTCACTTATAATAGATGGTTACAGATTACTATGTATTGTATTTTAAATAACCTGATAATGTAAACAAAAATTATACGATTAATACATAAATTAAAATTTGAAATATTTATAGAAATTATACTCTTTCCCGCAACTTGATTTGCCTACTTGGTTATTGAGGGTTAAATAACTGCATCATCTTGAGTTAAACTAAATGCTGCATGGTTAAATCGTGTTCTCAACATAATGACATTTAAAAGTCAGACCAAATTACGGAAGACCAAATAGTTTACATTTTAAAACTATTTTTATATATTTTCTCTAAAAGATTATTAAATTTGACATTTGAAAAATTCAAAAGGACATTCTATTTATGACTTTTGATCTTTAAAGTGAAGATATCTAATACGTTTGTAATAAACAGTTACGTGTGCAATTTCGTTCAACTTACTTCACAATTAGGTTATTAAAAAGATAAAATTTAAAAATAACTGAATCATTATAAAGGGCAATGAAAACTACATTTTGTCTTTTAATCACTTCGTAAGATACAAACTACAATCTTTTGGATTATTGCAAATTTGTTTGCTTGAATCATAGTAGATAATGATGGTTTTCGTGCGGTGGATAATGATGGTTTTCGTTGGTGATGTCCATTTCAATGTTGTCTATACTCATTTCTAATTATAACAATTGGAATAATCCAATTGCTACTATAATTATAGTCCTATATCTAGCTTTTAAATAAGTTTTTCCAAGAGTTGTCTCTATATTTATACAAGTTGTGGTATATTGGGACTCTAAACCCTTTTTTCTCAAGATAATTTGGTTAAAATGGGTATTTGTCTCAACTGAATTCTAGGACTCAATGTAATTTGTCGTCACTTCTTATAGATTTGAATATTGAAGTTTCTCAATTCAAGCCGAAAAAAAGCCTAAAGTAGCGTCTTCTTTCCTCTCTACCAACTGTTAACTGGGAAGCACCATTTCCACTATGGATTCTCCTCTGATTAAGCCATCACTCTCACTGAAATCTCCAGATAAATACAATCAAATAGAGGTAGAATTATCTCAGCACTCTTATAAAAAAATGCTTTTGGACAAACCAACGAGCAATCAAATAAATTACTATAAAA
Source organism: Nicotiana benthamiana (assembly GCA_034376525.1). Classification (NCBI taxonomy): domain Eukaryota; kingdom Viridiplantae; phylum Streptophyta; class Magnoliopsida; order Solanales; family Solanaceae; genus Nicotiana; species Nicotiana benthamiana. Next base: position 118,133,348 of record CM067327.1, on the reverse strand, counting down.
TAGAATATTAATCAATTTCAGATCTAGACAAAGGGAAACACATTGAGGGTTCAATTCCATTCTCATAAGATGACAAAGAGCGTCTTTACTTTCTATGGCGCTACTCGGTGATTATCAAAGTATTCAAGCGAAGGATGCCCCACCACCTCTTTCGATCTAAGCTAAACGACCTATGGAAGCCATCCGAACAGTTAATCTTGATTGACCTAGGGTAAGACTTCTACATAGTTAAATTTAGTTTAGAAGAAAGCATGGTTAAGGCTCTACACCTTGGATCTTGGTTCATCTCTATTCTCTGGAAACTTCCTATCCATACGTAAATGAGAACCAAAGTTTGTTCCTCAAGAAGCCACCTTTACTGTCATATGGATATGGTTAACTCAATTACCAACAGAGTTCTATGACCAGTATATCCTGGAGAAAGTTGGTAGGAAGCTAGGAAAACTCCTCAAGATAGACCAATGTACACCTCTACCCTAAGAGGAAGATATGTATGTACTTGTATCCAATGCTACTGGAAACTCCAGTAGAAACATCAGTAATAATTGAAGACCATAAGCAGGCTGTGATCTATGAAGGAGAAGAAACTCTATGCATCTTTTGTGGCAGAATAGGATACACTACACAAATTTGCAACTATAGAGCACCAACACCCACAACAACCCAGGAACCACAAGATGATCATCAAAGGAAAGCAATCATTCGGAGGAAAGTGAATGAAAAATTATCAACTTCCCAAGAAGACATAAGCAGGGGCAAGAAAAAACAACAAATAAAAATAAAGGTAAGACGAACAATCAACAACATGCTCCAGAGTCAGAAGAGATACAGGTAAATGTATTCGATGCCATTTTCGGGTAAATTTCTCCAAACTCAAACTCTTCGTTATAATTCAAGAAAATATCCCCCGCCCAAAATATCCAAAAGATGCCAAATGGCCCAAACAAAAACTATACCAACACATCAGATCTGTCCAAACAAGGGGAGAAATCAAGCCCACGAATGCAGCCCAGTACGGGTGCCAAACGAAAAGCGACGCTAACAATTGACGATCCCACTAACCCCAATCATGAGATCAATTTTCAAGGGGCCTCTAGTACAACCCCCAACACCACAATCCCCATGTCTGTTTAAACACCCAATGGGGCTGATTCCTCTTTCCCAAACGGGCACTCCACCAAGGACACCACTGACAGCCCATTTCCACACCAAAATATTCACACCTATGCTTCCCCTACCAAATCTCCTAAAATGACCTCGAATGGATAAATACCAACAGTCTCCAACAAAAATCGAGTGCCCTATCTAATACCCACCCACTTTCACCCCCTCCCATTTCTAGATGAAAAGACTATAACTGTTACCTCCATTAGATTCCCAATTAATGACCACGCTACCCCTAGTTATGATGCCTAGGAACCCCTCCACTGTCCAAGATGTGATACTAAAAGGTTTACTAATGGGATGCCAGTCCCTTAACTTCACCCCATTATTACCCAAAGTAGCAAGACAACGAAACATAAAAATGGCAAAAGAAACACCACCGACCATCATCACCTCCCTACCACCACCACCGGACCACCAACCGACCTCCTAGTTAGAGGTCGCCTAGCAAGAGTAGGGACTCTCCTATAATTTTACCCTAGCCAATCAGAGGGTGACACTGATAGTGTAAAACCTAGCCCACCTAGCCAGGGTAACGGCGGAAGCACTGAACAAGACACTGGCAGCTTTTGGACCTCTCTAATAGCAATCGATGGTAAACAGTGATAGCAACTTCCCATTAACAAACCCTCAATCCATCAACAACCATATTCTACAGATCTTTGAAGCCCTACCTTTTTTCCAGATATAATGAAAGAGGACCCAGCATCGGAACCGGTCTTTGTCACGATCGACCAACCATCCCAAAACAACCCATCATCTTCTACTCCAAAAGGGAAGACCAACTCACCACCCCTTCAAAATATCGAAAGGAATCTCCGCAGCTCTGGAGATACTCAAGAAGAAGACTGCCTTAGAAGAACCAGAGTTACCTTATGCCACACCAAAAACGAACTCACATCTCTTGGACTCAGTGAAGTCGATAGAGTTCAGCACAAAAACAAGCGAGATAGTAGTGGTGATGTGCCCCAGAACAATGACCAAGTGTGTAATGGGCCTAGCCTCAGCTCAGACACACGGTCCGTTGAAACCCCTCTAAACTCAAATCCAATCCTAATTCTAAAAAGGAAGTCCCCCTACCTCAAATGTCGGGTCTGCAAGGACCAAGGATCCCTCAACATGGATCTCACCATCCACCCACAACTCCAGTGAGGAACTACATCATATGAAATGTTAAGGGTAGAAATAATGCCGAGTTCAAAAAGAACTGTTTGGAAATGGTGAAAATGCACAAGCCTGCCATACTTATATTGCTAGAAACGAAGATGGCAGCCCAATATTCCTTGGCCCAACAACTTCAGTTTGATATGATCATCCAATTTTTGGTAGTAGGCCTATCTGGGGGTATTGTGTTTATGTTGAAAGAAGAGTTCGTGACTGTTAAAGAAGTGGCTACCACCCCCAAGGTATACGTGCAATGGTGAAGGTGAGTCCAGACCACCCCCCATGGCTTCTTTTTGCTATTTATGCTAGCAATCTCTTAGTAAATAGGAAACTCCTATAGGAGAAGCTAATCACAATATCAGAAAGAATAAAAACAAAGTGGTTTATAGGAGGATACTTCAATGAAGTCTTAAAGTACAGGGACTAATTTGGCGGTAACACCATAAACCTCCAGAGCAACAACCTGTTTTGGAACTGTATCAATAAGTGTAACCTAATAGACCTAGGCTATAAAGGAAGAAAATACACTTGGAGTAATAAAAGGTACAGTAACCAAACCTCTCTAATTCTAGAAAGAATTGATATATGCTTTTCTAATGATGGTTGGATTGAGTAGTACCCTGAACCTACTATACTTCATCTCCCTAGGACCCACTCAGATCACTGCCCTTTGCAAATTAACCTGGTAGGGTCTCCAAACAATAAACCATCAAGGCCCTTCAGGTTTGAGTTAATATGGGCTAGCCACCCTTACTTCCCCAACATTATCAATAAGGCTTTCTCTGACCAATCCATCCTTCTTCAATCCACGGAAAATTTCAAGACCCTAGTAACCAAGTTAAACCGGGAGGTCTTCGGAAACATCTTCCATAAAAAAAGAGACTCATGTCAAGAATCTCTAGAATCCAAAAGTCTCCTAGGTGCCAATTCAGTAGCTACCTGTTACACTTTGAAATAGAGCTAAATGTGAACTCAACCTAATCCTAAAAAATGAAGAATAGGAAACTTAAGTCTAGTATCAAATTGATAAATGAGGGTGATCCTAGCACTAGGTTCTTTCACACATCAACACTCAATAGAAGAAGGAGAAACATAATCCTCTCCTTAAAAGAAGAGAATGGGACTTGGCTTCATGACCAAAAACACACCCATTCAGCTATTGTGGGCTTTTTTACTAATCTATACACAACTTCTCACATTGAAGACCCCTTGGGAGACCACTGGTCATTCCACCATGGAACCCATTCTGTCCCAAGGCCAAAGAGCTTTTATGGACAAGCCCCTCATAGTAAGCGAGATTAAAAGGGCAGTTTTCTCCTATAAACCCTTCAAATCACCTGGGCCAGATGGACTTCACCCCTTCTTCTACCAAATGTATTGGGATATAGTAGGGGAATCTGTCACAAACTTCTGCCAAAAATGCTTCTCCACAAGCTCCATGGATAGAACCCTGAACCAAACCCTTCTGTGCCTAATTCCTAAATGCCCCCAAGCTTCAACGCTAAAGAATTTCAAGCCTATTGGCCTCTGTAAAACCATCTACAAGGCAGTCACAAAAATCATTGTGAATAGGATAAAGCCTATCCTTCCCCACATAATTGGGCCAAGCCAAGCAAACTTCCTATCAAATACAAGGGCATGTGACAATGCTATTATTGTCTAGGAGTATATTGCGCACTTCAGGAAAATTAAGAGGAAGAGTGGCGACATGATCCTAAAAATAGACCTAAAGAAGACTTTTGACAGGCTGAAATGGTCTTTTATTAGAGATACTCTGGATGCTTTCAACTTTCCCCACGGCTTACCCAAACTCATCATGTCATGCATCAGTACATCCTCCATTTCCATTCTTGTTAGTGGGGAAGAAATAAAGTGTTTTAAACCTTCAAGAGGCATTAGGCAGGGAGACCCTACATCCCCCTACCTACTTATTATGAGCATGGAAAGACTATATAGATCCATTGATAAGGCAGTACTACATAACCAATGGCACCCCATACGTATAAGTAGGCCTGGACCAAAAATATCACACATATTATTTGTGGATGACCTCACCCTCTTTGCCAAAGACAATGATAGGAACTGCAATACCATTCTTTTGATATTGCAGAACTTCAATGAACAATCAGGACAAAAAATCAATCTCACCAAATCTAGAGTTATGTTCTCTTCAAACACCACTCAAGATGCCATTCAACACCATTCCAGTTATCTATAAGGCTGGTTCTGCCGGTTCCGGCGGCCCGGTTCCGACAGTTCCGATTCTAGCGGTTCCCGGGAACCGTGACGGGGCTGTTCTACCCGTTGGAACCGCCAGAACCGGAACCGAAACCGGAACCGAAACCGGAACCGGACCGGTTCTGGCGGTTCCAAACGGTTCTGGCGGTTCTGCAACGGGCATTTTTCAAAAAAAAAAATTTTTTTAAAAAAATAATTTCCATACGGCTCTTTGCAAAAATTAGCCGTTTTGGAAGTTTAAAAAATAGCCATTTGGCCCCCAAACTTTATATAATTACACTATTTCCCATTTCTCAACTATAAATACCCCCTCATTCTTTCAGTTTTATTCACCAATTCATCAATATCTCACAATCTCTCTCAAGCTCTCTTTCAATCTTTCTAGTGCGAGTGCTTAATTTATTGTTGCAAATTCCTGAAAAATTGTGAAGTTGTTGAATTGAAGTTTTCAAGTATTCAAGTTCAACGATTTTCAATTTTCAAGAAGTTGTTCGTCAATCCGGTAAACTCGTTTCAACTCTTACGTGCTAATAGTATTTTTTTGTGTTGTTAGTTTGCTTAAATATAATTAATATGGCATTTTCGTTGAAAAAAATGTTCGGTAAAGGAAAAGCTAAAACCGGTGAAAGTAGTGGCCAAAATACTACCCCTCCCCCGGCTCCCCGACCTAGAAAAGATAAGCAAGTTCAAAGTAGTAGCCAACCTAGAAATCCTAATGAGCCCTTCGGAATCCTTGATAGTGATCACCCTTGTTTTCAATTTAGCGATATTGATTTTCTACATGATGTAGCAGTTGGTGATAGAATAGACGATGATATTATGAATGCTCTTTATCCTAATGCACCTATATTAGAGGGAAATGAGGATGATGATGATGATGATGAAACCAAAGCTCCAGTAGATTTAGATGATACACCTACTAGTCCTGCTTATAACTTAGGTAATGAACCGGCACACCCACCCGTACAAACTCCCACTTTTAGTAGACAACCTCCTAAGCGTACAGAAACATCATTAGTTTGACAATTTTTTATTCAACTAAGAGAACAAAATAAGGCTAAGTGTAAATCTTGTGGGAAATTACTTGTTCATAGGTATACTGGAGATCGTAGCGGCACGGGTAGTTTAGTTAAGCATATAAGATTACACCCTAGCGATAAGGCTAGATATTTGCAATTGAAAGCGCAACAAGAGGGGAGGACAAGTGCTGATTCTACAGTTAACCCAAGTACTGGTTCAAATCTAGTTCAACCAGGAATAAACACAGTCACCGGAGGTATATTATATTACGATCCAAATAAGGATCGTGAATTAGCGAAAATGATTACGTTATGTGTTTGCCTTATTCTTTTACTTCTAATCCTGCATGGATTCATTATATTAGACGAGTATTTAATCTTACGTATAAAGGTTGGCATCGCGCAACAGTTAAGGCCGATATTTATAAATACAAGCATGAATATGAACAATAGTTGCGCTATTTATTTACCCATATAACTAATCGTATGTCTATTACAACTGATATTGGTAGAAGTAATAATGATTGTGATTATCTAACCGTAACCAGTCATTGGATAGACGAAGACTGGATAATGCAAAAACGCATTATTGCATATAGGATAATTAATTCACGGCACACGGGTAGGTTTATTGCTAACACTGTTTCAGATGTATGCAGATATTTTTGTTTTAGTGATAAAATAATGTCAATTTCTATGGATAACGCTTCTAGCAACACTAGTGCAATAGGTATGCTAACTAGAACACTTAATCCTGCTTTTACTAATATTTTCCATGTTAGATGTATATGTCATATTTATCATTTAATTGTTGGTGATAGTATGAGAATATTAAACTTAGAAATTGAAAAGGTTAAAATGGCTCTTAATTGGCTATTTTATTCAAACCGTAGAAGTAGACTTAGAGAATATTTTAAAAAGTGTGACGAATATGGCCTTAGAGAAAGAAAGGTTCCTAAACCTTGCCCGACTAGGTGGAATTACATGTACGAAAGTTTAGTAGTAGCGTACGAATATAGAAACCCAATTAATGCTACGTATAATTCTCGGGATTGTGGTGAGGAAGATAATGACATGCTAACTACACAAGATTGGCTTAACAGCTCTTAAATCATGGACGGAGTTCAGGGGTACTCAAGGTGATAATTTAGATGAAATTTTCCATCTAAATGAGCTTCAAGTTTATTTGTTGCAGGGACTAGAGAATGAGAATCCAGACGGCTCTTTTGACCTTTTGGAATGGTGGAAGACAATGGAAAAGCATTTTCCCGTTCTTGCAAGGATGGCTCGGGATGTTCTGTCGATTCAAGCGTCAACTGTTGCATCGGAGAGCTTTTAGTCAAGCAAGACTACAAATTGGTGATCACAGAGCATCGATGCGGGACAGCTTATCAGTGCTTTTTCGAGATTGGATCCGCGCAGAAAGAAGGAACTTTAGCCTAGCAGAATCACAACCAGAAATAGATGAGTGCTATGAAGAAATGATAGTAGAACTTGCTCAGGAAGCAACTTCACCCGGAAGTGGTGATGAACAAGCTTCATTTCCACCACCGCCAACACAACCACCTCCAAACCTTGAAGGGTTTATGAGATTTGTTAGAAATAATGCATAAATTATTATCTAACTTGTACATTGGCACGTCTTCTTTTAGTTTTTTTTCCTTTTAATGGTGGTATTAGTACCATGTTGTGCTCATTCCATTGGGGGAAGGAAGACTAAGAAAGATATGCCATTTTGGTCAATAAATATGCTCTTTATCATATCCTTGAATATCTTTTGTCTCAATATTTCTTTGTCTTTACTTCTATATCAATCCTTGAATATTTATACAACATACAATATATAACATACAACACACTATACTAATGACGACATTCTTTTATCAATATATACTACTTATATATAATTTATGCTAATTACTAACTACAACACAATATACACTACTTATATACAATATATACTACTTAAAAACAATATATACTACTTATATACAAAATATACACTACTTATACACATTATATACTAATTACCAAACATAATATATACTATACTAATCACATAGTACACCATATAAAATATATTTTACAATATACTAATGACTACTATACAAGATATTGATTTAAAAAAAAAAATTCAGAACCGCCGGAACCGGAACGCCAGAACCGGAACTGGATGGTACCCGGAACCGTCACGGGCCGGTTCCACCTCCGGAACCGCCAGAACTGGAACCGCCAGAACCACCAGAACCGCCAGAACCGGAACGGCAGACCCAAATAGACCCAGAACCGGAACCGGATACAACCTTATTTATCTATCTATCATGCACACAACATCCTTTATAAAGTACTTGGTATTCCCCATTCTCCAAAAAAAAAACAATTAGCTGCAGACTTCCAATTCATCATTGACAACATGCAATCCAAGTCGGCTAGTTGGAAAACTAAATGCCTCAATATGGTTGGGAGAACAGTATTGGCACATACCACTCTGAACAGTATCCCAATTCATGTTATGCAATACATAACTCTACCCATCAAAATCACTAATCAGATTGATAGAATTCAAAAAACTTAATTTGGGGCACCACCATTGAAAGGAGGAAGTTGCATCTGATTAAGTGGAAAGTAGTCGCTAAGACCAAGGCTGAGGGAGGGTTAGGGCTCCAATAGGCTAGTATAAAAAACAAAGCCTTTCTCAAAATCTGGCATGGAGAACTTATAAGAAATATCCTATGGCTAGAGTTTCCATCCACAAACATTACAACATGTCTAGACCAGTTAATGCATTTAGGCACCCTAAACACCAAAAAATCTCAATCTGGAAGAGCATTTTAAAAGGATGGGAAATATGCAACAAAGCAAGAAGATGTGTAGTCAACAAAGAAAATAGGGCCAGTTTCTTGAATGATACTTAGATCCCTAATCAACCAGCAATCAGGAAAATGATATAAGGCCCTTTAACACAATCTGACCTAAAGGCCAAGTTTAACTCAATCCACAACATGGTAATTAGGATACATCAATCTTATCCATAAACATCCCTCCAAGTATTCTGAACCTATTGAATTCTGTATTCATCCCCAATGCTACAACTAAATAGGATAATCTTATATGGGATTTGACTCATAATGGTCAGTTCTCAAATAGCTCTGCTTATTCCTTCCTAAGAAGGACCACAACCAATCTTCTCTCTAGGGAGGAATCCCCTTTCAAATGGATCCAGAAGCTTCAAGCCCCAACAAAAAAAAAATACTTCTTCTGGCTCCTAATCCATAAAAGACTTCCAACTAGGTGCTTCCTCCACTCTATCGGAATCAACTGTGTCCCTCAATGCCACTACTGTAACAATGATCAGGAAGACATTGCCCATATCTTTATTGAATGCCCCAATGTTGTCTATTTCTGGAATGACATCCTATCCAAATCCATAGGAAATAACTCAAATAATCACCCAACTTCCAATAACAACCTGTGGAAATCGACTTGGAACTCTCTAAAAAATTTCTCTTTCAACAATTACATTTGTTGGGGCAAACTCATTCCTTTTTGTCTATGGCACACCTGGCTAACAAGAAACAACAATGCTTTCAATAACAAGAAAGAGCACATCAATGCCAATAACACAATCTCAAAAGTAACTGAATGCCTTATACTTACAAATAGTGACTCTACAAAGGTAACTCAACAGATTATGGTATAGTGGGAACGAGGTTCCCACAAATTGAATACAGATGGAGCAGCAAAGGGGAACCCAGGAATGGAAGGTTCAAGGGGAATATTCAGAAATCACAATGGAAACTGGATATTGGGCTACATGGACAATATCCCCCATATAACAAATACAAGGGCAGAAGTCAAGGCCCTCATTCGGGGTCTACAACTAGTGTAACAAAACAATCTAGTTCCACTAAAAATAAATACCGATTCAGCCAAAACAATCAATATGCTCTTGAATGGAAATCTAATTTTTGACCCTCTAATTTGTGAGTGCAGATCAATCATCCAAAGGATGGGTAGTGTGGTAGTGAGGAACATCTAATAGGAGCATAACAGAGTAGTTGATGCATTGGCCAAGGAAGCAGCAAAAGAGATGTTTTTGAACAAATCTATGACTTTATCAATTCCTCCGATGTTTGCCAATGATGTATTTTGGGTAAACATCCCAGGAACTGAAGTAGTTAGGTCTTTTGTGGGTTGTAACTTAAATACAATTATGCAAAATATTGCAACTATAGGGTCTCTGAGATACCCCAGTAACGTCTCTGATATAGTTGCTTTTGTTTAACAAGTATAAATGCAATATCCCTTTTAACCAAAAAAAAAAAGAAAGAATATTGAAGTTTCTCATGCGATAAATTGATAGTTTAGCTAGTTTTTTTTTCAATTATTATGGTCAGCTAGCACGTACCTCAACTAGTTTTATGGAATATTTATCATTTTTACCAGCATAAGTATTGAGTAACTTTGTCTATCGAAACTTGAATAGATGGAAAGAACCACTTCATCGACTACTTGGCATTGAGTGCTTAATATTCTAGCTAGTTTTCATTCTTGAGGGAAAAAATATTTCAAAATATTTATGATATATTTAGTAAATAAGGGAAAATTGGTGGTTTGGTTAAAGAGTGAAAAATTATAATTTTTTTAAAGAAAAATTATTTATTAAATATTGATCATATATTGGCAAGTTTTAAAATTTATTTGATTATTAAAAATTGATAATAGTATATTAGTGTTTGTGAGTAGCAATATGGAAGTAAAAGTTGAAATAATAATAAAGAAAAATGACTTTCGGGATGAAGAAGATTATAATCCCCCGCTTTTGGTAAAATGTGTTGCGGTTTTATCTATTTAAGTATATTAAATGCTTAAAAGAGGGTGAATGGGAAATGGAGGGAAATGAAATTTTTGAGTGAAATTTTAAGTTTCCCCCTTGAAAAAGGAGCATCGGCCCATATTGGAAGAGGAAGAGGATTTTTATGAGTATGTAAGTAATTGCTCTTCTTCTAGCTTTTAAAGAGTTGAGAAGAAGGCAAGCCTCGCGTCTACGTCGTCGTCGCTTGCTCGCTCGGCTCGGCTCGGCTTCGGCTTCAGATTCGGATTTGGTCAAATGATTGATTGATTAATTTTGTGGACCAAATTTATTTGTTAACAATAAAATATTAATAGAAATATTATTAAATATTTATTTTAATAACAAAATATTAATATTAAAATAAATATTAATATTAAATCCAATCCATTTTTCTGTTATGGTAACAGAAAATTAACTACCCTCTTCAATTTTTCCTCTTTATTATAAGTAAATAGCCATTTATGTTATGGTATTTATGTTGTGGTCCTTTTGCATAAACAACCATTCTGAAGAGTTTCACCTCTTCAGATTTCAGCCCAACTTTGGCTATAAATATAAGACTATTCTTCTCAGAATTTCCCTACGATTTTCTGATCTCCTCCTTCTTCTACATACTTTTAATATCTAACAAAGCAATAGTAAGTGTGATTTGCTACCAAACTTTTTGTTCGCTGAAACACTGAGGTTTGAAGTACCACTTCACCAGTGTGTATTTCGTTCTATCCTAGGAGGAAATAATCCATATCCTCTGTTACTAGGAGGGAACTAAAGTTCTTATGGAAATATTGTAAAATCAGTGGACTCGAATTGATTATTATTTATTTAGATTTTCTTTTTATATATTATTCTGCTTTGTTTTTCCAGAATTAGTTTACAAATACTTTTTACTAACAAGTTTACGAAATTTAATATATTTTCTGTATTTGTACTTACTGTTTATAGAGAATAAAACCTTTATGATTTTGTAATCTATTAGAGATTAAAATCTACGTAATTTTAACGTTTGTGTCATACTTTTACAGAAATGACTAATGATAATGTGAACCAAGTTGTTCTAGTGGTGACTGCCAATGCCTCAACGAGCCAAAATAACACCAGAAGCATTGGTACCGGTGGAGAAACCCAAAAAATTCTCTGGGATTGATTTCAAGCCCTGGCAGCAAAAGATGTTCTTCTATTTGACTACTCTAAGTCTCTAGAAGTTCATCAAGGAATATGTTCCTGTGCTGCCCGAAGAAACTCTAGAAACTGAACGCTTTCTCGTGATTAAGGCGTGAAAACATTCAGATTTTTCTGCAAGAATTACATTCTAAGCGGGTTGGAGGATGCTTTGTATAATGTCTACAGTGGCATAGAAACGTCAAAAGAACCATGGACTGTGCTTGAAAAGAAATACAAAACTAAGAAGTTCGTTGCTGCAAAGTTTTTGGACTACAAAATGGTAAATAGCAAGTTTGTTATTACCCAAGTCCAAGAATTGCAAGTGATTATTCACGATCTCCTTGTTGAAGGTATAAATAATATTAATACTGATGTTGAAAGTAGTAATCTTAGTATTTTTACTAACAGAAATTTCATTGAAGGTCTTGTCATCAATGAAGCATTCCACTTAGCACCGATGATTGAGAAGTTGCCTCATTTGTGGAATAACTTCAAAAACTACTGGAAATACAAACGCAAAGAGATGTCCCTTGAACATCTCATTGTTCAATTGAGAATCGAAGAGGACAACAAAGCTGCTAAAAAGAGAGGCCATGGAAACTCAATAATAAAAGGAGCAAATATTGTTGAAGAGAACAAAAAGAGGAAGAAGGCTTCTGGGCGAAATACAACCCAAGCAAGAAGCGATTCAGTGGAAATTGTTACAACTGTGGAAAAGCCGGACAAAAATCTATGGAGTGTCGTGCTCCAAAGAAAGACAAGAAGAATGGTCAAACAAACATGGTTGAAAAGTATGATGATGTTGATGACTTATGTGCCATGCTTTCTTTATGCAACTTGGTGGGCAATCCTAAAGAGTGGTAGATGATTTTGGAGCCACTCGCCATGTTTGTGCTGTTTGAGAAGCTTTTGCAACTTATGATCCTGTAGGACCCGATGAGACGGTTTCTATGAGGAATGCTGCAAAGGCCAAGATTGAAGGATGTGGGAAGATATTTCTCAAAATGACTTCCGGCAAAGTGGTGATTTTGAACAACGTCCCTCATGATCCCGAGATTAAAAAGAATTTAGTCTCTTCTGGAGTTCTTGTTAAGAATGGTTTTAAATGTGTATTTGTATTCGATAAGGTTATAATAAGTAAGAACATGATGTTTGTAGGAAAAGGTTACTTCATAGAGGGGCCTTTCAAGCTGAATGTAATGGTTGTTGAAAATAATAATAAAATTTCAGTTTCGTCTTATTTACTAGAGTCAAATGAATTACGGCATATACATTTGGGTCATATTAATTATAAAACCTTACAGGAAATGATTAATTTGGAAGTATTGCTTGAGTTTTAATGTGAAAAATCAAAATGTCAAGTATGTGTGGAATCTAAGTATGTTAAACATCTTTATAAGTCAATTGAAATGAATTCAAATCCTTTAGAGTTAATTCAGACAGATATTTGTGACATGAAGTCAATACTATCTCGCGGTGGAAAGAAGTATTTCATAACTTTTATTGACGATAGTACTCAATATTGCTATGTTTACTAACTTAATAGTAAAGATGAAGCAACAGACACATTCAAGCAAGACAAAAATGAAGTTGAAACACAACTTAACAAGAAAATCAAAATGATAAGAAGTGATAGGGGTGGTGAATATGAATCTCCTTTTGAACAAATATGTTTAGAATATGTAATTATTCATCAAACAACAATCCCTTACACGCCCCGACCAATGGGATTGTAGAAAAAAAGAATCGTTCATTAAAGGAGATTATGAACGCATTATTGACATGTTTTGGTTTGCCATAGAACTTGTGGGGGGAAGCCATTCTTATGGATAGCCAAATACTAAATCAAATACCCCATAGAAAAACACAATCCATTCCATATGAAAAATGGAAAGAAAGGAAGCTTAACTTGAATTATTTTAAAGTATGAGGGCGTTTGGCAAAAGTGCAAGTTTCTAAACACAAAAGGGTAAAAATAGGAACGAAAAATGTTGATTGTGTTTTTATATGATATGCGAATAATAGTAAAGCATATCGATTTCTGGTTCATATATCAGAAAATCCCGGCTTTCATAATAATACGATTATAGAATCAGATAATGTTGAGTTCTTTGAATATATATATATATATATATATATATATATATATATATATATATATATATATATATATAAAAAAAGAAATGTGAGTCGATTGGTGAAATCTAAATGATCTCGTTAATACATATAATAAAGTACACTTAACCAGAAGGATTCAAGACATAGTAAACTTCAAAGAACATCTACTTCATTTGGACAAGATTTTTTGACTTTCTTATTGGAAAATGAACCTCAAACATTTAAAGAAGCTACGTCTTCTTCGGAATTATTGTTTTGGAACGAGGCAGTCAATAGTGAAATAGAATCCATACTGAACAACCATACATGGAATTGGTTGATCTTCCTCCTAGAAATAAACCGTTGGGTTCTAAATGGATCTTTAAGAGGAAAATAAAAAATGATGGCACTATTGACAAATTTAAGTCAAGACTTGTGGTCAAAGGGTATAGACAATGAGAAGGTCTTGGCTATTTCGATATATACTCTCCAGTATAAAGAAATACATCCATACGAATGTTAGTAGCATTGGCTGTAGTTTATGGTCTTGAAATTCATCAAATGGATGTTAAGATAGTCTTCTTAAATGGAGAGCTGGAGGAAGAAATTCACATAGAACAACCTGAAGGGTTTGTGGTTCCAGGTAAAAAAAAAGAAGGTATGTAGACTTGTTAAGTCCCTTCATGGACTAAAACAAGCACCCAAACAATGGCATGCGAAATTTGACCAAACAATATTGTCAAATGGTTTTAAAATAAATGAATGTAATAAATGTTGGAAATCATGTATATCTATGATATGTGCGCTTTGGTTGTATGAGCATGATTTTCAGGTATAGGTTTTGATGAATGACAAACAATGAAGTCAAGTGTCAAACAACGATATAATATGACAATCAATCAAATAGCGAGAAGCATACTGATGACGGAATTGCATGAACGAGCCAAAGAGTTCAAGACCGAAGACCCAAGACGTAGGTCGTTTGGTAGAACCAATGTAAGGAAAACGTTTAAGTTATCTTATCCTTTGGCTCAACATTAGGTCATCATAAACATGCATAAAATATTTTATTAAATCATATTTATCATAAACATGCATCTTTGTGTTAAAACAAAATGATGTTGAAGGTTTTAAACATGTCTTTTAAATCTGGGCCTCAACAATCGATTATTTGAATCCTACAATCGATTGTATTAAGACAGTGTGATCTGAAGTTTTTCAAAATAGTAAACAATCGATTGTCTACTTTTAACAATCGATTATTTTGAGACAGTGTGCAACCGAAGGTTTTAAACATCTAAACAATCGATTGTTTTTGTCATACAATCGATTATATTCATAAACAATCGATTGTCATTTTCATACAATCGGTTATATTTTGACCGTTCCCACAGGATCCTAAATTGATTTTTGAACGTTGAATAACAATCGATTATTTAGTCCATACAATCGACTGTTTAGCCTAAAATCAGGAATCTGGCTTTTGAACGTTGGTCAAACAATCGATTATCTACTCCAAACAATCGATTGTTTGAGCACAGAATCAGGGATTTTATTTGTCAATTAAGCAACGGTCAGCACCACTTTTTCACCTATAAAAAGAGGTCTTTTGAGCTGATTTTAAACACACAACTCCTCCATACATTGTTATACATATTGATCATTTTCAAGCATCATTTTAGAGCTTTTGTTGAGCCATTTGATAGACAACTTTGTGTTGTTCATAGAGCTTATTGTGTATCTCTTTATCCACTCTATTGAGAGAGTATTTGTTGTAAAATAGAGTTGTTTGAGAAGAACATATCTTCTCATTTGTCGGGTTTGCTAAGTACCCAAAGTCCTAGTGGTTGAAGTCTTGGGGTGAGGTATCCTCAAGCAAGTGAATTCTTAAGGTGTGGTATCCTTGAGCAACTGTAACTGTTTGTTAAGCACCCGTAAGCTTGACGAAGATAGTGGAAATCTCGAGAGAGTCTCTCGGGGACTGGACTAGCCACGGGTTGTGGTGAACCAGGATATATCGGTGCGTTCGTTCCTTATTATTTACTTATCGCACTTATTTCATTCCTGCAATTTTTAAATTCTGCAAGTTTACGCTGTTTTTTATTATAACGCTATTCACCCCCCTCTAGCGTTAAGCACTTATTCTAACAATAAATGTGTGTACATTAAAAATATTTCAAATCACATAGTCATTGTTTGCTTATATATGGATGATATGCTGATAATGAGTATTGACATTGCCAAACATAAACACGGCTAAACGCATGCTAACTGGAAAATTTTATATGAAAGACTTGGGAGTTGCTAATTTAATTCTGGGAATTAAGATCCATAAGACTTCTCAAGTTCTGCCATTATCACGCTTTCATTATATCAAGACGACAACAACAACAACAACAACAACAACAACAACAACCCAGTATAATCCCACTTAGTGGGGTCTGGGGAGGGTAGTCTGTATGCAGACCTTACCCCTACCCTTGGGTAGAGAGGTTGTTTCCAAATAGACCCTCGGCATCCTTCCCTCCAAGAACTTCCTACCTTGCTCTTGGGGAGACTCGAGCTCACAACCTCTCGGTTGGAAGTGGGGGTTGCTTACCATCAGAGCAACCCCTCTTGTCTTTTCATTATATCAAGACAGTACTTAAAAAATTCAAGCACTAGGTCTTTAAAGTTGCAAAGACTCCAATTGATGTGAATCTTGCACTAACAAAGAACAAAGACCAAAGCATATCACAATTATATTATGTTCAAGTGTTGGGTTGCTTAATATACATCATGAATTGTACACGACTAGATATATCTTGCGCTATGAGTAAATTGAGTTGATATACGAGCAATCCAGGTCAATCTCATTGGATGACCATGAAATGAGTTTTGGGTATTTAGTATATACCCTGGATTTTGCTTTGCACTATAGTAAATATCCTGCGGTCATTGAGGGATACTGTGATGCAAACTGGATCACCGGATCAATTGATTTCAAGTCCACAAGTGGATATGTATTCACTATTGGTGAGGAGCGATATCTTGGAAGTCGTCCAAACAAACTTGTATTTCCCACTCTATAATGGAGGTTGAATTCATAGTCTTAGATAAAGCCGGTGAAGAAACTGAATGGCTCCAGAATTTCTTGGAAGATATTCCATTTTGGCCCAAACCTTTGGCACCAATATGCATACATTGCGATAGTCAAGAAGCAATTAGAAGGGCTGGGAGAATTATGTATAACGGTAAATCTCATCATATACGACCAATGCATAAAACTTTTAGGCAATTACTCTCTAGAGGAATTATCACGATTGATTGTGTAAAGTCAAGTGATAATATATTGTATTCGCTTCCAAAGGCCTAAATAGAGGGTAGTTGAGAAATCATCAATGGGAATGGGACTGTGGCTGAGAACAAGTCATAATAGCGGTAACCCTACCTAGAAGACTGGAGATCCCAAGATCTAGATTCAAGGAGATCAAACAAAGGCATTAATGACGGTTCAACAGTGTCAACTAATCTTTTGGTCCATTCGTGATGAGACAATGTTCAAGTACCAAGGATAAAGCATTAAGGCTTTTTAATAATTTCTATATTTGATACAATGTATATCAAATAGTGTATCTACGAGATGACAAGTTTAGGAATCACCTATGTAAAGGTGAAGTGTTAGCCGCTTCAAGGAGAGCTTTGTAAGGCCAGTTCTCTACGTACTTATGAAACCGGACGGTGTTCATGGCTGAAACGAACACAACAATGATAACCAACGACGGTTAAGGGTTGGTTGTATGACTTGTGATTGTCTAGGTATACACCAAAGTTCGACGGTTCAAAGATATCAAATCTACCAGTTGATCGAGTATATCCGACATAAGTCCACTACGGAAAGTTCAAAGGGAAACCTACTTATCCAGATGCAATTAATCCTTGTTTGCGAATCACACAGTCTTTCATGCATGTTCCGTGATATAGCCATTCCCCATTCATTTTGGGGGATTGTTGGGTTTTATGTATTTAAGTATATTAAATACCTAAAAGATGGTGAATGGGAAATAGGGAACTAAAATTTTTGAGTGAAATTTTAAGTTTCCTCCCTTAGCAAAGGGACATTGTCCCATATTGGAAGAGGAAGAAGTTATTTATGGGTATATAAGCAATTGCTATTTTTCTAGCTCTTAAAGAGTTGAGAAGAAGTCAAGTCTCGCACCGTCATCGTCGCTCGCATTGCTCAGCTTTGGTTTCTACTTCGGCTTCGGCTGCGGCTTCAGCTTCAGATTCGGATTTAGATTCAGATTCAGATTCAGATTTGAATTCAGATTTAGATTTGGATTTATTCAAATGATGGATTGATTAATTTTTTGGACCAAATTTATTTGTTAATAGTAAAATATTAACAGAAATTTTATTAAATATTTGTTTTAATAATAAAATATCAATATTAAAATAAAAATTAATATTAAATCAAATCTGTTTTTCTGTTTTGGTAACAGAAAATTAACTACACTCTTTAATGTTTCCTCTTTATTTTCTCTCTTTATTGTTGAGTAAACAACCATTTATGTTGTGGCATTTATGCTGTGGCCATTTTGCATAAACAACCATTCTGAAGGGTTGCAACTTTTCAGATTTCAGCCAAACTTTGGCTATAAATACAAGATTATTCTGCCCAAATTTTTATATGATTTTCTGAGTTTCTCCTCCTTCTTCTGCATACTTTTAATATCAAACAAAGCAACAATAAGTGTGATTTCTATCGAACTTTGTGTTCGCTGAAACACTGGGGTTTGAAGTACCACTACACCAGTGTAATTTGTTCTATCCTAAAAGGAAACAATTCATAACATTGGGTACTAGGAGGGGATTAAATTCCTTAAAGAAACACTGCGAATTCAGTGGGCTCGAATTGATTTTTATTTCTTACCGTTTTCTGTTTATATATTATTTTGCATTGTGTTTCCAAAATTAGTTTACAAATACTGTTACTAACAAAATATTTTTTTTCTTTGAAATATATTCTACCAACTAAATACCACAAACTAAATATTGAATCCGTCATTATCAAGAACACATTGAAAATTTGAAATACTAAAAGCTATGAGAGACTTGCATGACAAAAGAGAATTGAAACTGGGGGAATTTGCAACTACTAAATATTAAGGGTCACCATATCATGAGAGCTTTGAACCAAAGCCAATAAATTTTTAATCGGAGGTTTGAGTTTGAATTCTTAATCTAATTAGTATTCATTAGGAAATATTTTACTGTTCAACGTGAAATTTTTGGGGAGAAAATTAGGAATAAAATGATTTACAACTGGTAATTGAGAAGTTACAGTTTCAAAAATAATCAAAATTTAGTCTCTTTTTTCATGTAAAGATAAAATTTGAACAAAAACACCCTTAAAATCTGAAAAAATTCTAGCATAATATGAGATTCCAGTAATGTATTGGAGCTCAAACATAATATTTGACTCAAAAGACATTAGAACCTTTTTAAGCAAACCAATCAAAGATGAAGGGGTAAATCCTAGCTAGACATAGTAAATTCCAAATCAAAGAGCTAACAATATGGATCACACATTCGTAAATGATTTTATTGAAATATAATATAATATTCCCCATCAATTGATGGGAAAACCATTTTACACGCTTTCTTGGAGATTTTTAAATCTCTCTTAGGAATATGAGAAGCGAGTTAGGTAGTTGGTTTTATAGGGAGAAGGCTAAAAAAGTTTCCCTTTGCTGGAAGCTTTCCCTTACTATATATAGTTGTCAAACTTTCATCCTTTACTGGACCCGATGTATTCATGTCTGCGATTCGCTTTTGTCATACTTATGCAAGGATATCGGGGTGGAGATATGGTGTGGGCTATATTATTTTTCGTTGCCTTATTATCCAGAAAAGGCATTAGTTAACCTAAAGTTAGTCCCTCCGTCTGTCGGGGTCGTCCTCGGTCAGGCTCGGCAGACGGATCATGATCGTTACAATGTCAAGAGAAATCTGACTTACAATTCTTTGTTCCTTAGTTACATGTCTTTTATTCTTAGCGGAGTGATGGCAGATTGTCGATTCCCATGGATCGTTCGAGACGGTTTCAAAACTGAAACATTATTTGGTATTACGTCGTTGTTCCGTGGTCACCGCTATTATTACACATGTTCTTGAGGGGCTAAAATATTTTGTGACATATCAGATTCGAGCGGAGACTCTTGAATTTCGTGCTGGTGGATTCATGTCTCTCATAAATAGGGGAATCTTATTATTCGATTAACATACTTATTTTCCTCTTGAGAGAATCTAGCAGAAATACTTTCTTTTTGACATCTCGAATTTTTACTTCCCCCTTTGCTTACTAAAAACCTTTATCCCCTCTTATTATTACTTATTTGGCGTGTTTTTTGATAAAAATGGCCATTGATTCTTCTCGCGACAGTCTCCGTGCCGCTAATCTGGTATCAGAAGGCGCTTCTTAGGCTTCTATAAGAATAGATGTGGTGGAAAACGAGGAGGTTCCATCAATAACCGAGATCTTGCCTCGCCCTGGGAGAGAGTCGATCGACTTTAGTATCTACGCTATGGAGGAACCAGAACCTGTTCCTTCCATTATGAGAGAGGGACATTGCAGAGTTGAAGGAAAGGTGGGGAATCCCCAATTATGTTGATATGCGACCGGCGGTGGGGAATGATATAGTTCACTTCGACCGCCCTGGATACTGCGTGTTCTACTCCTACCTCTTTCTAATAGGGTATACCCTTCCTCTTCCTTTGGTGGTAGTTGATTTCTGCCATTTTTATGAGGTATGATCTGCCCAAGTTTTGTCGTACTTGTACAAGTTATTCCTTATGTTGCTTAAGTACGCGGAACTCGTCGGCCTTGAGGTCACTTTGGACCACATGCTCATCATCTTTTCTCCTTAACTTATCCAAGGTTTGATGATTCACATGTGTATTAGGGGGTCAAGGATTCTGGTAGTGAAGATGGATAACAGGGCCAACTGTCACTTCTACGAGAATTATTTTTATGTGCAGACTGAGCACATTGTGACGGACCTGATGGGCTTTCCTAAGAAGTGGAACTTTGCGCGTAAGTTCCCATTTTCTAATTGGCGTAGTGCTTGAGCAATTTTTGTTATGGTACTCAATTTTATCATTCTTTGCAGCTGAGAGATTGCCCCTTCCATCCGTCGAAGGTATTCATGAATGGGTGTGTGCCCTTCTTCCCAATACATTGGGGATTTGCACATGGTCGACCTTTCACAAAGAGTTGGGGTGCAAGCCTCTTACCGGTGAGATAACATTTTTGTCTGCTATTTTTTTTCTTTGTGCTTAACTCCTTATGTGTTTGTCGGATTTAGGGAGAGTGAGGAGAACCAAGGCCCCTATGTTAGGTGTTTGTCATCCGGCCGTATTTGTTCGCCCTATGGTGGTACCCGTCGCCTGACCTTTATCGAGGGCGGCTTCAGTAGAGTTTGCATCCATGGTTACTCCTACAAGGACCACTTCTCAGGATGAGATCCCGACCGTGTTATTCATCCGATAGGGGAATCACCATCTACTGGGGAAAAGGAGGGGTCATCGAAGAGACAGAGAGTGGAGTTTGAGAATGCTAGTGATTCATTTAGACGACTCTTCCACGACGGGCTCTGGAGAGGGTGTCATCGTAGATCCTCCAGCAGAGACGAAACTCTCTGTTGGAGTTATTGGTGTCTGTGACTAACAGTCAGAAATTCCCACTGTTGCCTTGGCTCAATCAGAAATTCCACTATTATCGGTGATCGACTACCTACCATGGCGGAAAATCAGACTTCTGGAACCACCATTATAATTTCGGACATTCTCTCATCCTCTATAGCGGGCCATGCTTCCTCTTCAACTGCAAAAAGAAGAAAAGTTGTGATGGCCGATGACTATGAATCTGAGTCAGACTTGGACCCTGATGATGTCAGAATGTTTGAAGAGTGTATTACTCACTCGGAGGTTCATGTGGGAGGGGGGGAGGGATATTCTTCAGATCCCTTCTGGTGTTAATCTTCTGGGGGAAGGGGAGGATGGTGCCTCAATTCAGCCTGCTATGTTCCAAAGCTAAGAATGAGGCTCTTTGGTCTGTCCTAACGCATATTTGATGGACGTGGTGGCCACTATGGGCCTAAGGGTACATCATATTTCACTTTTGTTTTCCTTCCCCATTCTTGGGAATATTTAACTTACCATGTCTTTGCGTTTTTCAGATGTGCATGGTAGATGTGGAAAGTATTCGCAGGGCAAACATCCAGGCCAGGGTCTTTTTTAAGATGTTGGAGAAGCATTGTCACTACCACAACAGAGGATGTGAGATACATAAGCGGTTGAGGACAAACCCCAATAATGAGGCTCTTGGTGAGGAGTTGGAGAAAAGGGATCAGGAGTTGGTGCAAGCTATCCTCAATAAGAGTGCGCCCGAGGAGTGTGACGACCCAAAGGGTCATCACCTATTTTTAATCAAATTCTCTACTTCTGAGGCCTTGAAAACCTCATTTAGAATTGCCTCGAAATGCTATGAAAAATGCTAAGTTTTGATGTTAAAATAAAAAAATTTGACTTCCGTCAATATTTTGGGTAAACAGACCCGAACCCATGATTCGACAGTCCCAGAGGGTCTGTAAGAAAATATGAGACTTGGGCGTATGCCCGAAATCGAATTCCGAGGTCCCAAGCCTGAGAAATAAATTTTTGAGTAAAATTATTTTCTGGAAATATTTAAGGAAATTTGAAATGAAATCTGATTAGAAAGCGATGGTGTTAGGCTCGTATTTTTAGTTTCGGTGCCCAATACAGATCGCATATATGTTTTAAGTCATTTATGAAAAAATTGGTTGAAAACGAATGTCGTTTGATGTGATTCGGACTTTAAATGGAAAATTTGATGTTTTAAGAAGTTTAAAATAATTCGTGGATTTTGAGGTTTAATTCGATGTATATGATGTTATTTTGACAATTTGATCACACGGATAAGTCCGTAGCATGTTTTTGAGGTTGTGTATATATTTGGTTTGGAGCCCTGAGGGCTCGGGTAAGTCTTGGATAGGCCACGAGTGCATTTTTAGACTTTGAAGAATAGCTGGTATTTCTAATATGTAGGCTTTGCATTTGCGAAGTCTGTCTCGCGAATGCGAGTAATGCATCGCAAATGCGAAGATGAGACCTGGGCAGGCCTGGTCACAAATGCGACCCATTTGTTCGCAAATGCAAAGTCCCGTCGGAAATGTGACGTCTGGCATTGCAAATGCAATGTTTGGGATCACAAATGCAAAGCTTCCCTTTCCGTCTTGAGGTCGCAAATGCGACAATTATTTCGTAAATGCGAAAGCTGCGAATTTCTAAAGGGTTCGCAAATGCGATCCCTATTTCGAATTTCTCACATCTGCAGAGGTTGGGTTCGCAATTGGAACCCATGTTCGAAATTCCCACATCTGATACCTGTATTTTTTTATACTTAGCCAATTTTTTACCCATTTTTCATATTCTCTCAAACACAAACACACTTAGGAGATTTTTCAAGAATTCCTTCTTCTCCAAATCAATTGTAAGTCTTTTTTAACTAACTTTCTTCAATCATTAACATCTTTTAACATGATTTCAACTTAAAATCAAAGATTTTCATGAGAAAAATTAGGTGTTTTGCATAGAACGTAGGTTTTTCAAAAATTGGGGATTTGGACCTCAATTAGAGGTCTGATATCAAAACAAATTATATATTTGAGTTCGTGGGGGAATGGGTAATCGGGTTTTGGTTCGAACCTCGGGTTTTGACCATGTGGGTCCGGGGACAATTTTTGACTTTTTGGGTAAAACTAACTCATTTTTATGCATTAGGGTTGGTTCATTTAGCATTTATTGATGTAATTAAGTAATTTATGAATATATACGAACGAATTGGTAGTGGAATCAAGGGGCAAAACTATAATTGAGACTTGAGTAGTGTTCAAGGCATTGAGGTAAGTATTCGGTCTAACTTTCGCTTGAGGGATTAGGAGTTAAGTCATATTTGCTATTTGCTCCTTATTGAGTACGACGTATAGGCATAGTGACGAGTATCTATACGTTGGTGTCAACCATGACCGTGAGTCTTAATTTGAAAGTTGTTGTATTCTTAAACGACATTTCAGATGCCTTAACTAATGATCTACTATATTGGGTAAAGATTTGTTTTATCCTAGTAGATCTTATTTATGATTGAGAATTTTCATTAAAAGTTTGGTTATAGCTGATTCTCCCTTGACAGGATGATTGTTTCGATATTGGTGTTCCCTTGTCGGGAAAATATTATATTGCTTTTATTCCCTTGCCGGAAAGTTATTATATTGCTTTGTTCCCTTGCCAGAATTTCTTGTGATTATGTGATGACATGGAAATGGGAGTGGGTGGTACGCCTACCACAAGATTGAAAAAATGGGAGCGGGTGGTACGCCTTCCACAAGATTAATGAAATGGGAGCGTATGGTACGCCTACCATAAGATATGATGAAATGGGAATGGGTGGTACACCTACCACAAGATATGATAAAATAGGAGTGGGTGGTACGCCTACCACAAGATATTATGAAATGGGAGAGGGTGGTACTCCTACCACACGATTGATAAAACTAGAGTGGGTGGTACGCGTACCACAAGATTGATGAAATATGAGGGGGTGGTACGGCTACCACAAGATATGAGAAATGGGATCCGTTGCACGCCTGCAACAAGATGAAATTGAAAGCGAAAGTTGCCTTTATTACTCTTTATCAGTGTTAGAAGTTATAGTTTTCTTATTGTTATTGATATTCTGTTTTATTTGCTACCCCCACAACATGTTCCCCTTCCCCATATTTAATTGCTTATTACTTGTTATTTTTTCGTCATATATTATATAACTGCACATATTTATCTGGAGTCTGGTTCTAGCCTCGTCACTACCTCACCAGGGTTAGGCCAGACACTTACTAGCACATGGGGTCGGTGTGCTGATGCTACACTCTGCACTATGTGCAAATTTCGGAGCTACGTTTGATCATCAACAGTAGTTCGGGAGCCAGCCTTCAGCCCACGAGATTCCGAGTTAATACTGCAGGCATTTGTAGGCCCGACATCTCTTCTATCTATTTCTGATGCTTCGTTTCCTCTTATATCCGAGGCAGACTTTATTTTTTTGATTTCAGACACTTGTATGTAGCACTCCTTGATAGTTCATTTATATTGGGACACCAGGTGCTAGGTAGAGACTTGTAATGGTTTTCTAGATATTTTTTCCATATTTTAATTAAGACTTTCACTAATTTTTTCCCTCTGTTCTTTAAATGCTTATCAATTTCTAAGTCAATTGGTTAAAAGTGAATTAACACAAAAGAGGTTAATGGTTTCAAAGTTCATGGCTTCCGTAACTTTCACGAGTAGGCGCCATCACGACTCCCGTGGGTGGGATTTTGGGTTGTGACAAGGAGAAACTTTGAATTAAGGACGAGGAGCTCGAGTTTTTCAAGGGAGTTGCCGCATAATGTGAGCATCTACATGAGAGACTAATGTCGAAGCAGGCGTAGATAGATCAGAACTTGATCAAGGTTGAGGCGATGAGTGTGGAATGGATTGGAAATTGACCGTGTTGGATAACAAAGTCATTAGGTTAGAGAGCATTGAGAGTTGGAGAACAAAGTCATTGGGTTAGAGAGCATTGAGACAGTTTGGTTCGAGGCTTCAGTGAGGGTGGTGGCCTTGGAGGACACCATTCGCGTCCTTCAATCAGAACATAAGTCAGAGAGAGCGACGACTACTCTTATGGAGGCAAGGCTCGAGGAGCGCATCAGCGAGATTGATGAAGAGGCATCAGTTCTGGGAGATCAGATTGCAGCACTGGAGGCAGAAAATGAGCGACTTATTAAAATATTAACCCATCGTCGTTTGATTGGTCGAATTCTTCTCTTTTTTGACAAAGGCCCCTAGCCTTATTGAAATATTAACCCGCCATCGTTCGATCGTGGTCGAACTCTTCTCTTCTTTGGTGAAGGCCCCAGGACTTATTGGGTGTTATTTCGAACTTATGGAAATATTAACCCATCGTCGTTTGGATCGTGCTCGAACTATTCTCTTTTTTGGCAAAGGCCCCTGGCCTTATTGAGTGTTATTTCGAACTTATCAAAATACTAACTTGTCGTTGTTCGATCGTGATCGAACTCTTCTCTCCTCTAGCGAAGGCCCATGGCCTTGTTGGATGTTATTTCAAACTTATCAAAATATTAACCTATTGTTGTTCGATCATGGTCGAACTCTTCTCTTTTTTGGTGAAGGCCCCAGCCTTATTGGGTGTTATTTCGAATTTATAGAAATATTAACCCGTCGCCATTCAATCGTGGTTGAATCCTTCTCTTTTTTGGAGAAGGCCCTTGGCCTTATTGAGTGTTATTTTGAACTTATCGAAATATTAACCAGCATCGCTCGATCATAGTTGAACTCTTCTCTTTTTTGGTGAAGGCCCTGGCCTTATTGGGTGTTATTTCGAACTTATCGAAATATTAACTCGTTATCATTCGATCATGGTCGAACTCTTCTCTTTTTTGGCGAAGGCCTCTGGCCTTATTTGGTGTTATTTCGAACTTATCAAAATATTAACCTGTTGTTCGATCGTGGTCGAACTCTTCTCTCCTTTGGAGAAGGCCCTTGGCCTTATTGGTGTTATTTCGAACATATCAAAATATTAACCCATCGTTGTTCGATCGTGGTAGAACTCTTCTCTTTTTTTGGCGAAGGCCCCTTGCCTTATTGGTTGTTATTTCAAACTTATCGAAATATTAATCCGCCGTCGTTCAATCATGGTTGAATCCTTCTCTTTTTTTGTGAAGGACCCTAGCCTTATTGGGTGCTATTTCGAACTTATCGATATTAACCTGCGTCGTTCGATAATGGTCTAACTCTTCTCTTTTTCGGCAAAGGCCCCAAGCCTTATTGCGTATTATTTCGAACTTATCGAAATATTAACTCGTCATCGTTCGATCGTGGTCGAACTCTTCTTCTTTTTTTTTTTGGCGAAGGCCCCTGACTTTATTGGGTGTTATTTCGAACTTATCGAAATATTAACCCGTTAACGTTCGATCGTGGTCGAACTCTTCTCTTCTTTGGCAAAGGCATCTAGCCTTATTGGGTGTTATTTCGAACTTATCGAAATATTAACCCATCATCAGTCCCAGTTTTTTGAGAGCTAGATGTCTTCTGGGGAGTCCTAGTCCATTCGACATTGCTCCTAACGGAGGGTGCAACGTCAGAGAATCCGAAACGTTGCTGTTTCGCTTAGGTTCACTCCGCACATAAATTGTGGTTGCCTTGACTGGCTCCTCTCTTTCATCTCGGAGGTATATCCGGTGGGCGGTGTCATAGTCATTTTGCGGTGGTTTTTCGTTCTTTAATTGAGATGTTGTTGTTTTTTTTTCTTTTTTTGGTTCCCTGCGCTGGCATTGTATCCCTACTTGAGCAAAGATTAGGAGGCGGGTTAGACGAGACTTTCCTTGCCCCTCTCTGGTGGTTCGATGGGGGAGAGCTAAATGGTAACACCATTTGTCTTGTTTGGCGCATCGACAGTTGATGGGGTGATGGTTTTCTGGCTTGATAATTTTTTCCGGCTCTCCTCCCCCTACTGTGCTGCTCTTTTGTCTTGCACAGATTGGATTTTTCCTTCGCCCCCCTTTTCGGTAAGTGATCGTATTTCTTATCTTTGATCTGGGAGAAACTAAGAAACTTCACTAAGAAATCCCCAGACTACACCAAATTGTTCGACTCAAAAGATACTAGAACCTTTTTGAACAAATTAATCAATGATAAAGGGGTAAATCTTAGTCAGACATAGTAAATTCCAAATCAAAGAGCTAAAAGCATGGATCACACTTATGATGAAGCAATCCGTAAATGATTTTATTAAAATTTAATATAATGTTCCCCATCAATCGATGGAAAATTATTTTACACGTTTTTTTGGAGATTCGTGGATCTCTCTTAGTAATATGAGAAGAGAGCTAGGTAGTTGGTTTTAGAGGGAGAAGGCTTAAAAAACCCCTTTGCTGGAAGCTTTTCCTTACTATATATAGTTATGGCACTTTTACCTTTACTGGACCTCATGCCCTCTTGTCTGCAATACACTTTAGTTGTACCTCTAAGCGTCGCCCTTGCTAACTCGTCTGATGTCGGGGATGAGATATGGCATGGGCTGTACTATTTTTCTCTACCTTATTGTCCAGGCAAGGCGTTGGTTAACTTAGTCACGAAAATTAGATTTTAACCAATACAAATATGCTAAAATGTTATAAGCAGGAGCACCGTAATCTAGCATATATTTTTTTATATTTTAACTAGAGTATTTTTTTTCAAATTTTATTTCCGTATATACTAGTGGCTACTTTTAATAACTTTATATATATAAGCTATTTTTCGATTACCAATTCGAAAAGTAACTAACTTATAATATTTTCATAAAAATTTTAGATCGGAATCCGGATTTAGTCCGAGACTCAATAAACATCAAATGCAAACCCCAAAAGAAAAAAAGAGAGACAATTGTGGTTCAGTTGCGCTTGTAATGTAACTGAAATATTCAAAGACAAGGACCGAACTAGATTTGACTTACCTAACACATGAAAACGTTACCAATAATAATAAATGCTTGTATACTTGGAATGAGCTGTTGTCTCAGCCAAAAAAGGGTCAGATATAGTGGTTCTGTACCAAACGGCATTTATTGTTACAATTCATTTATTTCCAAAGTCAAAATCAATGGAAATTGTGGTGGTTATTATGGAGTCATAAGAGCTAGTCTTCCACCCACTTTACTTAATTGAGTATATTAGATATTTGAGTATGGTCCACTCCACGATAACCAATTTATTTGGGGCGGGTTGGTTCAATCCGGATTGAAGTATTACATAGCCCAATAAAATTATGTCAGCTCATTAAAAAGGAATTACACAATAATCGAGGGGTTAATTTTAACATTAAGATAACATTAGATATATTTTCAAACAAATAGTCTCGATAGTAAACTATTTAGAATACTATAGAGGTATTTGTGGTCCTTATCCATTTTATCAATTGTTTGACTTAATTTTCATGAGGTTAATGTATTATGAATAAATTATTTCTTGTGAAGAGATAAATGAGAATCTTGACTAAAAGTACAGTTGGACAAATTATCAGCTACCGAATTAGTTTTCATATATATATGAGCAATACAAAAATTGCTAGCCAAGAAATAACCGAATGCGGTTGACTACTGGCGCTCCTATTATATTAAATAGAGAAGCAAAAGGTTTGTTTAATAAGATTGTGAGATTAGGTTTGTCTTAATAAAAAGGAATCCCAAATATTAGCGATCTTCTTAAAAGTATTTTCGATTAGTTCATTTATTGGCTAATTTGAACAAAATTGATACAACCCTCAACGTTAAACAAATAAAACCTGGGGTCACTAATAGCTACGTTATTATTTAGATGTGACATTACACTTACCAAGTCAATTTAGAGACTGTTATTGTGTCGTTCTCTATTTTTAGTTTAAGTCTTATGTAACGAGGGATTCAGCCAATTGTCTTGATTGTAAAATATCATTAAGAAATAGGAATTCGGGTTATTAAAAGATTTCTTGCGAATTTCTAGTATGGAATAAGTCAATCATTCACTTTGGTATCTTACTAAACGAAAATGGTAATATTGTTCCTCCATTGATCAAGTATCATGACCGTCCAATAAGAAGGGTTTCAATTTTTTCAAATAAACAATTTGAAGAACTATTTATTCTAACAACTAATTGCAGAGTTGATCATTCGGACCTTTCAATTCAAAAATGTAGATCTATGAATAGGGATATTTTCAAAACTCACACAGAGAAAAGGACGTGAATTAGACAAAAAGAAAAGAACCTTGGGTAAAAAAAGAAGTGAAATGGACCAAAAAAATGAAGTGGCTTAGACAAATCTATTTTGTCGATAACCTCAGACCCATAAATCAAATATTGATTAATATGCAATCGATCAAATACTACTTAGGAAAAAAAGTTACCAACTATATCATGTAAATTGTAATAGTATATAAATTTATGTGATGTGCATTAATTGGTAACTTAATAAAAATTGGAATATACAACTATCGCATCAAACACTGGTAATCCAATAAATAAATAAATTATATTATCAATATATCTATAACTTAAATCTTTGTCAGAACTAAAGAAAAACATGAAACTCGTGTTTAATCGACGGATTCATTTTTATTTTTATTTTAAAGCTAGCCAAATAATTGAACATAAAATAAAGTAGAATAAGGTCTAGTAATTTGACTAAGTGGTAGTAAGTGAAGAAGTTTTAAATATTGTAGCTGGCTGTATAAAATTAGGTTTAGACTATGTGCGGCGTCGAATAATATAAGTTACGCCGACCTAAACATTTTGAAAAATCTAACCTAATCTTAGCTCACATACAACTTTGAATTCAAACCTACTCTCTGTATTCTTATTTAAGGAAAGCTATGAATTAACGAGTTCGAACCGTGAAATTAGCTATTGATATTTGTATCAGATATTTTTAATATATTACACTTTCTAACTTAAAGTACGATTCTTTATCGGTCTTACATAAATATCGGACTTATACATTAGGATAGTATTCTTATTAAATGATTCATAAGGAAAATATTTCAAAGGATTTGACCAACTAGAAGGGGAAAAAGAGTCATACTACTCCTACTACGTATAAATTTGACAAGAATCACGAGTTTGACCAACAAAGAGTTCTCTTACTGTTGTTTGGTTCGTCTACACTAGATATGAATACCATTTTCTTTTGAATTACATGGTTCTATTAACTTGTTTAACGAGGACACGAAATTCCTTTTTTTAATGTTAAATTTTTACCGCTTTCTCATATCCATAATTGATTTTTCTTTTTGTTCTCTTTTATTTTGCTTAGATTTTTTATCTTGTTTAACTCTTTAATTTGTTTCTATTTGTGATATATTATGACTAATGTTATTTTGGTTTGTGCATTAAAAGAATATTTTGATACATCACTTATTTCATATGAGTTTTTTAAAAAATAATTCTAAAATTTATTTATGCAATTAGCCATAAAAGTTTTAATTTTTTCCCAGTTTAATAGTCATAAAAGATTAATTGGCTCATCATGTTCTTTAGTAATTCTCATAGCACAAATTAAGGTATTTCTCTTTTGGCTATAGTACCTTTTTGTAGTAATAGCCGAGTTAGCCACTTTTAAGACCTGTAATTAAAAAATCGCAGAATTTCAACTTTTATGATAATAACCTGAAATTTCACATATGAAATTTGAAATTCCACGATATTGGCTATTTGTGTATTTTATCTAAGGCTGTATTCGGTTCCGGTTCTGGGTCTATTTGGGTCTGCAGTTTCGGTTCTGGCAGTTTCGGTTCTGGCGGTTCCAGTTCTGGCAGTTCCGGAGCCGGAACCGCTACCATACTGTTCCGGGTACCATCCGGTTCCGGTTCTGGCGCTTCCGGTTCCGGCGGTTCTGGCGGTTCCGGCGGTTCTGAAATTTTTTTTTTTTAAATCAATATCTTGTATAGTAGTCATTAATATATTGTAGAATATATTTTATATGGTGTACTATGTTATTAGTATAGTATATATTGTGTTTGGTAATTAGTATATATTGTGTATAAGTAGTGTATATTTTATATATAAGTAGTATATATTGTATTTAAGTAGTATATATTGTATATAAGTAGTGTATATTGTGTTAGTAATTAGTATAAATTATATATAAGTAGTATATATTGATAAAAGAATGTTGTCATTAGTATATTGTGTTGTATGTTATATATTGTATGTTATATAAATATTCAAGGATTGATATAGAAGTAAAGACAAAGAAATATTGAGACAAGATATCAGGATATGATAAAGAGCATATTTATTGACCAAAATGGCATATCTTTCTTAGTCTTCCTTCCCCCAATGGAAAAAAAAATTAAAAGAAGACATGCCAATGTACAAGTTACATCATAATTTATGCATTATTCCCTGAACATGACTTAACTCAGTTATCCCCTGTGGTGAACGCTTCTTCTTGTTCCTTGGGGTTAATTCTATTGACAGTTGCACCCACATCATCGGCCACTTCAGTTTTTTCGACATCTTTTGGAGTTCCTGGAGCCGAGCCATATGCTTCTTCCCTGTCCGAGCCATATGCTTCTTCCCTGTCCTGTGTGCCTCCATTGATTTCTCAGACAAAGCCCCTACAATAATAATGCAATAAAATCCAGATAACAAAAAAGGTCTTTTAACTTTTCAGTCATGTTATATCACTCACAATAATAGACAAATATATATACTGAGCCATGTTGAATACAATGTCAAGGTCCATCAAAAGATAAGTTACTAAGGATACAAATTGTTCAGGTATTAGAGAATTGAATTACAGCAGATGTCAGATCATGTAGATAATGTACTGGACTTACCTTAAAAGTTGATGCCATAAGTAGATCTTGAAGCTTAGGGACTATGTCATACGATACAATGTTGAACACACCATCAAGGTGAACGGACTTCTTAGTGTTTGAAGGCACTACTTTAAATCCTGCCTTATTTGAACCACCCCATTGAGATAAAACCACCTGTTCCATTGCACCTTTTTCCAAGCCATCAGCATGGTGTTGCAAAGATGGTGTGACGTTGTCCTTTGTACCTTCTTTCTCCAAAATCTCTAGAGATGTTCCCTCCACCAATTTATTACCAGGCAAGAATTCAACTTTCGGTTTTATGTTGAGATTGTCATCAACCGGGGGAGGGGTAGTATTTTGGCCACTACTTTCACCGGTTTTAGCTTTTTCTTTACCGAACATATTTTTCAACGAAAATGCCATAATAATTAGCACGTAAGAGTTGAAACGAGTTTACCGGGTTGACGAACAACTTCTTAAAAATTGAAATTCGTTGAAATTGAACACTTAAAAACTTCAATTCAACGACTTCACAATGTTTCACGAATTTGCAACAATAAATTAAGCACTTGCACTAGAAAGATTGAAAGAGAGCTTGAGAGAGATTGATGAATTGGTGAATAAAAATGAAAGAATGAGGGGGTATTTATAGTTGAGAAATGAGAAATAGTGTAATTATATAAAGTTTGGGGTTAAATTAAAGTTTGGGGCCAAATGGCTATTTTTTAATCTTCCAAACGGCTAATTTTGAAAAAGAGCCGTTTGGAAATTATTTTTAAATTTTTTTTTTAAAATTACCGTTATAGAACCGTTTGGAACCGCCAGAACCGGTCCGGTTCCGGTTCTGGCGGTTACAACGGGTAGAACCGCCCCGCCACGGTTCCCGGGAACCACCGGAACTGCCGGAACCGGGCCGCCGGAACCGCCAGAACCGCTAGGGCCGCGGTTCCGGTCCGATTCCGGTTCGAAACCGCCAGATTTGCAGGCTTAATTTTATCCTTATTTTTTTAGTTAAATCAAAAGGCTTTCATGACATGGTATAACAACATTATCATATAATTAGTAGAAAATAGTTCTAGTTATAAATATTATTATTAAATAGCCAATAAATGTAGATCACAACTATTTTTTTCCTTCTTGATTTATATCAACATGTATATTAAAATTTTATTTTCATTCTTTATATGTAAATAATATTATTCTTTGTATATTAACAATATAAAATTATATATATAGTTATTACTACCTTTATATCAATATATATAACAATAAAAATATTGTATTATTTGTTTATCACAGCGTATAGCATATTAAATATGTGTAGACCAAAATAGATATCATAAGGTTATTTTTCTCTGTGTATAATGAAAATAAATTTTCTTTGTATATTAGAATACTATTTACTTCCATAATTATATTTCTTATTTTTATATTTTAGAACTTGCTTAAACATGTTATATCAAAAATTTATTTGCAATTTTTTATCAATAATTAATAATTATATTATTTGTATATCACAGTGACATAATAATAATGTGTATATGTCAAAAATATTTATTAAAATTTTATTTTCCTTCTTTGTATAACATATTTCATATTGGAAACTCAAGTTCAAGATGGCTTCACATGTGTATTCCCTATTCATGTAACCTGTGTATATCTTTATGTACATCAGTGATATATCATGTATATTACTATTTATGTATATTCATAAAAATGTATGTCATATATACGATATACAATATGATATACATGGTCGTCCATAAATAGTGTTGTATAAATGATATACAAAGCGATATATGCAGACGTCCTTAAAAACTTTTATGTAATATACACTGATTTATACTATAGATAACGTGATATACACATATCGCAGTTGGATTTTTTGTTAGGTTATTTACCCGAAACTAGTCTAAATCACTTCTAATCTTGCTTAAATTTTGTATATAGCCTCTTTTAATTATTTTCAACTAATTCTAATAATATGCAATTTTTTCAATCCAACTAAAAAGGGAAGAGTGAAGAAAAAGAAAGTTCAAAATTATTTTTTCTCTCTTATTTTTGCTAATCTTGCTCAATTTTGTATATAGTTTTGTTTATATATTTTTAACCAATTTCAATCACACCCACTAATTCAATCCAACCAAGAAAAATAAAGAAGGAAAATTAAGTTAAATTATATTTTTTCTCTCTTAATTTTTGCTTCTGATTTTTTTCTAATGTGAGATCAACCTTACCTTTTCATTCCTATGATTTTTTTGTGCATAATTTGCAAGAATTTTGCTAAACCATGATAGCAAAAGAAATGAAATAGTAGAAGAAATACAAGAAGAGAAAGTGGGAGAGAAGCCAAAATAAACGTGTAGTCTTTTTTGAAAGAGAATTCTGCACCATCAACATCAACTAATGGCTCCAGTAACAGAACATGAAATTCACCAGATTGTGCAGAAGCTCCCACAAGATAAAACTCCAGGTATTGATGGCTATCCTGCTGAATTATTTAAAGAATTTTGGCCTACTGTGGGGGTGGGGGAGTGGGGGGATGTTACCCAGGCAGTACAACAGTTTTTCCACACTGGAAAATTGCTAAAAAAGATTAACTGCACAACTGTCAGTTTGATTCCAAAAGTGTAAAATCCCAGCTATGTCAAAGAATATCGACCCATTGCCAGATGTTCAACGCTCTATAAAATCATATCTTAGATACTAAAAAACAGGCTGAAACTGGTTGTCGATTATTTAGTTGGGAACTCTCAATCGGCTTTCATAGAGGGAAGGAACATACTGGATAACGTTATTATGGCTCATGAGCTAGTCAAAGGCTATAATCGCAAGACAATATCCCCTAGATGCCTGATAAAAGTTGACATTAGGAAGGCCTACGACTCGGTTGAATGGGACTTTCTCAAGGCAGTACTACTTGAGTTTGGAATTCCTTATAAAATAGTAGTATTAATAATGAAATGTGTCCCCATTGTCAGTTACTCCCTTTTGATAAATGGAGGACTCACCAAGAGTTTTGACGCAAGAAAAGGGCTAAGGCAGGGAGATCCAATGTTCCCCTATTTGTTTGTTCTAGCCGTGGAATACCTAAACAGATCCTTAAAAAAGCTACATAGAAACCCAGACTTTAACTTCCATCCCAAATGCTCCAAACTACAAAACACACATATAAGCTTTGCAGTCGATCTTTTGCTATGTTGTCGGGCTGATGAAACTTCCATGAAACTCATGATGAATGAATTTGAACAGTTCTCTAAGGCCTCAGGACTCCAAGCCAATATGGATAAAAGCTCCTTATATATAGCAGGTGTATTCACTAACTTTAAGGAGAAAATATGCTCTGATCTTCACCTCACAGAGGGCACCCCGCCATTCAAATATCTAGGAGTACCCTTATCCACAAAAAAGGTCATAATATCTCAATGTATGCCCCTAGTAGAGAAAATAGTGGACAAAATTAGAAGTTGGACATCAAAACTTCTATCTTATGCTGGCAGAATCCAACTCATTAAAAGTGTCCTCTTTGAAATGCAAACCTATTGGGCCCAGGTTTTCCTCATTTCAAAAAAAATTATAAAGCTGGTAAATGGAATATATATGAATTACCTTTGGACTGGTAGTCATGAAACGAGCCATAGAAATCCAATTGCTTGGGAAACATTGTGTAAACCAATGGCGAAAGGAGGATTGAACATTATATCCTATGAAAGATGGAATAAAGCGTCCCTCTCAAGACTCCTCTGGGCCTTAATGGCAAAAAAAGGCAAACTCCGGATCAAATGGATACATTATCACTACATAAAGAAAAAAGATATTGACACCATGGACAGTCCTAAACAAGCTAGCTGGCTCGTTAGGAAATTATTTAGCGCGAGAGAATGGTGGACAACTGATGGTACATGAATGCACACATGTACAAAAAATGGGCAATTTAGCATCAGAAAGGCATACATCCAAACCACTCCTCAATATCCCAAGGTTGCATGGAAAAAGTTATTAATGGTGACTGGCATACTCCCGAAACAGAAATACATCTTATGGGTGGCGTTGCATAGACTCTTGGCGACGGTTGACAGATTAGCTAATGGGGAATTCAGACTAATCAATCCTGCAGTTTGTGTGATAGAGATACTGAAAAAACACATTACCATTTATTCTTTGAATGCGTATACTCCAAAACATTGTGGCAAGCTATGTTACAATGGATGAAATATCAAAGAATAACAGGCTCGTGGGAAACAGAAATCCTATGGCTGATAGCAAATGTAAACAGCAGAAATCCCAGAAAATCCATTCTAGGAGTGGTGTTTGCAGCGGTAATATACAACATATGGATGAAAAGGAACACCAGAAGGTCTCAACAGACAAACAGAGACGCCAAGGACCGAGCAAAGGAGATCACAATTCAAGTGCACTTCACTGGCGGAAAGATACCTAAATGGTCACCCATGTTACAGAACATAAATAGCTACCCCGTATGAAAGCTTCCACAAATGTAGCAATTTATATAATAGGAGAGTAGTTTAACAACAATAGTTGTAGAGTTTTCAAAAATGATTGTACATATGAGAACTGTTCTAGAGTCCAAAAGAACAGATGATGTAATTTTGCCATATAGTTGAAATACAACAATTTCTTCTAAAAAAAAAAGAAAGAGAGTTTTTTTTTTTAAATTTAACTATATAATACCACTTGTTTGGGGCTATTTTTCCAAGTTTAATATAAGACAAAATAATTACTAATTTTTATTATGTGTTGTTATAAAATGCCAATTTTTTTAGTAATGGAAGGCTTTCATGAGTTTGAAATGGGTAAAGCCCAAGAGTTGCTCAAGTCCATCGAATGCGAGTTAATGGGCTTTCCTAATTAGTTAGCGGGCTGACGGTGGGCCCACATTGTATCCTTTTCCAATGTCCAAACCGCCTAGTCGTTCTGTGCACACTTTTGCTTTATAAAATATACTACATAGCTGCTCTTAAATATGTTATGCATAAAAATATATATATATTTTATATAATTTTTCGATTAACAAATATAAATAATTTTTTATGTGGGTTAAAAGTGAACAAGGCCCCTTTTGCTTCTGGGGTTAAATAGTAATAACAAGGGATTTTTTTGTATATATTGAAATTTCAAACTTATTTCATTAGCAGCACAATATTTTGTGGCAGCATACGATAATAATGTGCTCATACTTTTAATGCACCGTTTAGTTGGCAGTATTAATTTTATATTGCTAATACCCATATAAGTTACGGATGAATCATTTTTATGCGGAGTAAAATATGAAATATTAATATGTATGTTGAATATGTTTGCAATACTTAGACACGAATAACTAAAGACAAAAATAATCTTAAAATGAGTTATTATATGTAGCGATCTTTACATATATATTACTATTTATCGCATAATAAAAAAATATATTATAATATCTACATAATATGTGCGTGAACCAAATAATTATAAAATAGAGAAAATCTCACTTTATACTCATCAATTTCAAACTATTAACCCTTTAATATTCGTGTCCAAATTATTTACTATTCTTACCCATGCGTCCAAACTATTTATCCGGTTATTAACTTTGTATAAACTTTTCTACAAGAAAGAATCTGAAATATAGTGAAATAAAAAAAAAACAAGAAATAACAAAGAAAAGGTGGCCATGGATGCGGAAGAAGCAACATAACAATCCCAGCTAGTTCTTGCACATAACTCTTCCGTTTGACACACCTAGATGTTAATGATTTGGATAAAATTCGCCTCCATGAAGTGTATATATATATATATATATATATATATATATATATATATATGATTATCTGAGAAGTTGACCTTTGGCTAGTTTCAATTATGCTCCACTTTTCTTTCCCTAGCTCTTGCTCTTGCCTTGACCCTTAAATTTAAATTTTTTATGTTGAAGATTTCTTGTTTGATTCAAAGTGTGTGTTGCTAAATATTGCTTATAGTAACTTCTGGAGGTTCATACTGAAAATTTGATTGCATTTGAAGTTAATTAGAGGTGATTGAGATCGAAATTTTTAGTTGAAAAACAAAGAAGAACACAGCTACAGTATACCGCTACGGTATACAATAAGGTGTAGGAGTATATAGCTATACTGCAATAGTATACTATTATAATTTACAATATACTATAACGGAATAGTGTAATAATCAAAGAAGAACACAATTACCTAACAGTATCGCTATAATATACAATATACTATAGGAGTATATAGTTATATTGCAACAGTATACTATTATAGTATATAATATATCGTTATATTATACTGTAACAATATGCGATATACTTTAACTGTATGTTGTAATATTATACAATATACTATACGAGTATACTTATTATACGTAAATTCATTTGCATTTTTCCTTTTAATTTGCTTTAAGCTTTTACTCAATGTGATGGGCAAATTAAAAATTCAAAAAAAAAGAGTATGATATATAATGTAACGGTAAACTTTTATGATTAGATCCTTTTAGAATTTTTTAAAATTTTTATTGACAACTGATATTATTTCAGTTTACTAATTGAATTAAATTTTTATTAACTATTTGCGTACAATTATATACCATATTCGTATAGCTATATATTATAGGTACCATATGTTAGTTAATATTTTATTAGTTTATTAACTACATTTAATTGGTACACAATTTAATTTTTCTTTAGTAATAGTATGAAAATAATATAATATAGTAAAAAAAGTAAACAAAATTAGATTATGAAGAGAAAAAGAATGTAAAAAAAAGAAATTAAATGAAATTAGAAAAGGAAAAAAGAAAAAAAAAAGAAATCGAGAAAAAGGAAAGTAGAAAAGGAGAAAAGAAAAAAAGAAAGAAAAGAAGCATAGAAATAAAAAAGAATTAGAGAATAAAGAAAAAAATATCTTGCAAAAACTTCTATAAATAAGGAACGTAATTAATTTATCATAGAAGAACAAATTGATAGATAAAGATATATAACTTTATTTTTATGAGTAATTATGTCAAAAACACCTACAAAATATAATAAGAAAGAATGTGAATATCTCGTCCTATATCATTGAGAGTACGTTTATAATGAATTTGCATCGCTTTATTTCATATTACTAACAGCTAGTATTTGGTTTTAATCTTCTAAGTCAAGCAAGGACAAGAACCAATTAATGAGACATTCAAAGCTGAATTACTTAGACCATCTATTTTGACAAAAAAATAAACAAATTTATAGGAGTATTGAAAACCTCAATTCTTCAAAAGGACAAAAAAGACCTCTACGGTCAATCTCTTTACCTATTTTCACCACAATGTCCTCAATATTGTATTTATTTTTTAGAGAAACTTGTCCTATTAGTTTAAATGAAAAAGTAAATGACCATATGTAAGGGAAAAATGTGTTTTGTTTTGTGCTTCTAAGTCAACCAAGGACAAGAACCAATTAAGTGAATTTAAAAGGTGAATTAGTTATACCATCCCTCTAATTCAGTGAAATTTAATGAGTCTTTCATCGACTTCGACAAATTCTATAAAACCCCTAAATCTTAAATACATAAAATTTAAAAAAGAGAATCTCTAAGGTCAATTTTTAACATAATTTACCAAAATGCGCTGATATTTACTTGTAAGTGAAACTTTTCTTATTTGTTTCAATGAGTAAAAGTAAATGAACATAGAAAAAGAGAACCACATTCCACTCTTTCTTATTTTTACGATATCTCTTAGGTAAATACAATGATATTTAGGGTGTTTACCTCGAAAATATGAGTAACAATTAAGTTTGATTAATGATTTTAAAGATATGAGATTTAGTTCAATACCAATTAATAATCAAGAAATATGACTTAAAGATGAAAATAGAAGTGAATCAAACAAATATTACTTAGCAGCAATGACCTCGAGCTTAGTGACCTAGAGGTGGTTTAGGGCAGTAAGAACAATTAAGTAGGAAAACCAAAGTAAGAACAATCAAGCTAAACGACAATTCTAATGAATAGTAGGCAAAAAGTAGAGAGTATATTCTTTGTTCAATGATTAGATGATGTTATAAATGATTGGGGTCCCATATATATGATAGGAGAACAAATAAGGAATATTTCTATTTACAGTAAGGAATTCTTGGTATATCAGTCTAACCGCCTATTACGGAATCGTACAACCCTATTCCGGGATTTGCGCCATGACTTTGGGGACGCGGCAAGAATCTATCTCATCCTGGCACAAATTCATAACGATACTATTTCGGGGTCGAGCATACTCGACCCTGGTATTCCTCGAACTCCTATCTCCGAGCATTGAACGCTATCTTCAAGCTCGAGTATGGTCCACCAGTCTCGAACTCGACCTCGCATGGACTTGGGCCTAGAACGGACCGTCGAGGCTGTAAATCGGATGCATGTGATTTTGACCATATACAAATACTCCCCACATTTCTTAGAATAAGATGATAAGAAACAACTTGAACCTCAATCCTCCAAAGTCTATAACGATAATGTCACTCTCGTGATGTAGGCGCTCGAAGTGACTGAAACGTCCCATCGGTCCACTTTTCCAAAACATCGAATGCAAGCTAGTATTGGTCGGCCACTAGCTCCGCCCAACCGTCGTTGCCCTTCTATAAATATGACGCTATTCCTTCGAGTGAAGTACTTTACTCTTTATTTACATCTTTCCATTCTTCATATTTTTCTCTACTCATATGTTTCCACCGCCTCTTTAAGCGTCGGAAAACGCCAAGTTCTTGTAGAAAAACATCACATTTTGATACAACCTATATATTTTAGCTTAAAACCGTGGCTAAAACTTTGGGGCGGCAAGAATCTATCTCATCCTGGCACAAATTCATAACGGTACTATTTTGGGGCCGAGCATACTCGACCCTGGTATTCCTCGAACTCCTATCTCCGAGCATTGCACGCTATCTTCAAGCTCGAGTATGGTCCACCAGCCTCGAACTCGACCTCGCACGGACTTAGGCCTAGAACGGACCGTCGAGGCTGTAAATCGGATGCATGTGATTTTGACCATATACAAATAGTCCTCACGTTTCTTAGAATAAGATGATAAGAAACAACTTGAACCTCAATCCTCCAAAGTCTATAACGATAATGTCACTCTCGTGATGTAGGCGCTCAAAGTGACTGAAACATCCCATTGGTCGACTTTTCCAAAACATTGAATGCAAGCTAGTATTGGTCGGCTACTAGCTCCGCCCAACCGTCGTTGCCCTTCTATAAATATGACGCTATTCCTTCGAGTGAAATACTTTACTCTTTCTTTACATCTTTACATTATTCATATTTTTCTCTACTCATCTGTTTCCACCGCCTCTTTAAGCGTCGGAAAACGCCAAGTTCTTGTAAAAAACATCACATTTCGATACAACCTATATCCTTTAGCTTAAAACCATGACTAAAACTTCCAAAAAGGTCTCCAAAAAATATAAAACATCATTTTCTTCTGCCTCCCGGCCGGACAAACTGGTGATGCTGCTAACGAAATCACCCCCGTTCCTTGCGTGATTAAGAAGGACTTTAGTATTGAAAATCCCCCGATGTCCCAGGCCGATGCGAGCATGCATCTCAATATCTTACCTTGATATCGGAGAAGCACCTTAAAGATATGAAAAAGGACTGTAGCTGGGGAAACGAGGTCGTGGTTCAGATCTCGAGCCCAGAGGAAAGCATTACTACCCACATAGAGGGGCTTTTAAGTGTTTACACTTACCCCTTCATACTGGGTCCCCTAAATCTGGTTGTGATTGATTTCTGCAAAACTACGAAGTCGCTCTCGGCCAAATTCATCCCTCTTTTTAGCGCATAGTGATCATGTTGCACTACTCTTTTGACAAGGCCGAGGGGTTGGAATTCTCCCTTAGCCACTTCATTCGATTGTATCGGCCCTAAATATTTCAAGGGCTTATCAAGTTACAGCATCGCATGAAGAAACTCTTTTTTCCAGTAGTGACAAAGCCAAGGACTGAGGCTGGATGAGCCGGTTCGTCAGAGTAAGAACTTCAGATGTCATCCCTAGGGATAAAATGCCGTTCCCGAAGAGGTGGACTTTAATTGTAAGTGGAGTTTTTTTCCCAGTATCTATTCATATTCTGTTTTCGCGTCTCATAATGGCTTCACCAATTTTTGGCAGCCACCGCCTGGGCGCCCTACGCGGTTCCCGATCTCAAGGATTGGGTCCGAAAGTTAGCTTCTACTCCTCTTATGATGAACACAAATGGTGCGAATTATTGAAGGGCCATTCGGAGGCCAAGAATCATGGTAAGTGCTTTTCTCAAGTTTCAAATACTTTTCATATGTTGGTGGTATCAACTTATTACTTGTGCATGCCTCGAGGTGTATCAGAGAAGAGGGTGGACCTGCTCGAGGAAGGGACCAAGACTTCAGTCCCAAAGACTTAGAAGGACAACAAAATAAAAGGGTTTCGAAGCTTGAAGACCCTCAAGACAAGAAAACTCTCGCTCAAAGGCTGCGCAAGGGATTTTCTCAAGCGGACGCAGGTTTAGCCCACGATTCCTCGGATGATGAAGAAAATGATGGTGACGATCCAGCATTGGTGCCTCGAACCAGGAAACCAATCGAGGCTACCAAGCCCTCCATTCTAGAGACCTCATCCCATGGCGAGGGAACCCTAAAGAAAGATGCGAGGAAGGCCCCTTGTCCCCAGAGGTTGGGATTGTTCCTCCGCCTTCAAAAAATGTACCCGATTGGGCAAGTGTAGAGACCCACAAAGCTAATGAGAACGCCCGAATGAATAGCTCGGGGCCACGAAAACAGGTTATTCCTTTTCTCTGCCAACTTATTCCGAGAAGGAATCGAAGAAGCAAAGTCTCTATAGATGCCCGATCCAAGCAAGGTCCTCAAAGAAGATACCTTTCAGGGTTGCTTTGCTGGGTCGAGGATGCCCCTGACCTTAATAATGCATCGACCATCTTCTAAAATTCTCAACAACTCCTCTCTCGGGTAAATACTTACTTTCATTATTGTAATTTTCTCTTTCTCTCTTTTCTTTTGACCGATATATATTTATTTCACGTATAGGCCTTCGTAAAGTTTAGAGCTGACTTGAACCAATGTGAAGCCTAGCTCAAGAAATTTTTGGGTGAAGGGAAGGCCTGAGGCTCCTCTGTTGCAAAAAGGAAGAGGAGCTTAAGGATCTCCGGGCTGAATTGGCCAAAGCTCGAAAAAATGAGTCCGAGCTAGATGAGCAGTTGTCTGTGATTTTAATAGAGT
Source organism: Nicotiana benthamiana (assembly GCA_034376525.1). Taxonomy (NCBI): domain Eukaryota; kingdom Viridiplantae; phylum Streptophyta; class Magnoliopsida; order Solanales; family Solanaceae; genus Nicotiana; species Nicotiana benthamiana. The sequence continues at coordinate 118,089,949 of CM067327.1, read as the reverse complement.
GCAACCTTCTTGGCCTTAATTTGGAGGCTATTACTTTGATATCTTAGTTGTAGCAAAATCTAGAGACTATTGGGCAGCTCCGAGATGAGGTTGATCAAGCTGATTGTCATCTATAGAAAGAGAGCATGGATCAGCTTGCTGTCGATAAGGAAGCTGTTAAAGCCCAACTGAGATCGGCTGAAACTAACCTCCGAGGTATAAAAGCGAAGGGTGTGGCCCAGGACGAGAAAATTGAGGAGTTAGAGGCAGAGATCGCTATAGCCCGTGCCGAAGTCGTATAGGCTAAGGCTGAAGCTGAGAAGACGAAGGTTGTGGTTGATAAATCCATTGCAGTATACTTAAGGGGTGTCATAGACTTAAGCTGAGTTGAGGGAGGCCTCCGACCGGGGAAAATGGAGCAATGATTTCCAGGTCCAGAGGGAGACTCTCAAATAAATCCATGCCCAAGGGTTTAACCTTGCCGAGGAGATGGCTGAGACAAAGGCCCGAGGCCTAGCTCAAGAAATCCAAGTTTCTTGTCTCTTCAATGATGAGGATGTAGCGATTGGCTCCAGGGATGGGGAAGATGAAGAAGATGTTCCTAAGGGAGAGGAGGCTTCTAAAGATAGAGCTGGCGAAGGTTCAGCTCCTGAGGATGGTGCTCCCGGGGATATGACCTCAAAAATAGATTAGATTCTATTTTTGTTTTCTGTGCAAGGGCCCCTTGCAAGCATTGTAAATATGTTTTTTAAAACATCCCTCATGAATATAAAGTGTCTTTTCAGTCTATCCTTAACTTGTGTTGAATTTTATTTTGTTTTCATTTGAGGAAGATTTCGATAATTCAAACAATCGGTCCGAGTATTAATTTTGACTCAGAACATAATAAACCCTTAGGTTTTTAATGATCAACATAATACCCCATAAGGTTCTGTTAATCCACAATCTAAGCTTAAATCAATTCGATATGATCTTAGAATAATGGGACTCTTGAGTCTGAGTTGAGTGAGAACGTGGTCTCAACCTCTGCATGTTTCGGCCATTCAACCTTTTAATTTGGCCTTAGTCTCTTATACATTGGCCCTTAAGCTCTATAAGTTATACCTTAGGCTCTTATACACTGGCCCTTGGGATCTTTAAATTGGACCTTTTCGGCCAAAAAACTTAGTAAAGATTTTGTATGCCTTAGCATGTGTTTTTCGTACCCGTTTGGGTTTTTTAAAGGTTTGACGTATCAGAAACTTATTAATAATATATTTTTGTAAACATAATCGAATACCTCCTAAGGTTTTTTTGAAGGCTGATGTTATCTAAGCCTTTGAATTATTCGAGGGCTGAATTTATCGAAACCCTTAGATTTTTCGAGGAATGAACATATCGAAGCCCTTTATATTTTTCTTTTGCCCAGGGTGTCCTGATTTAACCATTCCTTAATGTTGAAGGATTTTAATTTATGGAGGAAGTCGGACGTCTTCGAGCCGTATTATTTTGGCCATAATATTTATGAGCATAGTCTTTAATATGGCTGTAACCTTTGGGTATGTCATTTGGATTTGTTTCCTGATAACTTTTCGAATGTATTTGAAAATTTAGTTTCCAAGTATATTGGTCTTGACCTTTGTTTCGAGGGGGTGCCTTTTTGAGGTCTTATGAGTCCGAGTTTTCAATGACTCAGATGTAATGACTGTCGATGACAGTCCCCGAGTATTCGGAGGTGCTTTTATGCTTTGGCCCTTTAGTAATTTCCCATAGGATATAAGTGTAGTGCTTGTAGTAAACTTCTTTGATACACAAAGTGTTTTTAATATAACCAGAGTGCTTCTTCAAATAATCAAATAATATATACATGCATACATGCTTTACTGTTGGGGCTCGACTACTCCATACAGACACGGTTCATTTGACCGCTTGGCCCATTATAAAGTTCTCCTATCGAGGCCCTCTTAGGCGCGAAATATTTTTCCTCAAAATATAATCTCTGAGGGTGATGCCCCCCATTATTCGAGATTGATTGAAAAGAATCCTTGGATACTATTGAGATCTCCTTAGGTAGCATATAGTTTTTGCCTCGTTAAAAACCTTACCGGTAAAACCCATTTGGGAAAAAATCTGATCTAAGAGAAAAAGAGTGCAACGAATGCTTTAAAATCTAAGGCCTTCGAATAAAAAGGGTGTCTTCGAGATTGCCTGCCTTCGATAGCTTCGATCGAAAATCTGTAACAAGTTGGTTTTAAATTCAAATGTACAAAAGGATAAAGTCATACCTTAGCAGTAGTATCACTTGAGCAATGATATGTTCCAATTGTTTGGAAGTTGTTCACCTTCCGTCATGCTAAGTTTGTAAGATCCTTTGCCGATAACTCCGAGGATTCAGTACGGTCATTTCCAGTTTGGGCATAGTTTCCCTTCATTTGGATCTCAAGTGTTGAGGGTGACCTTTCGTAGAACTAAGTCCCCAATTCAAAAATGTTGAAGGTTGGTCCTTGTATTGTAGTATCTTTCGATCATTTGCTTCTGCGCAACCATCCGAACAAGTGTTGTTTCTCGCTTTTCATCTAATAACTCGAGGCTAACATTTATAGCCTCGTGATTTGACTCCTCCGATGCGTATCGAAACCTGGTACTGGGTTCTCCAACCTCAACGGGGATGAGGGCCTCGGAGCTATATACTAGAGAAAACTAGGTGTCTCCCGTGCTAAACTTCAATGCCATCTGATATGCCCAAAGGACCTCGGGTAAAACTTCTCTCCATTTTCGTTTTGCATCATCTAGTCTTTTCTTCAAGGTTTTAATGATAGTTTTATTTGTTGACTCGGCCTATTCATTTCTGGTTGGGTGGTACTGTGTCAATAAAATCCTTTTTATTTTATGAGCTTCGAGGAACTTCGTACTTTGTTGCCGTTTAATCGTTTTCCATTGTCACATACAAGCTCGGCAGGTATCCCGAATCGATTATGATATAGTCCTAGATTAAGTCAATAACTTCTTTTTCTCGGACCTTCTCGAAGGCCTATGTTTCCACCCAGTTAGAAAAATAATCAGTCATAAACAAAATAAACTTAGCTTTACATGGGACCGTTGGTAAAGGGTACAACTATCTCCATTCCCCATTTCATGAAAGGCCATGTGGATAGGACGAATGGAGTTATTCTCGGGACTGATGGATCATCGGTGCAAATCGTTGACACTTATCACATTTTTTGAGAAATTCCTTAGTATCTTTTTTCATTCTATCCTAGTAGTAATCTGCTATGATAATTTTACAGACGAAAGACTCGGCACAGGAATGGTTCCTGCAAGTTCCTTCATGGATTTCTCGAAGGACATAATGGTCCATCACATGTTCTTCGGTTTAATGTTTCATCTTCATCTAATGCAAACCTAGCAGCCTTAGTTCGTAAGGCCCTCTATTCATTATGATTTGATGGGAGTTTTCCACTCTTCAAATAGTCGATATACTTGTTCCTCTAGTCCCATTTTAAACTCATTGAATTTATCTTGGCATGACCGTCTTCAACTACGAACCTTAATAATTGGACGACAGTCCTCGAGATGATGTCATCTTCTTCGACCGAGGATCCTAGATTAGCAAGTGCACGAGCCTCACTGTTTTGTTCCCGAGGCACATGATCCGGAGTCCAATCCTTGAAGCGGTGCAAAGTTACCTATAGCTTGTCCAAGTACCGTTGCATTCTATCCTCTCGAACCTTAAAACTTTTGTTCACTTGGTTTACCACCTATAAAGAATCACACTTGGCATTAGTGACTTCTGTTCCGAAGCTTTTAGCTAGCTCGCCACCTGCAATCATGGCCTCATACTTGGCCTCATTGTTAGTTAATCTTGGAGTTTTGATGGATTGCCTAATGGTATCACCCATGGGTGTCTTTAATACAAAGACGAGCCCAGACCCCTTCACATTCGAGGCACCATCCGTGAAAAGTCCATACCCTCGATGTTGTACCCGATCTTAGCAGGTGTTCTTTCTCCACTTCGGATATGAGGGTCAGCGTAAAATAGCCACAAAATCAGCTAGGGTTTGAGACTTGATGGTCGTTCAGGGTTGATATTCGATATTGTAACCGCTAAGTTCGACGAACCATTTGGAAAATCGGCCCGATAGCTCGGACTTATGCAAAAAATCTCCAAGGGGGTAGGTGGTTAATACACATATAGGATGACATTGAAAATACAGTTTTAACTTTCGAGATGCACTTATCAATGCAAGTGCTAATTTTTCTAAGTGAGGGTACCTAGTTTCAGTATCTCCTAGGTTTGACTTATGTAATAAATAGGAACTTGCGTACCTTGCTCTTCTCGAACTAGTACTCACTTACCGCTATCTCGAACGCTGCCAAATATAGGTAAAGTTTTTCATCTAACTTTGGGATGTGAAGCAAAGGCGGGCTCGGCATATATCACTTTAATTCTTCTAAGGCTTGCTAAAATTTTGGGGTCCAGACGAAATATTTTTTCTTTTTAAGCAAGGAAAAGAATCGTGGACTCTAATCCGACGACCTTGAAATGAATCGACCAAAGGTAGTTATTTGCCCTATTAGCCTCTACACGACCTTCATACTATCCACAATCGTGATATTCTCGATAGCTTTGATCTTATCAGGGTTGATTTCAATACATTGATTTGACGCCATGAAGACAAGAATCTTACCCGAGCCAACTCCAAAGGTACATTTCTTGGGTTAAGTTTCATGTTGTATTTCCTCAAGATTTTTAATGTTTCCTGTAAATGAGTCAAATATTCCTCCACCCGCAAGGACTTAACCAACATACCATCAATGTAAACTTCCATTGTTTTACCTATTTGTTCTTCAAATATTTTTTAACTAAGCGTTGGTATATAGATCCTGTATTTATTAGCCTGAAGGGCATTACAATATAACAATAAGTTCCAAATTTGGCAATAAATGAAGTCTTTTCCTGTTCCTTCGTGTTCATCTGAATTTGATTGTACCCAAAGTAGGAATCGAGAAACGTTAGAGTCTCGTGGCCAGTTGTGGCATCGATCATACGATCGATGTTGGGTAGTGGAAAAGTGTCTTTTGGACGTGCTTTGTTCAAGTCCTTATACTCTACACACATTCTAAGTTTGTTTCATTTATTAGAAACTACAACTACATTGGGTAGCCACTCGGGGCATTTTACCTCCTGTATAGATCCTATTTTAAGAAGTTTGGTTACCTCGTCCTTTACGAAAGCATGCTTTACCTCGGACTGAGGCCACTTTTTTTTGCTTCACCGGTTTGAATCTGGGATCGGTGCTTAGCCGATGCATGGTGATTTCCAGTGGAATCCCTGACATATCTAAATGGGACAAAGCAAAGCAATCCATATTATCAATAAGAAATTGAATGATATTTTTTTAAGTTTGGGGGTTAATCCCGTTCCTAGACATACCTTTTTATCGGGCATGTATTAGATCAAACTGACATGCTTCAGCTCCTCCATGGTTGATTTGGTTGCATCAGATTCTTCGGGAACACCGAAGGTGCGGGGAGTAACGAGCCACTTCTTCCCTTAGTTGTCTACAACCTTCTGTTCAATGACCATGTGTGCCATACTACTTTCCAATCAAGTTTGGGATTCTTTGAGAAGGATCGTACTGTATTGGTCTAGGCCACTTGGTATCTTTGATTCTCCCAATATCTTAGACAATCCCTGATGCATCTATGCTAAAGTTGTACTATAATAATCGAGGGGCCTTGGCGGGGTCGGTGTGCTTATCGAACCCGCTTTTACTTATGAGTCCCCGAGAACATTGACCTCAACCATTTCTCTAATTGCTCTGAGGAGTGTTATGACTTGAGAGTTGCTTCTTCGATTGACATATGGCTAATACATTTCTTGTTTAATCTCAATTCTTGATCCGTGTCCCGTGCGGTCTTGGCTGCGAATCTGTTAAGATGAACTGAACCCGAGGGGGCTCCCAAATGGTCATCCTCGACCCTAATTTTTGATTGGTAATGGTTGTGCACAGCCGACTATGTCACAACTGGATACTCGATTAAATTTTGCTTTGATTATTAAGGCGCGGTCAAGTTTCTCTTATTCAAACCTTGCATGAAAGCTTGCACTGCCCAATCATCGGAGATCGATGATAATCCTATTCTTTCCATCTGAAACCTAGACACGAACTCCCTTAAAATCTCATTGTTCTTTTTGTTTTATTTTGAAGACATCTGATTTTCTCGTGGCCACATTTATGGCCCAGGCATGTGCTTTCACAAATCTATATGCTAACATAGCAAATGAATTAATAGAGTTAGGAGCTAAGTTGTGATACCAGATCATAGCTCCTTTTGATATTGTTTCCCTAGACTTTTTCAACAATACTGACTCGATTTCATCATCATTCAAGTTATTTCTTTTGATCACACAAGTGTATGAAGTAATATGTTCGTTAGGGTCAGTTTTACCGATATATTTCGGTATATTGGGCATGTGAAACATCTTGGAAATGAGCATCGGACTTGCACTAAGAGGGAATGGTTTTTATATAAACTTCTTTTCATCTAAACTTTTCAAGATCGGAGGTGTCCCCTATATTTTATCAACATAGGAGTTGTAAGTCTCCACCTTTTAGTCATTTTCTATTATCTTTTTTTCTCGAAACTAGATCCTCTTGGCGAGCTTTTGAGTATCCTCATAATCGTTGGTTCAGTCCTCGATTATTTTTGTTCGGTCTCTCCGACTCTGGTTTAGCATGTCGAATATTTACATGTTCAGCTATGCTCGTAGTCTTATTCTGACTTTGAAGTTGAGCGATGGTGATTTATTGAGCTTGCAACATCTCGAATATCACTTGGAGGATGATTTCCCCATCTCCCACTCCTTGTGTTCTCTGGCCACCAGATCAGGCTTCCTTACGTATATCTCCTTCGGGGTCTGCGCCTAGATCTGCATTTAAAGCAATGTGTGAGCTAACATCAACAGGTTCCACATTTGGCACTTTCCCTGGATTTATCGATAATACACCGACTCATGCGTTGCTGTTTTCTCCAAGACATTCATTGTCATGAATGGGGGTGTTTTGTGAGCTAGACATGTTTCAGACCGAGAATCAGAAAATCTTGACAAGAAAAGTGTAAAAGCAACATGCGTAACAAGAATCAGTAAAGAAATAATCACTATTATCTTTATCCCCACGGTATGCGCCAAACTATTTACCTAAAAAATATGATTAACAATTAAATTTGATTAGTGTTGTTAAAGATATGTGATTTAGTTCAACACCAATTAATAATCAAGTAATATGAAGTAGAAATGAAAGATAGAAGTGAATCAAGCAAATATTACTTTGCCGCAGTGACCTCGAACTTAGGGACCTCGAGGTGGCTTAGGGCAGTAAGAACAATAAGTAGGAAAAGCAAAGTAAGAACAATAAAGCTAAAGGACAATTCTAATAAACAGTATGCAGAAAATAGAGAGTATATTCTTTGCTCAATGATTGGATGATGTTTCATATGACTGGGTTCCCCTATATATAATAAGGAAACCCTAAATAAGGAATATTTTTATTTACAGTAAGGAATATTTTTGGTACAGTTTTCTAACCGCCTAGTACGGAATCGTACAACCTAATTTCGGGATTTGTGCCATGACTTTGGGGACGTAACAATAATCTATCTCATCATGGTATAAATCCATAACGGTACTATTTCGGTGTCGAGCATACTTGGCCTCGGTATTCCTCGAACTCCTCTATCCGACCATTACACTCTGTATTCGAGCTCGAGTATGGTCCATCGGTATTAAGCTCGACCTCGCTCGGGCTTGGGCCTAGAACAGACCGTCGAGGTTATAAATCGGAGGCACGTAATTTTGACCGTATACAGAGGGAAAAATTAGAATAAAAATTTGTATATTTTTTGTAATTGTTGGTTTTAGTTGACGTAATAAATAGGTTAAAGAAGACATTTGTATAATTCAACTACAAATTAGACGAGAAATTATAGTATTACTATTCCCTTTATCCAAATTAATATGATGTGTTTTACTTTTTAATTTTGTATGAGCCAAACCTGACCAAACAAAAATCTGTGTGAAGAGAGACGGTAGTCACTTGGGCCGAAGTCGCATTCATATGACGTTATAGCAACGAGCACCTCGGTCACGACAGATGTCGTGTACTTAGAATGCTTGTGCGGTGAATTGGACGTTACGTCATTTGAGAGGGTCAATCTGTAAAATAGTTAAATGATTTAGATACTTTGGCTAATGATTGTTGTGTAAATGAGAATACTTAGTATATGTATTATGTGAGAGAACGAAGAAAAGGGGGGAGAAAGACACACATGTTGACATTTTCAGAGAGCAAGAAGGATCTTCATCTCTTTCTCCTCGCTAAGAAGAAGGAAGAAAGAGAGCATAGATCCTCAGTATACATCATTAATTTCATCATATCAAAAGTATAGGGGTCAACCTCGTTCAACAATGGTGATCCTTTTTATCTATGTATTCTTCATTATCATTCTATATTATGAAAATCACCATCCTTTTCTTACATTACGGGATTTCAGTTATTGCTATGGTTAAATTTCATGTTCAATTATGCTTTTTCTTCTTATCTTTGGTTAGGATTTACCTGAACACTTCATATTTAATAGTTTACAAAAAAGATTTAACTTTTTTTAGTGAAATAAATCTATCTAAAAAATATAATTTTTTTATTCAAAAAGTTATTTATATTTAAATTATATATTTCATTAATGCGATAAATTATGTCATACGAATAAATAACTTATTGTGAATCATAAATTTAAAAGTTGTTCTTTCTCTTTTAAACCGGTAAAAGTATATCACATTTTAATGAGACGAAAAATGTAATTGATTGTTCTATTTTGCAAGTTAGATGTAGGATGGAGACTACTTGTAATTTACCTAAATATTAATAATAGCTCTTTTCAATTTTTAATTGGGCCCAATGTAATCGGAAGAAGATTTCAAATCAGTGGGACATAGTTTGAAAACTTTGATTGATTAATCAGAAAAAAGTTTTAAGTCAATCAAAGGGACAGTATTCTTGTACCAAGTCCCATCTTCTATAAAATTAAATTGAATAATAATAGGAGTAACTCCTATTTAAAAATTTTTGTGGTGCCTATAAATGATAGACCCCCACCCCCCCTCAATTTGAAAGATCATTCACTTCTCCTTGTTTTGGTCCAGCATATCCCCTAAAATATGACCTTTGATTCAATAAAAATAGTACACTGAGCTATAATTTGGTATTGCAATTATTAACTATTATTCGAACTTCTATATTTGTAAAATTTTCAACAATTCAAGTTCGAGAAAAAAATATGAGGAGAATTGATACTGTTCGCAAATCTTGTGAACAATCATTAAACCTTTTTTTCTTCAAAAACTTTTTTGGTAAATAAGTTGAGTTGTGATTATAAGTCGCTTGCACAAGGTGAAATATTTCAATATATACTCTGAAGTGGGATTAAATCATAGGTTACTTACTAGGATTTATTTGCTTGATCCTTTGAATTTATAGACTATACAAAATTTAACAATATTATTATTACAACAATTTTAACTTCTTTTTTTTTCAACTTTAGTCTCGAATTGAAATTTATTCGATTCCAATCCTGTGTCATTTTGTAGTTTACGAATAAAAGGTGAGAAATAGTTTATTATAATTATGAAAGAACTTATTGATTAAAAGCGATTTACTCTCTTAGTGAGCTACCTATGATGAATAATTAGCAAATAAAATTAAAATACCGAATAAACAAATAAATAAAATTTGTGAGACACTTATATAGCCAACCCACCTCACACGAGATTTACGAAAAGTAAAGGGAAACTGTATCCCACATGGAAACTAATAAATATATACAACAACAACAACAACACAACAATAACAACTCAGTATAATTCCACTTAGTGGAATTGGAGAGGGTAGTGTGTATGCAGACTTAATCCCTACCCTTGGGTAGAGAGACTGTTTCCAAATAGACCCCCGACATCCTTCCCTTCAAGAACTTCCCACCTTGCTCTTGGACAGATTCGAACTCACAACCTCTCGATTGAAAGTGGGGGTTGCTTACCATCAGAGCAACCTCTCTTAGTAAAATTCCATAAGTGTTATATAGAGAGGAGTAAGCACGTAGACTTTATTTCTATAAAAAGTTATTTCTAAAAGACACTTGATTCAAAAAGATAAAAAAAATAAATATATTAATATCAAAAATAAATAAATATATAATAACAAGAAAACAAATAAGATGTGGCTTCCAAGTCCAACCAAATCGTAATAGTAAAATAAATAAATAAATCCGAAATTCAAGGAGAGTCTAGCAGTCTACAGTGTGAAACTCTGCAGAAAACAGCAAGTAAACAAAATCTATGTCCTTTTCTTCAATTGCATCAAAATCAGTACGTTCATCTTTTGGTTGCCACCCTCTAACTTTTCTCCCATAACCCTATTCTAGTATTCTACCTCTGGCCACTGTTCTCTTCTTCCCAATTTAAGAAAAAAATCTATCTACTATTGCGCACCATCAATGTCTGGTATTTAATGATTAGACATATATATTAAACATAATTTTTTAGAATAGTTTATTTCTATGTATTCATCTCTAATTTTATTTAGAAGGGATAGAGTTATTCGGCATAATTTAATAGTTTTGGTCCAAATATTATATATTACATTTTAAAATTCAGTTAATAAGAATAAGTATTTTATCTTACAATATTAGAAATCAGGTGATTTCCGTCCAAAGATTTCCGGCCGAAATTGATCAGAAATATTTTTGACCGAATTCGATCGGAATTAAAAGAAATCAGTCGCAAAAGTCAACGTAAAGTTCCTGCCAGCACAAAAACTAACATTTCCGACCGATTTCGGTTGGAAATTGGTCAAATATTTAGTCAAACAAAAACTTTTCCAAAGTTTCGACCCATTTCGGTCGAAAACTGGTCAAATATTTGGTATGCCAGTTATAAAACGTACAAAAATTATTATTTATTAAAACTTTTCAAATTTTCCGGCCAATTTCGATCGGAAATTGGTCATAATATACAAACTTAATTATTTATTAATATGTATCCAAGTTTCCGACCGATTTCGGTCAGAAAGCAGTCAAGTATTTCGCCAACCTTGTATACAATGAACCAAAATAATTATTTATTAAAATTTTTCTAAATTATCGGCCGATTTTGGTCGAAATTTTGAATTTTTTGTTCCGCACACAACACGAAAAAGCCGATATAATCATAACTCAATATTTCCGACCGAATTCGGTCGAAAAAAAGCTTTTATACAAATTAAAATATAAATTTAATAATACTTGTGTGTGTAACTATAAAGAGATTTTTAAGTAAAAAAATTTAATAATTATATCAGATCAAAAGAAATTTTTGACCGATGTCGGTCGGATATTAGTCAAATATTTGGTCAATATACATATTATACGAATATATTTATTAATAATTTACCAAAATTTCGACCGAAATTGGTCAGAAAGTGGTCAAATATTTGGTCGAGCTTCTACTTAATGTACAAAAACTATTATTTACTAAAATATTTCTAAATTTCTGACTGAATTTGGTTGGAACGTTTGAATTTTTTTGTTTCTCTCATAAGACAAATTTTTTGTATATTTAATTAACCAACCGAGAATTAATACTTTTATACGAATTAAAGTATAAATTTAATAATATTGTTTGATAATAAAGAGGTTTTAAATAAATAATATTTAATATTATTATATATATAAGCTATATTCGATATACTATACTATACTATATTATACTATATATACACCTCTCTCTCTCTCTCTCTCACACACACACACACACATACACACACACACACACCCATAATAAGTTGATAATTACATTGATAATAACACTAAGCAGAAGTGTAAGTATCCTCGAGAAATATTAATTACTGATTAGTTTATGAATTGATAATAATCTAAGTAGAACTGCATTAGTAGTATCCTTAAGTAATGTGAGGCTCAATTATACTATAAATTGATAATTACATTATGTAGAAATGTATTAGTGACATTTAGCTTATAAATTGATAATTACACTACCATAGTCGGTCAGAGATTAGTCAAATATTTGGTCAATCTACATATTATGTACGAACATAATTATTTATTAATAATTTACCAAATTTTCGACTGAAATTGGTCAGAAAGTGGTCAAATATTTGGTCGAGCTTCTACTTAATGTACAAAAACAATTATTTACTAAAATATTTCTAAATTTCTGACTGAATTTGGTCGGAACGTTTGAATACAAAATTTTTATATATTTAATTAACCAACCGAGAATTAATACTTTAAAAGAATTAAAATAAAAATTTTATAATATGTGAGATAATAAAGAGGTTTTAAATAAATAATATTTAATATTGTTTATATATACATATATATATATGTATGTATGTATATATATATATATATATATATATATGTATATATATATATATATATATATATATATATATATGTATGTATGTATTGTATATATATGTATGTATGTATTAATATATATATATATATATATATATATATATATATATGTATGTATGTATTAATATATCTATTGTTATATCGAATATACTTTATATACTATACACTTAGATATATACTATAACTCCAAACTGGGTCGACCGAAAAACCCAATACCTAAACACATTTCCCCACCTAAAATTCCTAACACGATACAATACACAAAGAGAACCAAAATTAGTCTCAAAAAAAAAAAAAAAACAGCGCAGTTGAGGACCTGAGGAACCCTACCCGCGTTCTTCATCTTCTTCAGCAAAGAGGACCAAAATTAGTCGCAACAGACCATTCTAAACACAGCCTTCGCACACACGAACTCTGAAACACGCACACACACAGTTCTGGTTGCAAAAAAACGGAGATGGCTCGAGGTTTTCGAGTTCGAGTCGCGTGATTACTGTTGGAGGTTGAAGTCTCAGTTCTGGGCTGGATTCGATGAGGTTCCGTGGAGGCCCGATTTAAGATCGTAGCTCTTTGTTTCCGGTCTGAGATCTGTCCGGTATTTATAGGTTCAAGCTTCAGCTGTTTCGAATTTGGCATTTTAACACTTGCTCGATTTCTGTATCATGTATTACTGAATATTTTATCATTCGAAAGTTCGATTTTTAATTTTCATAGTTGCTGAAGTTCTATTAATTGAAAAGCAATTTTTGGTTTCTTAAACTTCATTTTCTTGCTGGGTTCTGTTGATTTGAATCCAATGTGGAGCTCGCTTGTGAGACCTGTTTGGGACTGGGTATAGAAGTGTCGAGGTCATTGAGTGAGCCTTGTTGGTGTAGCTTGGTTCAATCGTGGTTGCTCGACACCGAGTCTAAGCCTTCGAGATACAGCATCCAACATAGTTGTAGGTGTCAGTTCGTTTCCTCTTTACTTCGTTACAGTGACGAGTTGGATTCCAGAGCTTGACGTTGTAGCTGAGTTTGATACATTCAGTTGTTAAGAAAGTTTGGCGGAACAGGTTCCTTTTCAACTTTTCCCCCTTTATTTGATCACGCTCCAAAAAAAAATTTCATGATTAAGTGTTATTGAAATGAGTAGAATGAGATACAAAAGTTTGCTGATAGTTGCTATGATGTTTTGTTTGAAATCCTATAATATCTGATTGTGCTAAGTTTTCGTATTAGCCAAACTTAGCTTGAATTGCTCGTTTTTTTTGTTGATTTATATCGATGATATCTGATTGTGCTCAATGAAAACTATAGTTCTATTAATTATCATTAAATGGAATGTTGTACCAATCCAACATATCAATCATGAATCAACCACTTCAGTATTATCTCTATTCGACTTATAATAATAAAAAATATTATTTGACTTATAAAGAGAACACTAGTAAACTTGAAATACATACACATCAAATAAAGACTAAAAAGACCATCAAACCTGACAAGTATTAATCAAAATAAAATATTGATTCTTCACTTATAATTGGTAGATAAGAAATTAAGAAAATCCTAAGCTATACAAAGTTAGACTTCATAAGATAAGAATAAACAATAGAGACACTTGGCCATAATGTTCAGCAAATTACTAACATCTAACAGTAGCTAAACATAATTGCTCTGTTGGGAGGAAGTCATTGGAGAATAAAAACAGAAAAAGAAATATATATGGAGAATGAGAGAATAATAATACTGAGGAGTAATTTGGGCAGAGGAAGAGAATGAGAGAATAGTAGTAATAGTGATGAGCAACTTTGGAAGAGAAAGAAAAGTATATATAGACATTGCTTTCCCCTGATTGACACTCTTTCCTATTCCTATCTGGAGGTTTGGTGCAACCTTCTCCTATGTTGTTTTGTTCACTATGCTGTTGTTTCGAGTATAACAAAGGTAACATCTAAGCTGGCAAATGTAGCTAATACTTAAAAGGGAACGATGGGTCAAAATGTGCTTGTGGTGTGCTTTTAGACACATTTCCTCTTATTTTATGGTTGGCGAAGATAGTCCATATAGTTGGAGGTGTGTAATAATATATAATATAAATAGTTTATGGTCCTCCAAAGCCTATTTGAATATCCTTTTTAGAATTGAGGTGCGCCATGACAAACAAAATGATAATTGCATGGCCTTCGCTTTATTTAATCTTGAATTGATCCTTAAATTCCGAGGCATGCTATTTAGCGAATTCCATGGCCCTCGCAAAGTACAAGTGCGTAGTTGCTTTAGGCGCGTGTTTAATAATATTATTTTCCTAAATTCGGGTGCACATTTATGTGACCCAAATTCAAATCTCAACGAAGTTGAAATGTGTCAAAATCCACGGGTGTATTTATGTGACGTGGTTCGAGGCATATTTTAACATGTTGTAATTCTCTTTAAAAATAATAATAAAGTAGCAGAAATTTCACATTATTATAAGATATGCAACCTAATCTAGAAGAAAAACAAATAAATAAGAAATGCTGGACATTAATGTCACCTAAATTCACCATTTATTTTTCAATTATAAGTACTAGATATATTAATGCCTTTGTGTTAATAGTTTGTTGCTGCAATCATTTGTCAACACTATGGTCATTTTCTTTTGCCAACATTGCTATTGCAATCACAATTAACTTTGATTAATATAATTTATTTGTCTTTATGTATTGGAATCTCGTAGTTGGATGTATAATATGAATTATCCTAATAGTCAGTTCTTGAGGGATGAATTTATAGAAGGGGTTGAGGAATTTATTACGCATGCAATGTCACTTGAACCGTTTTGAATTGGACGGTTGATTAGGTGTCCTTGTGTAAAGTGCAAGTGTTTGCATTATTTTAAACCGACAGATGTTAAGATTCATCTTTATCAGAAAGGGTTTATAGATAATTATTTTGTGTGGACTAGTCATAGAGAGATTGATGGTACTGATGGTGTATTTTATAATGTAGTTGTTGGTGAAAGTAGTAGGTCGATGGGGAATACCATTGAACATCCGAGATACCATGAAATGGTTACGGATGCACTTCGAATTTGAAACCAACCAAAGTGTTGAACAACCTCCTAATGAAGAAGCAAGATATTTTTATGAACAGTTAGAAGCTGCTAGTCGTCCACTAAAACAAGGAAGTATGCACTCTCAGTTGTCTGTTGCGGTTAGATTATTAAGTATCAAATCAGATACCAATATTTCTCAAGCATGAATGGATTCTTTCATTGGCCTTATGAGTGAACTAGTTGAACCAGCTTTCAACATACCCGAAGATTTCTATAAGGCTAAAAGATTGGTTTCTAAGTTAGGACTCTCGTCTATGAGAATTGATTGTTGTGAAGATGGTTGCATGTTGTATTATAAGGGTGATGCAAATTTAGAAAGTTGTAAATTTTGTGAAAAACCTCGTTTTAAGCGGCTTTCTAGCGGGAAGAAGGATGCTGTGAAGTCGATACATTACTTACCACTTATTCCTAGATTAAAGAGGTTGTACGCATCGATGAGTTCTGCTCCTCATATGAGATGACACTATGAAAATAGAAGGTCGCCCGGTGTTATGTGTCATCCTTCAGATGGGGAAGCTTGGAAGAATTTTTATAGGACGTATCCAGATTGTGCTAGTAAACCGAGGAACATTTGATTGGGTTTGTGTGCTGATGGTTTCACGCCATTTTCAGTTTTTGCAACACCATATTCATTTTGGCCAGTCTTTATTACTCCGTATAATCTTCCCCCTGAAATGTGTATGACTAGTCCATATATATTTTTAAATTGTGTTATTCCCGATCCCCCCAATCCAAATAGTTTGATTGATGTATATTTGCAACATTTGATTGATGAGCTTAAACAGTTGTGGTATGATGGAGTTGAGACATATGATATATCAACTAAGTAAAATTTCAACTTGCGTGCTAACTGGATGTGGACCATTAGTGATTTTCCTGCGTGAATGTTGCCTGGGTGGATGACTGCCGGAAAGTTAGCATGTCCTTACTACATGGAAAATGGTAAAGCGTTCACTTTAAGAAACATCCGAAAGCAGTCATGGTTTGATTGTTATCGTCAGTTCTTTCCGGTTGATCATGAGTTCAGAAGGATGAAGAACTCATTCAAAAAGAATATATTTGAACATGATTTGCCACCTCCAATTTATTCCAGTGAGGAAATTTGGGAGAGGGTTCAAAACTTTACTAAAGTTACTGAGACCCCACCTTCTAGATTTCCTGGATATGGTGTTTCTCATAACTGGACAAAACAGAGCATATTTTGGCAGTTGCCATATTGGTAGGATAATCTTCTCCGACATAATCTTGATGTCATGTATATTGAGAAGTACTATTTTGACAATTTGTTCAACACAGTGATGGATGATAAGAATAAGACAAAAGATAACCTGAAGGCTAGACTGCACTTACAAGAATATTGCAGGCGACCTGAATTACATTTGCAGTATGTGAACAATTGTAAGGTGTTCAAGCCCAAGGCCAGCTACACATTCACCTTGGAACAAAGATGATAGATTTGTGAGTGGGTTACAAACCTAAAGATTCCCGAGGGCTATGCATCAAACATGGGAAAATATGCCAATATGGTTGAGGGAAAGCTGACTCATATGAAAAGTCATGACTGTAATATATTCATAGAAACATTAATCCATATTTCATTTTGTGGATTGCCTGAAAATATATGGAAACCAATCACAGAGATAAGTTTGTTTTTCAAAGACTTATGTTCTACCACATTAAGGGAAGAAAACCTATTTCAAATTGATTAGAACATTCCTATTATCACTAATAAGTTGGAGAGGATTTTTCCATGTGGTTTCTTCAATGTGATGGAACACCTTCCAATTCACCTTGTACACGAGGCGCGACTTGGAGGCCCGATTCAATGCAGGTGGATGTATCCATTAGAGAGGTAATGATCAAACCTTGATTTATTCTTGTAATTTTCTTCAACATTATCGTGTAACATTGCAATGTGCAGGACTATCGACAAGTGTAAACGATTTGTTAAATAGAGGAATAGGATTGAAGGATCCATATGCGAAGCCTATATTGCAAAAGAAACTACCCATTTTTGTTCTTACTACTTTGACAGTCATGTGCCATGTGCTAGAAATAGGCCCAATCGGCACAATGTGATGATTGATATTGATCCATTATATCGACCAATGTCCATATTCAATCAACCAGGCTGAAGATCTAAGATCGAACACAAAGGGGCCTAACTTGTATGGAGTTTAAATTAGCTTCAAATCATGTGTTGCTAAATTGTCCGGAAGTTCAACCCTTTCTTAAGTAAGTGTTGACATAAGATTAATTTACATCGGCTACCATTTAATTTGGTTGATGCAACTAAAAAAAAATTTTCAATGTGTCGCTCAGTGACTTCGTGAGTCAATTTGGTCATGATGTTATATATTCTACATTTGAGGCATGGTTTAAAGAATGTGTAAGTGCATCTTACATACTTTCTCACATGTGATTATACATACTTGTGAATATACTTGCTCACTTGTGATTTATTTAACACTACATGTAGGTCAATAATCCAAACAATGGTGTTAATAAATTTTTGCAAGACATATCTTGGGGACCTGCACCTACGGTTACGACTATGTATATGTATTTTGTGAATGGTTACAAATTTCACACCGAGGAATGCTCCAAGTAAAAAAAAAAGCAATAGTAGTGGGGGTGTGGGTCAAAGGAAGTGAAGGCAACAAGGATGGGGAAAACGATTATTATTGTGTGATCAAAGAGATTCTAGAATTATCATATTCAGGTTGGCCAAATAAGGAGATCATACTTTTCCGATGTATGTGGTTTGACCCAACACCTAAAAAAGGTACAAATGTACACTCGCAGTACAACATAATTGAGGTTAATAAAAAGAGGGAGTATGATCGCTATGATCCTTTTATAATTGTAGAAAGAGTTAGGCAAGTGTACTATGCTCCACATCCATTACGGAGGGATAAGGCTGATTGGTTGGTTGTAATCAAAACAAAGCCTGTTGGCAGCGTGGATGTTGAGAATGTACTAGATGTTGCTTACCAAAATGATACCTCAAGTGTTAACCAAATGGTGGATGATCAGTTAGAAAATTACTTGGAACATCCTCAACGCATATTAGAAAAAGTTGATATTGAGGAAATAACAATCATATAAAATGAGGATGAAGATGAAAATGAAATAAGTGAAGAGGAAGAATCTTCAGACGAGGAAGGATACGTCGATGAAGACGACTAGCCTGTTAGTTTTTTCAAGCGCTCTTAACTTATATTACTACTAATAACAGGCTAAACACTTTGGTTTCTGTTTTCTTTCTAACGTGAGTCTACTTTTGTTTCTTATTACTTTCTTTGTTTACTTCCCCATCTCCCTTTTCAGGTCAAGGAAACAGTGAGCAGATGGTTTTGGTAGAACACACATTTGATGTAAAAGTCCACATTTCATGGTGCAGTAACTAATAAGATTTTTAAGTATTGCAATATTGTAGCTAGTAGATTTATATTCTCAATTCTAACATTTTCTTTAATTTATATAGATGGCTGGTAGGGGTCGAGGTAGGTCTAGGAAAGATAAAAGGCCTATTGATCATGATGATGGTGCTACACTATCGCTTCCTTCCACTCCACACTTTCATCCCTCTGCTGCTGATGGACGACATCAATCTTCTAGGCACAGATCTATTCCACCACATCCATCTACCCATTATACTACCTACCATTTGCCGATCCAGCAGTATTATCACAATTCTCCGTCACAGGGATATACCCCGCTTCCTCCTAATGATCCTACCAATAGTTACATGGGTGCATCGAGTCACCAGTCACATAGGCATGTGATACGCCCGTCATCTAATCATTTGCTTCATCTCCAGCAGGATCGCATCCATCTAGATTTCAGACGTCTAGATCGCAGCAGGGGTCTGGATCACAGCATGGGTCTAGAGCGGTGCAGGGATGTGGATCGCAACCATCTTCACTTGAGACCCCATCTACCTCTCCACAGAGTTCATCTCCTAGCATTTCTAGACATCGTATTTGGGATAGTAGCACTGAGCCAGATGCCCCATCTTCTGCGCATGCTTTAGCTGATGCGAATGATGATGCGGATGATGTGCGTTATGATCATTACCATAGGTTGATCATCAGGCCTGAGGGCAATGGGTAAGATTTATTTATTACTTATTTATTTTTGCCGAATTATAAAAGCTACTCTTGTTTATTTAATGTAATTGCAATGTTGCAGGTTTATTCCAAATAGGATGGTTATAAAGATAATCACTAATATACTGGCACGTTGTATTTGACACCCTATCCGACTTGGAGTGACTTTCCAGAAAGTCTCGTGTAAAAGATGTTCAACCTATTTAAGGTTTTAATACAATTCTTATTTATTTAAGCATATATTAATAATATTTTCATCTAATGTTACTTGCTTTATTTGCAGACTAAGTGTTCCTGGGAGGAGCAGTATAACCGTGAAATTTGTAAAAATTGGGAGTACAAATTGCGTAAGAGACTCTCTGATTTCTTTATCTCCGCTCGAAAGGTTAAAAAGAAGCCTTCATGGGTTCTACCGGATATATGGGTGGAGCTAGAGAGGTATTGGACCACCAACAAATTCAAGAAGCAGAGTGAACATAGCAAGAAGGCTCGAGCATCTGAGAAGGGCGGCTCCTTGCACTGTCTTGGTTCAAGGAGCATGGGGGATACGAGGAGACATCTGGTAATTCCTTAAAATATTTCGGTCTATTTTTTCCGAATTATATTTATATATATCTCAATATCCCTTTGAGATCTAGGCATCACCTTTGGTTTGTGATTGTGATTCACGGGTTCAATATCCCTTGTCTGAGAACAAAGTGAACTTTTCCCTAGTCATATAGATATGGCAACACCTACTTATCATTTTTTAAAATATGCCTTCCTAATCTCTTCTATAATGCTGGGTTGTGCTTGTGGAGGTGGAACTAGCCATGGAAACTTTATACTTATAAAATACACTTCAGGTTCAAGTTGGATAATTACATAATAGTAATAGAGTGGGTTAAGCTTAAATGGATCAATACTG
Source organism: Nicotiana benthamiana (assembly GCA_034376525.1). Taxonomy (NCBI): domain Eukaryota; kingdom Viridiplantae; phylum Streptophyta; class Magnoliopsida; order Solanales; family Solanaceae; genus Nicotiana; species Nicotiana benthamiana. The sequence goes on along the minus strand of CM067327.1, from coordinate 118,069,420 downwards.
TCGCTAAAAATTCATATAGCCGACGTACATACTTTGCTTGGGACCTACCTGTTATTTTATTTGTTGTTGTTGCTTATTGTCTCAGGCCTTCAGAATTGCACGAATGTTGCATATGTAGGTTAGTTTCTGTCAGAATTATATCATGTCCTTTGTACTTCTGCTCAACGATCCTCATGTCTCTTTTTATCCATATTGCATAAGCGACTTCAACATATGTATCAAAATTACCTTTCCTTTTACGTCAAGTTTAAGTGTCTTTTTCATGGAGCATCTTGTACTCTGGTTAAATGATATGATTGATGCTCCAACATCTTGTATGGGGATGCTGGTAACGATTGCTCTGCTCTGTTGCTCTTCTTATATATTCAGTTACTCTGAAAATTAAAGCAGACACTTAAATCGCAAGTTCCCTTCTAAACAAAGGTTATATTGAGCAAATTTGCCTCAGTGTTTGGATGCAAAATATGAAGAATACTTTATATGGTACCAAAATTTCTTTTTTTTTTAAGCTTAACTGTCGACTTTGTATTGATATCAAAAAATATACAGTGTAATCCTAAGGTAGTAGTATGGACTTCTACTACTCAATTGCTATCATTCTAATTACATTTGAATTCTAACTACTTATATCATATACATATCACTACTTAGCAGCTAAAATTCAACCAAAAACTAAGGATATACATTGAGTTTTTGTAAACCATCCTTCCACTTTTTGTGATTCCTATTTCTTGCATGTAATAGCAGTGCTACTTCTCTGCAACATTGTTCTTCATCAAAAATCTTATTCTCAAACCTGATCAGATTTCTATTCTTCCACAGCAATGCAACAGTAGTCACAAATGCTGTTGCAGTGGTCTCTTTTTTCCAGTTTTTACTCTTGGCATTGCTACAGATCCATTTCAATTCATTCTCCCAGCATTCAGTAGTTCTTGTGTGTCCCAACCATAGACAGATTCTCCTCCAAACTCTACTGGTAATGTCACATTCAAAGAACAAGTGTTTAAACTCTTCATCATACCTTCTGCAGAATGCACACAAAGGTGGAACTTGAATGCCCATAAGCTGCAGTCTCTCAATGGTAGGAAGCTTCTGATGAGCAGCTAACCAGACAGTAAATATATGTCTAGGTAGTGCAGATGACACAAGCATTACATTCCTCCATACAATCTTAGGAAACATAGGCAACAATGCAATATAGAGTTTATGAATCTGAAACTTTCCCAACTTACAAACACTCTGAAGTCTGTTGAGTATATTCCCTTGCAACTGATTATTTTCCAACACCAAGGTCCTAATGTCCAATATCTTCTTTACTACCCAAGATGAGTTTGATGGCACAGCCACAGACTCAATGGATCTATTCTTGATATAGTAGGTATGCACCCATTTCACCCAAAGACAGTCCTTCTTCTTTGCCAAATCCCATAGCAATTTAGCTATAGCTGCTTTGTTCCATACTGCCATTCTCACAACATTGAGGCCTCCAGAGGAAATAGGTTGACACACCTTATCCCAAGCCACAAGTGCTCTTCTGGATAAGATTGCTTTACCTGTCCATAGATAAGATCTGCAAGCTGCCTCTATAGCCTTCAATACCTTCTTAGGAATTATAAATACCTGTGCCCAATAAGTCTGCATACCAAAGATCACAGCCTTTATCAGTTGAGTTCTGCCAGCATAAGACAAAAGCTTTGCAGACCAACAAGTAACTCTTGCTGTGATCTTTTCAATGAGAGGCAAATAATGCTGAATGGATAACTTCATAGAATCCAGAGGAACTCCAAGATATCTAAAAGGCAGCTGTCCTTCAGTGAAACCTAGAGCAGCAATAATCATCTCTCTAGTATCCTGTGGAATACCTGCCAAATAGATTGCACTCTTGCCTATATTTGCCTGAAGACCAGAAGCATAAGAGAATTTGAGAAAAGTGCTGTGAAGAATTTGAATAGATACCACATCTGCTCTACAGAACATTAGCAAATCATCAGCAAAACAGACATGAGAAATATTAAGCTTCCTGCATCTAGGATGGAAGTTAAAATTTCCATCCTTATGTAGTTGTTGCAGCAGTCTATTCAAATATTCCATGGCTAGAACAAATAGATAAGGAGACATAGGGTCCCCTTGCCTTATACCTCTCTTAGTATTGAATGGTTTAGTAAGACCTCCATTCATTACTAGAGAGTATGAGGCAGAAGAGATGCAAGCCATAATCCAGTCAGTAAATTTAGCAGGAAAGCCCAAAGCAATAAGAATCTGCTTCAGATATCCCCACTCTAATGTATCATAAGCTTTCCTGAGATCCACTTTTAGAACACATCTATGTGAAACCCCTTTCCTAGAGTATCCTTTAAAGATTTCATGGCTTAGAAGAATGTTATCCATGATACTCCTTCCTTCTATAAAAGTAGATTGAGCAGGTCCAATCAAGTCTCCAATTACTCTCTTCATTCTGTTGGTTATAACTTTGGATATGATCTTGTACACTGTAGTACAACAAGCAATTGGCCTGTAGTCCTTCACTGTGGTAGGAGATTTGACTTTAGGAACAAGAGCTATTGCAGTAGTATTGATCATATGAGGAATTTTACAGGTTTCAAAAAAACTCCTTAGTAGCAGAAAATATATCCTCTTGTACTATCTTCCAGTTCTTTGTAAAGAACTCAATAGGAAAACCATCAACTCCAGGAGCTTTATCCTGAGGCATCTCCTTAACAGCTGCATTGATTTCCTCCATTGTGACTGGGCAAATAAGTATTCTTTGTTGTTCAAGTGTAAGACATCTTCCACCTCTCATAATATTGGTATCCATGCAGGGAAGTTCAACAATAGATTCTCCCATTAGAGATTGGAAAACCTTTAAAAACTCCTGTTCTACAGCAGTAGGCTCAGTCAATTTGATACCTGTGTCAGTATGGATAGAAGTGATGTTATTTTGGCCTGTCCTGATCCTCCATTGTGCATGAAAGTACTTGGTATTTGCATCTCCACATTCAATCCATGTAACTTTGGATTTTTGTCTCATTACCTGCTCTTCAACTTTGTTCCATTTGTCAAGTTCTTCTAGCAAACCTCTTTCTTCAATAATCAGCTCCTGTGAAAGACAGTTAGTCTGCATTTGTAACTGTAAAATATCAAGTTTTTCTCTTGTCTGGATGATCTGCTGTTTGTATTTGGCTAAATGGTCATTTAACCCCTTTATCTGCTACTTAACTGTCTTCAATTTGCTCCAAATCTGCTGCATATGGGTGCCATGATAAACCTTCTCCCAGACTTGCTTCACAATTTCATGAAACTACTCATGTTCCATTACATTGCTATATAGTCTGAATGGTTTAGGATGTAATGGCCTATATACACCAAATTTTACTAGGATAGGGGAATGATCTGAAATCAATGGATTCATGTCAGCCTCCAAGTGTCCAAACTGTTGTAGCCATTGAAAGTTGCCAAATGCCCAGTCTATCTTGCTATATACTCTAGAATCAGCATCCTGCTTGTTTGTCCAAGTGAAGTGCCACCCAATTGCTCTTAAAGCCGTAAGTTGTAACTCATCTACTGTGCCTTTAAAATCCCTTACTTCAGTCTCAATCACAGGAGAACCAATTCTATCATCAGAGCTTAATACACAATTGAAATCACCACTTATAAGCCATGCATCTTGCTGAGGAATAGAAATTGTTCTGAGATCCCTCCATTACTGTGCTCTAAGCACTGCAGTGTTTTGAGCATATATAACACTAAATTGAAATCTGACTAGACTTCTTGTATCCTCCACTAGGCAATGGATAAACTGGTCAGAAAGAGACACCACTTGAATCTGAATATGAGGTTTCCATAATAGCCATATCCTTCCATTAACAGCCTTTGTATAATTGCACTGCCACATCCAGCCTTTTGCAATCCTATCAAATATTTTCTTGGCTTTATGCTCTTTTACTCTTGTTTCCAGTATACCAATCACATCAACTTTATTATCAGTAAGGAATTGTTTCAATTCCTTCTGCTTTGGGGACTGGTTAAGTCCCCTAATGTTCCATGTGACTACAATCATGGATCAACATCTGGCAGACAATAAGAAGGCCCAGGGTCAAACTGTTGCCCTCTTCTTCCCATAACTTCCATGATTCCTTTCCCTCTAATACCTATACTGGCCATCTGTTCACCATTAGTAGTGATAACAGTGCTTACTTCATTAAGTTGATCTTCAGGATTCGATTGCACAGTCAGCTGCAAATTAACTTGATCATTTACTTTGCTTGAATCCTGATCTGTCTGTACAACTAAGACTGGTGGATTAACAGCTTCCTCAGATTGCTTTTGGCCTTCATCATTTGCTACATTCTTCTTTACAATCCATTCCTTTTCCTTTTGTTTCCCCTGCTGCTTTTGTCTGACTTCCCCTTTCCTTATGTCTTCTTTCTCCTCCTCATGTTTGTCTGAATTCCCAGTAGAATACCAACACTCAATTGTGTCATGACCAAACTTGAGGCAGTGGTTGCAAAAAGTAGGTTTCCAGTCATATTCAACAGACTGAACCTTAGAACCATAAGGTGTATCGATTTCTATCTCATCAGGAAGCTGATAAGCAGCATCAACTTCTACAAGTATTCTGGCAAATGATATTTTGTCATAATGAGCAGTATACTTATCAGTATACAATGGTTTCCCAATCGCACTTGCCAACTTACTCAATACCTCTGCAGACCAATACCCTACAGGAAGACCTGGAAATCGAACCCAAATAGGTACAGTGCTTAACACATTAGTCTGGAAATTGAAATCAACTTCCCATGGCCTTAGAACCATAGGCTTACTTCTAAAAGTGTATGGGCCAGATTGCATGACTGTATCTCTATCTTCAGCACTGTTGAATCTAAAGATACAATACCCTTCAGCATGCATTAGAACTTGAGGCTTAGTAACAAAGTTCCAAATATGTCTAACAAAGTTTTCCATATTTTGTTCACTAGGGCTATCACCTATTACAAATCCAATCAATGCACTTCCAATACTCCAGTTGTGGTTGTAAATCCTCTTCACAGATCTTCACTACCTTTTTACCATCTCGCAAAGTAGGAGGAACAAATGATAAAGGCTTACCCATTTGCACATCTCTGTTGCCTCTGACTACTTCCGAGTGTAGGTTTTGGATTTTCTGTCTCAACAGCTTCAACATCAGCTGGTACTGGACTTTTTGGTTCCATAACTGCTGAAAATTGTAATCTCCTTGCTGTTGTATCACTTATCCCTTCATTTCTTTTTGATCGATCCTGAACTGCTTCTGCATGCAATTGATCCTTCGATTGGTACTTCAGAGGAAGAAAATTTCCAAATGTTAGGGGTTCTAGAGTAGTTGTGATGCCATGCTCAGGTGTAACGAGCTTAGGAGGGACAGCATTAACGATCAGAGCAACATTTCTTCTCTTTCTCGCCATCTCCGGCGACAAATCCGCCGTGCTAATGTGCGCCGAAAATCGCACTGTTTTATTGAGGCACTAACGTGCGCCGAGAGCGTCCCATTTTTAACTTTCCCACTGTGCTATATTAACAACGAAGAAATTTCTCCCTCAAGTGGTAGCTTGCTTTTAGGACAACCGAAAGACATAAGATTCTTGTTTCTCCTTTGGGTTCCCTTCTATAATTGTTAAGGTTTTCTTATCCAAATCGATCACAGCTGTGCACAGTATGTATAGCAATGGAACTGAAATGAGGTTAGAGACCATCCTTTTATTAAAATAGTAACAAGTATCAATTTACGAATCAATATGTGCCTATATTTTTCATCAACCACCTGTCATGTAAATGGGATACTTCTCAGCATTCCGGTCCCCAAGAAGTGCTAAGAAATCATTTTTTGATTCCTTCGGCAGAGAAGATGCTCTTTTTTGCCTGCTCTACGAGTTCTCGTCTCTCCCAATTGGCCTGTATATCAAATTTTTATTTTCCGATATCGTTTGTTCATTAAAAGAAAAGTAATCAAATGCGAGTATAGCTATAACTTTCGTTAACACGTTTATTATATTTGTAGGGAAAAAAATTGGGAAAGAAGATGAGTCATGATGCGTTCTTCATGGAGACTCACATCCGAAAGAAGAAAGCACCGACAGATCCAACTAGATGGGTGGAGGACTGGGCAGAGACTACACATATAAGTTTCATAACTACTATAAATGTTTATAATATTATATAATTACTAATTTTATATCTTCTAAATAAAGGGTCGCTACAAGATCAATTTGGAGGAGTACACTCAGAGCTTGCCACCGAATGAGCAAGGCGAGCGACCGCCTATTTCAGACGAAGAGGAGAAGATGATATGGTTGGATACTGTCGATGGTCCTAAAAAGGGGATAACATACGGCCTTTCAAATAAATCGTTTCGGCGCTACATGGCTGGATTGCAAGGTATAGGGACTTCCGGCCAAGGCGAGTCGATTGATAGTTCGGCTATATCGGCTGTGGAAGAGAAGATCGCAAAGCTGACAGCAGAGCTTCAAGAAACCAAGGCTAGTGAAAAGAAGAGATTTGATATCCTTCAAGGTCAGCTAGAAAGGAGGGACAAACAATTTGATCTCCTTCAAGGTCAGCTGGCAAATCTTCTTGCTTGTGGTGCTTTCCTCATTCCATGGTCTCCTCCTCCTTCCCCACTTGCCAGCAATGAAGGCCCTACAATCGAAGATGGAAATGATTGTCCTAGGACCGAAAATGGAGATGATGCTATATTAAAAAACTCATTGAATATTGTGTATTGTCAAAAGTGAACTTGTTAATATTTTGTTGTTGGTTATTTGAATGATGATTATATTGTTATTTTGTTATTGAACACTTTAGTAGTTGTTGTGGTTATTAGTTCTAGTTTAGTTGTTGTTGGTGGTGGTTATTAGTTGTTATTTTGTTGGATTTTCATGGTTGAATGGCAGCAATGTAAGCTGCAATTATAGGATGTATATTAGTTTAAATTGGCAGGTGGTGGAGCTTAAAAGCAGGCAATTCCTGCCCAGTTTTTAGCAAGATTTCCCATCGAAATCTATCGGAAATTAATATTTTTTCTCAGAATTGCACAGATTCCGACCGATTTCGGTCGAAAATTTCAAATAAATTCCCCAGATTATTGAAATTTTCGATCGAAGTCAGTCGAAAATTATGAATTTATATTTATTTCCTAAGTAAATTAATAATTAATAAAAATTATTTAATTAAATAATATTATTAATTTTGAATAGCTTCGACCGATTTCGGTCGGAAAGATAAAATTTAAAAAAATATATTTTCCGATCGATTTCGGTTGGAATTTAAAAATTAAAATAAACATTTAATGGGTTGATTGGAAGTCCACGAATTGAATTTTCCGACCGATTTCGGTCGGAAATTTCTGATCAATTGCGGTCGGTCTGCTTTTGCGACCATCATTTTTCGTTCAATTAAAATTGGTCGGAAGTTGATCGAAAATTATGGACGGAAATTATCTAATTTTTAATAGTGTTAAATTCAGGTCTTTTCGAGAATGTAGAACGTATAAACTCAATATTTTAACTTCACCCGTGTATAAGGAGATCATATTTACCAGGTTTGGCCACAAATGCATATGGGCGGATCTATACAGGGGAGACGGGGTGGTACACCACCTAGTTGCTCGGGTAGAATTCCATGTATGCATTTAGTTTACTATTAGTATTTTGTTTTGAAATAATATAAGAACAAGAACAATAGAGAGAAAAGTAGAGAGAGGAGTATTCTTATTGATACTTAGGGATGATTTACAATGGGGTAAGACCCCTCTATTTATAGGCATCGAAAAGACTTAGCTTCAAAGTAAAACTCTTCTATAAGATAGACATTCATTCTAATTAGAGTTCTATTTATAACACTCCCCCTTGAATGTCTATTCAATAATGTGCCTCGTTAAAACCTTAACTAAAACAAAACCCAATGGGAAAAATTAAAGAAAAGGAAAAAGAGTACACATGTTTGAATATGAGCCTATTAGTTGCCTCGTTAAAAACCTTGCAAGAAAAACCCATTGGGACAAAACCTTGTAAGGGAAAAAGAGTGCAACGCGCATTAACTCCCCCTGAAAAGAGCATCAATTCATATCCTTGAGTCTTCGCATTCCGATCTTGTGAACTAGCTTCTTGAAGGTTGACGTTGGCAGAGATTTTGTGAACAAATCAGCAATATTATCGCTTGAACGAATCTGTTGCACATTGATATCACCATTCTTTTGAAGATCATGTGTGAAAAATAACTTTGGTGAAATATGCTTTGTTCTATCTCCTTTTATGAATCCTCCCTTCAATTGAGCTATACATGCTGCATTGTCTTCATACAAAGTCGTGGGTAGTTTGTTACACTTCAAACCACATTTGTCTTGAATATGATAAATTATAGACCTCAACCACACACACTCCCGACTTGCTTCATGAATAGCGATTATCTCGGCATGATTATATGAAGTAGCCATAATTGATTGCTTAGTCGACCAAGATATGGCGGTGCCTCCACAGGTAAACACATAACCTGTTTGAGATCGAGCCTTGTGTGGGTAGGATAAATATCCAGCATCAGCATAACCAACAAGATCAGGACTGCAATTATTGCCATAAAATAAGCCCATATCGGTAGTCCCTTTTAGGTACCTCAATATATGTTTGATCCCATTCCAATGTCTCCTTGTAGGAGCCGAACTATACCTTGCTAAGACATTAACTGAAAAGGTTATGTCAGGCCTTGTAGTATTTGCAAGGTACATTAGTGCGCCAATTGCACTAAGATATGGTACTTCAGGACCAAGTAGCTCTTCATTCCTTTCTTGCGGTCGGAATGGATCTTTATTCACATCAAGTGATCGAACAACCATCGGAGTACTTAAAGGATGTGCTCCATCCATGTAAAACCGTTTCAGTACCTTTTCTATATAGGTAGATTGATGAACAAAAATTCCGTTTGCCAAATATTCAATTTGCAAACCAAGACATAATTTTGTCTTTCCGAGATCTTTCATCTCGAATTCATTCTTTAGATAATCAATTGCCTTTTGGAGTTCTATGGGGGTTCCAATAAGGTTTATGTCATCGACATATACGGCAAGTACAACAAATTCCGATGTTGTCTTCTTTATAAAAACACACGGGCAAATGGCATCATTTATATAGCCTTCTTTTAACAAATACTCACTAAGACGATTATACCACATTCGTCCTGATTGCTTTAGACCATACAAGGATCTTTGCAATTTGATTGAAAACATTTCCCGGAACTTTAAATTATGAGCGTTCGGCATTTTGAGTCCATCGGGAATTTTCATTTATATCTCATTATCAAGTGAGCCATAAAGATAGGCAGTAACCACATCCATTAAATGCATGTCAAGCTTTTCAAGGACAGCAAAACTAATGAGATAACGAAAAGTTATGGCATCCATTACAGGCGAATATGTCTCTTCATAATCGACACCAGGCCTTTGAGAAAATCCTTGTGCAACAAGGCGTGCCTTATATCTTTGTACCTCGTTTTTCTCATTTCTCTTGCGTACAAAGACCCATTTATAGCCAACAGGCTTAACACCATTAGGTGTTTCAACTATAGGGCCAAAAACTTCACGTTTTGCCAGCGAATTCAATTCTGATTGAATTGCTTCTTGCCATTTTGGCCAATCATGTCTTTTTCGACATTCTCCAACAGATTGAGGTTCAAGATCCTCATTTTCTTGCATAATGCTAGATGCGACATTAAAAGCAAAGACAAAATCCACCACTATGTCCACTCAATTAAAATTTGCCTCAATATCGATTGGATTTATGGATAGTTCCTTATTTTCTTGAGTCTCGGGCTCAATGGATTCTTCATGAATCTCAGAGTTTATTAAATCATGAACTTCCTCATGAGATTCTTTCGTAGTGTCATTTTGATCCTTTGCTTTCCTCTTTCTAGGATTTCGATCTTTGGAACCTAATGGCCTGCCACGCTTCAGGCGTGCATTCGACTAATTGGATATGACACTAGATGATTGTCCAACAGGGACATCAATACGCATTGGAACATTCTCCGCGGGGATGTGGGATTTTGTTATCCTTTTCAAGTCCGTAAATGCGTCAGGCATTTGATTTGCTATTCTTTGCAAATGGATAATCTTTTGCACCTCTTTTTCACAAATAGAGGTACGTGGATCAAGATGAGATATGAGGCATTTTTCCACAAAATTTCCCATTTGGTTTCACCGACTTCTCCCCCTAATTTTGGGAAAAATGTCTCATCAAATTGACAGTCTGCAAATCGTGCAGTGAACAAATCCCCTGTCAATGTTTCGAGGTAGCGAATAATGGAGGGCGATTCAAACCCAACATATGTTCCTAACCTTCTTTGCGGACCCATTTTGGTGCGGTATGGCGGTGCTATAGGCACATATACTGCGCATCCAAAGATTCTTAAATGGGATATATTGGGTTCATAACCCAAAACCAATTGTAACGGGGAATATTTGTGATAATTCGTCGGTCTGAGACGAATTAGCATTGCTGCATGCAAAATGGCGTGACCCCATACCGAAGTGGGCAGCCTCGTTTTCATGAGTATTGGTCTTGCAATCAACTGCACGCGTTTAATTAAAGATTCTGCAAGACCGTTTTGAGTGTGAACATAAGCTACAGAATGTTCCACTTTTATCCCAATTGATAAGAAATAATCATTAAATGCTTGGGATGAAAACTCAGCATCATTATCCAGTCTAATAGACTTGATTGGATTATCAGGAAATTGTGCTCGTAGTCGAATTATTTGTGCCATTAGTTTTGCAAACGCAAGGTTGCATGATGACAACAGGCACACATGAGACCATCTACAGGATGCGTCTATTAGGACCATAAAATATCTAAAAGACCCACTAGGTGGGTGAATAGGTCCACAAATGTCCCCTTGTATACGTTCCAAAAACGTAGGTGACTCAGTCCCAACCTTTGTTGGTGATGGTCTTGTAATTAACTTGCCTTGATAACAAGAAGTGCAAGAAAATTCATTATTTAAAAGAATCTTGAAATTCTTTAACGGATGCCCATATGAACTTTCTATAATCCGTCTCATCATGATTGATCCAGGGTGTCCCAATCGATCATGCCAAAGTACAAAAGTATTGGAATCAGTAACCTTTTGGTTTACTGTTGAATGTGCCTCAATTGCACTAATTTTTGTCCAATACAGGCCACAAGATAAAGACGGGAATTTCTCAATAACCCTCTTTTGGCCAGAACATTCTTTGTAATGATGAGATATTCAAGATTATTCTCATCTATTGTCTCAACATGATAGCCATTCCGGCGTATATCTTTAAAACTCAACAAGTTTCTCTTAGACTTGGAGGAGAATATTGCATTCTCTATGATTAACATTGTTCCTCTAGGCAGAGTTATAGTTGCTCTTCCGGAGCCTTCAATCAATTTACTACTACCAGAGATTATAGTAACATCTGCCTTACACATACTTAGTTGAGAGAAATATTTCTTTTCTTTGAGTATCGTATGTGTAGTACATGAATCAACTAAACAAATATTTGATCCAAGATTGCTTTGTGAGATATCCATATTTGCTTTCCCATGGTTTGACATACAAAAGAAAATACACAAACATGAGAATAAACAAATTCAATCCGTTTGTTTCACATTTAAACAATATTTTCAAAATCTGCTGAGGTTAGTTGACTAACTAAATCAGATAGTCGATTATATGTTTTCCATAATCGATTACTTTGCAGTTTGAAAATTTCAGTTTAAGCACTGTCTCAATGTAATCGATTGTTAAACACACATAATCGATTATTTGCTAATTTGAAAAATTTCAGATCACACTGTCTTAATATAATCGATTGTTAAACATACATAATCGATTATTTGCTATTTTGAAAAACTTCAGATCACACTGTCTTAATATAATCGATTGTTAACAAGTATATAATCGATTGTTTGCAGTTTTAATGCGAAATATTAGATAATCGACTAACTGTTAGGTTAGTCGATTAACTCTACTGAAAAATAAAAACATCTTTGAAATTTAAGCATATTGAAACATTCTAAAGAACTAATACTAACATTATATCATAAACTAACTAATACGAGCTGATACTAATGACTATTAGTTTATTCAGTAACTAATACAAATAAAATCAAACAATTCCATCTTACTTCATCACAGATCCATCACCGATTAAGTGGTCTATTTTCCCCTCAGGGTGCTTAAAGAAGTCTGTCACATCCAGGTGGGTGATGTCAAAATTGTCGTCAGAGACAAAATTTGTTTCAGGGCCTTTATTCTTTAGAGATGCTTGATAAAGATCAACCAAATGTCTTGGTACATGGCAAGCTTTTGACCAGTGCCCTTTTCCACCGCAACGATAGCATATAGTTTCTGAACTATTTGCCTTTGGATTCTCATAATCCCGTTTCTGCTTTTGGTGGTTATTTCTCTTTGGGGGGTGACGGACATTAGGGAAATTTCTTCCTTGTCTACGTCCACGGCTATGACCCCGATTACGATCACGGCCATGACTAGATCCATGGCCTTTTCCATGCTTGGCATAATGACAATACACCTTATCTGCTTCAGGCAATGGTGTAGATCCAGTAGGTCGGTTTTCGTGATTTCTCATGAGCAGGTCATTGTTTCGCTCAGCCACAAGGAGAAGAGAAATCAGTTCAGAGTACTTTTTAAAACCTTTCTCTCTGTACTGTTGTTGCAGTACCATATTGGAGGCATGAAACGTTGTAAACGTTTTCTCAAGCATATCATAATCAGAGATATTATCTCCACAGAGTTTCAATTTAGAAGTAATTCTGAACATTGCAGAATTATATTCAGAAACAGACTCAAAGTCTTGGAGCCTCAGATGAGCCCAATCATATCGTGCTTGTGGCAGAGTGACCAACTTCAGGTTGTCATATCTCTCCTTTAAGTCGTTCCACAAGATGAGTGGATCTTTGACTGTGAGATATTCAATTTTCAAACCTTCATCAAGGTGATGGCGCAAGAAAATCAAGGCCTTAGCACAGTCTTGGGTGGATGCTTTATCTCTGTCTTTAATGGCATCTCCAAGACCCATAGCATCTAAGTGGATTTCAGCATCCAACACCCATGTCATATAGTTTTTGCCCGAAATTTCAAGGGCAACGAACTTTCTTTTCATAATATCAGACATAATTAAAACCAAATTCGGAAAAAGGGAAATACCTTAATTTTCTCAAGAGGATTCTTGAGACGGTAGAGTCTCGTGCTGATAACGTGTTATGAAATAATATAAGAACAAGAACAATAGAGAGAAAAGTAGAGAGAGGAGTATTCTTATTGATACTTAGGGATGATTTACAATGGGGTAAGACCCCTCTATTTATAGGCATAGAAAAGACTTAGCCTCAAAATAAAACTCTTCTATAAAATAGACATTCACTCTAAATAGAGTTCTATTTATAACATATTTTACAAAAAATGCTTATATAAATGAAGGATGGCACCCTAAGTAACAAATTGGCTGTAGGTGCCACGGTCCAAGTTCTTCTCACCAGCCCCAAGACCTAGGTTCTTTTTTCGCCCATAATGCAAAGCCTATTTTCTCTCTTTGTGTAATACCAATTTTATTAGTTATTTAGATTACAAAAGCATATTTGTTTATGTTTTCTTGTCCTAGATCTCAAATTTTTTATTTGAATATGCTTTTAGTTAATATTTTTATTTAGCTAATGTTATTTTTTTAGAAGGACCAACCATTTTCAGTTTGGTTATCGAGTATCTATTTATTATAAAACACTTGTAAAGCAAACTAAATTAATTCAAAATAGATTGAATCTAATCAAATTAATTCAAAACAGAGCAAATCGATCAAATGTACACCCTAAATCAAGCTCCTTGACTACTGGTAAATTTATATTAAATACGGTGGTATCGGTAACTATTAAATCCTAAATTCGTCTCTACGAATGCACCATGCTAGTACAATCTAGTGATCATGCCAATTGTAGCTCTAGATATGGTTACATTTTCGCTCCAAAGAAGCTAGTTAATACTTTCTCCATTTCAATTTATGTGAACCCTTTGACTGGGTACGAAGTTTAAGAAAAGAGAGAAGATTTTTGAATTTGTCGTGTAAAATGAGACACATATATTTTATGTGACTATAAATCATTCAATAAAAAATTATTTTCAAATAAGGAAAGTGGTCATTCTTTTTGGCACTAACCAAAAAAAAATCAAATTGATATAGTATGGAGTGAAGCTGGGACAAAAGTGTCAAAGTTGTCAAGTAAAGTTCATTTATTGCACGTTGTTGTAATATCAATATTGTATGTGCCTTTGTTGATAATAGTATCTTATAAATACAATTTATGTAACATTTTTCAAATTGTAAACTTTTCAACGGCTAGTTTGATATGTTTTCTACCGATAACCACCAACGAACATATGCAAATCAAATTATTGCATAAATTCCATATCATTTCAGATATGCTACATTAAATAAGACAAGGTGAATAACATTAATATGGTTTTAAATGTTTTGTTCTGAACTTGTAGTCAGTGACCCCTTAATTTTGATTCCCCATAAGTGAAAATATAACGATTCAACCGGTTATTTTGAGTTTTAATGTTCCATTTGGTGGTTTGAGAAAGCTTCATATTATGTTTTATGACTTGCGTGTAAGGTTGGTTTCAATTTTCGAGCGGTTCGGGATTGGTTTGAAAAAATGATTCTCGTTTTAGAAGTTTTAAGTTGGAGGAGTTGACCAAAGTTTGACTTCTGGGTAAACAAACTCGGAATCGAATTTTAATTATCCACTAAGTTTATATGATGATTTTGGACATGTCCACAAAGTTTGATTAAATTCAAATGAGTTTTGGATAAGTTTGGATTGTATGGTGATTGTTTTCGATTTCGACGCCAATTAGAGCATAAAGGTAACTATATTGAGCAAACGGCCTTTGATTCGTGTTTCGACTGAACTACTATATCCGTATCGTAATTTTGGAACAATAGCAACTAAAATTATCAATTTTCGATATCGTATGAGAAATCTATGGTCATTTTACTAAGAATTGGATTGCTAGATTTTTCAAATTAATTTTTAATTGCCACTGAATTTGTATTTAACAATCTGCACTACTTTCAAATATTGTAACCAATATATCTCCTTCATTATAAGGTTGAATTGAGTGATCTAAAAGCCTAACTTAGTTCGGAGTATCTAAATTGAGTTTCGAGATTGTTTGGCACAAGAAACGAGGTAGAATAGCCGGATATTTTTGGCTATTAATATTGTTGGAGTTTTTCTCATCTTGAAAGTTTGGGATTGGAAGAATTTAAGGATGTTCTTCAACTTTCCTCCATGGAGTAAATGTAAACCATAACCTATATATTTTTCTTTGATTCATTCTCTTGGTTTAAGCTTTATCCATGATTTTAATTGAAACCCCATTTAATTCTTTAAATCAGGACCTTAGGTTATGTCCTAAATTTTAAAAAATTAAAAATGAATTAGATGCGTCTATTTCCCCATTTCTTTTGGGGTCTTGCTATCCTATATTAGGAGAACAACATACAAAAATTTAGCAAGTTTTGGAGGAGTATTTTCGAGAGATATGGAACTCAATGGGTTGGACTCTTGGGTTATGAACACCAAAGAGTGATGTCTTGGCGAATTGATTGAGCTATCAGACTCCAATTAAGTCGTATTTTCTTCGTGTGAGCTTGTATTATTTCGGACTTCACTCTGATAAGCTTGGATTTCGAATCCAAGGTGAGTCCGATGTTGAGTTTTTCGAAAAAGTATAAAGATAATAGCTTTATTTGTAATTGATTTCTCTTGCATTATTTGTTAATATTAAGTTGTTATTGGTTAGATTTGGGCCGAATGGAGGTTAATTTTAAAAGGAAACTATTTTGAGTGATGAATCGGCCTAATGCAGGTAAATATTTACCTAACTTTGTGTGGGGAAAGCTCCCCTTAGGATTTGTGTTAATTGTGCAATTCGTCTTATGTTAAAGCCGTGTACGCAAGGTACGAGTGGATACACGTGCTATATATGGTATTTAACCGGTTTAGATTATCTTGACTATTTCCATACCTTTAATTGAATTGTCATAATATGTTATATCTCTCATTGTTAATCTACGCTTACATGCTCTTTTTGAAGTTGTTAGTACCTGTTCTACCTCTTATTTGTTATTTTGCTCTTATATATATTAGTTGAAGTTATTACCTTTATTATTGTCTTGTTACCTCTTAATTATTGAATTACTTTTATTTGAAGTTGTTAGTTCATGGAATATCACCGTATTG
Source organism: Nicotiana benthamiana (assembly GCA_034376525.1). Classification (NCBI taxonomy): domain Eukaryota; kingdom Viridiplantae; phylum Streptophyta; class Magnoliopsida; order Solanales; family Solanaceae; genus Nicotiana; species Nicotiana benthamiana. The sequence goes on along the minus strand of CM067327.1, from coordinate 118,053,104 downwards.
AATTATTATTGTTAAGTTGTAATAGCCGTTATTACATTGAGGCGAGCATTCCTATTAATTTTATCATTGTTGAAACTCTTGTACACGTTGTGATTGAGTCAAGGTTTATTTATTGTGAAAATATTGAATTGCTTGTTCCTTCCATAACTCTATGCTTATTTGGTACGTGTCCTAATTGTTTTACTTTCACACCTTAGTAGTCTCATGCTTTATTTGTCATGTTGTTTTTTTGTAATATTTGTTGCGTTTCTTTAATTATAACGCGGTTGCTTTATTGGCTTGCACTCTTAGCATATGATTGTAGAAATTCATATAAATTGAGTTATTGGATTGTTTATGTTTATTAAAATTATTTATGGAGCGGGTTGCACGCAGCAACGATTGTGATATAGTGAATTAAGGAGGGATATTGATATTGACTAATGATAATATGGTAAGATCGGGTGCACATCGCAATAATTAATATGCATAATATTCGATATTGATAAATGATGATATGGTAGAATAAGGGAGGAATATGATATTGATTATGATGATTGTTGATATCCAATTTTTTCTTATATATATATATATATATATATATATATATATATATATATATATATATATATATATATATATATATATATATATATATATATATATATATATATATATATATATATTATCATCACGATCCCAATTCGCTCTCTGTGAATCATCGTGACAGGACCTATATATATATATATATATATATATATATTATCATCACGATCCCAATTCGCTCTCTGTGAATCATCGTGACAGGACCTAGTCTCAATGACTGGGTAAGCCTAACAATGCGAAAAATAACCAAAAACTTGCGAAAGAAATATTAAAAGCTAAAATGATGAAATAAAGCAGTGTTTAAAAGTTCCGCTCGGCATACACAATAACAACTCTCGAAAACTAAATAGATTTTCCAAAGCCTAGAATCTCATGATCACAAGTCTTTGAATGTCCACAAGTGTCTAACTCCAGAATGTCTAACAAAGAAACGGAAGTACAAAAGGGCTAATAAAAAAAGAAGAGTAGAAAGGGACTCTCTGGTCTGTGGACGTGGCAGATATACCTTGGAGTCTCTACAAAACCTCGCCTCACGAGTGATAACTATGAGTAGAGGTACCTGGATCTTCATATGAAAAACATGCACTGAAAGGGCATGAGTACACAGCGGTACTCAATAAGTACTAAGTCTAACCTCGGTCGGGTAATGACGAGGAAGGTCAGGGCCCTACTGAGATTATATTAAATATAAGGTATAACAGTATAAGTTAAAATAGTACAGTCGAAAGATAAAATTGAGAACTAAAACATGATAATAAGGATAACAACAATAACCGAAATAGACACAAGGTAATCACAAGATATACCACTTTTCACAAAGATAAATATCTGAGGATCCCTCAGTATCCCGAGGATATCTGGGTATCATCAATATATGCTAGAGATCTCTTGGTATCCCGAGGATCTCTTGGTATATTCAATATGTTCTAAGGATCTCTTGGTATCCCGAGGATCTCTTGGTATCCTCAATATATACTAGGGATCTTTTGGTATCCCAAGGATCTCTTAGTATCCTCAATATATGCCAGGGATCTCTTGGTATCCTGAGGATCTCTTAGTATCCTCAATATATATGTCAGAGATCTCTTGGAATCCCGCACTTCATCTCAGATTATAAATACGTATAGGGGATCTCCCGGGCTCCCGTCCCGCAATTCCAAAGTAAAACACACAACAATAGCACCAGGAATACTCAATTAAACTCCATACCAAAGTAACATTGGAAATTCTAAACTAGCGTGCTTCACGGAATACAAATAAAGCAACTAAAGCAATTAAGTTAATTAGACATACTTCTCAAAGCTAACAACAAGCTTAAATTCCAAGTAGTATAAGCAGGTAAGGAAAAACACAATTTAATCTATTTTAGTAAAAACATTATTTTTAATAATTAGCACAAGTACGCACTTGTCACCTCACGTATTAGGCATTTCAATTATCAAAATACCAATCCGAAGGGGAATATTTCCCACACAAGGTTAGACAAGCCACTTACCTCGAACCAGCTCAAAATCAATCCAAAACTACGCTCTTGTCACGAGTACTCGACAACAAATGGCCCAAATGTAATTCAATTCAACTGCATAATGTAAATAACATTCCAAGTAACTAATTCTACAATTAAGTTCTAAGCTAGTACGCAAAATTAGGTAAAATGACCAAAAGGCCATCCAGGCTCAAGTCTCGAAATCAGGTGAAATTTACATTTTCAGAAACCTCATACTCTCACGAGTTCATTTATCAAAAATATCATCAAAATCATGATCAAAATTCAAATGTTAGGTCTAAGAAATTTTCCAACTTGTCTTTAATTTTTCTACCCAAAATACGAATTTAGAGGATGAATTTAATCTTAGATTCATGGAAAACAATCAAAACCGAGTAAGAATCACTAACCCAAAACACCCAGGTGAAAATCTCTCTCAAAATCGCTAATCTCAAGCTCCCAAATCAATTTTAAACTTTTTAAAACCAAACCCTCGAAACTCAAATTTTCTGCCTAGCATTTCCGCTTTGCAGTCAAGGGACCGCCCTACGATCCGCTTCTGTGGAAAAACAACCACATATGCGAAACTCACTTACTGACCGCATCGTTGGTCACGCAGGTGCGACTAAGATTCTACATCTGCATTGCCAACCTTGTTCCCTCTTGGGCGCTCCTACAATTAAATGTCGCATATGTGGAAGTCGCATCTACGACCTCCCAACTGCAGATGCGGTTATAACAGCAGCCCAAAGAACTTCCTCTGCTGATTCCAAGTTTCCAACTTTCCGTTAACCATCCGAAATCATCTTGAAGCCCCCGAGACCTCAATGAAAAGAACAAACAAGTCACATACCACTATCTAAACTTATACAAATCTTCCAAACACCTCAAACAACATCGAATCAACCAATTAGCATCGGATTCAAGCTTAAGAACTTCAAAAACTCACAAAATATGCTTTCAATAAAAAATTCTATCAAATCTCGTCCGAATGACCTGAAATTTTTCACACACATCATATTCAACACTACATAGCTACTCCAACTTCAGTAATTCCATTTCGACCCTCGGATCAAAACCTCAGTATCAAACCAGAAACTTCAAAAATTCAACTTTCGGCATTTCAAGCCCAAATTAGCTATAGACCTCCAAAACACAATTCAAACACGCTCCTAAACCCGAAATCACCCAACGAATCTAACAGAACACTCAAAATTCAATTCCGAAATAGTATTTATACTGTTCCGACTATGGTTAAATTTTCAAAACTTAAGCTCTCATTTAAGTACTAAGTATCCCAAAACTCTCAGAAACTCCAAATAATTTCTGTTGGTAGCATAAACATACACGAGGAAAGAAGTTAATAGGGGATCGAGGCGTTAATTCTTAAGACGACTGGCCGGGTCGTCACATCCTTCTACACTTAAACATATGTTCGTCCTCGAACGAGCATAGAGACATACCTAAAGTAGTAAAAAGATGAGGGTAATGGGTGCACATATCCTTCTCGGTCTTCCAGGTCGCCTCCTCGCGGCTAACCCTGCCAGTTAACCTTCACTGATGCAATGGTCTTTGACCTCAGCTTCCTAACCTGCCTGTCGAATATTGCCACTGGCTCCTCAACATTGGATAGATCCTTGTCCAGCTAGACTGAACAGAAATCCAACATGTGCGACGAATCACCGTGATACTTCTGAAGCATCGAGACATGAAATATCGAATGAACTCCTACCAAGCTGGGAGGTAGGGCAAGCTTATAAGCAACCTCTCCAACACACCGCATTATCTCAAATGGGCCAATAAACCTCGGACTCAACTGCCCCTTCTTCCCAAATTTCATAACTGCCTTCATAGGCGATACCCGAAGCAGAACCCGCTCACCAACCATAAAGGAAACGTCACGAACCTTCCAGTCTGCGTAGCTCTTATGTCTAGACTAGGATGTACGAAGTCTATCCTAAATCACCTTAACCTTCTCTAAAGCATCATGAAACAAGTATATGTTCAATAATGTAGCCTTACCCAGCTCAAACCAACCCATCGGGGATATAAACCACCAACAGTATAAAGTCTCATATGGGGCCATCTAAATGCTGGATTGATAACTGTTGTTGAATTCAAACTCCGCCAATGGCAAGAACTGATCCCAAGACCCTCCAAACTCAATCATAAACGCACGAAGCATATCCTTAAGAATATAAATAGTGCGCTCAGACTGCCCATCCATCTGATGGTGAAATGTTGTACTCAACTCCACTCGAGTACCCAAATCATGTTGGACAGCCCTCCAGAACCGTGATGTGAACTGAGTAGCTCTATCTGAAATAATGGGAACTAGACTATTGTGCAGACGAATAATATCCTGGATATAAATCTCTGCCAATCGCTTCGAAGAATAGGTATTGCATATAGGAATAAAATATGCGGACTTGGTCAGCCAATCCACAATCACCCAAATGGCATCGAACTTCCTCAAAGTCCATGGTAGCCCATTTACAAAGTCCATGGTGATACGCCCCCACTTCTACTCCGAAATCTCTATTTGCTGAAGCAACCCACCCGATCTCTGGTACCCATACTTCACCTGTTGACAATTGAGATACAGAGCTACAAACCTAACTATATCTTTCTTCATCCACCTCCACCAGTAGTGTTGTCTCAAATCCTGGTACATCTTCTAGGCACCCAGATAGATGGAATCCCGCGAACTGTGGGCCTCATCTTGAATCAACTCCCGAAATCCATCAACATTTGGTACACAAACTCGATCCTGCATCCTCAATACCCCGTCATCACCAATAGTCACATCTCTAACATCGCCATGGAAAATCTTGTCCTTGAGGACAAGCATATAAGGGTCATCAAACTAGATCTCCTGGATTCGATCAAACAAGGAAGATTGAGAGACCACGCGGGCTAGTAACCGACTGGGCTATGAAAGATTTAATCTCACAAATTGACTGGCTAAGGCATGAACATCCATCGCCATATGCCTCTATGCTGCTGGTAAATAAGACAGACTCCCCAAACTCTCTTCCCGACGACTCAAAGCATCGGCCACCATGTTAGCCTTACCGGGTGATACAAAGTAGTGATATCATAGTCTTCAAGCAGCTCTAACCTCTTCATATGGCATAAATTAAGATCCTTCTGCTTGAACAAATGCCACAACTCTGGTGATCAAAATAAATCTCACAAGGCACACTGTACAAATAATGGCGCCACATCATCAAGGCATGAACAATAGCAGCTAAATTAAGATCATGGATAGGATAATTCTTCTCACGTACCTTCAATTTTCTTGACACGTAGGCAATCACCCCACCGTCTAGCATCAATACCGCTCCAAGGCCAATCTTCGAGGCATCAGAATTTACAATATAAGATCCCGAACATATGGGCAATATCAAAATTAGGGCTGTATGCAAAGCTGTCTTGAGCTTCTGATAGCTTGCCTCACACTCTTCTGTCCATTGGAACGGAGCACCCTTCTAGGTTAGTCTGGTCATAGGTTGATGAAATAGATGAAAACCCCTTAACAAATCGACGGTAATAACCCGCCAAGCTAAGAAAACTCGAATCTTTGTAGCTGAGGATGGTCTTGGACAACTCTGCAATGTTTCCACTTTCTTCAGATTCACCTTTTTTCCCTCACTAGAAACCACATGACCTAAAAATGCCATGAAATCCAACAAAAACTCACATTTCGAGAACTTAGCATATAACTTCCTCTCTCAAAATCTGAAGTACACTCCTCAGGTGCTACTCATGATCCTCCCGACTCTGGGAATCCACTAGAATATCATCAATAAAGATAATGACAAATGAGTTAAGATATGGCCGGAACACACTGTGCACAAATGCATAAAGGTTGTTGGGGCATTGGTCAGCCCAAATGACATAACAAGGAAGTCGTGATGATCGTATTGAGTCCTGAAAGTTGTCTTCAGGATATCTGGCTCCCGAATCTTCAAATGATAGTACCTTGAATGCAAGTCAATCATAGAAAACACTCGTACACCCTGTAGCTGGTCAAAAAATTTATCAATACGAGGCAAAGGATAACGGTTCTTCACTGTAACCTTGTTCAACTAGCAATAATCAATGCACATATGCGTAGAACCATCCTTCTTCTTCACAAACAAGACATGAGCACCCTAAGATGATACACTAGGACTAATAAAACCCTTATCAAGCAATTAGTGCAACTGATCCTTCAACTCTTTCAACTGTGGAGGAGCCATACGATGCAGAGGAATAGAAATGGCCCGAGTGACCGGCAATAGATCAAGACAAAATCAATATCTCTATCGGGCATCAGGTCCATAAGCTCAGCTAGAAACACATCATAGAAATCCCGTACTGCTAGGACTGAATCAACAGAAGGGGTATCAATAGTGGAATTTGTCACATAATCTAGATACACTTAAAAACCCTTCTCAACCATTCGCTAATCCTTAAGAAAAGAAATAACTCTACTGGGAGTGTGATACAAATCACCCCCACTCAACACGTGGTACACCTGGCATAGCCAGTGTCACCGTTTTGGCATGAAAATCAAGAATAACATAATGGGGAGACTTCCATGCACAAGAAAATATCAAAATTAACTATGTTGAGTAACAATAAATCAGCTCTGGTCTCAAAAGCACTAAGAGCAACCAAACATGACCAATAAATACGGTACATAATAAGAGAATCTTCTACAGGAGTATAAACATAAATAGGAGAACTCAAAGAATCCCCAGGTACACCCAAATATGGAGCGAAATAAGAAGACACATAAGAATAAGTGGAGCCTAGATCGAATAGAACCGATGCATCTCGGTGACAAACCAGGACAATACATGTGATGATAGAATTGGAGGCAACAACCTATATTTGAGTAGGAAGGGCATAGTATCTAACTTGGATTCCCCCTCTAGGGCGGCCTTTACCTCTTCGAGCTCCACCTCTAGATGGCTAAGCAGGTGGGGTAGCAACTAGTGTTGAGATCAAAGCCTAAGAACTCTGCGGAGTGTGCTATGGCCAAGAAGTCTGTGGGGGCGAACTCCTCCCAAGTCTAGGGCAATCCCTCACCATATGGAATGTGTCACCATACTCAATAAAGCTCCGGGAGGATGTGGGGTTATGACTAACTTGGGCCAGGTCTGTTGGATTGACCTCTGAAAGCACCTGGCGCACGAGGAGAACTAGATACTAGAGGTGCATAACAAGGCTAATGAGGCCTAGGAGGACCTGGAATGCCACTGGCTGCTGGAAGAGCTAAATGAACAGGGTGACTCATATAAACCCTACCATGACGACCTGCAGCTGGGGCGCATGCACCAGAATAATAGCCCGACTCTCAAGACCTCTTAGCCTCCCTCTCCTCTCTCTCCCTAGCATGCATACCCTCAATCCTCCTAGAAATTCTCACCACCTACTGATAAGAAATATCCATCTCCAACTCACAAGCCATGCTAGACCGGATGCTAGGGATAAGCCCCTCAATGACCCAGCGAAACCTCAACAAAAAGGCTGGTGCATGTCTAGCCAAACTAGTATAACAAATAGCATACTCTGAGACAGTCATAACACCTTGAGAAAATGCTCAAACTCTGTGCGCCATGCATCCCTGAGGCTATAACGAACATACTCTCTCAGGAACATATCTGAAAACTGAGTCCAAGTCAGGGAAGTTGCTTCATCCGGACTATCTTACTCATAAGTACTCCACCACTCATAGGCAGCCCCTGGAAGCTAGAAGGTAGTCAAGGAAATACCCATGGTACGAAGAATACGCTATCACTCACCTAGAAATCCTAGAGCATCTATTGATGCTAGACCACTAAATACAAGAGGCTTATACTTCTTGAACTTCTCAAACCTACGCTGCTCATCCTCGGAAGTTGTTGCCCTATCCTCGGGTTGATCTAGAGCTATGGGCTGTAAAGGAATAACCTCTAGGACCTAATCAACATGCACTCGTTGCTTAGGAGTACGGGCCACCGGAGTCTGTGCTCCTCTCCCGACCTGGGATGTGGCTGCATCAAGGGGAAGCAACCCTGATTGAGCTAAAGTGGTGTACATACGCATGAATTGTGCTAGAGTCTCCAAAAGTGCTGACGTTGTAGTAGTAATAAGCATATCAGGTTACTGAACTCTGATTGGAACTAATGGTGGCTCATTGGTGGCAGCTCGCGCGGGTGCTCTGGCTGCACCGCGTGCATGTCCTCGGCCTCTACACCGGCTCCAACAGATGTCCTTGCCATCTGTACTACAAAAGAAGAAAGAATTTTATAATTGTGACATCAAAATCTCGCACGCCAAGGAAATCAAATAAAGTATAATTTTCCTAAGAGTTACATAGCCTCTCGTAGATAAGTACAAACGTTTTCGTACCAATCAGAAAGACTCTAATAATCCGTCTTGTGATTCATGACTCATATAAACCTAGAGCTCTTATATCAACTTGTCATGACCCCGGTTCACCCTCCGTGAATTATCGTGTCGGCACATAGTCTTAATAACTAGGTAAGCTTAACAATGTGGAAAATAACCAAAAACTTATGGAAGAAATAATTAAAATCCAAAATGATGAGATAAAGAAGTGTTTAAAAGTGTCGCTCGGCATACACAATAAAAACTCTCAAAAACTAAATACATTTGCCAAAATCCGGAATCTCATGTTCACAAGCCTTTGAATGTCTACAAGTGTCTAAATCTAGAATGTCTAACAAAGAAACGGAAGTACAGAAGGGCTAATAAAAAAGGAAGAGTAGAAAGGGACTCTTTGGTCTGCGGACGTGGCAGATATACCTTGGAGTCTCTGCAACACCTCGCCTCACGAGTGATAAGTCTGAGTAGAGGTAGCTGGATCTGCATATGAAAAACATGCGCTGAAAGGGCATGGGTACATCACAGCGGTACTCAGTAAGTGCTAAGCCTAACCTCAGTCGGGTAGTGACAAGGAAGGTCAGAGCCCTACTGATATTATATTAAATATAAGGTATAACAGTATAAGATAAAATAGTACAGTCGAAAGATAACATTGAGAACTAAGACAGGATAATAAGGATAAAAACAATAACCGAAACAGACACAAGGCAATCACAAGAAATACCACTTTTCACAAAGATAAATATCTGGGGATCCCTCAGTATCCCGAGGATATATGGGTATTATCAATATATGCTAGAGATTTCTTGGTATCCCAAGGATCTCTTGGTATATTCAATATGTGCTAGGGATATCTTGAATCTCGATGATCTCTTATTATCCTTAATATATGCTAGGGATCTCTTGGTATCCCAAGGATTTCTTAGTATCCTCAACATATATGCCAGGAATCTCTTGGTATCCCACACTTCAGCTCAAATCATAAATACATACAGGGGATCTCCCGAGCTGCCGTCCCGTAGTCCCAAAGTAAAACACACATTAATAGCACCAGGAATAGTCAATTAAAATCCATACAAAAGTAACACAGGAAACTCTAACCTAGCATGCTTAACATAATACAAATAAGGTAGTTAAAGCAAATAAAACAATTAAGTTAATTAGATATGCTTCGTTAAGCAAACAACAGGCTTAAATTCCAAGTAGTATAAGCATGCAAGGAAAAACACAATTTAAGCTATTTTAGTAAAAATATGATTTTCAACAATAAGAACAAGTACACACTCGTCACCTCACGTACAAAGCATTTCAATTATCTCAATACCAATTCTAAGGGGAATGTCCCTTACACAAGTTTAGACAAGCCACTTACCTCGAACCAACTTAAAATCAATCCAAAACCAAGCTCTTGCCACGAGTACTCGACTCCAAACGGCCCAAATCTATTCAATTCAATTGCATAATGTAAATAACACTCCAAGTAACTAATTCTACAATTAAGTTCTAAGTTAGTACATGAAATTAGGTAAAATGACCAAAACACCCCCGATGCCACATCTCAAAACCGGGTAAAATTTATATTTTCAGAAACCTCATACTCTCACAAGTTCATTTATATTTAAATTATCCCAATCCGATATCAAAATCGTGATCCAAGGTCTAAGAACTTTTCCAACTTGTCTTCAAATTTTTCACCCCAAATTCGAATTTAAAGGATGAATTTAAGCTTAGATTCGTGGAAAACAATCAAAACCGAGTAAGAATCACTTACCCAAAACACCTAGGTGAAAATCCCTCTCAAATTGCCATTCTCGAGCTCCCAAATAAAATTTTTAACTATGTGAAACTAAACCCTCAAAACTCTGATTTTTGCCTAGCATTTCTATTTCTACGGTCAAGGAATCGTATCCGCGGTCCCACTTTTGTGCAAAAACGTCGGCATCTGTGAAACTTATTAAAGTTCTAAAAATTCGCACCTACAACTTACTGACCACATCAGCGGTCACGCAGGTGCAGCAAAGATTATGCATCTGTGTTGCCAGCCTTGTTCCCTCTTGTCCGCTTCTGCGTTTAAATGCTGCATCTGCGAAAATCGCATCTGCGACCTCCTAACTGCAGATGAGGTTATGACAGCTGCCAAACGAACTTCATCTACCAATTCCAAGTTTCCAACTTCCCATTAACCATCCAAAATCATCCCGAGGCCCCTGAGACCTCAATGAAAAGCACAAACAAGTCATATACCACTATCTGAACATATACAAATCTTCCAAACACCTCAAACGACAATGAATCAACCAATTAGCATCAGATTCAAGCCTAAGAACTTCAAAAAATCACAAAATATGTCTTCGATCAAAAAGTCTATCAAACCTCGTCCGAATGACTGAATGTTTGCACACATTAAATTCAACACTACAGAGCTACTCCAACTTTCATAATTCCATTCCGACCCTTGGATCGATATCTCAATATTGAACCGCAAACTTCAAAAATTTAACTTTCGGTATTTCAAACCGAAATTAGCTATGGACCTCCAAAACGCAATTCGAACCTAAACCTGAAATCACCCGAGGGAGCTAATGGAGCCATAAGAATTGAGGTTGTCTTCATACTGTTCCGACTGCGTTCAAATTTCCAAAACATAATCTCTCATTTAGGGATTAAGTGTCCCAAAACTATCCGAAACTTCAAATAATTCCTCCCGACAACTCACACTAGCATAAACATACATGGAAAAGTAGTTAATAGGGGATCGGGGCGTTAATTCTTGATATGACAGGCCAGGTTCGAATATATATATATATATATATATATATATATATATATATATATATATATATATATATATATATATATATATATATATATATATATATATATATATATATATATATATATATATATATATATATATATATATATATATATATATATATATATATATATATATATATATATATATATATATATATATATATATATATATTCAAAATAGTGCATATGCATCACCATTTCATTTATACACATACATAGGTATTTTTCATAATTTTTAAAGGCTTTAAATTAATTTATTTCTGTATTTTATTATATAAATATCCAATAATTACCCTTCAAATTATTTTTGTGATGATTTAATCATCTAAACTAATCATTTCTACCAATGTGAGGTCTTAAATATTTTCAGTACATTTCATGCAATAATATCAATAACTTGTACCAACGTGAGGTCTTAAATATTTTCAGTATTTTATTATATAAATATCCAATAATTACCCTCTTTAAATTTTTTGGGCTAAATTACACATTTTACAATAATAACTCATATGCATATATAATTACAGTATTTATGCAAAAAAATAATTTTAATATTTTTATAACATTAAATAATTGTTTATTATCTTTTGCACGAATGATATTTTTGTTATTTATTTCTTAATTTTATAAATTATAATTTGATTAAAATTTGTTATTTAAAATTTATCCCTAAATTCCTCCTATTTTCGAACCTAAAACTACCCAGACCCCAGCCTAATAATACTTGAGCCCAAACGAAATAACCCCTCAGCTCAACCAACTAACTAACCCGACCCAGAACCCAGACTAATCATGGCCGTTGATCTTTCAGATCAACAGCCCATATTATTCCTACTCTTCTAATTATACCCAAACCCCTAACCCTAACCCATTCCCTCCAATCCCGTTGCCTCTCCATTCTCTCCCCTCTAAAGAACCTGAACCCTAGCCGACGTATCTCTTAACCTCCAAATCTGGCCTTGGATTGGAATCAATCGTTGATTTACTTGCCTTATTGAACTCATCTCACTACTGGTTATTCGTCTGTGGTGCTACCTAGTTGATTTCCTAAATATGGAAGCAAATCTCATCAAAATCAAACTAAATCGATTCAAATCCTTGATTTCTCTGATTGTTCTGTCTATGTTCATCATGTATCCTTTGTAAGTATGAATATTTTCTATATCTATTGATGATTCTTACCTACCCTAAATTAGGGTTTTCAAAATTCTATTAATCAAACCAAAATGGGTTCGACTCCCTGATTTTAAGTGATATTTCATCTATGTTCATCATATTCTGTGTGGTGTTTGATTTTATTCTACTGATTTTACACTTTCCCTAAAATTAGGGTTTGAGACTTTTCCCTTTTCCTTACTGATTCTGATTGCATCTAATGAATCTTTCTTCTTATGTTTGATTGATGATTTTTCTTATTTGGATGTTAATCTTTATTACTATATAAACCCTTCTCATTCCGTTTAGACAAACTTTTGAAATCAATATAGCTTCACTAAATCTAAAGCCTTACTCTATTTGCATTCTATATTCTGATTTTTACCGGCAAGAAGCCAAGGCCATTTAGTTCTGGGATCTTGCTACTTAGAATATTGTGGAATTTTATTATTTTGTGCATTTTTGCTTAACTGGTAAGTCACTTGACTTCTGCAACTTCATTCTTACATGTGTATGATTTACATGTGTTCTTACTTCTAAATCTATGGTTCAATACGCTTCCGAGTTATGTTAAGTATTGCTCTATCAACTCTACATGTTTTATCCTCTTTAACACTTAATTTCTCCCAATGCTACCTTCTCTAAAATCTTCTATTCCTAGCCTGGTTAATTTGAACTTTCTTGAGGTTTATTCAGTTAGTATGTTAAACTCTTTAATGCTCATGAACATGTTTACTCACTTTTCCCGAATCCCCACAGTGGATGCCTCACATTCGTGTTAGCCTGTGTTAAGACCTTCATTGTTAGATGTAATTTACCTCTTTGCTATTGTGGTATTCAACATGATCATTCGACCATATACCCCCCTCTAGTGTTTGCTTGTGATTTGGAAGAGTTGTCTTATCATGTTTGAATCAGTACATTGAGATGTTAGGCTAAACCTTTGATACAAGCTGGATTATCTTTTGTTAATTAGACCCCTATAATAATGCTTGAATTCATGTGCATGCCGTTTGACGTGATTTTACCTTATATTCTCGGTAATAGTTTGTATATGTGTCTTAATTTGTGACTATAATCTCACCCTTTACTAACATGATTCCTACTCTTTCTATGACTATTTGACTCATCACAATGATGTCTGTTTCCTTGGTAATAACAGTAGGTTGTGTACTTGGCATAATTCAACCATATTTTAACTTGTCTTGCACCTGTGTATAACAACCTTAGTCAATCCTGCAGAAATGTTCTTTTCTCAACTTTTCTTCTTAGCATGTGAGTGCTTACGTGTTAAATGTGAGACTTGTTTCTCTGTTTATATTAAGCTTGTTCTTTTTTTTGTTCCGTGATTTAATCAACTTTCGCCTGGATTGCTCAATTTGGTTGCGTTTGTTTAAACCCTTAAATTCCTATTTTCTCAATTTCGGTCCTTTCTTTCACATGTGACATAAGTTCTTTAAATTCAATTCTTAGCCGACTGAAAGCCTAAGCTACTTAGGCTCCGTCCTTTGACCTCCCTAATATGAGCACTGCTCAGGGTTTATCTGATACCCTTATGAACTCTGATACACTAAGGATTGGTCCCTGGTTTCTCCTCTGAATTATCTATTAACCTCCCTAGTGTTAGCACTGGTCTGGGTTCTTGAAGCCCTTGGGAACTCTTACATGCTAGGGCCTTGGTTCTATATGTTCAACTCTATTTGTGCCCACTGGGTGGATCCGTCAAGATATGGCTTCCTTATGTCCATGAATATGTAATTTTGTGGCTGTCGTGAACTATGAGAATGAAGGTATGGCTTGGCCAGGTGTACCTTTGGTCCTGCTATAGGCTCCCTATAGCCATTCTACGTTGTAATTTATTCTGTTCATTTTGGGTCTGTAATAAACCTTGTAATAATATTTTATGGTATCAGTGAAATTGGGGAAAGATCTTTTATCTTATTCTTGCACTGAAATGGGTAGAAATCCTGCCTATAAGGTCACTACTTAGATAAACATGATATTACCTTCAAACATGTTCAGCTATCATGTGTTATAAATCATCCATATAAGTATTTTATCTTTGCTCAAAATATGTTACTTTCCAGCTATTGTATAAATATTCCATATAGCTATATTTTTATGCTCAGAATGTTCAATTATTTTATATTAGCCATCCTGCCGATAGGTTCTTCATTTGGTTCGAATGTGTTCTACTACTACTTGTTAGAAATAATGCATGTAGGATCTAAAATCAGTTTCAATTATATAACTCATGCCTATAGGGTTTGAATCAGTTTAGTTACTTATCCTATTGATTTCTCTAAGAGTCTTCAATAATGTGCTAATTATCATCTTTCGAAACCATACCTATAGTACTTAACCAGTTCTAAACATAATCCTATGATTTCCACTATTGGTTAATGCATAAAAATACCTAGATATCATGCATATAGGTTTAATCTCTTATACATGTAATCAATAGGCAACCATGTAGGTTTTAGATATTATAAATCGCTCGCTTGTTAAATCGAGAACCACATAGAGATCATGTCTATAGGTTTCCGCAACTTCAACTTGTTAAAATTTGCGAGTGTCTTTGTTAATTAGGTATTGTGTGCATTTGTTGTCTAAGTGCGGAGGCCAACTTGCGCCTGTATTTGCTTATAAATGAAAGTTCAAAATTTTTTGTATGTGGCCTAGTATTTTTCATTTTTGAGCAACCTATGTTAAGTCTAGAACCACCCTGAGATAGAGGTCCAAATGCCTCCTGGAGCATTGGCATATGACGGGTAGTGCACGTGTAGGATACGACTTAGAATTGACTAGTGCGCTTTAGGTAAACAACATAAAGATAGTAATTAAGTAGCAGGAGATGATAATCTGTGCCCACTGAATAATATGAGTAACACCCCACCTTGAGAGAATTACGAAGTATTATTTATGTTGCACGGGGTGATCCTTTAGACTAAAAAAATTAGGACATCTCATCTTTGTTTTAAAACCTTATATTTATTTGTCCTTCCACTTACACTAATTCATATAATTCAAGTTTTGCCAGGACCCACCATTGTGGACCTCGAGGAGTGCCTAACACCTTCCCCTCAAGGTAATTTGAGCTGTACCCAACCTTTGGTGATGGAACTAGTTAATCTAGAGTTATCTGCAAATAGGTTCCCTACCGCACATTAATCCGTTAGGTAGCGACTCTCTATTTTAAATCCCTTACTTAATAGAGTTGTCAATGTCTAAACCCGATTTTGCAAGAAAAATGGGGCGCGAAAATGATATGGTGGGATTGGATTTTGCGCTGCAATAGATTATATGCGTGATACTTGATATGAATAAATAACGCTATGGTGAAATAAGGCAGGATTGTGTGTGTACGATGGGATCGAGTTGTTGGACTGCAATGGATTGTGTGTTGTACTTGTTATTGTTGTTGTGTTAGTTTTCACCATTTTTATATAAAGTTACGAAGTTTGTTATTTTTGGCTTTCTAATAGTGAAGTCTAGCTCGTTTTTACAAATCTACTATTTTGCTTTATTTCCGTTATTATTGTTGAATTGCATGCATTCACTATATCATATTCTATTGAGTTATTGGTAATATAATGATTTAAATAAAAGAATTATTAACATACTTTATTCTATGTGACTCTAAGATAGATTACGTTATCTGGCTCAGTGCCTTATTATTCTCAATGGTTATCATACTATTACAATCTAATTTCTCCTCTGTTGTGTATCATGGTGGCGCCTAGTCTTACGGAGTAGGTAAGCCTAACATTCACTGAACAAAAATGATAATATATAAACATTTAACAGCCTCGAAATAGAAATCTCAGCAATATTTGCAAATTTCTCAAAACCGGTAGTACTTACCTTGAGTACTACAGTAACGATCTGCACAACAACTAACGAACAAATACCTTGATCTGCATAAAAATGAGCAAAAATATAGAATAAGTACACCACATAAGTTCCTAGTAAGTATCAAGATAAATCTCGATCGAGTAGTGACGAGGAACAGTTAAGACACCCGCTGGTCTAATAACCTGAACAAGTATAAGTATAGGAACTACAGTATATGATGTTTACATAAACTCTATGCAATGGATAAAAATACATAAATTTCAATAAGAAAGGAAACAATAAGTGTCAGTGAAATACCATAAAAATGACACAAAAGAGTGAACGAAAACACAGCCTAATTTCGAAATCACATATACAACAAGGACGAAGTAATAACACAACAACTATGACCGATTTCACATCAGGTTTTAGTCAACAAACTCCATAAGGTACGAAACCTCAGAAAAATCACAACTCACGGGTCTCATTACCTGAAACCTAACACTTCGCATTTTATGCCCTCATTACACCTCAAGACTACACTTACGACTCATGTACCAAATAGAGTCATTCTCATATATAAGAAAAATAGACAAGGGTGTGCATCTATACTCAACAATGTCAAGAAAACATCAGATCTGATAAGAGTATTTAACTATGTGTATGCTTGTGGAAAGTCTCCTAACAAAGTTCCTACCAGAAAGTCTCCTAAGAAAGTTCCTACCAGCTAGTAAGCAAAAGCAAAAGAACGTACAACACGTAGAATGTTTTCTCACAACTTTCACAATATAAAGCTCACACAGGTAAGTGTACTACCACACAAATATCAACAAGAAGAATGCCCCTAGGTCATCACAAATCATCATAAATAAATCCCTGACATAGCTCACCTCATCTCGCCATGTTTGTAATAGTAAAGTAAATGCTCACCTTGCCTTGCCACACGTGCATAATAATGTTCCCACCTTGTCTCGCCACATGCATAATATATATATATATATATATATATATATATATATATATATATATATATATATATATATATATATATATATATATATATATATATATATATATATATATATATATATATATATATATATATATATATATATATATATATATATATATGTATATATATGTATGTATGTATATATATATGTATGCATATATGTATATATATGTATGTATATATATATGTATGTATATATATGTATATATATATATATATATATGTATGTATATATATATATCCTGCCTTGTTACACCGCATGTGCAAATATCAATAGTAACAGCAGCATGACAGAAACTTCGTACAACCCCATAACATCAACAACACGGCAGAAGCCTCGTGCATCACCTATCAATAACCGCACGGCAGAAACCTCGTGCATCACCACAACAAGTACAACATAAAAAATGACAATAAAATAAAGTACGACAAGTAAATTAACTCAAGAACCTTCGATCACAAGAGACAGTAAAACTAGTTCACAAGGAATAACCATATATTAAGCGTAATAAGAACAACTCAGCAGGGAAGGAAAAAATGTGTAAAAACGGTCCCCCATTGTATGGTTCAACAACAAGGAAACTCACACGACTTAGATAATTTCAAATAAGGGAAGTCAACTAAGTCATAGGATATCTAAGCTCTTTCTTAATGTTGGGTAATTACAAAAGAGATACAACCAATTCAAATAAGGTAGGAAACGAGAGAATAGCCATAACCTCAATTAAGGGTGAATGTTTACAAAAAAGGTAACTACAACTTCAAATGAAGATAAGCAGTTTAGGGAAAAGATAACATAGTTGTAAAGAGATAACAGTTTCAATTAAGGCACATATGAATCAAGTAACAATAATAGTGGATCGTGAAGCAATTTATTCTAATTGAGCAGGTTGATGTCGAACTAGTAATTATGGAATGTAATCATAATAAGAACAATTGTATATTCGATAAAAACAAGGACCTAAGAATGCTATAACGCCGAATTCCACAAATAAGTCTGAGCACGTAGTCGTCACCTCGCGTACAAAGACTAAAATCAACATAGAAGACTCAAATCCTAAGGGGTAGTTCCCAAACACAAGGTTAAGCAAGATACTTACCTCAAAAAAGACAAATTGGTACTCTAAAATAAACTTCTGGGATGAAATGACCTCCAGATAGCTTAAATCTAACCAAAATAACTTCAAAGCACAAATAAAATTCATAAGAAACTATTTGGGATCATAAAGTCTTAATCTTTATCAAAATCTAAAAGTCGACTCAAAAATCGACCCCCGAGCATGTACCTCGGAACCCGACAAATTATACAAAACACAAACACCATTCTGATATGAGTTTAACAATATAGCATTTATCAAATTCTGATACCATTTCGTTCTTTAAATCATGAATTTTTATTTTAAAAATTTTCTTCATAAACCTCCATTTTTCTCAACTCAAAATGCAAATTAAACGATAAAAATAAAGATAAAACCATGGAATATAATAAATTCTAGGTGAAAAATACATATCCAATTGATTTGCCCAAAACCCCCACAAAGAATCGCTCAAAACCGAGCTCTAATAGTCATGATATGATAAAAATTGCCTAACCCTTGATTAGGAATTATGTTCTACCTTCCCAGGCTTTTATGCATCCGAACATGGAGAAAGGATCGTGTTCTCGAAGAAAAATAATGTAGGTTGCTAGGATAACCCTACGTGAACGCAAGCTAAGGGATGTGAATGCGAAAAGTAAGAAAATAAACTTACACGAACACCGGAAGAATGACGCGAACGCGAAGAAGAAGAAGAAGAAATAGCCAACAACCCTCAGCTCCTACTATGCAAACGCGAGGGAACATAAGCAAACGCGAAGAAGGGGAACACAAAACTCCATGAACGCGAGAGGAAGTATACGGATGCGAAGAAGAACATTTCATCCTCCAAAATAACACTAGGCGAACGCGAGGACACGAACGTGAACGCGATGAAGGAAACCAGATGACAGATTCAGCAGTTAAAAAATAGAAGGAAATGGCATGTAGCCCATCCGAAACACACCCGATACCCCATCTAAACACACAAACAAGTTCCAAAATATAATACGGACTCGCTCAAGGTCATAAATCACATCAAATAACACTGAAAATGCAAATATTTCCATGAATCATACTAATGAACTTTTCAATTTTCCAACTTCTAAAGCTTGCGCCAAAACCTATCAAACCAACCCGGAATGATACCAGATTTTGCAGGCAATTCCCAAATGACACAATGGAGCTGTTCAACCTCTCGAAATTTGATTTTGATCCCAATATCACAAAAGTCAACTATTGGTCAAACTTTTCTGTTGGCCCAAGTTCAGATGAAGTTTTGAAGATTGACAAAATGAACTCAGTCATGAACCCGGTCCATCATGTGAGACACAGTGTTAATATGTGAGATGCGTGTGAAGAAGATAAGTCTCAAGGATCAGCAAAAATATCTCCAAAGTTGATCGAAAAGGTTGCATAGGATAAAGAGTTGAAGTCTCCTTATGTGAAGAGAACTACATCCGGATAAAGAATAAGGATTGGATTTTGGACTCAAATTTGATGAAGGATCAGCAATTCGAGTTTTAATCAAACTCTGATTACTAACTCTATAAATAATAATGCTTGTTCTCTTTTACAGGATGCATATACACAGAAGTTAAACCAAATTGAGAGAAAAAAAAACAAGGCAATTTTGCAAGCAATTTATGTGATATTAAAGTGTGCACTCCTGTAGCTACTTGAATAAGATAGAAAAACCAGTTCCATTGTGTTTATTCTTAGACTAGTTCAATTATAGTAGGTGGTTTAAAATTGTACCTTTCCAGCTTTCATAGAAGCAATTGTAGTAGGTACTTTGAGTATTCAAGTTAGAGTTAACTTGAAGGTGTCGCAACAGTTGAGGCTGTGTACTACACTAGGATTAGAGTTTAATCCTTATGTTTACAAGAGTTTTGTAAATGCTATTCTGGCTCAGTGATTTTAGTGGAAGTTTGGGAAAATCCTACTGAGTAGTAGGTCGTGGTTTTTTTACCTTTTGAGCCATGTGTTTTCTACATAAAATATTTGTGTTCTTTATTTTATGCACTCTTAATTTCACAAACGGCCATAGTTAGTATATCGAGAAGAACTTGGTTCTTCTAGTGCAAAAACTAGGTACTACACAAATCACCCCTCCCCCTATTGTGTGGTATTGACGCTTAGAATATCAATTGGTATCAGAGCGGGTTATCCTTGAAGAGGCTAACACCTTAGGAGAAGATCAACAATGAGTGTACCATCTGGGAATTGGGAAAGGCAATCCACTGCCAGACCTCAAGTTTTTAATGGTCAGTACTATTCTTGGTGGAAGAACAGAATGAGAGATCACATAATAGGGGAAGATTATGAACTTTGGGACATAGTCACTGATGATCCTTAGAAACCACTAAGAAGAATGAGAAGGAATTGAAGTGCCAAAGACAAGGGCTGACTGCACTGCTGAAGACTTGAAAAAGTGGGAGAAAAATGCTAAGGCCAAGAAGTGGCTTGTATGTGGTTTAGGACCAGACGAGTACATTAGGATTCAAAGTTGTACAACTTCTAAGGAAATATGGGACACTCTGCAAGTGGCTCATGAAGGAACACCTCAAGTGAAAATATCAAGAGGAACACTTTTGTATTCTCAATGTGATAATTTTACTTGAAGGAAGGAGAAACTATCCAGGAGATGTACACTAGATTCATCACTTTGACAAATGAAATTGAAACTCTTGGAAGGATTATCCTTGAAGAAGACAAGGTTGAGAAGCTTCTGACTAGAGTTCTGCCAGTCACATAGGAAAGCAAATCACTGCCATTCAAGAATCTAAGAAAATTGCTACCCTCAGACTGGATGAACTAATTGGAAATTTAACTGCCTATGAAATGAGAAGATAAACCATGAAGATGGATACTCCAAAAAGGAGAGAAGTTTAGCTCTCAAAATTGCTGAAGGTGCAGATTAGGAAGATGATGAAGTAGCTATGATTACTAGGGATTTCAAGAAGTACCCGATGAGAGGAAATGATTCTTCAAGAGGTACAAACTTCAACAAAACAAGAGCTCTGGAGAAACATGCCAATGAGGGATGCTACAAGTGTGGTAAGACTAACCACATGATCAAAAAATGCCCTCAATGGGAAATTGAGTAGAAGAAAGAAAGAGTTGAACGAAGGAACAGGAAGAAGAAATAGGTTCAACCAAAGAGAAACAAAGGTTCAACTAAGGCTATGGTTGTTGCTTGGGGAGAAACCTCAGATAAAGACTCAGAAGATGAAGCTGAGGAGGAGCAAGCATTAATGGCCATCAGAGAATCACATGATGAACAAGAGGTAAGTATTTTTCATCTCAAAGACAAGATTAAATTCTTGTCCTAAGAAAGGCTGGCTGAGCTGTTAATAGACTTACTTGATGAGTCTAAGATAATTAATAATGAGAAGGAAGTTCTGTCCCGTGAATGTATGACTCTAAAAGGAAAATGTAAAAGTCTAGAGTCTAGGGCAAATGCGAGTGATAGCAAAAATGCTGAGTAGAAGAACTAGGTTCTTGAACTTGACAACAGTGTCCTAGAACTTAGGTCTGAAAATCTCACTCTAGAAGAAAGTTTGGGAAAAATGAAAGATGAATTATTCAGGAAAGATGAATTCATCAAAGTCTTAAAAGAAGATCTAGGAAAAGGGAAATATGAACTAGGCAGAACTTGCAAGTGGAACAAAGCCTCTGATGCTCTCTCCTGGATGCAAGAGCATCACAGCAGTAACAAAAGAGGACTTGGCTATGGGACTCAAGCTCCTAAATGGGATCCAAAAAGCAAGTACCTCACTCTTCCTGAAAATAAAATTTGCATACGCTGTTGTAATACTATCCATTACAAATATGAATGTAATGCAAAAGAAATGGTAGTCTAAGGAACAAAGTTTATGTTAAAGAAAAGAATAAGTTGCCTGGAAGGGCAAGAAGGAATTTAATTCATCCATTAGCTTATAGAAAGGTAGCCAAACTAGTTTGGGTTCCTAAGACTAACCTCTGATTTCCTTTTGCGGGTCTAAGTGAAAAGGATGAGCCAAATATGGTATATGGATAGTGACTGCTAAAAATATATGACTAGGGAAAAGGACCAGTTCCTTTCACTTGAGGACTTAAAGGAGGTAATGTCTCCTTTGGTAATGGAAACAAAGGTGAGATCGTTGGGGTTGGAAAGGTAGGAAAGATAGATTATCATTCCATAGAAAATGTCTACCTGATAGATGGTTTGAAATATAGCTTAATAAGTGTGTCACAATTGTGTGACAGAGGTAACCTTGCGGCTTTTACCTCTACCAAATTTTTTTTGATTAAGCTTACCACTGACAAGATTATTTTGCAGGGAAAAAGAGTTAACAATATTTACATTGTAGATTTGTCAACTCTTTCAGAAAATGAATTCACTTGTTTATGTGTGTTAGTCAATGATCCCCTCTTGCAGCACTAAAGACTTGGCCATGCCAGTCTAAATCAGCTAAACAAATTAGTCTCCAAGGACTTGGTGATATGGTTACTTAATATCAAGTTCAAGGAAGACAAAGTTTGTGAGGCATGTGCAAGGGGGAAGCAGGTAAGGTCATCCTTCAAATCCAAGAAAATGGTAAGTACGTCCAAGACGTTGGAACTGGTTCATATGGATCTCTGTGGTCCAATGAGAACCATGAGAAGAAGAGGAAAGAAATATATGATGGTACTTGCTGATGATTATTCTAGATTTACCTGGGTACTATTTCTAACATCTAAAGATGAGGCATTTGAAATGTTTACTGCATTTGTTGGAAAAACTCATAAACAATTAGGAAATCAACTTGCATCCATTAGGTCTGATCATGGAACTGAATTTGAAAATGCAACATTTGCTAAATATTGTGATGAAAATGGTATAGATCACAACTTCTCTGTCCTTAGGACTCCTTAGCAAAATGGAGTAGTTGAAAGAAAGAACAAGGCCTTTGAGGATATTGCAAGGACCATGCTTCTCTCTAGTAAATTACCTCTTAGCTTCTGGGCAGAGGCTGTAAATGTTACATAATCAATAGATGCATGACTAGACTCTTGTTGAGAAAACTCCATATGAGTTACTGAAGGGAGAAAACCAAACATATCCCATCTTAGGGCATTTGGTTGAAAGTTCTATGTACACAATAATGGAAAAGACTCCCTAGGTAAGTTTGATCCCAGAAGTTATGATGGAGTATTCTTAGGATATTCTTCACATAGCAAAGCATATAAAGTATTCAATAAAACAACTTTGTGTATAGAAGAAAGTGTGCATGTTGTATTTGATGAAACTAACATTCTTTCTGAGAGACAGGAACATGAAGATGAAGCCATTGGACTGGTCAAAGACTTGGCTGAAGCATCAGCTCAAGTCAAAGTGGCACCTATAGAACGAACATGTGATGGAACAGGTTCTTCCTTAAAGGGCAACCTAACAGGGGGAATAAATCAAAGAGGAATTGAAATAAACTCCTTGAAGGAACCTGTTCATGAACCTGTTTCTCAGAAAATGGCTGAAACATCCAGCAGAAGCTCGTTGGTTGTGAAACCTCACAAGTATAAAAGTTCTCATCCCATTGAGAACATTCTTACTGATCCAACATCTGGAGTCAAAACCAAATCACAAATAAATACTTTGTGTGCATCTGATGCTTTTTTATCTCTTATTGAACCAAAAAATGTTGTTAAGGCTTTACAGGATGCAGATTGGGTCAATGCTATGCATGAGGAACTCAACCAATTTGAAAGAAGTGAAGTCTGGCATCTAGTTCCAAGACCCAAGGACAGATCAGTCATTGGTACAAAATGGGTCTTCTGGAACAAAATTGACAAAGATGGAACAGTTACAAGAAACAAAGCAAGGCTGGTGGTTCAGGGCTACAACCAAGATGAAGGTATTGGCTATGATGAAACTTTTACTCCAATTGCAAGACTAGAGGAAATCAAACTCCTCATAGCCTTTGCAACACATATGGAATTCACTCTCCATAATATGGATGTCAAAAGTGCTTTTCTGAATGGCTACCTCAAGGAAGAAGTGTTTGTGAAACAACCTCCAGGTTTTGAAAGCAAGGAATGTCCTGAGCATGTGTACAAGCTGTACAAGGCTCTATTTGGGCTCAAGAAGGCCCCAAGATCTTGGTATGAATGACTATCAAAATTCCTACTGGAGTATTGGTACAAAAGAGGTAAAATTGACAGCACTTTGTTCCTAAGGAAAAAATGTAAAGACTTTGTTGTTGTGCAAATATATGTTGATGACATAATATTTGGGGCCACTACTGATAGGTTGAGTAAGGACTTTGCAAAACTAATGGGAAGTGAGTTTGAAATGAGTATGATGGGTGAACTAAACTTCTTCTAATGCATGCAGATCAAACAAAGCCCAAATGGGACCATGATCCATCAGCAGAAGTATACGAAAGAACTAATCAAAAAGTTTAAAATGGAGGACTCCAAAGAAATAGATACACCTATCACAACTGCCACTAAAATAGATATTGATGAACCTGATTCATTAGTTTATCAAAAGTTGTATATGGGTATGATTGGTTCACTCTTTTATCTCACTACCAGCAATCCTGACATTGTTTTCAGTGTAGGGCTTTGTGCTCGTTTCCAGGCAAATCAAAAGGTGTCACACTTGACTGTTGTCTAGAGGATTTTGAGATATCTGAAAGGCACCACTGATCTGTATCTTTGGTATCCCAAAGGTAGTAATTTGATCTAGTAGGATATGCTGATGTTGATAATGCATGTTTTTTAGTGGACAGGAAGAGCACTTCAGGTATGGTACGTTTCCTGGGTTCATGTCTTGAGTCATGGGCTACCAAAAAGCAAAATTCAATAGCCCTATCTACTGCTAAAGCTGAATATATTTGTTGTTTCTTCTTGTTGTGCTCAATTGCTATGGATCAAACAATAGCTGGTGGACTTTGGAATTGAAGTGGGATGTATTCCAATATTCTATGATAACACTAGTGATATAAGTATGACAAAGAACCATGTTCATCATAAAAGGACCAAGCACATAGATGTTAGACACCACTTTTTGAGAGATAATTATGAGAAATGGTTAATCTCAATAGAATTTTGTGCTACTGATAAAGAAATAGCTTACATTTTCACCAAAGAACTAAAAAGAGAAAACATTGAAAGGAACAGGTTGGAATTAGCGATGATTAAGATCACCTGAAAAGGAACCAGTTCAGAATGTAATGAAAAAATATATATTTTTTGGTTAGAAGTTCTGACTTTATGTGAATATCTAGCCTAATTCTTACTCAGTCTCATACTCTAATAAGTATACTCCTGTGACGTTTGTTTATATTCATTGATCTCTTACAAAGTCTTTTTCTATTCTAATACATGAGGCATAATCAAGAAAAGTTCTACTTGAACAACCTCTTTCATCAGTATATGCTCATGAGAAAAGGTCACTTATATTTCTATACTTTGTACTTTAGAAAAATATATATTCCAATTATGATCAGAAGTCCTATTCCAACCAAACTACTAAAAATATAACCCCTGAGCATTGAACCAGTTTCATTCTCCTAGAATTCTAAAGAAAACGGGCCTTTTTCCTAAAAACTAGTGTCATCCATTCATCATTTAAAGACCGGAGTCCTAATGGGATTACACTCCTGATTGTTCACTGCAAAAAAGCCTGTCGTTACTGCTCCTAATTATACTCCACTTTAAATACGCTCCACATACTCCTATTTTAGTCCATAACTGTCATTAAGTGCTAAACCTCTGATCATACTCTTTCTCTTTAAAAATCTCCAAAATCTCCAAAACCTTCTAGAAGTCCTTCACCATGACTAATCCTCAAGAAAATCCATGAACTTCCTCACCTGTATCTCCCAACACATCCTAATCTGCACTCCTAGCGACAACCCTCAACCTAGATTCCGCCGGCAAAAGATGTTGGCAAGAAAGACTGTAGCTATTGGTGCTTTGAGAATGGCTCTAAACAAAAAATTGAGAGCCAGCCAGAAAAAGGAAGAATTCTGAAATACCTGGAGGAGCCAGGCATGAAAGGATTGGTTGATGCCCTGAATACACAGGGGTGGAAGGACATGGTTCTTCAACTGGATGTCAGGCTGGCAAGAAAAGAGTTGATTGAGTTTATGGCAAATGCCACAGTAGTGAATGGGGTTGTTACCAGCTTGGTGAGGGGAGTAGAGGTGCAGTTTGATGCACCTAAACTAGGCAAAATTCTAGACATACCCTATGAGGTCTATGATGACTATACTAGGCAAAGGTGGCCTTGTCTAGATTCTCTCCCTTCTGCTCTCCAAATCACCAAAAATTTATGTGATACCAAGTCTGCTAAAGAAGTGCCTGAGGCTAGGTTTGTGCAAAAGAGTGAGATGAAGCCTAAGCACAAGGTGCTCTTTGAGTTTGTGAACAAGTGTTTGCTGCCTAGACAAGAGAGAAGGCACACTGCAAATTATATGGACATGGTCCTTCCGGAGTTTCTTGTGAGAGGAAAACATATTAACTAGCCTGCTTTCATTGTCAAGATGCTGGATAGAGTCATCAATGGCTCCAAAGCCCATCCCATGCCTTATGGGTTTATACTGACAACTGTCTTGGCCAAGTTAAATATGCCATTAAAAAGGTGGGAGATGGCCTCCAGCAAAGAGCACTTTGGGATCAAAACTCTGCATGCTTGTGACTATCTGCTAAGTGTAACCTCAGTTGAACCCGGTTCATCCTTGAAGACTCTTGTGAACAGCAAAGTTAGGGCATTGGTTCTAGAGTGTGGAACGAAAGATGCAGAAATTGCTAGGCTCCAGGCTCGCATTGCTGAACTAGAAAGTGAAAGAAATAGCCTCAAAGCTGAGCTAGCAAAGGAAAAAGAAAAGAGTGAAGGGATGCCCCAAACAATGCTCAATCTTCTTCAATCTCAAGCCTCTAGTTCCTCCAATCCCTAGAACCAGTTTAGAAACCCCCTCAGTGACCCAGATTCGGGACTTTTCTCTGTTTGTTTTTGCTCATGGTTGGATGCTTGTTTTTCTTTTTGTGGTGTATTTTGTAGAAACACCTCCTAATCAATGACAATGTTCTTTGTTTAATATTGTTATATGAAACTTCATATCTTAATAGTTTGTGAAGTTGATTATTGATTAACTGAATCATGTTCTCACTTGCAGTTGCCCCAGTGGCCATGAATACTAATTAACAAATGGGATTCATATAATATGCAACTTTTCGATGATGCCAAAATGGGGAAGAAATATTGTGCTTTACTTTGCATTCTGAAATAAAGTGATATTTATAACCTAATTAAACATGGTCTAAGTTAAAGTGTGAAAATTAAGTAGAGTTCCACAGGGTCTCTGATCAATAAAAGCACAGAGTTTGTCACCATCAAAAAGGGAGAATTTGTTGGCCCGGTTTCAGATAAAGTTTAGAAGATTGACAAAATAAACTCAGTCATGAACCAGGTCCATCATGTGAGACATAGTGTTAATATACTTATACATGTGAGATGCGTTTGAAAAAGATAAGTCTCAAGGATCAACAAAAATATCTCCTGAATTGATCGAAAAGGTTGCATAGGATAAGAATTTGAAGTCTCCTTATATGAAGAGAACTACATCCATATAAAGAATAAGGATTGGAGTTTGAATTGTTCTAAGACTCGAATTTGATGAAGAATCAGTAATTCGAGTTTTAATCAAACTCTGATTACTAACTCTATAAATTATAATTCTTGTTCTCTTTTGCAAGATGCACATACGCAGAAGTTAAACTAAATTGAGAGCAAAAGAGTAAGGCGATTTTGCAAGTAATTTATTTGAGATTAAAGTGTGCACTCCTGGAGCTACTTGAACGAGATAGAAGAACCAGTTCCATTGTGTTTATTCTTAGTCTATTTCAATTGTAGTAGGTGATTTAGAATTATCATTTCCACCTTTCATAGAAGCAATTGTAGTACGTACTTTAAGTATTCAAGTTAGAGTTAACTTTAACAGTTGAGGTTGTGTGCTACACTGGGATTAGAGTTTAATCCTTAGGTTTACAAAAGTTTTGTAAATGTTGTTTTGGCTCAGGAAGAAATCCTACTAAGTAGTAAGTTGTGGTTTTTTTCCCTTTTGAGCCAGGTGTTTTTCACGTAAAAATCTTTGTGTTCTTTATTTTATGCACTCTTAATTCCGTAAATAGTCATAGTCATTACATCTAGAAGAACCAGGTTCTTCCAGTGCGAAAATTAGGCACCACACAAATCTCCCCCCCCCCCCACCTCTTGTGTGGTATTGACGTTTAGAATGTCATTTTCTATCTTCCAAACTTCAACTTTTCCAACTTTTACTGAAATGCTTCAAATTACCCTATGGACCTCAAAATCCAAATTCAGACGCACGCCTAAGTCCAAAATCACTATACAAAGCTGTTGAGATCGTCCAAAACTCATTCTGGAGTCGTTTAAACAAAAGTCAAATTTTGGTCAAGTCTTACCGCTTAAGCTTCCAAAACTGAAAATCTTTTTCGAAATTTGACTTTAAATCATCGAGTAACTGAGTTCGACCATGCATGAAAGTTGAAACACGTAATACGAAGCTGCTTAAGATCTTATACAGCCAAACAGAACTTAAATTCTCAAAATGACCGGTCGAGTCGTCATATACACTTTCACTATAATTGGGTTTTCAAATTATAGCTATCACCTTGTTAGATGTTTACCTTACTTAACATTGTTACCATGTTCTTTCTTAATTCTATATTAATTTGTTATAACTTTTTTTTAAATGATACTTTTACTCAATTTTATTAATTTCTAAACTAAACCCATATTGTACCATGTTTTGTACAAATTGTATATTACTTTACTTTAATTGATTTCTAGAATAAACTCATTATTTCATTTGGCACCTTACTTTATTCAAGATTATTTTTATGTTTTATGGCGTTTAAATATATCTTTCACTCATCTGAATTAATATTTATCATAGTTTTAAATACATAGTAGCATGTGGGCTTTGCCGTGCAAAGGTGATTGTTACTATGGGCACGATATGCCATATGTGTAAGATTTAAAATTGTGGTACATGACTTGTGGTTTATGAGGTGGGGTGCCTCAGGATAAATTTTTTTGTTAGTCCATGCGTTAGTAGCGATTTGATTACTTGAGTTGTCATTGTACGAGTTCATTTACATCTCATCATCGGTGTTCTGATTATGTCATTTCTTTATTACTCATTTACTACTTGTCGCCATTTATGTTTCTATTACTTCGTTGATAGTTGTAAATCAATAATTTTTTCATCGTTGGTCTTACACTAATGTTGTTTCTGTTATTAACTTATATATAACTTGAACATGTTTCTATATCTAGTAGGTGTCTTGATATGGCCTCGCACCACTCTTGTGAGGTTAAGCTTGATACTTACCGGAAACCATTGTGATGTACTCATGCTACGCTTCTGCATATTTTTGTGCATATCTAGGTATTTTGGTTTTGTCGTTGAGAGTTGTGTCTATGTGACGGAAGACTTCAAAATATACCTGTTTGACGTTTACAGGCCTCAAATTCAGCATCTTGCTTCATTATCTACTGTAAAATTGTAATTCAAGCAGTAGTTTACTTAGAAATTCTAGTGTGTTTCAATAGTGTTTATGACTCTGTATTACTGATTTTGGAAAATGTATAACTATTGGCCACTTACGACTATGTGTTAGATTTATCTAATCTTAGAGTTTATGTGTCATCGCAATATTCTAAAGTGGTAAATTGCGTTCCTTACAGAAAAATGATACCACTTTAAGACAAAGGGAGTACTCTAGTTATAGACCATAATCTAATCTTACAAAATCTAAATGATTGATTAAAATATGGAAAATTAATAGCTAATCTGGAAAAGAAGTACATATTCCCCATTATCTTTCCACTAGTTTAATTTAAGGTAGTTTACAGTGTTACTGTTACCACAGAGTAACGACTTGGATCATAGAAAGAGATAATTATATTTCACAAGCATCTACATAAATCCTCTAATGACTGGCCTTTTTTTCAAACTGATGTGAACACGAAATAATTTGTACATCAAATTACTTTATGCGTTAAAATCTTCACTTTTTGTATGTGTTTGTAGAACCGAAACTCTTTTTAAATTTTCTACCCAATGTCCACCGTCTGCATTTGGAATAAATGACGGACTCACGTTATGTATTATAGGTGCTTAAATACCTATTGCTTTTGTAAATAACACTATTACTCATATTAAAAAATGAATAATTTATCCAAGTAACAATTTCAGATTAAGAATAGTTGAGCACCTATGATCTAAAAATTCTGAATCTGTCACTATTTGAGATCAAATGAACGTCTTATATTTGAGATAAAATACACTTTAATAAGGCGAATCCATATATAGTTGTTCACTCCGTATTCAATACTCAAATTAGGACCTGACAAACTCCGAATGAATATAACAATCTGCCTTTTTCGTGGAAGCTGTTATATTATGTTTTCCTTTGCTTTAAGGATAGAAACAGTTATCAGATTAAAAGTTAAAACTCTAGAGTTTGGAATTGGTAACACATTTTATAAAAAATATTAGCATTATATTGCACATAGCAAAAATGAAAATATGTGATAAAAACACAAGAGATTATATATGTTTTAGAAGGAAAGCATCAAATCAAACACTACCAAAAGGAACTGTGGAAAAAGAGGGGACAAGATTTCTTGTTTTCTTGATTCTAAATGAACAGTGCCAAAGCCTTAGTTGTCCATTAAAATTATAGTGGGTCCAAATACTCACCTAATCCATAAAATGCCATAACCACTATTACCCCCATCTATTCTCCTACATAGCCCCCACCCCCAAAATAATTTTAATTTTTTATAATTGTAATATTCGTATTAATTGCATGCACTTTAGATAATTTTACGAGTATGTGACTCGAGGTTTCGCGAAAAAAGTTTCTCTGGCCCTTCGAGATAGGGATAAGGCGTGTGTAGACTTCACCTACTCTAGACCTCATTAGTGAAATTCGATTGAGGAGTTGTTGTTATTTAAATAACTTTACAATATACTTATAATCTCCAAACATCACAAGTATTAGTTACTAAATAATTTTAATTACTTCTACACTTACCTTATCATTTTTTTCATTTCTTTTCTTGGCATTTGACAAAAGAAGAAGAGAGCACCTTTACTTTTCTCTTTATGTCACTTCCTTTATTTCCGAATGTTCATTGTTTGCTTTATTCAATTGCCTCTCAAGTCACTAGTCTCTATAACCCAAACCAAATGGCCCCTATCAAAAAAGCCTTATCAAACTTTTCAAACTTTATACTTCATGTACTCTTCTTCTTCTTTCTTCTTTCTAACATTACTTGCCAGTAGAAGAAACATCTGATAAAATCTTCCAAATATTCCATGTTTTCTCTGCTCCTTCTGAATTCTTACTGAATTGTCCATAGAGTTTTCAAGAATATGATCAGTTTCTTCAGAAGAAAAGTAGCTCTTATTCTAGTCTTTTGGATGGCTATTATATTAATCACTATTTTTGGTCATTGTCATGGTTCAAGAAGCAGCTCTCAAGTATTTAACCCAAGTAGCCAAAGAAACTCTCATCGATATGGCCATTTTTGGAACTTACTGCCTAAAAGAATTCCAATACCAGCTTCTGGTCCATCAAGAAAACACAATGATATTGGTCTTAAGAGTACTTGGAGATTACCCTAAAAGCAAGTTTAAATCTTCGATCCTTCTCTACTAGAGAAGAAATCAAATACATGCATCTTCTTCTTTTTGGAGGAATTCTGTACATTTTTGGGTTTCAAGACTTCTTTTTTCTTGACTTTGATGATATAACAAGGATTGTGTTAGGTTCTTTTGGTTATGGTGACGAGAAGGGAAATTATGAAAAGATGAAGAGGCTGATATATGGTTAACTATTGGCTTAATTCATGAACAACTTTTTGGGTTTTTGTGGATCAAAATACAATTGATCAGTAACTAGTTAGATGTTGAGGCTCATTAATTAGTATGCTTTAAAAAGCGTGTGTATGTATTTTTGTATACATAGAAGAGATCATGAAAACACAAGAAGAAAGACTTTATTTTTGTAGAATTTTGTTTAGTTTTATTTGAACTTATTTTTTTTTCATGTCATTCGATCTCCTTTAGTATCGAGCGTGCATAGATCCAGGGGCGGAGCTAGTATTAGCTCATCCGGTTCGATGAATCAGTAATTTTGATTCAAATTAAATTTCTATCTATAAAAATGTATTAAAAATATACTACATAAATTAAGTAACTTTAAAAGACTACTATTCAAAATTAATTAATTTTAAATTCTGGCTCCGCTCTACCTACTATCAACTTCCCACAATTTTGTGCTTTTCGGTCAATTGTTACTCTTAAATAATTCCGATAAACCGATCACTGTCAGCATTAATTTATTGAAAATAAAAAAGATATTTCTTAAATATTACAATAATATCCTGCAAAAGAACATTTAAACCGGTTTAATGTAATAAATTGAATTCATGGCATAATCACCACGACTTTATCATTATTATTATTGTTAATTTTAGTTTTTTATTTGTTTTTGTGACTAATAATGTCAACAGGCAATTTGTGTATTTATGACTACTTCAAGAAGGCGATATGAATATCTCATGTCATAGATACAGCTGCGCACGTAAACTCTTAATTTGGTACTCATACCGTACTTGGAAATGTAAGCATACCAAATTAATAATGGTGTCACTGTCATCCTTTTTTTTTTGTTTTTTTATATTTATCCCTAATAATTATTTTTAATAATATTACACTTTTTATTAATTATTCAGGGAAAATCTCTTCGCTTCAAATTGTCATATATCGTTTTTGCAAGTATGAGAAAGGCTAAACGTGTTTAATTTTGTTTTCCCTTATTTCCTTTTTCGTGTATATATATATATATATTTGTCCATAATGTAACAAATAATTCTAGATTTGCGTATAATTGCGATGATTCTGGTTATTAATTACTTTAATCACACTGATCCCCATAAAAGTAAAGTTAATCAAATTTTCTCGAATATAATTAGTAAATAGCTTCTGTAATGATTTGAAGACAAATGTGTCCCCATTATCGTTCATGATTTTCCCTGGAGAAATATCCTATGATAAGAATCAATACATTAAGTTAAAAAGAACTGCAAAAGAGTTACAGTTAGTAAATAATATACTTGCTTTTTACTCAGGAATGAAGCATGGTATCCAAAGTTTGAAAAAAAAGGATTTATTAAGGGGGAACATAAAAATAAAGAAATTCAAAAAATAACTATTTGGCGAATTAATCTAATTGATAAGTCAATTAGCTGGATATTAAGATAGGCGTTTATTTCTTTTGTACGTTGTATGATCAAATAATGGACCTGCACACATGGGTTATTATTGATAAAGTGTATCTGAATAATGAAATACATGAATTGTCCTTGTAAAGGCTGCATTATGCTTATCATTTATCTATTTCATATTCCTTTTTCTTAATATTTGTTATGAAAGACATTTCACTTTATATTACATATTTCGTGGGTGTTTGAACATAAGAATTAAAAATTTCGAAAAAAAAAAATTAGTGAAAATAATATTTAAAAATTAGAGTTGTGTTTGGAAAAGGCTTGGTGCCTGTTCGGGAAAGGCCATGCCTTTTCCTGAAAAATAAGAACGTTGGGAAGTTTTTTAACGAATTAATATTATTATTATTATTATTTTTTTTTTTCCCGCGGGAATTAAAAATAATTTCAGAAAATGAAGATTGAATTTTAAATAAATTTGGTCCAAAAAGATTATCAATCAATCAGATCATTTGACCAAATCCAAATCCAAATCCAAATCCAAAGCCGAAGCCGAGCCGAGCGACGACGACGGCGCGAGGGGAGTCCCTCTTCTTAACCCTTTAAGAGCTAGAAGAAGTGCTTTCTAATATAAGCACATAACTTTCCCTTTCTACCACCGATGTGGTACAAAGCTCCTTTTCAAAGGAACTTTGCTTTGAAACTTCATTTTCCTTCTATTGTCTTCTTCCCTCCATTTCTCATTCACACCAACTTAGCTAGCTTTAATCATTAACTAGCTTTAACAATCCCCCACATGAATGGGGAATGGCTATATGATGAAAAACATGCATGACAAAAAAAACTGTGTGATTCGTAAGCAAGGATTAATTGCATCTGGATAAGAAGATTTCTCTTTGAACTTTCCGTAGTGAGCATATGTCGGATATACTCGGTCAATCGGTAGATTTGATATCTTTGAACCGTCGAGCTTTGGTGTATACCTAGACAACCACATGTCACACAATTAACCCTTTAACCGTTTTTGGTTCTCATTGTTTTGTTCGTTTCAGCCATGAACACTTCCTGGTTCATAAGTGCGTAGAGAGCTGGCCTTACAGAGTTCTCCTTGAAGCGGCTTATACTTCACACTTACATAGGTGATTCCTAAATGTGTCATCCCGTAGATACACTATTTGATATACCCCGTATCAAACTTAGAAACCATTAAAAAGCCTTAATGCTTTATCCTGGTACTGAACATTGTCTCATCACGAGAATGGACCAAAAAGTTATTGTGACAATGTTGAACCGTCATCAATGACTTTGTTTGATCTCTTTGAACCTAGATCTTGGGATCTCATGTCTTCTAGGTAGAGTTACCGCCACGATGACTTGTCCTCGGCCATAGTCCCATTCCCCTCGATGATCTTTCAACCACTTCTCTAGTTAGGCCTTTAGTTAGTGGATCCGACACATTATCTCTTGACTTAACATAGTCAATTGTAATAATTCCACTAGAGAGTAGTTGTCTAACGGTATTATGTCTTCGTCGTATGTGACGAGACTTTCCGTTGTACATAACGCTCCCGGCTCTTCCTATTGCCGCTTGGCTATCGCAATGTATGCATATAGGAGCCAACGGTTTGGGCCAAAATGGAATATCTTCTAAGAAATTCCGAAGCCATTCAGCTTCTTCACCGGCTTTGTCTAGAGCTATGAACTCAGATTCCATTGTAGAGCGGGCGATACATGTCTGTTTGGATGACTTCCAAGACACTGCTCCTCCACCTATAGTAAAAACGTATCCACTTGTGGATTTAGTTTCAGTTGAACCGGTGATCCAATTTGCATCACTGTATCCTTCAATAACTGCAGGATACCTGTTATAATGCAAAGCAAAGTTTTGAGTATGTTTCAAATATCCCAAAACTCGTTTTATTGCCAGCCAATGATTTTGGTCGGGATTACTCGTGTAGCGACTTAGTTTACTTATAGCACACGCAATATCAGGTCGCGTACAGTTCATAATATACATCAAACTTCCCAACACTCTGGCATAATCCAATTGAGAATCACTTTCACCTTTATTCTTTGCAAGAGCAAGGTTCATATCAATTGGCGTCTTTGCAACTTTAAAGTCCAAATACTTGAACTTTTCAAGTACTTTTTCAATATAATGAGATTGAGACAATGCTAGACCTTGAGGAGTCTTATGGATTTTAATTCCCAGAATTAAATCGGCAACTCCTAAGTCTTTCATATCAAACTTACTAGCAAGCATGCGCTTAGTAGCATTTATGTTAGCAATGTTGTTACTCATTATTAACATATCATCCACGTATAAACAAACAATGACGACGTGGTTCGGAGTGTTCTTAATGTAGACACATTTATCACATTCATTTATCTTGAATCCATTTGACAGCATCGTATGGTCAAATTTTGCATGCCACTGTTTTGGTGCTTGTTTTAGTCCATAAAGAGACTTAACAAGTCTACACACCTTCTTCTCTTTCCCTGGAACTACAAACCCTTCGGGTTGTTCCATGTAAATTTCTTCCTCCAACTCTCCATTTAAGAAGGCTATTTTCACATCCATTTGATGGATTTCAAGACCGTACACGGCGGCTATTGCTACTAACACCCGAATAGATGTAATCCTCGTTACCGGCGAGTATGTATCAAAGTAATCAAGACCTTCTCGTTGTCTAAACCCTTTAACAACTAGTCTTGCCTTATATTTTTCAATAGTGCCATCAGCTTTCATTTTCCGTTTGAAAATCCATTTGGAACCTAAAGGTTTATTCCCTGGAGGAAGATCAACCAATTCCCAAGTATGGTTGTTCAATATGGATTCTATCTCACTATTGATTGCCTCTTTCCAAAATTGAGCTTCCGATGAAGACGTAGCTTCGTTGAACGTTCGAGGCTCATTTTCCAACAAAAATGTTAAAAATTCTGGTCCAAAGGAAGTAGTCGTCCTTTGACGTTTGCTACGTCTTGGATTTTCCTCATCAGGAATGTTTTCCTTTATTTCTTCCCGAGGTCGTTTAGATTCTTTGCTAGACGACGCACATTCCTTTTTATACGGATATATGGTTTCAAAGAAGTCAGCATTATCTGATTCAATTACCGTATTCACCTGAATGTCGGGATTTTCTGATTTGTGAACCAGAAATCTATATGCCTTACTATTTGTGGCATATCCTATGAAAACACAATCAACGGTTTTAGGTCCTATTTTTACCCTTTTGGGTTTAGGAACTTGCACCTTGGCCAAACACCCCCACACTTTGAAGTATTCCAAATTGGGCTTCCTTCCTTTCCACTTTTCGTATGGAATAGATTTTGTTTTGCTATGGGGCACTCGATTGAGTATTCGGCTAGCTGTTAGAATGGCTTCCCCCCACAAGTTCTGGGGTAAACCAGAACTTATTAACAGGGCATTCATCATTTCTTTCAGTGTTCTATTTTTTCTTTCCGCAATTCCGTTTGATTGTGGCGAGTAAGGAGCAGTTGTTTGATGAATAATGCCATATTCCAAACATATTTGTTCAAAAGGAGATTCATATTCACCGCCCCTATCACTCCTTATCATTTTAATCTTTTTGTTAAGTTGAGTCTCAACTTCAGTTTTGTATTGCCTGAACGCTTCAATTGCTTCATCTTTACTATTAAGTAAATAAACGTAGCAATACCGCGTACTATCGTCAATAAAAGTTATGAAATACTTCTTTCCACCGCGAGATGGAATTGACTTCATGTCACAAATATCTGTATGGATTAAGTCTAAAGGACTTGAATTCCTTTCAACTGACTTATAAGGATGTTTAGCATACTTAGATTCAACACAGATTTGACATTTTGATTGATTGCATTCAAACTTAGGCAATACTTCCAAACTAATCATTTTTCGCAAGGTTCTATAATTGACATGTCCTAAACGTGAATGCCATAAATCATTTGACTCAAGCAAGTAAGACGAAGCAGAAACTTTATTATTATTAGCAACAACCATTACATTCAGTTTGAAAAGGCCCTCTGTGAGGTAGCCTTTTCCTATGTACATTTCGTTCTTACTTATTACAACCTTGTCAGAAACATAAACACATTTAAAACCGTTCTTCACTAGAAGTCCGGTAGATACAAGATTTTTCCTAATTTCAGGAACATGACAGACGTTGTTGAGAGTCACCACCTTGCCAGAGGTCATCTTCAGCAGTATCTTTCCATAACCTTCAATCTTGGCCGTTGCAGAATTTCCCATATATATTGTTTCGTCGGGCCCGGCGGGAGCATATGAAGCAAAGGCTTCTCTAATAGCACAAATGTGACGAGTGGCGCCAGAGTCAATCCACCACTCTTTCGGACTTCCCACTAGGTTGCACTCGGACAACATAGCGCACAAGTCATCAACCTCCTCGTTTGTTTCAACCATATTAGCCTGGCCCTTCTTCTTTTCCTTTTTCGGAGCACGACAGTCTGCAGCTTTGTGTCCGATTTTTCCACAATTATGGCAGTTTCCCTGGAATTTCTTCTTGTTGGGATAGTTCCTTGGTCCCGATGCCTTTTTCCTCTTTTTCATATTAGTTGGGGCAGTTTCAACTATATGTGCTCCCCCTATGGTTGATCTCCCATTTGCCTTTTTCTCCGCTGCCTTGTTATCTTCCTCGATTCTCAACCGGACGATGAGATCTTCCAATGTCATCTCCTTTCGCTTATGTTTCAAGTAATTTTTGAAGTCCTTCCATGAAGGAGGCAACTTCTCTATCACTGCCGCAACTTGAAACGCCCCACTAATCACCAAACCTACAACAAACAACATGTAAGTGACGAGGCACTGAATACTTTTGACAAAGGCATTAATTAAATTTATACCTTCAGCGAGGAGATCATGGATGATAACCTGCAACTCTTGAACTTGAGTGACAACAGACTTGCCATCTACCATTTTGTAGTCCAAAAACTTGGCAGCGATAAACTTCTTTAAGCCAGCATCTTCTGTTTTATATTTCTTTTCCAACGCATCCCATAGTTCTTTTGATGTTCCCACATTACTATAGACGTTGTAAAGATCATCCTCCAGTCCGCTAAGAATGTAATTCTTGCACAAAAAATCTGAGTGCTTCCACGCCTCAATTACAACAAATCGTTCATTTTCAGGTGTTGATTCCGGCGGAACCGGAATATCCTCCTTAATAAACTTTTGAAGGCTTAAAGTAGTTAGATAGAAGAACATCTTTTGTTGCCATCGTTTGAAATCAATCCCGGTGAATTTTCCGGGCTTCTCTGCCGGAGCCGGTGCTGGTGCAGTACGACTGGAGGACGCAGCATTGCTCGTAGAACCAACCACGGGGGCTGGTGTGGCAGTAACAGTAGCAGTAGCATTCAAATTTGGAGTTTGGTCTCCCATTTCTGTCGTAGGAAATAACAGAACACTTTAATAATCGGTGAAGTTTTTATTTCTTCAAACCGAATCAAATTTACACAAACAGAATTAAAACAAACTTCAAATAGAATGTAATATACTGTATGTAGTATACT
Organism: Nicotiana benthamiana; assembly: GCA_034376525.1. Lineage (NCBI taxonomy): Eukaryota > Viridiplantae > Streptophyta > Magnoliopsida > Solanales > Solanaceae > Nicotiana > Nicotiana benthamiana. Next base: position 118,013,937 of record CM067327.1, on the reverse strand, counting down.
TGATGAAGTTTTTATATCTTCAAATCAAGTACCCAAATGAGTAGAAAGTTCTGAAAACTTTAATCTCAACCGGAGTAGAAAATCCGAAGATTTAGTCTCCAAACAACATACAAGTTCGTTAACAACAGATGAACACGGAAATAAATTAAATAAATTCCTTAAGCTTGTTATCGGCTGTCCGTGTTCAAAGCAACGAGAAACTGAAACCAGTAATAAGAAGAGACACAAACAGAACGTATGTAACGTTTAAAAAAAAAAATCACAGAAGTGAAGAAATCCGAGACCACAGAATTCACTGTGTGTCCTTAAGGAATTTAACCCCCTCACTGTACCCGAGGTTGTGGATTATTTCCTCCCAGGATATAACGGATATACCTATCGTAGGAGTGGCGGTACCTCAAACGCCTACGACTTCGACGAACTCAAATTCGGGAACGAAATCACACTATGACTCGGAAAGGCTTGGTGCCTGTTCGGGAAAGGCCATGCCTTTTCCTGAAAAATAAGAACGTTGGGAAGTTTTTTAACGAATTAATATTATTATTATTATTATTTTTTTTTTCCCGCGGGAATTAAAAATAATTTCAGAAAATGAAGATTGAATTTTAAATAAATTTGGTCCAAAAAGATTATCAATCAATCAGATCATTTGACCAAATCCAAATCCAAATCCAAAGCCGAAGCCGAGCCGAGCGACGACGACGGCGCGAGGGGAGTCCCTCTTCTTAACCCTTTAAGAGCTAGAAGAAGTGCTTTCTAATATAAGCACATAACTTTCCCTTTCTACCACCGATGTGGTACAAAGCTCCTTTTCAAAGGAACTTTGCTTTGAAACTTCATTTTCCTTCTATTGTCTTCTTCCCTCCATTTCTCATTCACACCAACTTAGCTAGCTTTAATCATTAACTAGCTTTAACAATGTATATACTAGCGAGGATTTTTCAAAAAAGTCTCTTACTCCTCCGAAATAAGGATAAAATCTGCATACACTTTACCTTTTTCGGACCTTACTTATAAAATTATATTAAATTGTTATTATTATGTACATACATGCTACTGTTGTGTATAATATGTTGATCATCCTTTTGATAATTAAACAACAGATTATTAATTAAAACTGCAAGTAATAATATGTTTGGCCAAATTTTTACCATATCAAAAGTCTTTTTTTATTTAAAAAAATATTTATTTTAAAATTTTGAGGTGTTTGGCCTCGTTTTTAGAGAGAACATATAAATACTTTTGAGTATTAGTAGAAGTTGCTTTTCAAAACTTGAAAAAAAAACATATTTTTTTCCGGCCATAAGTACTCAAAAGTATTTATATGTTCTCTCTAAAAACGAGGCCAAACATCTTAAATCATTAAAACGTTGACCAAGCACAAATTACTTCTGTAATTGACAAAATTACTTTTCAACTTATATGGAAAAAACACAAACTGTCACTTTCCAAAAATATTTCGTCGAAAAGTATTTTTGACAAAAACTATTTTCTAAAAATAAATAGTATTGAAAAGTTTAATCAAACACGCTATAAGTTATAATATGGCATTTATCACAAAAAAGTTAATCATTTTATAGCACTATTACATGCTTGGTGCAAAAGTTAGATTAAAACAATTAAATAGAGCAATAGCATGTCGTGCCATACCTTAAATCTATGGATCTGCTTCGAAATATGTTTTAGAGGGGCCCCCCTTGTTTAGGATTATGTTAACAAAGATCATTTGACTGGGATTTTCAAATGTTACTTCCTTAATATTTTATTGTCATTAATATTTTAAAATATATTCCACGTTTCAAGGCCAAAAGTTGAGTATAAAGAACAAAATTTCTCTAATTGGCTGCAAATTGGCATAATTTATTATAGAATTTTTGGAATGGGTTCAACAGCTTTTTAGGAAATATTAATAGTCAATGTAGTTCGTATTTTCCTTTCTTGTCCTTGAAAAGAAAAGTCAGCTTGGTCAATGTGGCATTAATTAATTAATCAAGGGTTTTAATAAAGTACCTTATCCGTCAAATACATAAATTTATAATTTTAATCAAGGTCTATACTTAAACTATTTTACCATTATCTAAGTTTAGAGTTCAAAATCCTAAAAGTAAGAGTAATATTCGTTTAGTTTCCTATATAACTTGATTAAAATGATATTTATTTGTTTTAATTGAATGATTTAGCAGAGTTATCTGGATCAATTTATTTAACTTACAGTGCAGTGCAACACTAGAAAATGATTAAGTTATTTTTAGAACAATTAGGAATTACACAGTAAAAGTATAAATCAAATTTAATCAACTTTAAATCTTGAATAAGTTATAGAGTTAGTAGTATAATTTAAGACAGTAAAATTTACTGTATAAAACATGGCCTTTTGCTATAACCAGAGTTTTTACCCTTCCTACTTTTCTTTAAGGGGGATGGGAATGATTATGTTGAGTTGTCCCAAGTCGGAGGGATTTGAGGTTATTGGTCTCCTTATGGCTTGGGCAATTCTCACCTCATAAGCTAGCTTTTGGGATTGAATTAGGCCCAAGGTCCATTCTTATCATGGTATCAGAGCCAGGCTCATCCCAATTATTGTTACCGATGTTGGCCCCCATTTATGTTGTCCACGCTCCAGAGATCTGGGCGTGAGGGGGGGTGTTGAGTTGTCCCACATCGGAGGGATTTGAGGTCCTTGGTCTCCTTATATGGCTTGGGCAATCCTTACCTCATAAACTAGCTTTTGGGGTTGAGTTAGGCACAAGGTCCATTCTTATCCGATTGTGCTAATTCTGTAGAATGAGTAAAATCGAAATCTCATTATGGACCCACAAAATAGTAGAAAATAAAGATGGTAAAACCATAACTTGAGAGTTTTCTTTTTATTTTGTTTTTAAATAATTGCTTTTCCTTTGATAATTTGAGAGTTGAGATCGGTACCTGTGACCTAACAGTAAGTTGTTTTCATTGTCAATTTTCTCTAATAAGCTTATTTATTAATCATAATGCATTATTTGACCCATGTGCATTTTATATTACATGAATGCCTGCTGGTTTAATTACTTTGTAAAAGTGGGAAACAATTAGTTTAAATCTGCTTATTATGATTTTTCTAGCTGTCATATAGATAGAGAAGAATTAATTTGCAGTAGAAGCTGCATTAGGAAGAAGATTGCAGTCTGCTAAACCTTTTAAAAAGTCTATAATTAAGCCCTCTAACTATTACCTCACGTTTAGTCCCTAAATTCTTGTTTTGACATCACAAAATATCAAATATTTGTATTAAACTAATTTTAGCAGCAACAAAGCATATTTTTTCTAAGATATTTATTACTATGTAATTCGGACATTTTATCCCAGTTTTATGTTAAATATTTAAAATTTGAAAGCAATAAAATTCAATTTTTAGCGCTAGCATGCATCGTGTCTACTTTTAGCCCCTTAATTCTTTTTCTTAAGATCAAAACTTTGTGTTGTCAAAATTTTCTAGTACGTATATTTATATTAGGGTTTGCGATTTTATAAAACACTTTTGAGCAGCAATAAATTATATAAATACTTCATAGATGTGTTATATTTGATGATTTGAATAAACATGAAGTTTAGATAATACAATTAAATAGTTTTTAAATATAAAAATATAACATCGTTTATTACAAACTAAAAGAATATGTTAGGATGAAAGGAGTGATTTGGACAGCTGGATTTAAATCATATTATAACTCTAATATAATAAATTATAAAAGATTTTTATGTACACTTAAGACCACACGTTTAGATATCTGGACTATAGTTGGATTCCAAACAAATAATCCAAACTCATTGCTAATGTCAAATCAACATATCTCAATCCTAAAATTAAACTTCAATTCCAACCAATCAAATAATTAGACTTTACAATTTTTACATCAAATCAAAGAACTGGAACACTCTTATCCGTACAAATCAACCATAACCTGCATTTCACTTTAATCCAAAAAGATCAATTCAACCTTTCCTTTCTATGGGCTCTACTATGTGGGCCAAGATTTAAATATTGAAGAATTAATCTAAATAGACGTCCGTTCGATCGCGTAAATTAATTATAATTAGTGAATATATAATATATATTTAATTTTTGTATAATCATTTAAAATTTATATATATCTGCTAGAAAAAATAAAGAATAAATTTGATCGGCTATTTATGTAAAAATCCCAAGATTAGACATTTGGAAGAAAGGCTTCTGCTTCTCTGGGCCCATTTTCTTAGTTCGTGAGGCCCAAAGACAGTCTAAACCATGCGTGATGATTACTTCCTTTTTCACTTTTACCCTTTCTCTTTTAATTAATGTTAGTCATTATTATTATTATTATTATTCCTTTAAATTCTAATAATGTTATATTGTGATTGTTGTTACTGTTAATTGTCAATTACTAAGCACTAACCATTAATTGTATTCATTATTCAAGATTTTCACGCGTGAACTTTTTGTTTTTGTTTTTTTGTTTTCACTTAAAATATTCTTTCAAATAATTGATTGTCAAGAATATTGTCAATCAAATACCTCATGTCATTGTGTGTGTAGAAAAAGTTGAGAAGGTTGTCAACAACTTAACTTTAACAAAAAAGGAAAACCATGTATACAAACAAAATAGACCTTTAACCTAACATTTTTGAAAGGTTCAAACAGGGACCAATATTTGAATCATGGCACATTTGAATCCAATTAATTTCTTTTAAACTGATTGTGGTTCAGGGTCAATTTGGGTGTATTTCAACTAATATTATGGGTACCGTTATCTTCTACTAATACAACTAACTATTCAGTAATTCTATTATTTTATAAGGTATTTATTACCTCTCATTAATACAAATATTGGATAATTTTATCATTTTATTGGACATATGCTATCAACCACCAACACAAATATCGAATTACTCTATCAATCGGAGTTTGATTGATGTGGGAAAAAAATACAACTTTTTTTCCTTTGCGGGAGAATCCCATTAATTTTTTTTCATTCACCCCTAAACAAAAGCTACTAATTAGATCAACGTCTAACAAAATTACCATAAATGGTTTCACTTGATGTTTTAAAGCAATTTAAACTTACGGATAAAGTTAAATAAAATATCAAATGAAAGTTAGATTCAGTGCGATATAATTATCTAAACATTAGTTTCAGATATTCAACTTTCACCTGCTATCTCAAAGACAAATTTTCAAAAATTACTGTATTTTAATGGTTATTAACTAATTGTAGTTATTATTTACTATATTATTTTCTATAGCTATATTTTTAGATTTTTTAGAGTGTATTCGATATATTTAAGCTGTTGTATTCATGAATACAATGGCATTTCTAGGCGTGAAACAGGAGATTACAGATAGACTGATTTTTGTATTCGAGTGTATTCAATTATATTCATGCGTGAAACATGGGATTACAACTGGAGATATTATTGTATTCGATTGTATTCACAGCGTGAAACAATGGATTACATTATTTTTAAACGGAAAGTGAATCAATTAAAATAATAGACTCCTAATATAACTCAACAAACCTAATTATAACACATAAATTTTACAGTTCCATTTATAAAAAAGATTCTCAACCGAAAAATACCCCAAAAACATAGCAATCTTCATAGAAAGTATATAATACATCTCAATACATAAATTATATTAATTAAAAAAACATATGAATATATTCATGGAATATCGTGAGACAGTGAATACAATGAAATATATAGAATACACGGGATACATTGAAAAACAATGAAAAAAAAGACAATGAAATATATAGAATACAGCGAGATACATTGAAACACAATGGAGAAAAGACAATTAATACATTGAAATACATTTAATAAAGCGACATACATTAAAATACAATAAAACAAAAGAAAACAGACTCTTCAAGTTTCTCAGTCCCAAACTCCGTCATCTTTATTTAAGAATAACCCTAATATCGTCTCGTCTAGAGCGCCCAAAGAGCACAATCACATAATCACACAATCACACAGGATCCGCCGGCGATGAGCTTGGCGATGAGCTTAACGAGGGAGAGCAAATTGATAGAGATATTGAGGCATTCAGATAGATCTTTTTGCAGATAAGTTTGAAAACAACTCAGAGTTGATCTCAGAACAAACATAATTTGATAAAAACATGTCTTCAAAAACTCCAGGAAAACTTTCCTTTTGAAACTTTTATCAACCACAATTCCATTCAAATGGGCTTTTGGAGAAATTCTTAAAATTGTACTTAGGTTAGCTTTCTTGGAAGAAGAAAGAAGAAAGAAATATGAGATTGACTTATTTTCTCTTTACAACAATAAGCAAATTATTAGGTACTTTTAAAGAAGGCGGTGAAGATGTGTAATTAAAAGAGGAAAGAGAAAAGAAGAGAGAGAAAAAAAAATAATACATAGTGTATTTAATATCTTAAAGGTAGAAAGTGACTATAAATAAATATTTTGCTATAAAATTTAAAAGGTAGCTATAAGAGATAATTTTTAAAAAGATATTTATTTAAAATAAATAAGGTGTTAACCTTTATTATATGAGATAAAAATTCCTATCTAAAATTGTATTTATTAAATTTTATATGTTTACCTTTGGGGAAATAGGACAGCATTTAGATCAAACTACGAATCATAGTTTGATTAAGTTGTCTAAAGTAAAGTTGAATGTGTGGGAAGAAATGACGATGGTAAATCAAAAAGATGAAAAAAGTTATTTCTTATTTTTCTGCATTGATACATTTCTTGATATATTGGATTTTTTTAAATTTGTATGATATTTAGTAAAGTAAAATAACAAATAATTCTAAGTTTGACATACTCCATCCTCTCTTTGGATTATTTCTATAAGGTTTCCTGTTATGACCTTCTTCTCCACACTGTCCACAAATCGACCTTTTTGGTTCTCTTTCAGATACAGGCTTGCACCTCCCTTCCTTGGCCTTCCTATTGATTTAGTCTCGTCTGGTGGCAAGACTTTTTCATCTAGAATTTCTGCAGGAATTTTCCATGCACTTTCATCAGGAACCTGATAAATTGAAATTTCGTAGGTCTTCAATAAGTATTTCTTAGTGCAGTACACCAAGCAATACTCAATGCGATTTGTATTTTAATATTGCTCAAGCATGTGCATATGTCATCTCATCCAACTGAAACCTTCTACAACTACAAGTTCGATCTTTTAGGAATATCATTCTCTCCTTATCCTTGTCAGCTACTGAATATAAGTAACTCGTCGAAGGGGTCACCTACAAAATTTATAAACTATTGTTGGTGGTGACAAAGAAGATGCCTCAAAATACATATACTTGAGAGCCTACAAAATTCAAAAGAGCTTAATATCATGTCAAACAAACATATTGAAACTATAACATAACATTTAGTAGTAAAGCAATATTTTAGCAATGGGTAGGCATAGATGCTACACTAAATTGGAAGCCTTATATACATGTTGGTAGTCGCCTAAAAGTTGAACAATTTACTTACATAATGACTAATTTCTTGCATGTACCAAAAGAAACATAGAATTGAGGTAGACCAACCACCTTCGAAAAGAAATAGAAAACTTGAAGCCTCGGTAATAGAGATAAGACCCTCCATTAGTTGAACACTATAAAATTTACTTTTGAGCAAACAATGAATTTTAGAAAACATTAGATTTAATCAATTTAATCTCCATGTGCCATGCAGGTGCACACTAATTTGACAAAAATCACATTATGAGTTCAAGATATTACAGATCTGTGAATTCGGCATTATTACATATTATATTCATAAGTATTTACAGATTCTAGTCACACCTTCATACGATGTGACAATTCGAGATTTTCGATCAGCATTGTATCGGATATTATTTTCAAAATCAGTAAAGCTATATTGCATTTTTCCATTTGTAATGTTCTATCGCCCAATAAATTCTCTATGCACTCCATCAAAGGTAGTACTGGGAGTTCCCTAGCAGCCTTGAGCTCTATATTGATAGACTCTGGAATGTTTGAAGTCATTGTCAATAGTTTATTGTAGTGGAATAATCTTTGGACCATCTTTCTTATCCACTGTTGATTAAGTAATCTTTGACCCTCTTATCAATTCTATCTACCTCTGCCTAGTGGCAGTCATTGTCTTAATTGTGTATGCTTTGACCATAGCAAAAAGCCGGGCAAGACTCTCATGGTAGTACGAAGGGGGAGCAGAATCGTATCTGGAATGTCTTTGAGCTGCAAATGATTCTTCTTATATTTCTTTTTACAATATTCCATAGATATCATATGCAGACACAGTTTCTATGGAGAGAGAATTAGAAATATTAATAAAGACATCATCCATAATTTTCCAGTCGTGAATCCAGAAGTCTGAAAAATATTGAAAGAAATTAGGGAAGAAAAGAAATTGGGGGAAAATTTGAGAATAAACCTGACTTGAAATGAATAGAACTCACAAAAAAAGCACTTCATAGTATAGGAAAAGTTGGGAAGAGCGACTATGTTTCTCCATCCTTGAAACAAAAGTGATTAAAGCTAATTCTAGAATATGAGAGAAGCCAGTCATTAAGGAAAGCATTTTTATGAATGAGCGCTATATATATATATATATATATATATATATATATATATATATATATATATATATATATATATATATATATATATTCTTATTTTTACCTGCTGCATCTCGTTTGGATGCTATCAATAATGTTTCTCTGTATGTCGATTTAAGAAAGGTTCCATCTATAACAACAACTAATTTGCAATACTACCATCCTTTTATAGACGGATATGGTGAAACCAAAGCATATATGAGCAGGTCTTCCTTTATTTTTCAAACTTACCTCCAACATAGGATTTGTAAGAATCAGCATATAAAAGTAGCTTAGCAGTTTTCCTTCTTTCAAGTTCCCTCTCAGTGGTTAAACTGTATATTCCTTCGATCTCCATGCTTGCATATATGTAATTTGAATATCATACTGCTTGTTTATGTCTCCCATTATGTCATTAGGAATGTATAGTGTTTTTGGGTCTTTATACTTGTCTATCAGAAGACTGTCGATGAGTTTTGCAGTAGCTTGACGTTATGCGTAAGATCTGTCTTTCAGCGGTCATGAGTGCATTTTGCTGAAATTTCTATCCTTGCAAAATTGTGGGTTTTTAGGTTCGAAGACTTATAACACCAATTGCGGATGTTGTTGATGCATGCTAGATAGTACCTACGATTAATATATAACTTTTCCATCAAATACAATAGTATATTGTGATACACAATGCAATTCACAATACTAAATGAAAAAATACAACAATTATACAGTACTACAAAGTGACAATCACAACATAAAATATTACAGCGCCAAACTTACAAGAAGCAACTTATTTTCTGCATAATATGATTCTAACATCAACTACGATATACATTGAGATACATAATTATACAGTAAATATTTTGATACCTGCTTTTACTTGATCTATGCACCTTAAAATAAAAAAAATTCTTTACTGCCAACTGCTTCATGACTTTGACTATCGTATCCTTATATTTATAAATTTGACCTTCAACTATATATACGAGGGTCAATTATTATTGTATTTTCGTCATACTACATCCTCAAACTCAATCATATTAATTGTATTTCTATTGTATCTCTCATGTATAACTGAGCTTTGTGCACATTCTGATGAAATAGTAGAAGAATTTGAATGATCATGTCCTATCCTTTTCACTCGATGTTATACAAAGGGGACATTGTAAATTTCAAGCTTTTTCAGCTCAGGATATACAAATACATCCATATTATTGTGTATACTATTGGTGGAGAATTATTCTTGACAGTGTATTTGATTTCAATAACATTCAATGAAGTATCTATCATAAGTTTTTCCGAAATCAAATCTACAAAATCTTCAAAAATTATATTTGGAGTAATTATTATAGTATCGGTATTATAATCTTGTCAACACTCCATTGGCCACTGTATTGAATAAAATTTAGTAAATTTGCCATTGAAGTAGCTAAAATTAGGTGAAAATTCATTAATTCCTTGATTGATTTTGATTGCAGTTCGTAGTTCCTTCATCAAAGCTGTATCTACAGAGAAATCGCGAAAGAAAATTGTTGCTTCTACAATGAAATTAATTAATTTTTGAGTGAAATTTGAAGTTCCTTTTGAGAATATCTTGGGAGAGAAAACCGCGATTTTGAGGTCTTCGTGAAATTGATACCCGAGGAAGGAAGATCTTTATCGTGATTCTCAGATGAAAGAATCCTTCCTTGCGTGTATTTCTAATTTTCGAATATTTTTTGTAAGTGTCTAATTTTAGGCTAGAGGTTGGTAATTTTGAGTTTAAATTGGCTATTTCTCTACTTTTCCTTTTAAGTTATGTTCAATTTTTTCAAATTAAAACCTATAGCCAGTGTTGGCAAACTTCAGAAAAAAAAACATGTTTGCTCCTCATCTTCTTAGTTACATGTTGGTGTTCTCATTGCTAATGTTGCAGGTACTTTCTTATGTTTTGTATACTTAAAAAGCTTCATTTTGTTAGTATTATTCATTTATGTTACTCTATTCTTAAGTTTGCTTTATCTGTATTACCAGTAAAATTGATGTTATACTTGTCTAGTTGGATTGTTATATCTACTTATTTTTTGAAGTTGAAACTTCATTTTGTTTTCTACAGTTTATGTTGTTGATTAATCTACTAATGTTAGTCGATCATGCTTTGGGCATCTTAGTAAATGAAATAAAGTCTGGACTCTGGAGTATGCTTGGTCATGTTTATACATAGGAGAGAAGCAACGATCTTTTATTTCAAATTTGTTATGCTTGGTAGTTCAAATCAATGTTTTAAAAGGCGAAGGCATAAAACTGTTAGCGATATAGTAGATATGCCCTAGATCCAATATCATATTTGATAACTTGAATATATTTTGTGAATGTCATTTGATATAAAATATATGGCATTTGATATTCTTTTATCATTATTAATAATTATTTGATTAATTTGATAAGGCCCTTGATTAAATTTTGAGATTTTTCATCGTGATAGAGATCATGATAATGAGAGCAAAGTCTTTTACAATTTAATCCAAATTTGTTCTTGATCATAGGATTATTGATTTGGACATTAGTAATCCGGTTAGATCAATATTTATGTGATCGTCTTTATCGGATAAAGATTAGTTGATCTCATTAACTAAATCACATAGATAGATGATGCATATAGAGATATGACCATTGAACCGACTCATCAGATAATTCCTAATGGTAAAAATTACCATAATTGTCAATAGGATATTTTCTTGAAGAATGTGATGTAACTGTTTCCTTTGACTTGAGATCGTCATAGTAATTGACAAGTTATTTATTGTGCTTTGATACTAGACACATATGGCCCTAGGGCGATAGTTGAAAGGATATCGGGTATGATTAAATACTTGTAGAATTAGTGATTGATCAAGACAGAATCTGTCAACTCTTGGTAATGAGTTTAAGCTCCATGATGTCATGAATTATAAACGACCAAACTAAGACCTTGGCTAGGACAATTGAATGAAAGAAGAAATGAGTTTCTTAGGTCATTCAATGGTCGATTATATTTGACATGAACACATAGTTGATCGCCTATTAGGATTTGACAGTCGAACCATATCCTAGGATGATCCACAGCTATAAGGACAGGAGGAATTACTACATTATTCTTCTACTGGTTCTTGAGAGTAAATTGTATACTTCATGCTATCCGGTCGTTAAGGAGTGTTGCTAGACGCCACCCTTGATTAATATATTGATATGATCAATTTACTACCGGTTTAGTATTGAACCTATGGGGTCGCACACTAACGAGTGTTCTGATCTTTGCAAAAGGATTAATTAACTTAATATTTGATAATTAAATTAAAGAATCTAATTAGTCAAATAAATTTATTTATTAGTCCAAATGAAATATTATTATATTCTTTGCTAGCACAAAGATTATAATTAATATTGTGAACGAATTGAAGTTTTCTATTTGGAATAGAAAATTAATTTATGACTCTTGGTTGATATATATATATATATATATATATATATATATATATATATATATATATATATATATATATATATATATATATATATATATATATATATATATATATATATATATATATATATATATATATATATATATATATATATATATATCAATCCAATTCTTAATTGGATTGACGTGAAAGTTTATTTCAAACCCATTAAGAATGGGATTGATATTCCTTTTTTTATAATACATTAATTGATCTTCAATTCCAATTAGAATTGGATTTGAAATCGGCAGTCATGATGCCAATTAGATGGAATTACGAATTTCCATATAAAATTCCCATAAAAGTTTATTTTGGAATAAACTTTTAGGTAAATTATTACCACAACCAAATAGGAAAAGGGTTTGTAGGCGATGCTATATAAAGGGTGATGGAGAAAATTTGCATAGTTTTGAAGTTTTAATTTTTCTTGAGAAGAAACCCTACTTTGTGAGAGTGAGAGTGCAATACAAAGCCAAGAGAGAAAAATACAATTACAAGAAAACTGTTTCTTGTTCTTCTAATTTGAGTTGAGATTTTTGAGAAAAATTTCAACACAATATTCTTCGTTCAATTTGTTCGCGGGTTTCATCGATCAAAGAGTTGATAGCAAGGATCGGTCTCGGTGTGGATACGCATAGAGTCTTCGCACTATCGAAGAAATTCTGAAAAAGAAACTCTCTTCACCAGGTACGTCTTAGACCCGATCTTTGACACGTAAATAAATTTTAAAACATGAAAAATCTGCCTAGGATTGTTATTGTCTTCCGCTGCGTGTTATGAACACCATTACGCAATCCTTTAGTGGTATCAGAGCCGTGGTTTATTGTGTCTAAAATTTATTTACAAAATATTTTATATTATATTTGAAGAGTTCAAACCATAATAGATGTGCCTTGTGCAATAGTTAAGTCGTTTGAATGTTGATATTATTTTATTGTGGATAAAATATGCATTCATATAACTATTGAGATAGTCCATAACTTGAATTTGAAATTTTGTATTAGACTTCAACGGGAATCCATAATAGGTTACATGATTCTATTGTTATTTTAATTGTTATTAGTTCATGAGATGTTAATTAATAATAATATTATAGCATGAATTTGTTTTATGTGATATATAAAATAAATATGTTAGAGGATGTTGAATTGTGTTTTATGCCATGTGCTTGTTCATTACATAATTTTGAAATATTTATTACATATGATATAAATTAATTTAGGACTAAGCACGTAGACAACTTGAACTAAATTCACATGCTATAAAAGATTCGATCTTCGTGTTATTAAAAATTATTTTTGTAACAATTCCCTCTTACTAAAATTTGAGTTCTTAAATAATAAAATATAAGATATTTCATTATAGAGTCCATCAAGGTAATTAATTTTACTTATTTTTTGTTTATAAGGAGCGGCCTGACTACCAGGAGGCTTATAGTTCGAGAATATGTTAAAATTATTTATTGCATTAGATGTATGGATTGAAAGAATTACTCTATTTTACACTAAACGCTGGACTACCCGGGGGAGTATAAAATTTAATAAGTTCTTTGCTATCATGATGGTTGAACTCAACTATGCCAATGGGATCGACCTGACTACCAGGGGACTATATGACATAGAGCTGTTTAAGGAAATTGTATGGGGATACAATTGGTAAGAGAACCTACCTTTAAAATATATGTGAGAAACGACTTGACATCCAAGGGGCTCATACATATTGTTAAAGGATTCCTTTACTCCACTAAAAGAAATAATGATTTCGTAAACTATAACGAGGGTAAATAGTTTAAAATAATTAGTGGAAATATCATTTAGATAAAAGACCATCTCTTTATGATATATGCAAATATGTTCTTATATTACTTCTTTTTCTTTTCTATATTTTAGATTTCTCAATATGTCTGCTATATCACTGCGTGCAATACTTGAGACCAACAAGTTGGTAGGACCAAACTTTGATAATTGGTACAAAAATTTGAGAATTGTTCTCATGCATGAAAAGCTTATTGATGTGATCGATAGCCCGCCAAGGAAGTCCCAGATGTAAATGATGATGATGCTACCAAGATTTATCAGAAATACTTGGAAGAATGTCTTACTACCAAATGCATCATTCTCGCTTCTATGAATTCTGAACTGCAGAGGAAACATCAGGATATGGATCCAACTGCAATTATTGAACATCTTAAGAAGATGTTTGGTACACAAAGCAGGACAGTTAGATACCAACTATCTAAGGCTTTATTTGGATCCAAATTGACTGGAAACTCACCAGTTGGACCCTATGTCAATCATATGATTGATCTTATTGAAGTACTTGAGAAGTTTGGGTGCAAACTGGGTAAAGAGCTTTCTCAAGATTTGATCTTGCGGTCACTATCAGAATCCTTTTCACAATTTGTTATTAATTTTAATATGAATAAAATTGATTGTGATCTTCATGAGATGCTTAACATGTTGATTGATTATGAGAATCAACTTGCATCTGAGAAGAAGAAAGGAACCATCATGTTGGTTGGAAACTCTTCTAAGAAGAAGGGGAAGGGTAAAAGTAAACCCAAGAAAAAGCCTACTGCGCCCAAGGGTGGTGTGATCAAACCCAAAGGCAAAGAAGGCAAAGCTGACCAATCTGATGCTGTATGTTTCCATTGTAAGAAAATAGGACATTGGAAGAGAAATTGCCAAGAGTATCTTGCAACTTTAAAGGACAAGAAACAAGGTATGACTTTAATGAAAAATGTTTTCAAGGTTTCTTTAACTACTACTAATTATTCATTGTGGGTATTAGATATTGGCAGTGGTTATAACATCTGCAATATGTTGCAGGGGTTCCAGATAAGTAGAAAGTTGAAGAAAGGAGAAATTAATCTACAAGTTGGAAATGGTGCAAAAGTTGCGGCCGTAGCTGTACGATCAATTTCTTTAATAATGCCTACGGGCAAAGTACTTATGTTGGATGATTGTTATTACGTTCCTAAGTTTGTTTCGAACATAATTTCAGCTTCTATTTTAGACAAACGTGGTTTTCGCATTAATATAGGCAATGGTATTTGCTCTATTTATTATAGTGAAAATTTATATGTGAATGGCTATCTCCAACATGATGTCTATGTCTTACCTAGTGTGAATGCTAATTCGACTATGCATGTTTCAAGTCTTAAGAGGAAAAGAGATGATCATGTAAATCAAACATACATTTGGCATAGTAGGCTTGGTCATATTGGAGAGAAAAGAATCAACAAGTTGTACAAGGACGGGTACCTTAACGAGTATGATTTTGAATCATATCCAACTTGTGAATCTTGTCTCAAAGGAAAAATGACTAAATCTCCATTTACTGGAAGTGGAGAAAGAGCTTCTGAATTATTGGGACTAATTCATACAGATGTTTGTGGGCCCATGAAAATTCAAGCTAGATGTGGATATTCTTACTTCATCATCTTCACTGATGATATGTCAAGACATGGATTTGTATATCTTATGAAACACAAGTCTGAATCTTTTGAAATGTTCAAAAGATTCCGTAGTGAAGATGAGAAGCAGACTGGTAAAAGTATCAAAGTACTAAGGTCTGATCGAGGTGGAGAATATCTTAGTGAAGATTTTACGAGATATCTCAAAGAGAATGGGATTCTCTCACAGTGGACACCTCCAGGAACACCACAACAGAATGATGTGTTTGAAAGGAGAAATAGAACCTTATTAGATATGGTGAGATCTATGATGGGGTTCACTGATCTTCCAATAAATTTATGGGGATATGCTTTGGAAGCAGCAACATACTTACTTAATAAAGTTCCCACTGAGTTAATATCTACAACACCATATGAGATATGGAAATGATATAATCCTAACCATAAACATATTAAGGTTTGGGGTTGTCCAGCTTATGTTAAGAGACTACAATCAAATAAACTTGACTCAAGATCTGATAAGTGTAGGTTCATAGGGTATCCCAAGGAAACAAGGGGATATTATTTCTATCACCCTTCTGACCATAAAATGTTTGTGGCTAGAGGAGCAACCTTTTTGGAAAGTGAATTCCTTTTGGAAGGAAATTATAATGAAGAAATAGAACTTGATGAAGATCAAGAAACTAATGAACCAACACAATATAAAGATCATGAGACCAAAGTTGAAGAACCTTGTGTGTACAAAAGGTTAGTGGGAACACTATTATTTTTAGTGTTGTATGTTTATGATATATTGTTCATAGGGAATGACGTACCGGCATTGCAAAATACCAAGATTTGGCTATCTGAACAGTTTCCATGAAAGACTTGGGAGAGGCAGCTTATAGATTAGGAATAAAGATCTATAGAGATAGATCTAGAAAGCTGCTTGGACTTTCCCAGTCTTTGTACATTGATACTATCTTAAAGGGGTATAACATGGATAATTCCAAAATAAGCTATCTACCGATACGCACTGGAATTTCTCTCAGTAGGGAGGATTGTCCTAAAACACCTGAAGAGAGAGAACGCATGAGTAGGATCCCATACGCTAGTGCAGTAGAAGCTATCATGTATACCATGACATGTACACGTCCTGATGTGGCTTATGCACTTGGAGTGACTAGCCGATATCAGGCAAATCCTGGTGAGGAACATTGGAAGGTGGTGAAGACCATTCTTAAGTACTTAAGAAGAACTAAAGACCAATTCCTCATCTATGGGGATTCTGAGTTGAAACTTGAAGGTTATACTGATGCAAGTTTCTCTTCAGATAGGGATTATAGAAAATCTATTTATGGTTATGTATTCACCTTAAATGGTGGTGCAGTGAGTTGGAAAAGTTCCAAAGAAGCTACAGTAGCTGATTCAGTGACTGAAGCAGAATATATAGCAGCTAGTGAAGCTGCTACAGAAGCTGTATGGATGAAAAAGTTCTTAACTGAACTTGGTGTGGTTCCTTTAGTGGAAGGTGTGGTTCCATTGTTGTGTGACAATACTGGAGCCATTGCTCAAGCAAAAGAACCAAGATCACACCAAAAGTCCAAACACATTCTGCGAAGGTATCACTTGATAAGAGAGATCATTGAACGTGGAGACGTCGAGATTCAAAAGGTTGATGGAAAGGAAAATGCTGCAGATCCATTCGCTAAAGCGCTTGGCACAAAGGAGTTTGACAAGCACAAGTGGAAATTGGGGATGAAGTACAAGAGCGATTGGCTCTAGTGCAAGTGGGAGATTGTTAGGGATATAGTAGATATGCCCTAGATCCAATATCATATTTGATAACTTGAACATATTTTGTGAATGTCATTTGATATAAAATATATGGCATTTGATATTCTTTTATCATTATTAATAATTATTTGATTAATTTGATAAGGTCCTTGATTAAATTTTGAGATTTGTCATCGTGATAGAGATCATGATAATGAGACAAAGACTTTTACAATTTAATCTAAATTTGTTCTTGAACATAGGATTATTGATTTGGACACTAGTAATCCGGTTAGATCAATATTTATGTGATCGTATTTATCGGATAAAGATTAGTTGATCTCATTAACTAAATCACATAGATAGATGATGCATATAGAGATATGATCGTTGAACCGACTCATTGGATAATTCCTAATGTTTAGAATTACCATAATTGTAAATAGGATATTTTCTTGAAGAATGTGATGTAACCGTTTCCTTTTACTTGAGATCGTCATAGTAATTGACAAGTTATTTATTGTGCTTTGATACTAGACACCTATGGCCCTAGGGCGATAGTTGAAAGGATATTGGGTACGATTAAATACTTGTAGAATTAGTGATTGATCAAGACAGAATCTGTAAACTCTTGGTAATGAGTTTAAGCTCCATGATGTCATGAATTATAAACGACCAAACTAAGACCTTGGCCAGGGCAATTGAATGAAAGAAGAAATGAGTTTCTTAGGTCATTCAATGGTCGATTATATTTGACGTGAACACATAGTTGATCGCCTATTAGGATTTGACAGTCGAACCATATCCTAGGATGATCCAGAGCTAAGGCTGTATCCGGTTCCGGTTCTGGGTCTATTTGGATATGCGGTTCCGGTTCTGGCAGTTCTGGTTCTGGCGGTTCTGACGGTTCTGGCGGTTCCGGTTCCGGCGGTTTCGGCAGTTCTGGCGGTTCCCGGCGGTTCTGAAATTTTATTTTTTTTAATCAATATCTTGTATAGTAGTCATTAGTATATTGTAGAATATATTTTATATGGTATACTATGTTATTAGTATAGTATATATTGTGTTTGGTAATTAGTATATATTGTGTTTGGTAATTAGTGTATATTTTGTATATAAGTAGTATATATTGTATTTAAGTAGTATATATTATATATAAGTAGTGTATATTGTGTTGTAGTTAGTAATTAGTATAAATTGTATATAAGTAGTATATATTGATAAAAGAATGTTGTCATTAGTATATTGTGTTGTATGTTATATATTGTATGTTATATAAATATTCAAGGATTGATATAGAAGTAAAGATAAAGAAATATTGAGACAAAAGATATTCAAGGATATGATAAAGAGCATATTTATTGACCAAAATGGCATATCTTTCTTAGTCTTCCTTCCCCCAATGGAAAAAAAACTAAAAGAAGACATGCTAATGTACAAGTTACATCATAATTTATGCATTATTCCCTGAACATGACTTAACTCAGTTATCCCCTATGGTGAACGCTTCTTCTTGTTCCTTGGGGTTAATTCTATTGACAGTTGCACCCACATCATCGGCCACTTCAGTTTTTTCGACATCTTTTGGAGTTCCTGGAGCCGAGCCATATGCTTCTTCCCTGTCCGAGCCATATGCTTCTTCCCTGTCCTGTGTGCCTCCATTGATTTCTCAGACAAAGCCCCTATTATAATAATGCAATAAAATCCAAATAACAAAAAAGGTCTTTTAACTTTTCAGTCATGTTATATCACTCACAATAATAGACAAATACATATACTGAGCCATGTCGAATACAATGTCAAGGTCCATCAAAGATAAGTTACTAAGGATTCAAATTGTTCAGGTATTAGAGAATTGAATTACAGCAGAGTCAGATCCTGTAGATAATGTACTGGACTTACCTTAAAAGTTGATGCCATAAGTAGATCTTGAAGCTTAGGGACTATGTCGTACGATACAATGTTGAACACACCATCAAGGTGAACGGACTTCTTAGTGTTTGAAGGCACTACTTTAAATCCTGCCTTATTTGAACCACCCCACTGAGATAAAACCACCTGTTCCATTGTACCTTTTTCCAAGCCATCAGAATGGTGTTGCAAAGATGGTGTGACGTTGTCCTTTGTACCTTCTTTCTCCAAAATCTCTAGAGATGTTCCCTCCACCAATTTATTACCAGGCAAGAATTCAACTTTCAGTTTTATGTTAGATTGTCATCAACCGGGGGAGGGGTAGTATTTTGGCCACTACTTTCACCGGTTTTAGCTTTTTCTTTACCGAACATATTTTTCAACGAAAATGCCATAATAATTAGCACATAAGAGTTGAAACGAGTTTACCGGATTGACGAACAACTTCTTGAAAATTGAAAATCGTTGAAATTGAACATTTGAAAACTTCAATTCAACAACTTCACAATGTTTCACGAATTTGCAACAATAAATTAAGCACTTGCACTAGAAAGATTGAAAGAGAGCTTGAGAGAGATTGAGAGATATTGATGAATTGGTGAATAAAAATGAAAGAATGAGGGGGTATTTATAGTTGAGAAATGGGAAATAGTGTAATTATATAAAGTTTGGGATTAAATTAAAGTTTGGGGGCCAAATGGCTATTTTTTAAACTTCCAAACGGCTAGTTTTGAAAAAGAACCGTTTGGAAATTATTTTTACAAAAAAAATTTTTTTTTTTAAAATTACCGTTACAGAACCGTTTGGAAACGTTTGGAACCGCCAGAACCGGTCCGGTTCCGGTTCTGGCGGTTCCTACGGGTAGAACCGCTCCGCCACGGTTCTCCGGAACCGGGCCGCCGGAACCGCCATGGCCGCAGTTCCGGTCCGGTTCGGAACCGCCAGATTTGCAGCCTTATCCAAAGTTATAAGGACAGAAGGAATTACTACATTATTCTTCTACTGGTTCTTGAGAGTAAATTGCATACTTCATGCTATCCGGTCGTTAAGGAGTATTGCTAGACGCCACCCGTTGATTAGTATATTGATATGATCAATTTACTACCGATTTAGTATTGAACCTATGGGATCGCACACTAATGAGTGTTCTGATCTTTGCTAAAGGATTAATTAACTTATTATTTGATAATTAAATTAAAGAATCTAATTAGTCAATAAATTTAGTTATTAGTCCAAATGAAATATTATTATATTGTTTGCTAGCACAAAGATTATATATATATATATATATATATATATATATATATATATATATATATATATATATAAAGTATGTATATTATACTAATGAACAATTTAATTTGATCAATCCAATTCTTAATTGGATTGACGTGAAAGTTTATTTCAAACCCATTAAAAATGGGATTGATATTCCTTTTTTTTATAATACATTAATTGATCTTCAATCCAATTAGAATTGGATTTGAAATCGGCAGTCATGATGGCAATTAGATGGAATTACGAATTTCCATATAAAATTCCTATAAAAGTTTATTTCTGGAATAAACTTTTACCCTAAGTAAATTATTACCACAACCAAATAGGAAAAGGGTTTGTAGGTGATGCTATATAAAGGGTGATGGAGAAAATTTGCATAGTTTTGAAGTTTTAATTTTTCTTGAGAAGAAACCCTACTTTGTGAGAGTGAGAGTGCAATACAAAGCCAAGAGAGAAAAATACAATTACAAGAAAACTGTTTCTTGTTCTTCTAATTTGAGTTGATATTTTTGAGAAAAATTTCAACACAATATTCTTCGCTCAATTTGTTCGCGGGTTTCATCGATCAAAGAGTTGATAGCAAGGATCGGTCTCGGTGTGGATACACATAGAGTCTTCGCACTATCGAAGAAATTCTGAAAAAGAAACTCTCTTCACTAGGTACGTCTTAGACCCGATCTTTGACACGTATATAAATTTTAAAACATGAAAAATCTACCTAGGATTGTTATTGTCTTCTGCTGCGTGTTACGAACACCATTACGCAATCCTTCAAAAACAAGGCGTTTTATCTTTGATGAGGTAAGACGTAAGTCCTGAGACATGGGGCGTAAGTCCTACGGATCTTTAAATTTTATTAATTTCAAGAATTTTAAGATAGTATAAAATAAAAAATAATTATTAAAATTCATTAAAATCAAAAATTATAATAAATAATCTATTTAAGATATTTGTTAATTATAATTCAACCATGAATAATACTAAAAGTATACATATATCATAATATACATATTAGCTGCAACATCGTTACAACTCAAATATCAAAAGTAATGTATTCGATACGAAATTTTATATGTATCTCTTAAGGAGTAATGAATCTTGAAAGAATTTCAATATTATAATTTGATTATTTTTTATAAAATACTCCTTTTATTTAATATTATTTCTATTTGAAAGAGAATTTATATAACAACATTATTCACAATTAAAATATGATTCTTTAGCATTATTTATTTTTAAGTTTCAACAAGTTAATAAGTGACATATAATTCACCATACAATACCATGATAACTAATTATTTATTTGTAAATAGTTAATAGCTAATACTAAGCTACTAAATTAATAAGTATTGTATCACGTAAACATGAAAAAAATAATATCTAGAAAAATAATTATGTACTATTATATAATAAAGACATAGCAAAAGTTAATAAATAAATATTTTTAAATGAAAGATTTATTTAAAATTTACTATCATAGCAGTCTAGTAGATATCATGCAATAGTTTTTATTTTAATTATGACATAAAATACTCTCAACTTAATGATTTAGGACTAAGAAAAATGTAATTTTGAATAGTTGTCACGATCCGAATTTTTCACCCTCGGGAGTCGTGATGGCACCTACTATTGAGAGCTAGGCAAGCCAAACCTTAATTGCTTACTTTATTATCAAATTACTTCTTTTTAACAGTCATAAAGCGATAGCAGGAAAACAACAAAACTTTAAATAATTAAGCAGAAGATAACAATTAAACCTCTGAATTCTACGTCTATTACAATTACTTCAGTCTCAACCACCTAAAATTTGGTTTCACGGTGTCACAGACTATCTAATATTACTACATACAAAGTCTGAAGAAATAATAGTATATTGTTTCTGAATAAAAGGGAAATAAAACAGGGAAATAGAGACAGAAGGAGACACCAGGGACTACAGGTCTACCTTGAGTCTCCGTGTGGACTGAAGGAAGCACTCCAACTACTGGCAGAAAGCTTCTAAGAGATCTGCACACAGTGCAGAGTATAGTATCAGCAGAACCGACCCCATGTGCTGGTAAGTGCCTAGCCTAACCTCGGGAAGTAGTGACGAGGCTAGGACCAGACTACCAAATAAACCTGTGCAGTTCAAATATATGTACAGCAAAAAAGAAATACATAGATAACTAGTCAATATGGGAGGGGGAGTATGATGTGAGTAGAAAACAAGTCCAAATAGAAAGACATCAAGTAACGAAGGAAACAACATAATACATATACCATAAAAGAATCAGAATCAATAAATGCACACTATCATCCTTCGTGTTTTTACTCTCGTCATCACCAAAATAATTATATAATAAAAGTGTGCACGGCATCGCCCTTCGTGCTTTTACTCTCTTTCTTTTCCATATACTCAATAGAATCGGCACGGTGTGGCACGACATCATCCTTCGTGCTTTACACCCTTTCCTCACAATCATAAATAAAACATGGAATCACTCTTCATGTTTTTACTCTCTTTCCTCACCAAAACAAGCAATGCACAGCATCATCCTTCGTGCTTTAATACTCGTCCTCACCCAAACAACAATCTTAAAAAAAGGGGGCCTGCGGATGCCTGCAGGTCTACCTTGGGTCTCCGAGTGGACTGAAGGAAGCACTCCAACAACTATCCGAAAGCTACTGCAGGATCTACACACAGTGCAGAGTGCAGTATCAGAACAACCGACCCCTTGTGTTGGTAAGCCCCTAGCCTAACCTCGGGAAAGTAATGACGAGGTTAGGACCAGACTACCAAATAAACCTATGTAGTTCAAATATATATATAGTGAAAAAGAAATACATAGATAACCAGTCAATATGCGAGGGGGAGCATGTTGTAGGGAGATAACAAGTGCAAATAGAAAGACATCAAGTAACGAAGGAAACAACATAACACGGATATCAATAAATGCACGGCATCACCCTTCGTGTTTTTCCTCTCGTCCTCACCAAAGCAATTATATTATAAAAGTGTGCACGGCATCGCCCTTCGTGCTTTTACTCTCTTTCCTCGCCATATAATCAGTAGAATTAACACGGAATGGTACATTGTGCGGCACAGCATCACCCTTCATGTTTTACACCCTTTCATCACAATCAGAAACAATACACGGTATCACCCTTCGTGCTTTTACTCCCTTTCCTCACCAAAACAAGCAATACACAGCATCACCCTTCGTGCTTTGACACTTGTTCTCGCCCAAACAACAATCGCAAACAAAGGAGGCAAGGGAATAAACAAGATCATAATAGGAATCCCGGCAAAGAAATAATAATTAAATAATTAAATCCCCGCAAGGGAACAACATCAATAATATCAACATGCTAACAAGGGAAATAACCAATAAAGCAACAATGTCCAGGCAAGGGAATAATTTAATAACTCTTTCTCTTCCTTTCACTTTTACTTCACAACTAACTTTACCACTTGAGCCGATGCTCCAAAGGTTTCAATCAACTCATTTACTTTCACAATTCATAATATAACTTGAGCCAATGCTCCTTGATGTTCAAAGGTCACATTTCCTTCCACAAACTTTTCACAACAAATAAAAATCATCACCAAGGCATAAAAGTTACAACGAAATCAAAAATATTCACCATATAAAGACTCACTGTCATGATAGGCACCAACGTATAAATACATGTCACTATGACTATACGTCGTACTCCACAATTACCACATAGAAAATAGGACGCAACTCTTAATCCCTCAAGCTAAGGTTAGACAAAATACTTACCTTAAACTTTCACAACCAACTCAAGCCTCAAACACCAACTTTCCTTGCGAATCGGCTCTAAATCAATACTATTTATACATAATCGACTTTATAACATCAATAAATGCTAAACAATTCAATTCCAATGCCTAATTATAATTTTCTACTCATTCTTCCCAAAAATTCAAAAATCGACCCCAGGCCCGCTTGGTCCAAACACGAGGTTCGAACTAAAATCCGATCCCCACTCACCCACGAGCCCAAATATATAATTATTTCCAGAATCACAAATCAAAAAGCCCTAACTCTACCCAAATCCCTAATTTTCTATCCTTAATCTCATGTTTTAGGTCTAGAATTCTAGTGGGTGTTGATAAAAATGGAAGATAACAAGTTAAAAATTACTTATCCAAGAGATTATGATGATAAAATGCTTCAAAAATCGCCTAAGAGCTTTGGAGAAGAAGAGGTTTTTGAAATTTTATGAAAATCCAGTAAGTGTTCTGTTTTAGTCTTTTAAAATAACTGGGCAAAATTGCCATTCGCGTTCGCAACAGACTCATCACGTCCGCGATGAGTCAGGCCTGAAGACCTTCACATTCATGACATTGGGCTCGCGTTCGCAAAGAGGAAACCCCTCGATCCCTCGCGTTTGCGTAGAACAATTGCTCCACCCCGCCTAGGCTCACTTGGCCTTCGCGTTCGCGTGGCCAGGACCGTGTTCGCAAAGGGATTAACCCCTTCCCCACCTCTAGTGCATCGCGTTTGCAACCTATGTTACGCGTTCGCGTAGAAGGAATTTTCCCTCATCAAAATTTAACACATCGCGTTCGCGAGGGTCCTCCCCCGAATGCGAAGAAGGAAACATCATAAATCCAACAGCTGAAAACTTACAATTTTTCTTAAGTATGAAACCTTCCGAAAAACATCCGAAACACACCCGAGCCCTCGGGAGTCCTAACAAAACATATGTACTAACTCGATGACATCATACGAACTTATCTGTGCGATTAAATCTCCAAAATAACCTCAATAACAATGAATTAAACCTCAAAATCAAAGAATTTTCTCACACTTCATAAAACATCAACTTTTACAATTTAGGTCCGAATCACGTCAAATTACATCCGTTTTTCACCAAATTTCACAGGATCGTCTAAAATCATATATAAGACATGTACCGAGCGCCGGAACCAAAATAAGGGTCTGATACCATCATGTTCTAATCAAATTTCATTTTAAAATACCTTAAACAATTTCATATAATAATTTTCTTTAAAAATTCATTTCTCGTGCTTAGGACCTCGGAATTCGATTCTGTGCATATGCCCAAATCCTTTATTTTCTTATGGACCCTTCGGGATCGTTAAATCACGAGTCTGGGTCCGTTTACCCAAAATATTAACCGAAGTCAAATTAACTCATTTTGTAGCTAAATTTTACCATTTTTTTATAGATTTTCATATTTAAGCTTTCTGGCTACGCATCCGGACTGTGCACATAAATCGAGATGGTTCTATATGAGTTTTTCAAGGCCTCGAAAATATAAAATTTAATTTAAAAGCAAGTGATGACCTTTTGGGTCATCATAATAGTCAACGATTTATTAAAAAAAATTATGCACTTAAAAGGTTAGTTACGCTCAATTGCATAAAGTTTTATTAGGCGAGCCAGTACGCTGGACGTTGATCATGTCCGGCGTGTAAGCCCCGACGGTCGAGGCGTAAGCCTCACGAAACTAATCCACACGCATAAATCCCCGGGCAATATACGAGTGCTCCGTCCTGGGGCGAGTCCCAATCATGTCTTTTAAAACAGAGCTTCAAACTTCGAAGATGCAATTTCACTTTGGGACTGCCAAGCGAAATTTCAGATAAAATTTTCAAAGTTTGGTTGCTTCCAAACAGGGACGGAGCTAGCTCATCGAGTACGGGTTAGGTTGAATCCAATCGCTTTGGTCCAAACCATGTAGTTGTCTTAAAAAATTTATAGAATATGTACAAATTATTACTTTAGAACCCACTAACTTAAAAGGACTAGAATTCCCAACCCATAAACTCTAAATCTTGGCTCTGCCCCTGCTTCCAAATTGTCAAAAGTTTGGCTTTGGCCCGCCTAATTCCATACCTATATATCTAAAGTTTGTAACTTCTGACCCGGATTTTTTAGAAGTTGATCTTAAAGTGGCTAAACTAAGGAGATATTATAAATTTAAGCCATTTCATAAATAGGGATCCCAAAATTAACTATTGTGCACTTGGCCCTCTCCCCCCTTCCCCCCCCCCCCCCCCCCCACATAGCTCGTGGGATAATAACTGTTCAACGACTTACTCCACGGTCAAGTTAAATGGATCATTGTCCACCATAAAAATAGCACGGGCTAGCCAGCTTTCGAATTAATAATGCTGAAAAATTGCCACATTTTGCTAAAACACAGAAAGTTCCAGCATGATATGCGGGATTATAGTGCTCTTGCTATAAACTTTCAGCATATTATGCTGGAACTCCAGCGCACAAAAAGTTTCAGCATAATATGCTAGATTATGGAGTTCCTACTTATAAACTTCCTGCATATTATATTGGAACTCCAACACATTATATTGGAAGCCCATATTTCCAGCATATTATACTGAAATATTTTTGGATTTTAAGGGTAATTTTGTTCATAATTTATCTTTACATGAAAAGTGGCTAAATTTTAATTGCTCTTGAACTGTGACTATTTTTCAATTACCAATTAAGGGGGATTTGCATATATATCCGCTTTTTGGGTCACGTTTTAACTTGTGCCCGCTTTGCAAAAAAAAATTACAAATGTACCCACTTTTTCGCGTAACTTCAGCATATGGGGCTGAATAACAAAGGCAATCACGCAAAACTTCAGCATTCTAGTAGACGGGCCTGAAGTAGCAATTGCATTGAACCAAGTGTGTTGAAGTTTTTGTTTATAATTGTTGAATTTAAGCATAGTAGCTGAAGTTTTTATTTGTAACTATTGAACTTAAGCATAGTAGCTGAAATTTTATTCTTTATTTGCTCAACTTTTTGTTTGTAATTACACTAGATAAGCTGAAATTTTTTTGTTCTTGATTAATTAGTTTTATTATTAAGCTTTTTCAAAAATTAGGAGAAGATGTTGAAGTTATTTAGTTCATTTATTAAAACTTCAGCACTAAATAAGCTGAAGTTTTTTTGTCACGGAAAAGCTTTTTTAAAAACTTCACCAGAAGATGCTGAAGTTGTTTAGTTCATTTGTAAAAATTTCAGCACTAAAAGCTGAAGTTTTTTTTGTCGAAGAATTCATTAGTTTTGTCATAAAGCTTTTTCAAAAACTTCAGCAGAAGATGTTGAAGTATTTAGTTCATTTGTAAAAACTTCAGCACTATATAAGCTGAAATTTTTTAAAAGGTTTTCCAACATACTAGATAAATAATTAGATTGCCAACAGTATCTAAATCATAAATTTTGGAAACAATAAACGTGAAAAAAACATAATTATCATTATTTACTAACTTACGTACGTGAAAATATTCAGAAATTATTGTCTACTAACCTACGTAATTATTTATATTTTATTTTTTAAATAATCCGATTAACATATTTATGGAAATCATCTCATGAACTGAAATTTTATAGCAGCACCAATAGCAGCAAAAGAAAAAAAAAGAAGAAGAAGAAAACGAAGGAGGAGAAAAGGGGTGAAATCAAAACTTGAGTGCTAGTAATATCCCCCGAATTGGCGTCCGACAGAGTGCTACTAGTCGAACAAATTATTTAAAAAGTGGGTACAAATTAAAACTTTTTAAACAAATAAGTATAAGTTAAATGAAGGCGATTAAATACGGCGCCCCGTGCAATTTTTACATTGAAAATCTGACTATGTTTTTTATTTTTTTCCCTGTCCACCTGAGTCCATGCAAGCCCACTAAGATCTCCAACCTTTCTTCAAAAAAAACTTGCCTGGCTGATTTTAGAGGGTTCAACCAAATTATTAAAGTTCATTTCAAATGATTAAGAGGACAATCCGGCACAGGAAGCATGCAATGTTCACACAGGTTTTGAGGAATAACGTATCTCAATTTTAATGCAGATAAACTAGCTTAATGCAAGCATCGGTAGTTAATTCCATAACTCAAACTCATAACGTATGAGTCACACAAAGACAACTATTACCATTACTCCAAAGCTCTTCTCATTTCTGATGATTACTTTTGAAAAATTGATAAAGATAAAACAAAACAATTCATCAAGGAACTACGTTTTTTTTTCAAAACAAAGAGAGCAAAAATGCAACTCAAGCTCTTTATCAAATGTTTAGTTATATTTATAAGATGGAAAACGACTTTATCTTCTAGGATTTCATAAAGAAAGGTCAAGAACCTCCACTGACAAATGGATTGTATTGTCCTCAATGCTATATACACTTCATGAGCTAGATTTACTAAGAAGTACAAGTAATAATTGGTACTATATATGTTTGAGGCTTCTCTGATGTCTAAGGTAATATCAAAATTTTGTACAATGTAGGGTAACAAACAGGAGGTCTCTGAGTTAATAGTCTTGCAAGTAACTTAAATTCTTCTGCAGCAAGGCTTCAGATGGCAACACTTTAATCCCTCCACTGACAAATGGATTGTATTATCCTTAATGTGCCCCAGAGATGAACCACTTCTTGAACTAGATGCCCACGCAGCATACAAGCTTTCAGCTAGCTCTTTCGTGAACCCATTATTACTAAGATCTAACAGTTGCAAATGTTTTGCCATTTGAATAGCAGCCGAAAGCTCTTGAATGAACTCAGATTCTATGTCAGAATGTTTCTTTAAAGAAGTGCCGCTACTACTCTGATTTGTAGCTCGTTCTATAGCGTCCACCTCGACTTGCTCATCTTCACTATCTGGAGCTTCAAGCAGATTATCATCTGTATTAATTGTACATAACTCTTCTTGACAATCTTCTTTATCATTAGCTGCAGGTGCCTCGGCCATATGGTCTAAAAGGTTAGCATCTGTTTGGAAGACATTTGAGCATTTATTGAGAGAGCATGGATCACGTGGCAAAGCATGAAGTTCTTCTCGATCTGCATTTTCAGCCAAGTTAAGCTCTTCCAGATAATAGTTTTCTGATAGTCCCTCAAGTATCCAAAGAATGCCAAGAAGTCCCAGTTGACATTTCTGTAATAGCAAGGCTCTTAAACAACACCTGGAATTACTCAATGCTGCTGCCAATGCTCTGCCACCCTGCATTCATAATTCAGCTGTTAGATTTTCAATTAGAAAAATTCAAAGTATTGAAGTAGAGTATTCAGATAAACTGATCCAAATATATGTTGGGAATTCTTCCATACTGGGTAGGGTGAAAGGAGCATAAAGCTTCCAAAACATGCATATTATCAGAAGTCAAGACAACTAATCCAGCTATATGTTGGAAGATTATAGGTTTATATTCTATGTTTTAAGGTTATTAGTATAGCATTATTAGGATATCATTGAATAAGTAATTAGATAATTCTCCTTATTGTAGGTAGTCAAAACTTTCCTTATTTATGATAGAATAAACTCTCGTATAAGGAGCCTCTTGTACATAGGGGCCTAAGTAGTTTCTCTACTAACAGGCGGCCTTATACTGCTTTCCCAACCAGTGGTTTTCCTTCTTTTATAATTTACTGATCTCTCTTTTTGGTGACTGTTCTAGAAGTCCAGAACAAATTATGGCATCGTTGTTCACTATTCTGGTCTTCTCCATGCACCCTATGAACTAACCATAATATTTTATTATTAAAACATTAATTAATAACCGTGTGAAAGAACTTTTATCAGTTGTTATTCATGATACACCGGATTTGACGCAATATGGAGGACAGCTTGATGTCACACCAGAGTTTTGCTAGTATTGGATGCTCCAACCCAATTTCAGTCAAAAGATGATATATCCACATAATCTCACATGTGGATTGTGTCATAGCTCTGTACTCGGATTCTGCATGGGAAGAAGATACAACATTTTGCTTGTTAATCCTTCATGATACTAGGTTCCCTCCAAGAAAGACACAATAGCTTGTAGTAGGTCTTCTATCAATTTTGGATCAAGCCCAGTCAGCATCTGCAAAACACTCAACATGAGTATGGCCGTGATTGCTATATAATATGCCGAAGTCCAGGAGCTCCTTTCAAGTAACATAAAATTTGTCACAAAGCTGCCCAATGTTGGTCATTGGTGGGGGCATGAACTGGCTAACAATACTTACCATAAAAGCAATATCTGGACGAGTCACAGTGAAGTAGTTTAACTTTTCAACTAACCTATCTCTCCGGATCATTGCTATCATCTTTCATAAAATGCATATCAAGAACCATTGGAGTATTGTAGTGTTTAGCTACCAACTTTCCAATTTCTGCAAGCAAGTCAAGAATTTACTTTCTCTGGGACAAAAGAATTCCCTTCTTGCTCCTATTTACTTGTACTCCCCCAAGAAGTATTTCAACATGCCCAAGTCATTTGTATGAAACCTAGTAAAGACTTGAGGGAAGCGATCCCCACATAGTCACTTCCTGTGATAACAATGTCATTAACATATACAACAACGAGAGCAGTGCCAACTGCTGATTGGCGATGGAAGACTAATTGATCATACATGCTCATTTTAAGCCCAAACTCTTGAACTACCTCACTGAACTTGCCAAAGCAAGCTCAAGGACTCTATTTCAAGTCATACAAGAAGTTTTTCAAATGACAGAATTTCCCATACTACCACTAAGCAACAAAACTGGGTGATCGTTACATATACTCTTCCTCCTGAAAATCACCATGAAGGAATGCATTCTTGATATCCAACTGATATAAGGCCAATTCTCAGAAGCAACTCGAGAAAAAATAGGCAGACAGAAGTAAGTTTGGCAATTGGGGAGAAAGTGTCAGAATAATGTACCCCATAAGATTGAGCATATCCTTTAGCCACAAGTCTAACTTTAAATCTAATCACGGAACCATCTAAGATTGAGCATATCCTTTAGCCACAAGTCTAACCTTAAATCTAATCACGGAACCATCCGGATTAACTCTAACGGTAAGGACCTTCTTGCATCCCACTTATTTCATTCCCTCCGGTAAATCCACCAAATTCCACGTGTGATTATCCTCTAAGGCATGTATGTCCTCATGCATTGCATCAAACCATCTAGGATGATTAAAAGCCTCCTTCACTGTGGGTACTGAGATGGAGTCTAAAGAAACAACCATAGATCTAGTCTAGACGTAGAGGATAAGTGGTCGTAGGAAACAAAGTTAGCTATAGAATATGTGAATTTGCAAGTACGTGTACCGTTGCGAAGAGCAATAGAAAGGTCAAAGTTTTCTAGAGGATCAAGAGGAGGAAAATCTAATGACGAAGTAACTATCGCAGGACATGTACCATTTGTCGCTCAACTCCACGAGTAAACATGAATAATTGGCGGTCTTGCTAACACGGTTGGAGCAGGTGTTGAAGGCACAATAGTCGATTGATGCTCAATAGAAGAACCAGGAGATAGAGGAACATCATCTGGTTGTTCTGCCAAAGCACGGGTAACCTGATATACTAGCCACTCATCTTACTCCCTCTGAGCAGTAGCAATGAGAGGTACATAAAAGAATGGAATAGTTTTTGAAAATACCACATTAGTTGACACCAGATATTTGCCAAGTTCAGTAGAATAACACTGAGAATCCTTCTGAAGGTGAGAATAGCCAAGGAATATACACTTCATTGTCTTGGGAACATAACATGTGCATCCAAACACATTAGGTTCCACCAAGAATAATGACTTGTTTGGAAAAAGAACATTGTAAGGTATATTACTACCAAGCACAATAGATGGCATGCGATTTATCGGAAAACAAGCCATAGAGATAGCATCAGCCTAGAACTATTTAGGAACCTTCATTTGGAACAAAAGCGTCCAAGTTGTCTCAAGAAGATGCCTATACTTCATCTCAGCAATTCCATTTTGAGAAGGTGCATATACCTATAAAGACTAATGTAGTATACCACGTTGTCTCGTGTAGGACCAAAAATAACTCTGACATATATTCTTTAGCATTACCACTCCTTAGAATACACACCAAATCATTGAATTGAGTTTTAACTTCAGTATGGAAGGCAGAAAAGTGAGTAAACACTTCAAAACGGCTCTTTATAAAGTAAATATATGTCATTCGAGAAAAATTATCTACGAAAGTGAAAAAATACTTATGCCCAATTTTGAAAACAACAGCCCATGGTCCCCAAATATTAGAATGAACTAGCTCAAAAACTGACTCAATTCGCTTATTAACCCTTGAGTCTAACAAGATGCGATGGCGTTTCGCAAATCGACATGACTCACAATTTGGATTACCCGTCATGTGATTTGTAGCACCTGAATCAATTATCCATTTATTTGATGAGGTGATAACACATGTTTTACCCGACTCGGCAAAAGCAGTAACTGAAGAAGATTACTTACTTGATTTCTGACATTGAAGGAATTCCATAAACTCATCTGAACCAAGATTGTCGGACTAGGAGATGTAGCCATATTAGCCGTCATTTTTTTCCCTTTTTTCTTTAACTATTCAAACAGAAACCAGCAAAACCCAAGTTGCCACACCAATAAGGGTAGTCCACAAAATCAGTAAACAAAAAGGGAACTTAAACAAATCTAACCACGACCTGAACTTTACACAAACAAAGTTACCCCACGGATTATAGAATCAAAAGTTTACACAATGAATTAGAGGAGTTCTAACTGATATAATCGAAAAGTTCCACCAAGAATTATTTAATTAGAACACTCAATGGTTCAAACTAATGGAAGATGAACCAGCAAAACTCCAATGAAAAGATACCCCAACATATCTCCAAAAGATCAAGTAACAAAATCTCTTGTATAATCCGATCACCAAAATACTTTTCACTTGAATAAAGCTCAACAAGCCACAGATTCACAAAGGAGAAATTTACCAAGAATATGGAATCCTCAACAGTAATCAGCAATGTTGTCAAAAGCGCGCTTAAGTCCTGAAGCGAGGCTCAAAACATGTTGAGCGCTTCGCCTCACTTTAGGGAGGTTTTAATTTCACATTAAGGCACTAGGGCATATTTTTCCTAGCCAGTGAGTGTAATCTTGAAAAGATGATACTAAACAATTGATATTTCATTTTATCATAATTCTTTTTCAATTTTTTTGTCTTTATATTTGTTATTCATGCTTATAATTATTGGTCTTCGACTACGTATATATATACTTTTACTTTTTCTCCATTTGCACCTTTTTTCATTAAAGCTCACGCTTTATTTGCTCTTTGCGCTTAAAGCCCCTATGGACCTTAGAGCTTTTTTACGCTTTTCACATTTGATATCACTGACAATCAGACACCAAATCAGCAAATGGAAAGTCAAAAAATGATTTTGACCAAAGAAAACAAAGTTGACAAAACCTGAAATACTTTGAAATCTACCCAACCGACATCTGATGAACAAGAGCCCACAAAATTCTAACCAGAAATGTCGAGGCGATGTCAGAAATATAACCTAGAAGTGATTTCGACGGTACACGTGTCTCCACATGCCGCTTACATAGATGCTACCCGAAATTATTCACCGGCGCGTGAGATTCATGCGCGTCCCTGCCAGCCGTCGTATTATGAAGTATTGTAGATCACGGTGACGTGTTGAAATCCCAAGTCCCTTGTACTTCCCTGGTAACAGACCAATTCTGTCACTTACCCAAGTCGACTTTCGGCGAACTTTCTGAACCAACAGCGGTGAATCAAATGTCTCTGCTATGATACCATCTAAAATATAGAGACAATGGAGAAATCTATATATATATATATATATATATATATATATATATATATATATGTATTATTCCAGGAAGTAACAAGTATATTTGCAAGTACATAGATCACTAACTATAGAAAGAATAAAAAGGGAAATCCTACAAATCTGTTGTGAATTCCTATAATTCTACTAGCTATATACATGACATGAGAGTATGTTTACATTTATGTCTACATTCATTATGTAACAAATAATAAAGAGAAAGAGAGACAGACCTCTTGCTTGAGCTGGTTACCCCCAAGGTCAAGCTCAACTATGCTATTAAATACAGAAACTTCTACATTTAATTTGACAATGCAGTCAGGTGTCAAGCCACAAGATGATACGTCAAGCTTCAGTTCTTGACTTACTGTGGACAATGACTGCATCAATCTTAACATTCCATCCTGCAGAGATATCCCAGTGTTATCAATTCAATTGTGATTAAAGAAAAAAAGACAGCATGGTGCACAAGGTATCCTGTGATCACGCAGGGTTCGGGGAATGGCCGCACAAACGGGTGTTATGTAAGCAGCCTACCCTAACACAAGCATGAGTGGCAGATTCCAAGACTGAACCCATGACTATACATCACATGGAGACAACTTCATCATTGTTCCAAGGCTCCCCTTCATTTTAATTAAACACCACATAAATATTTTAAATAGAAAAAAAGGAAGAAAGAGGATAAGCTGCTTACCGGTCCTATACTAGTGCTTCCAAGCAGTAAACCAGACAAGCTAGAGCTCTTGAAAAGTTGGCAAAGACTCTCTATTACAGGCTTGCTTAGCTTTATTCCCTTGAAACTAAGCTCTTGAAAACTACAACAGGAAATGCTAGATCATGCACTTCGAAATACTGGGACCAGTCTAGAACTTTTACTATGTAAAAAGAGGAGAAAACAATTCAAGGAAGTTCAAGGACTTGCCTCTTTAAGTTGGTAAGTGTAGCCAAAAGATTTATCACGGCATTTGCAGCTATTGGGTGGTTGTGTCCTATACAATGAAAGATTGAGACAAATTAATAATGCATCAAAAAGGAAACATTCCTGAAAACTATCATTCAGATGTCAGTTATAAGTACCTAAAGAAAGATGTGTAACCGCTGATCCAGGAGTCAGTGAGTCAGCAACCTTTTGAATAGTTCTGGATGTGATTGAACATTGCTCAATGTTTAAACTATAAAGAGCTGCAGAAGAAGAGCTATGTGAGAATAAGTTGAAGAACATTGCAACTGGAAGAGCCTGTCATGAGCCGCTAAATAAGGAGCATACTCGATATCTTGCCAGCTTTAAGCTAACCAAGCACTAAATCCAATTCATGCAGAATGGGAAGCTATAGCATACTCACTTATAAAAAGCAACTAGAAGATAGCTTGAATTTTTCTTAATATAAAAGAGCGAGAAACTACATACCTTTGCAATTCTGCAAGATAGTTGAAAGATATGATGCACATGCATCAGTTAGACGGTTCCCAGATATGTTGAGTACTTCCAATCGGGCGTATAGAACATGGCATTCACAAATCTGTAAATAAGTACAATCAGATAGGACTTTCTACTGGAGCAACTCAGAAGGTTTTGTATTTCATTAGCTCGACTGCAAACAAGAGAAAAGATCACAAAACCATGGTATGTTGATGAACTAAAATCATGAGTAACTTTACTATGTCTCACTTAGGATACTATTAAGTTAACTGAGGTTCATAACCATTGATAAAGCAGAAGTGCCCTACCTGAGTTCCAAATTTATCTAGAGAACAGTCATTATCAGCATCAGATATTTTTTCTGCCATTTGAGGCATAAAAGACCATACATCTACTACCTTGGAGTTTCTCATGAGAGATAATTCAGAGTTGGTATCCAAATTCTGAAATTCTATAAATGATTCAGGATTGATTTTATGCTAAATGTCATGTCTCAATAACAGATCACGGCGAAGAATATTTCATTTTAAATCTTGGCAATTATCTTCTGGAAAGTGGAATGCTTCATCAAAGTTTTAATGCAGATACCAGAATGGAATAACTACAAAAGAAAATAAACACCTTCCCGAGGTAGCTCGATCAGTCACGAACTAGTAATGTTCCAAAGCAGTTATCGGAGGACGCTATCTTAACAGCAATTTACCAAATCACTAAATCCCTCAAGAAACTAGAGATTTGATTCACCAGGCCAGGTGTTCTCTAAAAGTTTTTTCCCAAATTCGAGTCTTACTAATAATACTCTAAAAGCACTCAGATATTTTGCTATTTTCATGTTCACTCTCATTAAGGAAGTAAATTCAACCCAACATCAGTCAAATGTCTTTTCCTGAATTATTTCCCCTCCAAAAGGACTACAAAAGTACAAATATTGCTCTCCTTACACACAAAACATCTGCAAACCATGGTTTTAACATTCATTAAGAATGTACTTTAATCTCAAAACTCATCCATGGAGAGAAGTCATTGTGCCGAGAAAAATATCAAATTTTGGATTCCCATCGCTCTTGTGACCAAACCACTCCAACAATTCTCTACGTCTGAGGATCAAACCACGTCTCAAACTGTGCACACTAGCCTCTGTAACTACTCTCAGAACAAGGAACCTAAAGTCTGCTCAAGACATCAGAAGGATCCTAAGTCGATGCAATACACATTTCCTCAGCCTTGCCATGACAAGATCCAGAGCAACTATGAGGGAGGATATCAAAGTAACACATATTCTTGTGCCGCTACAAATAAATTATTTAATTAATGATCTTCATACTCCTAATGCACAAGCAAAGGAAACCAACCTGTGATTAGTTAATTGATGGAGAACATCAAGATGCAACGTAAAAATATTGTTAGCTGAAGATGACTCCAGAAAAGGGGAACCAATAGAATCATAGAGATTTTCTCAAATGATGATTGGCTAGATCACTAATAGATAGGAAACCAACTTCTGGATATTACTTTTAATAAGTAGGTGAAATCATGTACCATAAAGAAGTAAGAAGCAATCAGTTGTTGCACGAAGCAATGGAGAACATGAGTTTCAAGCTTCATGGAAAATGAAAAGGAATGCGGATAATTGGTATTTGTATATTATTTGGTTCCCGTATTTTGTAGGAATCAGTTTTGATTATGTCTGATTTAGCTTAGATTTAGCATTTCCTTCTTTTATTTTGTCGAGTATCAAGGAGCCAACAAACGGTATGCACTATGCTGTTTCCTCAGAAAACAAATTTCAAGAAGTAATAACTGAAAGAGGTTAGAATCTTTAGGATATTTTTTATTCAATATATACACTACAGTACTTTATTTGGATCTGACCAATATCAGACGAAAGTAGCTGATATGGAACAGCATAAGAGAAAACAGAAAACAAAATCCTCTTATTGATTGTACGAAAAAGTTGAGAAATTATACCTTCCTTTAATCAGCTTATCATGTGATTAACACATTATCCTAATCTCTGTAACATGTAAGAAAAATGCTTGTTGGAAGTTTGCCTAGAAGTAGGCGAGCTTTAAAATGTCAAACTCTTCTGATATGTTCATGGAGTTGGAAGTTAGTATTTCAAGCTACAGAACAACAACATCAATAACAACAACAACGGTCAGTATAATCCTACACGTAGGGTCTGGGGAAAGTAATATGTACGTAGACCTTACCCCTACCCCGAAGAGCAGAGAGGTTGTTTCAAGAGATCCTCGGCTCAAGAAAGTAACAAGAGACGATATATTAGTACTATCGATAGGCCCATAATAAAATAACATAAAATAACATAACATAAAATAACAAAATATGGAAAATAAGAAAAAGATGGAAGGTATAATAATACCCAGCAGATAAAGCCCTGCATCAGTAACTGACCAGTAGCATCCTAAGACTAACCCCTAATTGGCTAGTCTTATTGCGTTGTAGAAATATTCACAACTTCCCTCTAACCTACAACCTTAATGCTCGACCTCCACAATTCTCTATTAAGGGACATGTCCTTAGTAATCCTAAGTCGCGCAATGTCCTGCCTAATCACCTCTCCCCAATACTTCTTAGGTTCTAGACTTGAATAACCAGCAAATGCTACATTAACCACTGCCCTCAAAGCATGATATTTCCAGCATGGACATGGCTATGCTGTGCATAATTCATGAGTACAGTGTTCATCACATTTAAGGAAGAGGCAAAGAAAAGTCATATTGCATAGTTCTCAGAATTATTTAGTAAACCTGGAACAAAGCGGTTGAACCAAGTCGATTGCAGTGCAAATCCAAGGTCAAACCACCATAATTTTGCCCTGATGAGGTGAATACTCTCTTAAGCTTCTCCATTGTTCCATTTCCTGGTACATTGCCAAGATTAGGAAAAGGAATAGCAAAAAGGTTAACTAATATTTCACAGAAATGAAAAGTTAATGGCTAAGAATCAAGCTATTTGATAACGTAAAAAGCAAGGTGGAATGTGCACATTTCTGGAAGCAATATGAAGAATGATATTGACACATGATTGTTACCTAACAGATTGTGAGAAAGGTCTAAGACAGCAAAAGTTTTGTGTACATATAGGGCATTGATTAATGGTGCCACTGATATATCTTGCAGTTCGCAGTCAGACACCACGATTTCATCCTCCGATACCTGGTAAACATATATTAAAAGACTTGTTAGTGAATTTCAACACTCCACAAAAGCTATGAGGTCATAGAAACAAATGCTAAGATATTGTAGGAAATGTTTTGAGAACTTTATCTTACCTCTTGATTGTACAGCATCTTAAGAACCTTCAAGATCGGTGGCTGAGACAGCTCCTCGCAGCAATCAATATACAGTTTCATGAGATGTTTTGGAACCCATACTGCTGATGACAAAGTTGAAGCCTTATAATATTGGGGATATAATTGTAAATGTCATGGCTTTGCATATTTCAAAATCTGAAAGTAGTCAACAAGTAGCTTTTCTAACCAACTATCAACCAGACATCATCAACAAGGGGTGAAAGAAAAAAATTTCCTGATAGATCCACGGTGATGCCCCCCCCCCCCCCCCCCAAAAAAAATCACCATCAACTAGACAAATAAGTCTTCTCCAATAAGATCAACTAGACAAATAAGTCTTCTCCAATAAGATCATCAGTTACTTCCTCCATGTGTGTTCTCCCTAAATTCTTGACTAGAAATACCACTTCTTCACCACTTTCCCCAAATTTCATCTATAAAATCATTTTTGTATCCTCAAGCACTTTTGCATTCACAGCTTTAGAGAATTATAAACACATTAAGAGTTCACTCCGTGGACGAGGAGGAATCTACTAATGATTCGAAAAGTAGCAAATAAGATACACATAAAACCAAAATAAGAGACATGATTATATGAATATACGAGTAATGAACAAATTGGAAGAAACATACCATCAATTGAAACGTCAATGCATGCCTTTCCAGCCATATTATCATTTAAGATACTAACAGCTTCCAATGATTCTATAACTCTTCCATCATGCATCATATGCTGGATGACTGGCACTAGGCCTATAAAGGAACTAACGCATCAGCCGATTGACATATGATGCCAAGACAATTAACTAACAAACCTATCTAGAGAATGTCTGCATTTCACGGTATTTTTATATGAATACATTATAAAAAAGAAAAAGATACAAAATATCTTTTTGTGGAATCGTAACAGAAGAAAGAAAGAACAGCTCTTTCTGTAACACATTATCAACCTTTACCAAAACTTTTTT
Source organism: Nicotiana benthamiana (assembly GCA_034376525.1). Classification (NCBI taxonomy): domain Eukaryota; kingdom Viridiplantae; phylum Streptophyta; class Magnoliopsida; order Solanales; family Solanaceae; genus Nicotiana; species Nicotiana benthamiana. The sequence goes on along the minus strand of CM067327.1, from coordinate 117,974,240 downwards.
GATAACAAAGTATATCACAATCCTGCTTCTTTGCTGCTCTGTTTTCTCTTAATGATAACGGAGTAGCTGCAGCAGTAGTGGTAAAAACAATAATAAAGCTCAACATAATAAAGATTTTTGGATGCCTTAATGTTGTAATTAAAATGCTCAGAATTGGAAAGCACCATAATATTCATGAGTTGCACTGGCTATGCCTTTTTGTTCTTTAATGAATAGTTGAATAATGGCTAATGCCTCATTAAAAGTAATTAAAACAACAATTTGAGAAGGTGACACTAACTTCAAGGAAATTTAATGCCTACCTTTAGATCTCTCCTCAGCTGGGAGCTGTAAATAGTATAAGCATGCTACCTCAACCTTCATCTGCTCCAAGTTGAGCAACATTCCAGCATTACCTGAACCCCAGTTTACATGTACAACATTGTTGCTAATTCTGAAGAGGATATGTTGCTGCAGTTAACACATCAAGCAAGAGATATTGTCAATACTGCAGTGTATAACAGTATTGCAATGAAGATAATAATGCTTGGCAATGTCTCCTACAACGAACCAAAAAGATCCAACAATGTACACATGATTGGTCAACAGCCAAATTATCTTATTGTATATTATTATGGATAAAAAGTTTGATTTATTACTAATTCTTGGTGAAAACAGAAACATATCAATTGACCTTGGATTTAACTTCTTGCATTAACACAAGTAGCCAGTAACATAATATCTTGAGGCTTAATTTACACTCACACAATGTTCACTACAGGCATGCAGAGTGAGATCGGAAATAATGTCATTGCCAGAAACATATGCATCCAATTTTCTGCCACAACCTCCAAAGCTAAACTTTGGAGCAGAGCTTTTTGTGATTGAATATGTGAAATCCTTGTCATCCCGTGAACCTAACTCAGGAGTCCTAGATTTGTCGGAGCAAGTACTTCCTTCAAGGTTGACAGGGGTACAAGCACTGACAACACATCGTGACCCAACTGGTGAAACATCCTGCCAGACAAGGATAGAGATCTTAGCAATCAACTTTCTTGTTAATAATAGGTAATCAAATTATCCAAAAGGAAAATCTCTTCAAATTCTGTTCAACAGTTGGAATACCTTCGATCCATGAGATGGACTACACCGATAGTTTGTGTCTTTAACTGCAAATTTACCGAAATACTGGTCAGTGGTCAGTGTTCTATTTCTTTCATGAAATAAGCTTACTGTTAGCTGCAGACTAACTCACGCTGATCAGAAGAAGCAACATTTTCTACAGAACACTTGTGGGAGGTTCTTCTTGAGCAATCACCCATTTCACCCTCAAGAGGAGTAGAAATTATCCTGCTGGAGCTGTATACATCTTCATTGTCGCCTTCATCATCAGAGAGAACAAGACGGACACGCTTACGACCAACTGCTTGACCACCAGCAGGTCTCGACATGCTCGGAGACGAAGAATTGGGTAGCTCAGTAGATGCAATAGTTGTTTCTACATGAGCTGACTTCAGCTTAGCTAGATTTCTTTTGGGACGGACTAGCGATATCAAAGGCATATCCTCGTTGAGTTCATCTTCGGTGCCCTGAGATTTTGATATCTTGAAACCCAATTTAGCAGTCTTTGGTGATATGCTAACATATGAAGTGATTGGTGACTGGCTGCCAACTTCTGTTTCACTTTCAGAACAGCAGTCCCCCTCAACATATTGTGCTTCAAGATCTCCAACTTTTGACTTCTTCAATTTGTCAATTGACAACTGTAGCCTCCTGTACTGTTTCATCCTTATTACTAACAAAGCAATATCTATAAAAAAAACCCTGATATTCAACATAAAGACTATGCGCAAGACAAAAAACATCTAGATGTTACTTCAGTGACATATTACGGATGGACCAAAATCCAAGGACTTCGTAAGTAAAAGCATTTTACCTGGCCTCTTCCACATTATCGAACCTGATCATCTGGCTATAGTGCATATTTTCTAGAGCAGACAACTGAATTGAGGGCTTTTTTGCCTGAGTAGCAATCCTGCAAAATGATAATATGGTTGGTAGATAATAAAAGGACCAATAATGATAAATTATGTTGCTAAAACATTTTTGTTCAAGAATCCTTAGCTTTCCTCTTACATCTTTTCGTTTTGTCTGTTTCTCAAACCAAGCTGCTTGTATGCCATCAAGTCAGCAAACAGAAATGGAGAACGAGGAAAAGACATATTGTCCGTAGAAATTTTAACATGCCAACATATTGTCCCTCGCTAGACCTCACTTGTGAGATTTCACTGAGCATGTTGTTATTGTTATTGTTGTTGTAGTTTGACTAGGGAGATATTAAGAATAAAGTTGAAATTTGTGAAGTCTCATATTGGTTGGGGGAATGGGTTGTGGTCTCCTTATATGGACTTGGCAATTGTCGCATCATGAGCTAGCTTTCGGGGTTGAGTTAGGCCTAAGCGCCATATCTTCGTATGCCATCAAAGCCAAACCCATCGATCTTGATTGTTGTGTTATGCAATATTGGGCCCCCATGTTAATGTTATCCATACTCCAGTTCCACTCCTGGGCATGTGCGAGAGTGTCAAGTCCCACATTGCTTGAGCGAGTTGGTTGAGGTCTGCTTATATGGACTTGGGTATTACTCCCATCATGAGCTAGTTTTGAGGTTGAGTTAAGGCCCTAGGCCATATCTTCATAAAATTAAATGGTAGTTTAAAAAGGAAGTGGGGCTAAAGGTTTGAGATCTTTTAGGGATGAAAAAAGTGCACATAACTTTTGAAGAAGTAAAATATTAACATAGGAATTTATAGCGGGGGAAAGAGATTACTATTTAAGACACTATTGGGAGACGCGTTGAGAAGGAAATTCAGATATTCTCATTGGGACAGTGGAGTTAAATAAATGAACAGAATATAAGAGCTACTTCATGGTTGCACCATTTTCGTTGTGTGACCATGTTGATACACGAAAGAAGTGCACGAGAGAGAGAAAGAGAGAGAGAGAGAGAGAGAGAGAGAGAGAGAGAGAGATTTTACTGAGGAAGTACATTGACAACACGAATTATCAAGGTTTAGACAACATAGAACCCCACCCACATGAGAGATTTAGTTCCAGTCGGGCGACTATACTCTTGCAGATTTGCAGCCAAGCACATTTGACTTGTATGCTGGATACCACTCATTTAGCATAAGATTGCGATAGTAACAATAAATATAAGCACCTGTAACCCTCTTCAAAAGCCGCCAAAGCACCTCCCCAATTACCATTAGAATCCAGTATGTTTCCAATATTGATCTTTGCTAGTGCTTGTCCCTGAAATCAATATAAATGTTGTTAAAGAAGAGATTACGAATATCCAAAGAGAGATATAAATTAGTCAATTTGTGCAGATATCCAGTTTCCAACAAGTCCTAAGCACACAGCCCAATACAGTCATAGTATCTCAGGCTCCTTTCATCCATAACAATGAATGTGAATGTGTGGATATGATGTTAAGCATGACAAGATTACCTCCAAATTTCCAATTGCTCTGTATGTGTCCAAGCTCTTGTTGTACCATTTAAGAGCTTTCTCAAACTCCCTAAGCTTCTGGTATGATTCTCCAATGGCTAGAAATGAGTCACTTAATTTCTCTTTGTCCCAGAGCTCGCTTGCTATTTGCTTCTTCTTTTTGGCATATGTATGATGCTAACCAAAAGAATCAAGGTACCAAATTACACAACTCCCAATTGTTAGATGAATCAGACAATGACGCGGAAGAGAAAAAGCTATTGTGTCGCAATTCTATCATTAAGAGGCTCCTTTGATTAACCCCATCCACTCAAATTATAAAATATTAAAAAAGAAGTAGCACAAGAAAAGAGGTATAAGGGTTCCGTGCATGTGTAGGAATTCTTAGCTCCACGCTTTAAACCATGTGGATGCCAATTTATTTTTAAACCATTACAAAAAAAATTAGAAGTTTTACTGAGGTTCACAAAAAGAGTCAGTCAAGAACACAAATGGAGCTTCCACATCAAACATCAATTCCTGAATACAACCGCAATCTGTTGAGGCAGATAAAAAGTTACTGCTTGGGAATTTGGAGTTTAAATCAGCTTCTTTCGGCCAAACAAGAAAGAAAAAGAAATTGAAATGGCTGCCACTGACTAATCTCCCTGAGAAATTGATTGAGCATCTGGATATCCGTGCGAAAAAAGGATTAATGGAGTAGAGGAGGTACAGATTGACACAAGCTCATGCAAAAGACCCCATATTTGTTGCAGAGACAGAGCCAGGTTTAAAAGCATGATGTGGATGATGAAAACAAATCATGGAAGTATGTTAGCAGGCTAACTGGTAGTTTTGGACTAAAGCAAGAACGCATAAAGAGAAATACATACTTACTTTTAGCCATGCAAAGATTGCACTTGATTTCTCAATTAGATGATCAAGGGATGAATTTTGTTGCAGCAGGCACTTCCTCTCACCCTCTGTTCCTCTAGCAATTTCCATTTCCCTAGCAAGCTTTTTGAGATTTTGTTCTTCTTTTTTTATCTCATCCATTACCCTGCATGCTTCTTTAATTATTTCAATGTTTTGATTGGCTTGACAAATCAAAGCATCTTCATCTTCCATGGACTTGGCCAGCCTTAGAGCCCATTCATAACATTTCATGGCCTCACCATACTTTTGAACCCTGTAATGCAACTCCCCAAGATTTATATATCCCTTTGCCTCCCCTTGACAGTGGCCTATCCTATGACAAATAAGAATATCTTTCTCAATATGTTCTCGTGCTTTATTCCATTTTCTTAGCTCAGTGTAGACGTTTCCAAGGTTATGATGGAGCCTGCTGCGGCCGTCATCATCCTCACATACTTCTTCTTCATCACAGATTTCTAATCCTTCACGGAGAACTTTTTCAGCTTCCTCCAAATTATCAAGATCAACTTCAAGCATACCAATGTTGTTGTAGGCATCAATGTATTCCTTCACAAAAGAATGTTTGCTGGATCGTAAATTCCTCTTGAGTGTTTTAGCAAGAGCCAGTGCCAATTTGAAATACTTTCTAGCGTTTCGAACTGAGTCATGGTCATCCTCCGACTTCAGAAAAATTTCATGGTATGTTCTTCCTAGTTGAGTGCTGGCTCTTTGCTGCTCAACAAGGTCATTTTCATCCTTGGCAAGTTCTAAATGCTTTTTCTGTAAAATACAAACCACAAGTATTGATAACCAACAAATGAAACACTTGCACTGCAAACACCAAAACTGTTGGAAAGATAATGTTTTATGTCACTGGTAATATAAACCCAAAAAAAAAGATTTTTCTTAAAAGAATAGGGGGTAAAAGGTCAAGATTAGAAGAAAAAAATTAGACTTTTCCTTTTCTAGGAAAATATATATAAATGGTTGTAACAACACTTAGTTTAGCTTGATCACAGCACGAAGAAGTAAAACACTCAATCAGGACGAGCTAATTTCAGTCTAGACTTATCTTTCTCATGAAACGTGTTAGGTCCGGAATTTTCCATCCAAATAACAGAATTATGAGAGTGCGCATAAGGGGTTCACCAAATATGAATATATCAGATAGACGGGGAGAGAAGTCAGTCCAGCAACCCAAAAGCACGACCAGAACATGATATAACTAATCAGCACTAATTATATGTCTTTCATATGGCTAACATATTGTTTATGTAGGTAGTTATTCTAAAATTCAAACTCCTTGATATCACCAATCACTCAATATTCAGGAAACAAGAAAATAATCCCTTGCTCAATAACCAATTATATAAAATAGGAAGAAAAAAACAGATTAGAGCAGAAGCCCACCAAAACATCGTTAGCAATACAAACTATAATGTTGCAAATGTACAAATCATTAAAGCATAATGCACCAACATATGATGCAACTTTTACATTCAAGAGCTAGAGAAGTTCCCATGCACAATAAAACTAAAGCAAATGCCACAAATTTTTTTCTTTTCAATAGATATTGATGCAAACTGACACGCTCTACCGCACTTTAAAAAATGAATATAGTAACATAAAAGCTGGACTGAAACACATATAGGATTTAAACCTAAAACCAACTATGTAACCTTCACCCTTAGCTCGGGTCTCAGTATCTATGGCCTTTATTCTCAGCTTTGAATTGTGTTTATCAACTCATCTAGAGAAATAATCATTTATGCCTTTAACATTTCATCCCCAGGTTCTAAGGAGCATAAAGAAGGAGAAATGGAAGCAATTCAAAAAAGAGGTAGCTGCACCTATTCTGGAAGCAGTCATCTACCACACTTGGAAAGCTAGGAATTGGAAAAATTTTAGAGGAACAAATCTAAATACTGAGGTTATAATTGTACAGATTAAAAAAGAAGTAATAGATAGGCTGGAAGTAAGTAGGAACTCCAGGAAAGCAAGGAAATGTAGAGGTTTTTTGCAGGCAATAGTTGTGTAGTTCAGATATGTTGAGGCCATTAGTCACAGGTTCTTGTGAGGAGGTGCTCCTTAGTTTGTAACTGCTTGATTGATATCTATGGTAATTCACAATGTTGCCAAAAGACATTTCATCCCCAACAACCCAAATATCATTTTGTGGCCTGCAGCTGATACATTTGTTTCTAATTAGTAGGAGTCCCCAAAGCAAACAATTAGACAACTAGGTGGATAATCAAGCTTGGTGCTGTTTTTTAATAACAAAAATACATTGTTTTATAATTAGTTTAAAGTTTAACTTTATGCGCAGTTAAAATACTTGCGGACTCAGCTCATTCCAAATTCAACTACAGGTAATTGTCTATGTGGGTCAATTGGTTTTTGTGGCCCATTGCAATATTTTTTAAGTTTTATATCAAGTCTCCCAAGACATGAATTGAGCGTAACCGGAGAAGTGAGGATTCATAAAGCCGACGCCAACTTGTTTTAAACTGAGGCATAGTTTTGTTGTCATTGTATGCTATCAAATTTCTCAGGAGATCTTTATTTTTACACATAATATATTTGAAAATAAAACTTAAATATGTGCATGGCCATTTGCTTCCATTTCAACTATAAAAGGTTATGTTCAACTAGGGGGCGGAGCTAGTATGTTACGGGCTTGCCTGCACCCAACAACTTTGATCTAGACCTTGTATTTGTCTTAGAAAGTCATTGGATAGGTACAAATTATTAACTTAGAACCAAGTAACTAAAAAACTAAATCTCGAACCCATAAGCTTCAAATACTGGTCCACCTTCGTGACAGTTCAACCATTTCCTCAATAAATTAGGTAAGCCAAAATATATGCTAGTAAACTTGCTACAACCAGCTAAACTAGACTGTTAAATTTCTTATACTGTTTATATATACATATATAATTTTTAAAAGTGTCATTTAATTAGTCCTTGTTTTTACCTGAAAAGTGAGGGCGTGTTTGTAGTCTTGAATGCGGAGATAGACTTCGCCAAGGGATTGACAGGACGGAAGAAGCTGCTTTTCGGACAAGTACTTTAGGGAGATTTCATAGTCGATTCGAAGCCAACGAAGCGCCTCTATGTACTCTCCTCGGTTCTTGAGGATATCGCCTACCACATTTGCCCATTTCGCCTCCTCCGAACGGTTCCCTTCTACTTTCGCGCTATTGTATGCCCTCTTAGCTGCTGTCAGCTGGTTCTGTGTATCGCTCTTACCCATTTGATTGATGATATGTTGATGTGATTATTTTGGGAATTTTAGTTGAAATTGGATTTGGAGGTTTTAGGGCTTTTTTGCTTTGTTCTATCTTCTCCGAGCTCTTTTCACTGTAATGGCGGAGTATTGAGATGTTTTTTTGGTGTATTTTCAAATGTTAAAAGGGCTTGGAATTGGTGTTCGCGCCAAAATGTCTCTGTTTTGGGCTTTCTTGTGGAACTCACGACAGATCTCTTGAGCTACAACTACCAGATTCGGCGACTTAATTAAGAAAAAAATTGATAAGTGTTATGAATAGAATTGTATTTAGAATGAATATTTATTTTGTAGAGAATTTTATTTTATTGCTAAGTTATTTTTTTCCTATAAAAAGAGGGGTCTTATCATATTGTAAATCATTTAATTCTATCTTCCTACTTTTCTCTGTAATATTGTTCTACTTCTTTTATTGTTTATAACATGTTATCACCATGAGACTCTAACCAATTGAGTACAAGTTTCGGGATTGAGCATAATGATTATTAATAGTTTTATGAACTTCCTTCATGATTGAATTTTGGATTCCAGGTAAGTATTTTACCGTATTTTTTTCTTTTATTCTATACTTTGATTTTATATACAAGCAAAGACAACAAAGTTTGATTATAACTCTAATGGAGTTTGAAAGATATTATAACCACCCAAAGTGGTAAAATTTGTGTGCATTTGCATGATCAAATTAATGTATGATTGTGGGCAAAGAATTGAAACGCATCCCATTGAATTTGCTTCATTCACATCCCCTTTAGAGAATGTGATAGCAGCATGTGATAAGTCTGAAAGAAGACAAAAATTATTATCGTGAAGGTATCAATGGATGTGGACGTGGAAATAGACGAAATTATAATCGTCATTATTGTGATAATGAGAATAATAAGAATTCTTAAAATAATCCTTCACTATATGAAAGTAATAGTGATTATTGTTTTTGTTTGTGTTTTTGTTGTTCCTTTCCTTTACTGAGCCGAGGGTCGATTGGAAACAGTCTCTCTGCCCTTTCGGGTAGGGGTAAGGCTGTCTACATATTACCCTCCCCAGACCCCACTTTGTGGGACTATCCTGGGTAGTTGTTGTTGTTGTTGTTATATGAAAGTAATATTTGTCATCGATTTTACATGAGATTTTATAAAGCACATATAGATTATTATGGTCCATTTATGATGTGAATGTGATAACATCTTATTTATGAATACATATTTATTTTTGGAAGAACATAAACGTGCTGGTGGTAGTGAATATACCACACTCACCGCTAGAAGGAGGTTTGAGATGATATAAGAAGATAATGTCATTATTATGGCATGAATGGTCATTGGTCACGAACCTATTGTACGCCAAAATATTTTGGTAATATGATTATTAAAAAAGAACATTAATGCAAGAAACATATCTTGTATATAATTTTGACCATAACCATAATGGTATAACTTTCTCTTTAAAAGAGATATTCATCACATGGATGTTGATGAATTTGTGGTGATTGAGGGCTCTAGAAGAGCCAATTATTAGTATTTGAAAAAACACAATTGATTGTTAATAAGGTATTTTGTTGTAGTAAGTCTCAGAGAAACTTATTCAGTTTCCAAAGTACGCACGTAAGTGGTTGATTATATTGAGACTATAAAAGAATGAAAGATTTAATATATTCTATTACTACAACTTGTAGCGGGATAATATGTATGTGAAAAGTTGTCACATTTATTCTCCAGTTTGTACTACATAAATAAAAGACACCACATTAAAGTGGATGTTTATTGATATAAAAACCCATATCATAAACGTGGAGTTTATTGATAATTGCACATGTCATGGTGTAAACCTGAACTTTATCAATGTTGATAATTTATTCAGTTGGCATAATTGGTTTAGCCATATCAATTTAAGTATGATGTGCAAAAATAATAGACAATTCACATGGGTAAATATTAAAGGAACTAGAAAGTTGTTTATGGATTCTCTTATATTGCTTGTTCTCGTTAATTAATAAATCAACTAAAATTGGGATCGAATATCATGAATGCTGGAAATATTAAAGGTGGATATGAGCTCATTCACCTGTCATGTATACCATATAAGATTCATCTATGAGATGGTTACATGTGTAATTATTACTAATCCGTAACATGGTGTTTGTGTGGTAACTTGCTCAATAATTTGATTTAGAGCATAATCTCTAGATTCTTTTATTCAAGATAGTTCATCTTGATAAGTTGGTTTATATCACAGTTAGTTTAGCAAAATAATTTATTGAGTGACTCCACTTAATAGCTAAACAATTGCTTATGAGAAAAAAGTAATCCATATCAATTTGATATACGTTATATATCAAAGTATATTATTTTCTCCCCTCACAAGTGGTTCAGGGTCAGGAACCAAATAATTCCATCTTATTTGTATTGATGCGCGGTGTATATTTTCATTAACACCATAAAGTACAAAGATGGGTTCTCAAAGTTGATGACACAAGTTAGTTTTTCTAACATAAGGATGAGGCATGATAAACAATTGAGAAAAAGTTATGTGGAATAAATTATCATTTGTATATCTAGATCCTCGAATAAAACAATATGAACTTGAAGTTCATAAAAAGGATAATTAATTTGCAATATATTGCAAAGTATACCATATTCATTTGCTTACCCAAAAGAAAGTAACTATATTCTCATTGCAAATGCCCATATTAAGTCCTAGAATGATAAGTTTATTGTACGCTTAAAGCATATAGACAAATCGATTTCAAAAAATAATTCTTGATAAAAAAGATGAGCAAATGATTAAATTGATCATAATAAGGAGGCAAGTGATCTAGAAGATCACATGACATAGTACTTCATAAAATCTCACGAGAGATTTAGGTACCAGAATATATGAATGAAGAGATCTCTATGTTATGTCTTTATGAAAAATAAGGAGGTTGAAGCCGATATAAAATGTTTATCGACGATATTGATTATAGCGCTAAATAAATATGAGGATCTTAAGTCAAGAGAAACAATTCAAATAGAATTGGTTTAATATGAAAGATATGTAGTTTTTAATATGTAGTTCAAACACTTGAAATTATAAAGTCAATGATACATGCAATCAGTTTTGCATATCTTATTTGTCTAGCATGACATGAAAACTTGATACAAATCTAAATTCGATTTATATGACTTATATGACTTAACTTATATGACAATCCATGAAGGATTTAAGTTGCTTGAAGCATATACAATTCTTGATCTTGAAGTATCACTTTCTCAATAAATTTGTGCACAAATGTGTCTTGCTATAACTATAAGCATGATAATATGATAGCAATAGTTTTCACCTCTATGTGAAGATATTGAACTGACGATTCCAACAAGATCATATAAAGACAATACATCTATCAGGAATGCTGATTTCAAGGTGAAACAAATTCGTTCAAGAGATCATTTGAATATGGTGCATAAGATTAGATTGTAAATGCTTAAAGATGCGAGTTGATGCTCTCATCAATGGGAATTAATGTGCATTGCGCTCTTTTTTCCTTACAAGATTTTGTCCCACTGAGTTTTTCTTGCAAGGTTATTAACGAGGCAACAAAAAGGCGTATTATTAGATATGTGTACTCTTTTTACTTTTCTAAAAAAAAAATTCCCATTAGGTTTTATTTTAGTTAAGGTTTTAACGAGGCACATTACTTATTGAGTAGACACTCAAGGGGGAGTGTTATGAATAGAATTCTATTTAGAGTGAATGTCTATCTTGTAGAGAGTTTTGCTTTGTGGCTAAGTTATTTTCCCCTATACATAGAGGGGTCTGGCCCCATTGTAAATCATCCCAAAATTCAATAAAATTCCCTCTCTCTCTTTCTCTGCAATATTGTTCTTTTTCTTTTATTGTTTTATAACAGTAAGTACGATTTATTTAGAGGAACTTATAGAAATAGCTATAGTTCGGAGGCTTCTAATAAGTCACTAGCTATAATTTAGCTAAATATTATTAGATATTATAAGAAAAACCCAAATATGGTGAATGTATGCTCTTCTTCCATGATATTCTCATATGCTTAATGACATATCCAATAACATATTCTAAGACATATTTTCTTCACTTTTTATTCCTCTATAAACGCCTTGTAATAGATAGGAAAAGACACACAATTGAAGAAGAAAATATTTTCTTTCTCTCTATCTCTATTTCTTGTTCATGTTTTACTAAATTGCTTTTATTTCATAACATTTTATCAGTACGAGTCTCTAACCAATTGTGTATATATCTACAAAAATTTTCCTACATCCAGAAAAATTACAATCAGAAGCTTACATATCTATCACGACCCCAGTCCGCCCTTCGTGAACATGTTGTGATGGCACCTAGTTCCTATAACTAGGTAAGCCTAATAATTGCGGAAAAACAACATAGCTTGCGGAATAATTAATTAAAAACTGAATAACTGAAGAAACAGTATGCAAAGGCCACTCGGCATACACAACTCAAAATGCGAAAGTCTACAATATCATCCCAAAACCTGGTAACTCACGGGAACACAAGCTAACGAAAAGTAATACATAGCTCTAAATCCGAATATCTAAAGCAAAAGTATGGAAGAAGTCAAAATACTATAGATAGAGTAAAGAAGGAGACTCTTTAGCTTGCGGACGCTGCAGAAGTACCTCGAGTCTCCGTAGCTCTCATGGCCTCAAGGATAGTGCGCCTGAGATGAAGTACCTGGGTCTGCATATGAAAACATGCACAAAAGAGGCATGAGTACACTACAACGATACTCAGTAAATGCTAAGCCTAACCTCGGTTGAGTAGTGACAAGGAAGCTCAGGGCCCTACTGAGATAAAATATATTAATAAGGCTGACAACAGTATGAAATACACAAACTTAATGGAATATAACTGTGAAGTAAGTCGGGTTACACAAACAACAATCAACACACCAAGGATAAGATAACATAGAGTATAACAGCTCAATATTAGTACCAATTACAAGAATCTCCCAGGATACCGTCCTATAGTCCATTTTCCTATCAATACCAATAAGGAGGATCTCCCAGGATACCGTTATGTAGACAATTTCCATATCAATACCAATAATGAGGATCTTCCAGGATACCATCATGTAGTCCATTTCCATATCAATACCAATAACGAGGATCTCCCAATATACTGTCATGTAGTCCATTTCAATATCAATGAGCAGGGGAATTTATTGAGAATCTAACCCGTAGTCCCGAAGTAAATGTACAGGGGGATCTACTGGGAATCTAACCTGTAGTCCCAAAGTAATTATGCAGGGGGATCTACCGGGATTCTAACCCGTAGTCCCAAAGTAAATGTGCAGGGAGATATACCGGGAATCTAACCCGTAGTTCCAAAGTAAATATGCAGGGAGATATATCGGGAATCTAAACCGTAGTCCCAAAGTAAATATGCAGGGTGATCTACCGGAAATCTAATCCGTAGTCCCAAAGTAAACAAACAAGGAGGGAGGAAGCTACCGGAATCCCACATTCGTAGTCCCAATGAAAATGCACAACCACAATCAGAAGATATTCAGAAGGGAAGTACAAAAAAGACAAGCAACAGGTAGTACTAGTATAACATGTTTCATGTAATACAGTCAAGGCAACTTGAGCAAGTAGGCAAGTTAAATCAACTAGACATGCTTTTTAAATCTCACACAGGTTATAATTGCAAGTAAAATAAAGCAAATACGAAAGAAAACTCAGTTTCAATATCTTAAGTAAAAAACAAATTTTCAACAATTAGCTCAAAACGCGCTCATCACCTCACGTACAAGGCACCCAATTATCAAATAACATATCCTATGGGGAAAGGTCCCCTACACAGGGTTAACAAGCCACTTACCTCAAACCAGTTCAATATCAACTAGAACCCACGACTTTTGCCATTAGTATCCGACTCCAAATGGCCCAATCTATTCATTTCAATTACATCTCGTAATACCATCTCAAGCAACTGCTTATACTATTCAATTTAAAGCTAAGACGTAAATTTAGATAAAATAACAAAAATGTCCCTCGGGACAACGTTGTCAAAACCCGAAATTCAAACTAAAATCTGGTTACTTATCTCCCCCACGAATCCAATTATGTGATTAGTTTTGAAATCGGACCTCAAATTGAGGTCCAACCACCAATCTAGCAAACCCTAGGTCCTACCCAATATACCCAAATTTCCCCATTAAGATCTTCTATTTCACGCTGAAATTATGTTATAAGGTATTAAGGAGCGAAGAAAAAGAGTTAGAAATTACGTACCAATCATTTTGAATAAGAAGAATTGCTTAGAAAATCGCCTCTTATGTTTTGGGTTTTTGAAAAGTGAGAAATAACTGAAAATATTGTGTATTTATATTCTCTGACGCGCCCAACACGGACCACTAAAAAGTACTACGCCCGCACTGGTGGAACTGAAGACTGCTGGCTCTCTAAAGATTGCCACACATACCGCGCAAGGACGACTGTGGCCGTGCAGCATACACCGCAGACCGCGCTAAGGCGGCTGCGGGCATGCTGGAGTCTGCAACTTTTCCTGACCTGTATTATCTGCTGCTTTTAAGTATAAGACCTCCCAGAACATACTCGAAACTCACCCGAGCCCTCCGGGCTCCAAACCACACAACCTCGAGTACACTGTACGAACTCATCCGCGCGATCAGATCGCCAAATAATATCATATACACCGAATCAGCCTCAAAGTTCATGATTCCTTCTCAAAATTTTCATAAAGACATAAAATTCCAATTTCGGGTCCAAAACACGTCAAACGACAGTCGTTCTTACATAAACATACAATCCCGATACCCTAGTCTTCTGATCAAATTTCATTTCCATTTTCCTTAATTATTTATAGAAAATAATTTCGCATAACAAAATCATTTCTCGGACTTGAGACCTCGAAATTTGATTCCGGACATATGCTCAAGTCACATATTTTTCCACGGATCCTCCGGGACCATCGAATTACGGGTCCGGGTCGGTTTACCAAAAATGCTGACCAGAGTAAATTTATTCAATTTAGTATCAAAATTTAGCATTTTACTCACAAAATTCATATTTAAGTTTTCCGGTTACGCGCCCGGATTGTGCACATAAATCAAGGCAACTCGAGAGGAGGTTTTAAGGCCTCGAAAGTACATAACAAAAAATAAATAAGTGATGACCCCATTGGATCGTCACATCCTCCACCACTAAAACAACCGTTCGTCCTCAAACGGACAAAAGAAAGAAGTGCCCGAGTCGGGAAAAAGATGAGGATAACGGCTCCGTATATCTAACTTGGACTCCCATGTCGATGCCTCAGGAGGCTGACCTCTCCATTAGATCCGAACATAAGAAATCTCTTCGACCTCAACTGACGAACCTGCCGGTCTAGGATAGCTACCGGATCCTCCTCATAGGACAAGTCTTTGTCCAACTGGATAGTGATGAAATCTAATACGTGGGCTGGATTGTCGTGATACCTCCGAAGCATGGATACATGAAAGACTGAATGCATGACTGATAAGCTAGGCGGAAATGCGAGTCTATAAACCACGTCTCCCACTCGATCAAGAATCTCAAATGGACCAATGTACCTAGGGCTAAGCTTGCCCTTATTCCCAAATCTCACCACGCCCTTCATAGGCGATACTAGGAGCAATACCTGCTCCCATCATAAATGCTACATCTCGAACCTTGCGGTCTGCATAACTTTTCTGCCTAGAGTGAGCTGAACGAAGCCTATCCTGAATGGTCTTGAACTTGTCGAAGGCCTCCTGAACTAAATCCGTACCTAAAAATCGAGCCTTCCCGGCACAAATCATGCAATCGGTGATTGACACCGTCTACCATATAAAGCCTCATAAGGAGCTATCTGGATGCTCGACTAGTAGCTGTTGTTGTACGCAAACTCCCCTAATGACAAGAACTGATACCAAGACCCTCCAAAATCAATCACATACGCACGGAGCATGTCCTTAAGGATCAGGATCGTTCGCTCGGACTGCCCTTCCATATGGGGGTGAAATGCTGTACTCAACTCCACCCGAGTACCCAACTCCGGTTGCACGGTCTTCCAGAACCGCGATGTAAACTGAGTACCTCTATCTAAAATACTAGAAATTGGAATGCCATGACGACGGACGATCTTCCGGATATAAATAGCCGCCAGCTGCTCCGATGAATAAGTGGTACACACAGGAATGAAGTGAGCGGACTTAGTCAGTCGATCCACAATGACCCAAAAGGCATCAAACTTCTTCAAGGTCTGTGGGAGTCCAAATACAAAATCCATGGTGATGCGCTCTCATTTCCACCCCGGAATCTCTATTACTGGAGCAATCCACCCGATATTTGGTGCTTATACTTCACCTGTTGACAGTTGAGGCATCTAGCTACATATCCAACTATATCCCTCTTCATCCGCCTCCACCAATAGTGCTGCCTCAAGTACCGATACATCTCCGCGGCACCCGGATGAATGGAATACCACGAACTATGGGCCTCTGCTAGAATCAACTCCCATAGCCCATCAACATTGGGCACGCAAACACGGACCTGCATCCTCAATACCCCGTCATCTCCAATTCTCACATCTCTGGCATCACCACGTTGAACCTTGCCATTAAGGACAAGCAAATGGAGGTCTTCATACTGTTGCTCCCTGATACAGTCAAATAAGGAAGATTGGTAAACCACACAAGCTAGAACATGGCTAGGCTTTGAAAGGTCCAATCTCGTAAACTGGCTGGCAAAGGCCTGAACATCCATCGCCATATGCCTCTCTAAAGTTGGTAAATATGCCAAACTCCCCAAACTCTCCGCCCGGCGACTCAAGGAATTTGCTACCATTTTGGACTTGCCCGGGTGATACAGAATAGTGATATCATTATCTTTCAGTAATTCTACCACCTCCTTTGGCGCAAATTTATATCTGTTTGCTTGAACAAGTGCTGTAAACTCTGATGGTCAGTATAAATCTCACAATGCACATTGTACAAATAATGACGCCAGATCTTCAAGGCATGAACAATAGTAGCTAACTCAAGGTCGTGGACAGGGTAGTTCTTCCCACGTATCTTCAACTGTTTGGACATGTAGGCAATCACCTCACCGTCTTACACCAACACTGCTCTAAGGCCGACTCTCGAGGCATCACAATAGACAATATAAGACCCCAAACCGGTAGGCAATATCAAAATTGGGGCTGTAGTCAAAGTTGTCTTGAGCTTCTGAAAGCTCGCTTCACACTCCTCTGTCCACTGAAATAGGGCACCCTTCTGGGTCAATCTAGTCATAGGGGCCGCAGTCGATGAAACCCCTTCACAAAGCGACGGTAATAACCCGCCAAACCAAGGAAATTGCGAATCTCTATAGATGAGGACGGCCTGAGCCAACTATGCACGGCCTTTATCTTTCTCGGATCAACCCGAATTCCCTCACTCAAAATCACGTGGGCTAAGAATACCACTGAATACAACCAAGAATCGCATTTTGAGAACTTTGCATATAACTTCTTCTCTCTCAGGATCTGAAGCACGATCCTTGGGTGTTGCTCATGATCTTCCTGACTCCGGGAATACACTAGAATGCCATCAATAAAAACAATAACGAACGAGTCGAGATAGCCTGAACACACTGTGCATCAAATGCATAAAAGTTGTTGGGGCATTGGTCAGCCCAAATGACATAACAAGAAACTCGTAATGACCATACCGAGTCCTGAAGGCAGTCTTCGGGATGTATGGCTCCCGAATCTTCAATCGATGGTAATTTGAGTGCAAGTCAATCTTAGAAAACACATGTGCGCCCTGAAGTGGTCAAATAGATCATCAATACGAGGCAGAGGATAACGGTTCTTCACTATAACCTTGTTCAACTGGCAATAATCAATGCACATACGCATAGAACCATCATTCTTCTTCACAAACAAAATAGAAGCACCCCACGATGACACACTGGGTCGAATAAAACCCTTATCAAACCAGATGATCTAGCACGACCAACAGAAGGCTACGATATCTGCGACCTGCCGGATATCACGGCGTGAATCTCGGCACGTATCGATAGAGAACCGTTTATTAGCTAAATAGAATATTTTTACCTTTTATAGAATTGTACTTAGGGTAAAACTCTCCTACTATATAAAGATGAGTCTGATTATTCACTAAAAATACTGTAATACACATACCAAGGCGATATTTTATTATTTTATCTATTATTCAAAGTTCTTATTCTTGTTCGTCAGTGCCTGGTCATATTGAATTCGAGATCTAGAGCGGATATTTCATTAAGGATGTGTTAAGTCCGGAATCCTCCTCCTCCTCTAGTGGTTGATAATTTACTACATCATTTATCTATTTAATCTAATATAGTTTATCATTTATATCGAATTAATCAGCACATCCTTAAACCCACTCACAAATTTAATTGTTATTCACTTTTAGGGTAAACAGTAATTATCGTCTTCCTCCATTGATTCAATCGATGATCTTTTGTATCATACCTTTTTCTCGAAATATGGTACCAACATTGCAGCATGAAAGGTTTCATCCCTTGACGTCAGGGTTACGATTCTTGAATTGAAACTCTAATTATATTTATCCAATTAGTCTCTAAAACAAGTGGTTGAAAGAAAATACCATTTTGTAGTCTTCCAGTAAACAAAGTCATCCTTACCATAGAACTAAAGTACAAAAATTTATCTAAAATACATACATCAAGAACCAAAAGTAGAATATATATAAATAACATAATTCAACAATCGAGAATTAAAGATTTACCATAATTTTATCTTTAAGCATTCCTAACAAAAGGGACATCCAGTGTTCAACTGTAGAATATCAAGTTACTAAGTCATACCATGAAAGTTTGGGAGTGGATCATGGAAGTGAGGATGAGTAAGACGATGTATATATTCGAAAACTAGTTTGGGTTAATGCCGGATCGTTCAACCACGGTATCTATCCACCTTATTAGGAGGTTGGTGGAATAATACAGAGATAGGCAGAAGGATTTGCACATGGTGTTTATTGACCTGGAGAAAGTGTATGACAAAGTCCCTATGGAGGTTCTCTGGAGATGCCTCCAGTCAAAAAGTGTGCATTAACTTACATTAGAGCGATTAAGGACATGTATGATAGAGCTAAGACTCAAGTTAGGACAGTGGGAGGCGACTTAGAGTATTTTTCGATTATTATTGGGTTACATTAAGATTCTACGCTCAGCCCATTCTTATTTTCCATGGTGATGGGCAAACTGACATGACATATCTAAGAGGAGGTGTCATGGTATGTGTTATTCGCTGATGACATAGTTCTAATTGATGAGACGTGTGACGATGTTAATGAGAGGCTGAAGGTATGAAGATAAGTCCTTGAGTCTAAGGGTTTCAAATTAAGCAAGACTAAGACGGAATATCTGGAGTGCAAGTTAAGTGCCGAGTAGAGAGAAGCAGATATGGACATGAGACTTATATCATAGGTCATCTCTAAGAGAGGCAGATTCAAGTACCTCAGGTCAGTTATCCAAGAGGACAGGGAGATCGACGAGGACGTGCACATCATATTGGAGCGAGATGGATTAAATGGAGGCTAACGTCTAGAGTCCTGTGTGACAAAAAAGTGTCATCGATACTCAAAAGATAAATTTTCTAAAGCGGTGGTTAATCGGCCATGTTTTATGGGTTAGAGTATTGGCCAGCTAAGAACTCACATATACAAAAGATAAAAGTAGCAGAATGAGGACGTTAAAGTGGATGTATGGTACATTAGGATAAATAAGATTAGGAATGAAAATAGTTGGGAGAAAGTAGCAGTGGTTCTTGTAGAAGACAAAATGCGGGAAATGTGGCTCGAATGGATCAGACATGTGCGGGAGGAAAAGCCATGTGCCCCAGTAAGGAAGTGTGAGTGGTTGGCTTTGGCAGGTATAAGAAAAGGTAGACGGCGACCTAAGAAGTATTGGGGAGAGATGATCAGGCAGCATATGGCGTGCTTCAGATATTCAAGAACACGACCCTTGATAAGAAGGTGTGGAGGTCGAGCATCAGGGTTGTAGGTTAAGAGGCAGTTCAACATTTTTCTACTTCGTACTAGGTATGAGACTAGTCTAACAGGGCTTGTCTTAGACTGCCAACGGTTTATGTTATGTTCATACTATTCTCCCATTTTTATAGCACCGAGCCTTCATTATTGGTTATTGTTATTGTGTTTCATCTATTTTCTGGTTCTTATGAGACTGTTATTATTTCTATGTTTATGTCGATGTTATTGATATATTGTCTCTTTTCCTCTTTTTAGTTATCTTGACCAGAGAGTTTATCGGAAACAACCTCTCAACTCCATCGGGGTAGGGATCAAGTCTGCGTACACACTATCGTCCCTATACCCGTACTTGTAAAATTTTATTGGGTTGTTGTTGTGATAATTTTCCGGCAACTAGTCGTGAAACATGCTGAATACATAGTTTAAAATAGACTATCAAAATATTGCAAAAGTTAACAATTTGAAATTTTCATAAATATTAATATCATTTAAAATTAATTTACTAGTGAAGGAGTGCATATATATATATATATATACTCGCTGGAATCGAAAACATGAGCCTTTTTATGAAGCTATTAATGTGGCAGAAACCATTTAAATGTTGAGATTATGTAGTGATATCCCAAGTTTAAATAGTATCGTAGTTGTGGAAGAAAGGTAATATAAGGTTGTTTCCTTTGAAATTTAGGCAAAAGCCACTCGCAACCTAAAAAAATCCCGGTGGATTTAGTAATTTAGTACTGAAGGAATACTAAAACGGGAAGGGAATAGAATAAGCTGAATAATATGATTTTTTGGATCAAATTCCTAAATACTAGGCAAAAATTAACCGACGATATAAATAAGGAAAGATATTAAATTCCTAAATATTAGGAATTAATACATAATTCAAATAATAAAAAGTTTAATAATAAAAAATTTAGGTAATTTAAAATCCTAAATATTAGGAAAATCCTAAAAAATAGTTTAATAATAAAACTTATTTCAAAAAGTAAAAAGATGAACGATATTTCGCTAAGGATATTCGTGCTTTTAATATGGTATAAGTAGATATAGATAGATTACGACTTGTAGCTATTTATTTTTGGTCATAAAGTGTATCCCGTTGTACCAATTTGGTTGTATTCAATTTACTGTATTTGGTTGTCTTTTAAAAAATTCAATAACAAATACAAGGATATTCGATTATTTAATCTATTTGTTAAGAATAAAATTCTAATTAGAGTGAATGTCTATCTTGTAGAGAGTTTTACTTTGAGGCTAAGTCATTTTTCCTCCTATAAATAGAGGGGTCTTACCCCATTGTAAATCACCCCAAAATTCAATAAGAATTCTCTCTCTCTTTCTCTGCAATATTGCTCTTGTTCTTTTATTGTTTCATAACACGTTATCAGCACGAGACTCTAATCAATTAAGTAGAACCTTTGGGATTGAGCATAATGATTGTCAATTGTTTTATAACCTTTGGGATTGAGCACAACATGCTCTTTAAGCATCTGGCTTTTATTTTAATTTTCTCCTTTTGGCTGCTGATCGAATTTAAAGTTCTTAATTTATCGTTTGGTTGCAGAATATGCTATTGAACGAAATTTGTTAAATACTTAGAGCAATCGTGTCAGGAATATCGTCAAATATTCTATGATCTTCCTTCATGATTAAATTCTGGATTTAAGGTAAGTATTTTACTTTTCTCTTTCAAATTCTTGACATTCTATAAATTGATTTTACATACAAGTAAAGATGATAAATTTTTATTCCAACTCTAATGGAGTTTGAAAGATATTATAACCATCCAAAATGGTAAAACTTCTATGCTTTGCATGATTAAATTCAAGTATGATTGTGGGCAAAGAATTAAAAATCCGTCCAATTGAATTTGCTCCATTCCCTTTAGAGAATGTGATAGCAGTATGCGATAAGTCTGAAAGAAGAAAAATTATTACCATGAAGGTATCAATGGATGTGAACGTGGCAATAGACGAAATTATAATCGTCATTATTGTGGTAATGAGAACAATAAGGATTCTCAAAATAATCCTTCACTCTGTGAAAGTAATATCTGTCATCGATTTGACATGAGATTTTATATATCACATACAGATTATTATGGTCCATTCATGGTGTGAGTGTGACAACATCTGATTTATGAATACATATTCATTATTGGAAGAATATGAACATGCTATTGGTATTGAATATACCACACTCACCTCTAGAAGGAGATTTGAGATGAAATAAGAAAATAATATCATTATTATGACATGAATGGTCATTGAACACGTACCTATTGTACGCCAAAATATTTTGGCAATGTGATTATTAAAGGACAACAATAATGCAAGAAACATATCTTGCATATAATTTTGACAATGGCCATAATGGTATAACTTTCTCTTGAAAGAGATATTCACCATATGGATATTGATGAATATATGGTAGTACCAAATTAATTGAGAACTCTGCAAGAGCCAATTATACTATTTTGGAGAAACACAATTGATTACCAATAAGGTATTGTGTTGTAGTAAGTCTCAAAGAAACTTATTTAGTTTTCAAAGTATACGCGAAAGCGGTTGATTATATGGATCCATGGTTAAAGAAGATTGAGCAGTTTGATATTTTTACTTATTTGTAGTAGTTAATGAATAAACAATTATCATAGTTTACATAAGTTATCTATTATTGTGATATGGTTCAAATTTTATATTTTACAATTCAATCAATGATCAAATATTGATATGTACCTTAAGAGTTTTATCAACTTGACAAATAATCTGTATTATGGTTTTAAAATATATAACTTTAGATTACACATTCATCTTATGCTTTATTTGTAATGATTTTTCAGTAAGTTAATCGATTAACATAACAAATAATCGATTAACCAATATATTGTATTAAACTGGATCTTTTTCGCAAGGCATGTTAGTCGACTATCCGATTTAGTTAATCGACTAACCTAATGACCGTTTCCTAAGTTAATCGATTATCACTTTAGTTAATCGATTAACCTTATGTCCGTTGCCTATTCATCGACTAGTTTTTAAAACGTTGAAACAGGTTAGTCGATTATCTATTTGGTTAATCGACTAACCTCAGCAGTTTTTGAAAATATTGTTTAATTATTAAGCTACGGATACAAGAGTATTAAAAGGAGAATAACTATGATAAAAGATATTTTTTTTAATGACCACACTGAAACTATTATGTTGAATCATAGACTTAAATTTGTTTATTCTCATATTTTTTCGTATATTTCTTTTGTATGTCAAACCATGGGAAGCAAATATGGATATCTCACAAAGCAAACTTGGATCAACGTCCAATTGTAAAAATATTTGTTTAATTGATTCATGTACCACACATACGATATTCAAAGAGAAGAAATATTTCTCTCATTTAAGTATGTGTAAGGCAGATGTTAGTACAATTTCTGGTAGTAGTAAATTGATTGAAGGCTCCAGAAGAGCAACTATAACTCTGCCTAAAGGAACAATATTTATCATAGAGAATGCAATGTTCTCTTCCAAGTCCAAAAGGAACTTGTTGAGTTTTAAAGATATCCGTCAAAATGGATATCATATTGAGACAATAGATGAGAATAGTCTTGAATACCTCATCATTACAAAGAATGTCTCTGGCCAAAAGAGGGTTATTGAGAAGTTCCCATCTTTATCTTGTGGCCTGTATTGGACAAAATTAGTGCAATTGAGGCACGTTCCACAGTAAATCAAAAGGTTACTGATTCCAATACTTTTTGTACTTTGGCATGATCGATTGGGACATCCTGGATCAATTATGATGAGACGGATTATAGAAAACTCATATGGGCATCCATTAAAGAATTTAATGATTCTTTTAAATAATGAATTTTCTTGCACTTCTTGTTATCAAGGCAAGTTAATTATTAGACCATCACCAACAAAGGTTGGAACTGTGTCACCTACGTTTTTGGAACGTATACAAGGGGATATTTGTGGACCTATTTACCTACCTAGTGGGTCCTTTAGATATTTTATGGTCTTAATAGACCATCCTCTAGATGGTCTCATGTGTGCCTATTGTCATCACGCAACCTTGCGTTTGCAAAATTACTGGCACAAATAATTCGATTACGAGCACAATTTCCTGATAATCCAATTAAGTCTATTAGACTAGATAATGCTGCTGAGTTTTCATCCCAAGCATTTAATGATTATTGCTTATCAATTGGGATAAAAGTGGAACATCCTGTAGCTTATGTTCACACTCAAAATGGTCTTGCAGAATCTTTAATTAAACGTCCGCAGTTGATTGCAAGACCATTACTCATGAAAAACGAGGCTGCCCACTACGGTTTGGGGTCACGCCATTTTGCATGCAGCAATACTAGTTCGTCTCAGACCGACGAATTATCACAAATATTCCCCGTTGCAATTAGTTTTGGGTCATGAACCTAATATATCCCATTTAAGAATTTTTGAATGCGCATTATATGTGTCTGTAGCACCGCCATACCGCACCAAAATGGGTCCGCAAAGAAGGTTAGAAATATATGTTGGGTTTGAATCACCCTCCATTATTCGCTACCTCGAAACATTGACAGTGGATTTGTTCACTGCACGATTTGCAGACTGTCGATTCGATGAGACACTTTTCCCAAAATTAGGGGGAGAAGCTGGTGAAACCAAACGGAAAATTTTGTGGAAAAAATCCATCATTATCTCATCTTGATCCACATACCTATATTTGAAAAAGAGGTGCAAAATATTATCTATTTGCAAAGAATAGCAAATCAAATGCAGACGCATTTACGAATCCTCTTATATTGCTTGTTCTCATTAATTAAGAGACCAACTAAAGTTGGGATTAAATCCCATGAATTCTGGAAATATCAAAGGTGAATATGAGCTCATTCATCTGCCATGTATACCACATATGATGCATCTATGATATGGTTACATGTGCGATTATTATTAACCTGCAACCTGGCCGGTGCTTGCGAGGTAACTTACTCAGTAATCTAATTTCGAGCATAATTTCCATATTTTCTATTCAAGATAGTTCATCTTGATAAGTTGGTTTACATCATAGTTGGTTTAGCAAAATAATTTATTGAGTGCCTCCACTTAATAGCTAAATTATTGCTTATGAGAACAAAATTATCTATATCAATTTGATATACGTTATACACGAGAGTATATTATATTCTCCCCTCACAAGTGGTTCAGGGTCAGGAACCAAATAATTTCATCTTATTATTATTGATGTGCAGTGTATATTAACATGATAATGCACAAAGATGATTTCCCAGAGTTGAGGAAACAAGTTAGTTTTTCTTACATGAGGGGGAGACATGATAAATACTTGAGAAAAAGTTACATGGAACGAATTATCATTTGTATATATAGATCCTCGAATATCATAATATGAACTTGAAGTTCATAAAAAGATAATTCAATTGCAACATATTGCAAAGCATGCCATACGCATTTGCTGACCCAAAGAAAGTAACTATATTCTCACTGCAAATGCTCATATTAAGTCCTAGAAGGACAAAGTCTTTGATACGCTTAAAGCGTATAGACAAATCGGTTTCAAAAGAACTTCTTAATAAAGAAGATGAGCAAATGATCAAAGTGATCATAATAAGGAGGCAAGTGATCTAGAAGATTACATGATATAACACTTCATAAAATCTCATGAGAGATTCAGGTACCTGAATATATGAATGAAGAGATCTCCATGTTATGTCTTTATGAAAATTTACTGGAACCGATATAAAATATTCGTCGACGACATCTATGATAAGCGCTAAATATCGATGAGGATCTTAAGTTTGTCGAATACATACAAAAGTATTGTCCAAATGGAAGAGATACAATTTAAGTAGAATTGATTCCATATGAAAGACATGTCGTTTTGGACATGTAGTTCAAATACTTGAAAATATAAAGTCAATGGTATGTGCAATCATTTTTCGATATCTTATTTCTCTAACATGACATGAAAACTTGATATGCATCTCTCTCTATTATATGGTTTATATGACTTAACTTATATGTCAATCTATGAAGGATTTAAGTTTCTTGAAGCATATACAATTCTTGATCTTGAAGTACCACTTTCTTAGTGCAATTTGTGCACATATGTATCTTGCTATAACTTTAAGCAGATAATGTGATTGCGAGGATATCTCTATGGAGATATTGAAGAGCCATTCCACGATATTTGTGAAGATATTATATATCTATCACGAATGATAATTTCAATATGCGGAATATTCATTCAAGTCAATATGGTTGATTTATTTATCAAATATCTACCAACGATCTCTTGAAGATGGTGCACAAGATTGGAATGCAAAGGCTCAAATATGTGAATTGATGCTCTCATTAGGGGGAGTTAATGCGCGTTGCACTCTTTTTCCCTTTCAAGGTTTTGTCCCACTGGGTTTTCCTTGTAAGGTTTTAACGAGGCAACCAATAGGCGCATTTCTAAATATGTGTACTCTTTTTCCTTTTCTAGAATTTTTTCCCACTGGGTTTTATTTTAGTTAAGGTTTTAACGAAGCACATTATTGAGTAGACATTCAAGGGGGAGTGTTAAGAACAGAATTCTAATTAGAGTGAATGTCTATCTTGTAGAGAGTTTTACTTTGAGACTAAGTCATTTTTCCTCCTATAAATAGAGGGGTCTTACCCCATTGTAAATCACCCCAAAATTCAATAAGAATTCTCTCTCTTTTTCTGCAATATTGCTCTTGTTCTTTTATTGTTTCATAACACTATTGTATTTATTCGTAGTTATTTTTACATTCTATTTTATTTACTGTATTCAATTCAGCAGTATTCAGACAACAAAATTTTAAAAAGTATAATTGGTTGCATTTAATTCACATTATTTATTTGTTGCTACTTTTATATTGTATTCAATTTTTCATATACAATTCGGATGTATTCAAATAATAAAAATCAAAAGTACAGAAATGCGCCAAGAAAATCTCGTTCAGAATACATAAAATACAAGCAAAAATACAAAAAAGCATATTATATTTACATTCAAAAGAAAAATAGACTCAAATCCGACCAGACCTAAGCCGGCTAGATTTGGGAAATACAATTAGAAAATCCGGCAAAATAAAAATGCATTGTATTACATTTAAAATAAAGAATACATACAATAATACATTGTATTTACGCTAAATGTATTTTCAGGTGCTTCGTTAGTGGCTCGCCAA
This sequence comes from Nicotiana benthamiana, assembly GCA_034376525.1. Classification (NCBI taxonomy): domain Eukaryota; kingdom Viridiplantae; phylum Streptophyta; class Magnoliopsida; order Solanales; family Solanaceae; genus Nicotiana; species Nicotiana benthamiana. The sequence goes on along the minus strand of CM067327.1, from coordinate 117,947,318 downwards.
AAAAGAAAATCATCCAATTTTCAAAATAAAAATAATGTCAAAAGATAGATCCGCTCAAGATCTATCCTTTCATGAATGTTTCATGAGGAGGAAGAGGTCCGAAAATTGTGTGGATGGTAAATTTGCTATAAAATACATTAGCTATATATTATGGTTAGTTATACCGTGTAACAATTTCATTTATTTATGCTTCTCTTAGTGAGAAATGGGACATGTTTGAGACATTTGTAACAGACAAAATCTCTCTAAATAAACATAAACAAGGAGAATAATAAAAAATTATTACTAGCATGTTTTATTTGTTTCTTTTCACTTTATGCTCATTTAGGTTTAGTTATCATTAAGCACAATAACAATATTAGCTTGAGTGTTTGAGCAGTCACTAGTATGTCGAGATTTAATGTTAATATTGTATTTTGTTTTGCAAATAACTCGGGTAGAGGACAAAAACCATCATCAACAGAACAAAAATGCTGCTTGATTTTATATATATATACTCAGACATGCATCATGCATGTGCAAATCAATACATCAAGCAAGAGGAGAAACAAAACTAACTAAAAACCTAGAATAGCCAAAGCAACATTAGGAAATACAACAAACCAGAACACGACTAGAGCAACATAAAGTGAAAGAGTGTTAGAGTTAATCCAGGATGTAGTTAGGTAGTTCCTAATAAGCAGGGGAGTAGCTGCAGGAGCAAGTCTTTAGGGAGTTAGTGGTGCTTTATTTCTATTTTCAGTCATGTGTTTTTAGTGGGCAGAGTAGTGTCCTATTTGGTAGGAATTTAGTTAATTCCGTAGCTTACAAATAGCATAGGTTGCTTGTTATTTCATTAAGCAGTTAAAAAAAAAATAAACACAAGAGTTCTACTGCCTGCAATATTCCTCTTTACTTTGTTCTTTGTTCAGTCCTTGGTTCACTCTTTACTGTTCAGTCTTTGTTTCAGTGTTTACTTTGTGTCTGTGATCACTTGTTTCGATCTGTTACAAGGCCTTCACGTGGTATCAGAGCTTTAAGTGCATGCCAAAGTACCAGAAACGAGAGGAGATGGCAATCATTCCAGCTGATGCAACACAGGAAATTGGTGGAGGAGGTTCTTACGTCTATCTAAAGCTGACATGGACGAATTACATGAGTTGGGTAATTCGTGTGCAAGCCATGATGGAGGATCCGGGTGTATGGGAGGCAATTGAGTCGAAGACTGGGAAGGTCGTGGACCCAAAGGTGGACAGGAAGGCGAAATCGCATCTGTTCCAAGCACTCCCTGAAGATCTTCTCATGCAAGTGGCTAAGAAGCAAACGGCAAAAGAGGTGTGGGAATCTCTCAAAGTAAGGTTCGTAGGGGCCGAACGAGTGCGGGGGGCACGATTGCAGACCCTGAAAAATGCATTTGATTCAATGCATATGAACGAGGAGGAGAACTTGGACCAATACGCAGGAAGGATCACAACATTGGCTGCCAAGTATGCAAGTGTTGGTGGTACACTTGATGATGCTGCAATGGTGAAGAAGCTTTTTGGAACTACCCCAGATTGCTACTTGAATGTGATCGCAGGAATTGAGCAATTATGTGATCTTAGCAAAATGCCGTTTGAGGAAGCAGTAGGGCGACTCAAGGCATTTGAAGAGCGTATCCGGAAGGGAAGCGCCACAGGCAGCAAAGGAGACAGCCAATTGCTCCTAACTCAAGCCGAGTGGGAAGCAAGACGAAAGATGAACTCTGGTAACTCGTCATCTGATTCAAAACAAAAGAATCATTCCTCCGGCGAGAGCAGTCGTGGTAGGGGAGGACGAGGTCGAGGAAGAGGACGTGGTAGAGGAGGACGAGGAAACTCTTCACGCAAGGATGGAGCTGATGAAGGTGGACGTGACAAAAGTCATGTTTAATGTTATAGGTGTGACAAATACGGGCATTACGCCAACCGTTTCAAAGCTCCGAGGAAGCAAGAGAAAGAGGAGAGCCATCTCACCAGAACTGATGATGTTGAACCAGCCTTGCTACTTGCAGAGACAAATGAGACATCACTTGTACTCTTGAATGAAGAGAGAATTCGGCCAGAAGAGTATGCAACTAAGGATGTGTCAAAGGAAAGTGATGTCTGGTACCTGGATAATGGTGCCAGCAATCACATGTCAGGAGATCGGAGCAAGTTCCAGGAGATTGATGAAGGAATAACCGGAAAGGTCAAATTCGGAGATGGCTCTACAGTTGAAATCAGAGGAAAAGGCTCCATTGTGTTCGAGTGCAAGAATGGAGGACACTGGACTCTTCAGGATGTGTATTACATCCCATGGCTGCGAAATAATCTTGTAAGTCTCGGCCAACTTACTGAGACTGATCACAAGATTGTCATGGAAAGTGATGAGCTAGCTGTGTATGCTAAAAATCCCTGGCAGTTGGTGATGCAAGTGAAAAGGGCAAGGAACCGTCTGTATCAGATGGAGCTGCGAAGTCTGAAACCAATCTGTTTGTTAGCAAAGTTGGAGGAACCTGCTTGGTTATGGCATGCTCGGCTTGGGCATGTCAATTTTCGGTCTATCAAGCTGCTGGTGGAAAAGAACATGGCGGCAGGAGTCCCACAGATAAGCCCCCCTGGTCAGATTTGTTCAAGCTGTCTCACGGCAAAACAAGTAAGACAATCTTTTCCAAATGCAACTGATTTTCGTGCAAGAAGTCTCTTAGAATTGCTGCATATTGATCTTTGTGGACCAATATCACCTCCTACTGCTGCTGGAAATAGGTATTTTACCTTAATAGTAGATGACTTCTCTCGGTGGATGTGGTTGTATTTGTTAAAAACAAAGGTCCAGGTGTATTCTGAATTTCAGAAGTTCAGAGCAGAAGTTGAGAATGCTACAGGGCAGCGTATCAAGGTGTTGAGAAGTGATAGGGGTGGGGAATTCTTATCTAAGAAGCTCAGTCAAGTTTGTGAAGCAGCTGGGATCGTGAGGCAATTGACAGCTCCATATTCTCCTCAACAAAACGGAGTTGTTGAGAGGAGAAACAGAACTGTAATGGCCATGACGAGATCTCTCTTGACAAGTATGAAAGTTCCGAGTGTCATGTGGGGGGAAGCTGCCAGGCGCTCTGTGTACTTGCTGAACCGGCTTCCAACAAAATCCATGGGAGTGTGTACTCCTTATGAAGCAATGAAGGGTAGAAAGCCTCACTTGACTCATTTGCATGTCTTTGGGTGTATGGCTCATGCTAAGATCACTAAACCACACTTGAAGAAGTTGGATGATCGAAGCCTCAAGTTGGTCTATCTTGGAGTTGAAGAGAATTGTAAAGTGCATAGACGGTTCAATCCGCAGAACAGTAAAATCCATGTGAGCATGGATGTTGTATTTGAGGAGCATGTGCCGTGCAATTGGGATCAATACAAGATTGCTGAAACAGAGTTTGTAGTCGAAGGGGAAACCTGGCCAGAGGATAGGGGCTACATCAGAGGTGAGTCAATTAAAAACTCAACTGTTTCAGTGTCACAACAGATGGAGAAGTCTGTTGAAGCACCAACAGAGTCTGGAGAAACTAAGGAGAGGAGTCCAAGTCCGAAGAGGAGTCCAAATCCAAATCAGATTCTATCAGACTGTTATAACACACCAGGAGGAACAGTCTCATCATCATCAAACGTGGATACCAGTGGAGAACCTCCGTGTTTCAGAAATCTTGCTGATATCTATCGTGAAACTCAACCCATTGAGTTAAATGCGGACGAGTTGATGCTGACAGAGCTGGAAGAACCAACCAGCTTCAAGGATGCAGTACAAGATGCAGCCTGGGTCGATGCAATGAACAAGAAGATAGAATCTATCGAGAAAAATGCGACGTAGTCACTTGCAGAATTGCCAAAAGGACAGAAGGAGATTTGTTTGAAGTGGATTTTCAAGCTAAAGAAGAATTCAAATGGAGATGTTGTGAAGCACAAGGCGAGGCTCGTTGCAAAAGGCTATGTCCAGGAGTACGGTGTTGACTTTAAAGAGGTGTTTGCGCCAGTTGCAAGGCTAGACACGGTGAGGATCATCCTTGCCATTGCTGCAAATCACGGATGGCAGGTACATCACTTGGATGTGAAATCTGCCTTCCTCAATGGAGAACTCCAAGAAGAGGTTTACGTATCTCAACCAGAGGGATATGTAGCTAAGAACAAGGAGCACATGGTCTTAAGGTTGCACAAGGCTTTGTATGGCTTGAGGCAGGCACCAAGGGCGTGGAACATTCGACTTGATAAAAGTCTGAAACAACTTGGCTTCATGAGGTGCGTGCAGGAGCAGGCCGTGTACAAGAGAGGAGGCACTTATGGAGGTGTTCTTGTTGGAGTATATGTAGATGATCTGATAGTGACCGGGGAAAACTCGAGGGAAGTCGAGGTATTCAAAAGGGAGATGATGGGGGAGTTCGAGATGAGTGATCTCGGCTTGCTAAGCTACTATCTTGGTATTGAGGTGAATCAAAAGGATGGTGGTACCATGATCAAACAAACATCTTATGCAAGGAAGGTGTTGGCTCGTTTCGGAATGGAGGAATGCAATCCAACCAGGATTCCAATGCAGCCGAAACTTCCCCTTCACAAAGATAAAGAGGGACAGCCTGTTGATGCAACTGAATTTAGAAGACTCATTGGCTGTCTTAGGTATCTTACTCATACTCGTCCTGATCTCTCGTATTCAGTAGGAGTATTGAGTAGGTACATGGAGCAACCAACGTCCCTGCATCAGAATGCTGCCAAGCAAGTTTTGAGGTACTTAAAGGGGACATTGCATATGGGGCTGTTCTATCCTAAAGGGAGTGATGAAGCAGTGATCACGGGATACTCAGATAGTGATTTGGCAGGTGACCATGATGACCGGAAGAGCACGGGAGGTATGGCATTTTATTTGAACGAAGCACTTGTGGCATGGAGTTCACAGAAGCAAAAGACTGTTGCCCTTTCATCTTGTGAGGCTGAGTTCATGGCAGCAACATCAGCAGCATGCCAAGCTTTGTGGATGAGGAACCTGTTAGGCGAGTTGATGAATAAGGTTCCTGGAGCAGTGAAGCTTTATGTCGACAATAAGTCAGCCATTGCTCTTATGAAGAACTCGGTATTTCATGGAAGGAGTAATCATATCGATACGAAGTTTCACTACATTCGAGAATGCATCGAGTCAAGGCAGATAGTTGTGGAGCATGTCCGAACTGAAGATCAGCGAGCAGATCTTCTGGCTAAAGCTTTACCAGCTGGGAGGTTGGACACTATGCGTTACTTGCTCGGGGTTAGAGATCTTGAACTACACCAGGATTAAGGGGGAGTATGTTAGAGTTAATCCAGGATGTAGTTAGGTAGTTCCTAATAAGCAGGGGAGTAGCTACAGGAGCAAGTCTTGAGGGAGTTAGTGGTGCTTTATTTCTGTTTTCAGTCATGTGTTTTTAGTGGGCAGAGTAGTGTCCTATTTGGTAGGAATTTAGTTAATTTCGTAGCTTACAAATAGCATAGGTTGCTTGTTATTTCATTAAGCAGTTAAAAAAAATAAACATAAGAGTTCTACTGCCTGCAATATTCCTCTTTACTTTGTTCTTTGTTCAGTCCCTGGTTCACTCTTTGCTGTTCAGTCTTTGTTTCAGTGTTTACTTTGTGTCTGTGATCACTTGTTTCGATCTGTTACAAGGCCTTCAAAGAGTAGAAGAGAAAGCAATTTGGAGGGGTGCCAGTCTAAGGTCGGCCCAAGTAGTAGAGCCTACGTCATAATTTGTGGCAGAGGGGGCCTGCGTTCGCGCGGCCCCTACCAATCCCAGCCCAAATCCTTCTAGTTTCTCTCTGCTGCAGCCTGCTCTCTTTTTTTCCGAGGCGAACTTTGAACTACAAAATAAGTGTAGTCGTAGTTTATTTTTTGCAATAGGTTTCTTTTTTAAGAAAATAAATTTATAACTTTAAGATATACTGTAATATTTGAAACCGGAACTGGTGGTGAAATTCACTGTTCCGATGATTATTAATCGGAGTGTTCGGTCCGGCCGTTTATTTGAAAATTTTCATATTATATCAATTTACTTTTTTATATATAACCAAAAATAAACATTTGAACGACGTTCCAATCATGTTGGTCCCTCTTTTGTATCGATAGAAGAAGGTTTGGAAACCAGTATTAAGTACTACCGCAGTAAATCTTTTGTCTTTATAAATAATAAGTATTAAATATGATTTTTCTTTTTAAAAAAATTACTTGAAAATTACGACACACACAAAGAAGTATGTGATGAATATTAGTTTATGAATATGTAAATGCATCGGATATTTATACATTCAAAGTCTATCTGAATTCTACTATTTTTTCTTGAATTACAATTTTATTATTCAAGTATTTGAAGAAATTCAAAAAAAAAAACGGATAAAATTTGTATTTAAAATATTTATGATCCTTTTATTTTCTTTATGAAATAGTAGATAATATTATTATATAAACTTGTGAATTGATAAATATTAGTGCAACAATATGAAAATAGGTTAGTAATAATATGATTAATATGTTAAAAAATTACCCGATTTGATCGATAAATATCCCCGTAGAATATTTTGTCCGATCAAAAAATCTTATTATGGTGTACAGTTCTATTTGTATATTGTTCGTAATAATTGCCACAGTTTGTGAGAATGCTAAAATCTGCTAAGCATAATTTTGGTTCAAATAGAAATTTTGAGAATAATAGGTTTTTAATAAAGAAGATGTTGGTGATGGAGTTAAAAATAGTGTGTTTTTTTTTGGAAGACGTTAGTTTTGGGGTTATGTGTTTTATAGGAATTAAGTTAATTACTTATCTCTTGAAATTTAAATGTTAAACTTGTTATGAAATAGAAGATTCTTACACTTCTATTTAAGGTGAATGTCTTTAATGTACTTAATTAGAGAGATTTTAGAGTCCTATTATTGGTAGCAAGATCTTCCTCCTCCCTATAAATAGAGGTGCTCTCTACCATTGTAATTCACCCCTCTCAACTCAATAAGAAGAACTCTCTCTACTCTTCTCTCTATTGTTATTGTTCTTGTTCTATTGTTCTTGTCTTTTACTTTAGTTTATAACACGTTATCAGCACGAGACTCTACCGTCTCAAGTATCATTCTCGAAAATCCAAGGTATTTTCCCTCTCCCTAATTTAATTTTCGAGTATGTCTGACATTATGAAAAGAAAGTTCGTTGCCCTTGAAATTTCGGGCAAGAACTATATGACATGGGTGTTGGATGCTGAAATCCACCTAGATGCTATGGGTCTCGGAGACACCCTCAAAGATAAAGAAAAAGCATCCACCCAAGATTGTGCGAAGGCCTTGATTTTCTTGCGCCACCACCTTGACGAAGGTTTGAAGATTGAATATCTCACCGTCAAGGATCCACTCGTTTTGTGGAACAGCTTAAAGGAGAGATATGACAACCTGAAGTTGGTCACTCTGCCACAAGCACGATATGATTGGGCCCATCTGAGGCTACAGGACTTTAAGTCCGTTTCTGAATATAATTCTGCTATGTTCAGAATTACTTCTAAACTGAAGCTATGTGGAGATAACATCTCCGATTACGATATGCTTGAGAAAACGTTTACAACGTTTCATGCCTCCAATATGGTACTGCAGCAACAGTACCGAGAGAAAGGCTTTACGAAGTACTCTGAACTGATTTCTCTCTTACTAGTGGCTGAGCGAAATAATGATCTGCTCATGAGAAATCACGAAAATAGACCAACTGGGTCTACACCACTGCCTGAAGCAGATATGGTGCACTCGCATTATGCCAAACATAAAAGGGACCATGATCACGGTCATAAACGGGGTCAAAGCCAAGGACGTGGACAAGGAAGAAATTCCAAAGAAGTCCGTCACCCCCCAAAGAGAGATAACCACCGAAAGCAGAAACGGGGTCCAGAAGATCCTAAGGCAAATAGTTCAGAAACTATATGTTATCGTTGCGGTGGAAATGGGCACTGGTCTCGGACTTGCCGTATACCAAGACACTTGGTTGACCTTTATCAAGCATCTCGAAAGAGAAAAGGCCCTGAAACAAATTTTGTCTATGACGACAATGAGGATATCACCCACCTGGATGTGGCAGACTTCTTTGAGCAACCCGAGGGAAAGATAGACCACCTAATCGGTGATGGAACCATGATGAAAGAAGATGGAGCTGTTTGATTCTACTTGTATTAGTCAATGAATAAATTAATAGTCATTAGCATTAGCTCGTATTAGTTAATTCATGATATGATGTTAGTATTAGCCCTTTAGAATGTTTCAATATGCTCAAATATTTTTATTGTACAGTAGAGGTAATCGACTAACCTAAAAACTAGTCGATCATCTAATATTTAGCAATAAAACGAACTTTTTTCCGCCAGGCCAGATATTCGAATATCAGAATTCCTGTATTCGAATATCTGGCAAGATATTAGAATATGTGCTTAAATATTCGAATATCTAATATTTTTCGCATTAAAGTATTATTTTTTCCGCAAGGCATTATATTCGAATATTAGAATACAATATTCGAATATCCTAAATAACTGCTTCCCAAAACGCTGTTTAAACGCGAAACAAAAGAATTGAAGTTGTTTATACTTATATTTATGTATTTTTTTTGTATGTCAAACTATGGGAAAGCAAAATGGATATCTCACAAAGCGAACTTGGACCAACGTCCAAGTGTAAAAGTATTTGCCTAGTTGATTCATGTACTACACATACAATACTCAAAGAAAAGAAGAGTAATTGTGTAAGGCAAACATTACTAGTTTTGCTTCGACTTGGGTTCACGCCATTTTGCATGCAACAATACTAGTTTGTCGGCTGCCCACTTCGGTTTGGGGTCACGCTATTTTGCATGAAGCAATGCTAGTTCGTCGGCTGCCCACTTCGGTTTGGGGTCACGCCATGTTGCATGCAGCAATGCTAGTTCGTCTCTGACTGACGAATTGACACAAATATTCCCCATTGCAATTGGTTTTGGGTCATGAACCCAATATATCCCATTTAAGAAGCTTTGGATGCGCAGTATATGTGCCTGTAGCACCGCCATCCCGCACCAAAATGGGTTTGCAAAGGAGGTTAGGAATATATGTTGAGTTTGACGCGTCCTCCAATTATTCGCTACCTCGAAACATTGACAGGAGATTTGTTCACTGCACTATTTGCAGACTGTCAATTTGATGAGACACTTTTCCCAAAATTAGGGGGAGAAGTTGGTGAAACCAAACGGGAAATTTTGTGGAAAAATGCATCATTATCTCATCTTGATCCACATACCTCTATTTGAAAGAAAGAGGTACAAAAGATTATCCATTTGCAAAGAATAGCAAATCAAATGCCTGACGCATTTACGGACTTGAAGAGGATAACGAAATCCGACATTCACGCGGAAAATGTTCCGATCCGTATTGAAGTCCCTATTGGACAAATATCTAGTGTCATATCCAATGAGTCAAATGCACGCCAGAAGCGTGGCAGACCATTAGGTTCCAAAGATCGAAATCCTAGAAAGAGGAAAAAGAACGATCTAAATGACACTATGAAAGAATCACATGAGGACGCTCATGATTTGATTAATTCCGAGATTCGCGAAGAATCTATTGAGCCTGAGACTCTTGAAAATACGGAATGCAAGAATGTGAGGATCTCGAACCTCAGTCTGTGGTAGTACAAAATTAATTGAGAGCTCTCGAAGAGCCAATTATTACTATGTTGGAGAAACACAATTGAGTATTGTGCTGTAGTAAGTCTCAAAGAAACTTATTCAGTTTCCAAAGTACACGCGAAAGCGATTGATTATATTGAGACTATAAATAAAGGAAGGCTTTGATTCTCCTATTACTACAACTTGTAGCGGGGTAATTTGTATATGAAAAGCTACCCGCTTTGTTCTCCAGTTTGTACTACACAAACGAAAGAATGCCACAATAAAGTGGATATCTATTGGTATATAAAGCCATGTCATAATAAACTTGAAGTTTATTGATAAGTGCACATGTCATGGTGTAAATTTGAAGTTTACCAATATTGATAATTTATGTTAGCCATCTCATTTTAAGTATGATGTGCAAATTCACATAGGTGAATATTAAAGAACTAGAAAGTTCTTTACGAATACTCTTGTATCACTTGTTCTCAGTAATGAACGGACCAACTAAAGAGTTCGGGTTGAAGCCCCTAAATTCTGGAAATATCAAAGGTGAATATGGGCCCATTCACCTGCCATGTATACCACATATGATGCATCTATGATATGGTTACATGCGCCATTGTTATTAACCCGCAGCCTGGCAGTGCTTGCGAGGTAAATCGCTCAGTAATCTAACTTCGAGCATAGTTTCCAGATTCTCTACTCAAGACAGTTCATCTTGATAAGTTGGTTTATATTAAAGTTGGTTTAGCAAGATAATTATTGAGTGCTGCCACTTAATAGCTAAACTGTTTCTTATGAGAACTAAGTTATATATATATATCAGTTTGATATAAGTTGTATACGAGAGTATATTCTCCCCTCACAAGTGGTTCAGGGTCAGGAACCAAATAGTTTCATCTTATTATTAAGGTGCTGTGTATATTGACATAATGCACAAAGATGATTTTCCAAAGTTGAGGAAACATGTTAGCTTTACTAACATGAGGGGGAGACATGATAAACACTTGAGAAAGTGTTACATGGGATGAATTTTCATTTGTATATGTATATCCCCGAATATCATGATATGAACCTGTAGTTCATAAAAAGGGAAATGCAATTGCAACATATTGCAAATTATGCTATACGCATTTGCTGACTCAAAGAAAGTAACTAAATGGAAGAGATACAATTCAAGAAGAATTGATTCCATATGAAAGACATGTAGTTTTGAACCTATAGTTCAAATGCTTGAAAGATAAAAGTCAAAGGTATGTATAGTCAGTTTTCGATATCTTATTTGTTTAGTATCACTAATGAAAGCTTGACATGCAGCTAAAGTTTATTATATGGCTTATATGACTTAACTTGAAAGATTTAAGTTGCTTGAAGCATATGCAATTCGTGGTCCTGAAGTACCACATCCTAAGTGCAATTTGTGTACATATGTATCTTGCTATAACTATAAGCATGATGGCATTGAGAATGCATCTATGGAGATATTGAAGAGTTATTCCACGACAATATATGAAGATGTTCATATCTATCAAGAATGATGATTTCAAGGTACGGAATATTTATTCAAGTCAATATGGTTGATTTGTCAAATCTCTACCAAAGATCGTTTTGAAGATGATGCACAAGATTGGAATGCAAATGCTCAAGGATATAAATTGATGTACTCATTAGGGGGAGTCAATGCGCGTTGCACTCTTTTTCCCTTACAAGGTTTTGTCCCACTGGGTTTTCCTTGCAAGGTTTTTAACGAGGCAACCAATAGGCGCATATTCAAACATGTGTACTCTTTTTCCTTACTTTAATTTTTCCCATTGGGTTTTGGTTTTAAGGTTTTATGAGGCACATCATTGAATAGACATTCAAGGGGGAGTGTTATGAAATAGAAGATTCTTACACTTCTATTTAAGGTGAATGTCTTTAATGTACTTAATTAGAGAGATTTTAGAGTCCTATTATTGGTAGCAAGATCTTCCTCCTCCCTATAAATAGAGGTGTTCTCTACCATTGTAATTCACCCCTCTCAACTCAATAAGAAGAACTCTCTCTACTCTTCTCTCTATTGTTATTGTTCTTGTTCTATTGTTCTTGTCTTTTACTTTAGTTTATAACAAAACTAATTTTTTAGGTATTTTACCGCTTGGATGGCTTTTCAGATTATCATGTTGATAATTACAAAATTACATCCAACTTCTACATAACTTAACAACGAAAATCATTAAAAAAATAGAATCAACGTCTAATATAATTAGAAACGTCGCCATTTCACAATTATATTAGCAAAGTTAAGCATACTAATCCTAAACCAACTAATTTAGTAAGTGGCATTAGTATGCTTAACTCTGCTAATATAATAAGTGGCATTAGTATGCCTAACTTTGCTAATATAATCTTTAGCAATACCACTTATTATTAGGTTGTCACTTAGCTTATAGTTCGTTTAGCCAAGTTGAAAAAATCAACTTATTTAGAGAAGTATTTTGTTTTTTAAAAGTACTTATGGTGAGAAGCAGTTTGTGTTTGACTAATTCATTTATAAAAAATTTTAAGCAGCAATTAGTGTTTGACCAAGCTTTTAAAAAGTATTTCTAAGTGTATTTTTCTCAAAAGTGCTTCTCAAAAAAGTGTTTATGGAAAGACATTATTTTTTTCTGCTTCTCCAAAACTACTTATGCTTCTATTTAAAAGTATTTTTTTCTTCTAAAAGCTTGGCCAAATACTTTAACTTTAAAAAAAAAGATTTTGTTTTAAAAAAAATAATTTTCAATTTGAAAAAACTTGGCCAAACATGCTATTAATATGAATACTTGAAATAAGAAACCACATAAATAATTATTTGCATAAGAAAGCGTGAATAAGAATCAATTTATGAAGGTAATTGTTGGTCCAAGCCCATGTTTGGTTTGGGAAGGCATTAGTCGTGGGATTGAACTTTCGGGTGATTTATTTTTTCTTCCTTATTTTTTGTTTCTGTGTAAAGAAAAAACTAAATATATAAATAAGTTACAAACTACAACACAAAAAAATACAGGAGAAAATATTAATTTTTTTTGCATTTGGAAGGTTTAGTAACTAAATAAAAAATTTGCTAAACAAATATGGGAAGAAGTATTGATTCTTTTTAAACGTGGGAGAAGGTATTAATTTTTTAAAATTACCAGGTTTATCTTTTTACTTTAAAATAATTTTAAAATTTTTATTGGAGTTTTGTCCCAAAAAATTAAATTTGACATGTTATAATGATGGCACTTGGCACAAAATTCAACAAAATTGTATAGAATCTTTGTCTACTGATCACGCACAATTATGCGTTATAAAACGAATTAGGTGGTCGCTGCAAATATAATCCGGTTTACAAGTCCGGAGTCGAATCCCGCAGAAAATTAAGGCTTAGCTACAATTGTTCAATATTGCTATACAAGTCCAAACAATTTTCTAATTATAAAGATTATAATATTTATTTTTATCTCATTAACTTACAAATACTATAAAGTAGTAAAACTATCAATTAACAAGGATAAGGATTGGAGACAAGATTAAGGAGGTCAAGAGTTATGATTTCCTCTATTGTCGAAATCATTTTCGTTGCGTTTTCTATAAATTTACCTAAGTCTTCTCCACTGATCATGAGCATTCTGATTGTCATAACTCTCTCCCGAGTAATTACCACAATTTACTAGACATATTCTCCCGAATTACGCTAGCTGACATTAAGTATGGCTCACTCGGATCGTGCCAAGGTTTTGTTATCCCTAATCCAACCATTAAACCTTCCGTATGTCCCTCATATATGTTAGGAGTGATGTTGTTCAACAACTACTTAAATATATATTCTCTCCAGAGTAATACCCACTAAATAGGCACAGTCGATCGAGCTACCCAACCAACCACAATATAAACGTAGTTAAACAATTAGAGAAAAGCTACAATAAATCTATATTAACGTAACAGAGAAATCATCCTCCAATAGGTTCCATCGAATCCTAGATAACAAATTAGCTATTCATAATAGTATGCATAACTACAATGCTAGAATTCATAACCAATAACGAAAATAGAAAGAAGGAAGTAAAAAACTCGTAGAAGAATTCTCCACCTTACTACTATTGTGTTCTTGTCTCCTTAGATCGAATCCCTCTCAAATTTGTTCAATCTCGATCTGTCTCCCAATTAAAGTGGCGTTTTAGGTCTATTTATATGTATAGGAAAAGACCTAAACGTGTAGGTCAAGTCCTAGTCAAATCAGGAGATAAAATATATCTTCAAAACTTGGACTGGATCTCGCCCCAGTCCCGGCGTCGCCAGCCTAACGCCTGGTGGACATGGCCTTTGCCTGTGCTCGCCAACCTAACGCCAGCTTCAAGCCTGGACTTTGCCTGGCCTCGCAAGCCTAACGCCAGCTTCAAGCATGGTGTAGCCACAGTTTCTAATTCACTGTTCTCGAGCACGCTTTCAACTTTTACGTATCCATTTTACTCTACTTTCATCTTCAATTCACCTGCTTATCAAATAGACTCCATTACACACAAATAAAATATAATTTATCATTAAAGCATATAACATACAAGGCAGATAATATACGAAAATATGAAATTATAGTCACACATCAATACTCCACATTTAAAAATTGCTCATCCCCGAGCAATCAAACTACACTTATATACACAACCTTGAGCACTTTGTTTTTACACAATTGAGGCACACCACACAATAACCATAGTTATAACAACAATTAAACTCTAGTATATGCAATCACATACACTTCTCTTTTCTTGTGCCATACTTCATGAATATTAACAATAAAGACAACACGCTCATAACAATCCTAGCCTCGAAAACCAACTCAATGCCACAATGCACTCATGGCTTGAACACCCAACATCATCGAGAGAAGTCTAATAACGTTACCTATCCCTCGTGAAATCATGTACCATTACCACAAGAATAAGAGAGTAAGTTGAATCCACATATTCAAATACAATGCTCAAATATATTTTAAGGACTCGTATATATCTAAGAATATCGCTCACTCTCACAAAAGAAGTCACATGCACACAATTGGTACCATATGCTTGTCCATAATGTAAAATCTCTACTAATGTAAGCTCGCTCAATCTAAAATCAATTAAGACTTTTCAAGGTTGTAATGTGGGCTAAGTGACGGGAAGGATATATTTAGGAATAGTAGCTAATCCTCCTAAGTACTTTACACATAACTTAATATTCTTTATGCGCAAATTCCTCATTCCCCTTCAATTTTACAAACAAAATCATCCCTAACAACGTAATCTTCTTCTTTAAGCACATACTCACTAGCAAGAACAAGACAACTATTTATTAATCTCCATTTTTCTTTCTTTTTTTCCCCAGCTTTTTCTTTTTTTTTACTTTGCAGTTTTTGCTAGTGATGTATTACTTTACATAACAAATGCACCTTTTTCCCTTTCATTGGTTCCACTCAAAAGTCACCCCACACTTAGTCCCTTCTTACTTCTTTTAACGCTAAATTTCACAATTAACGTGCTTTAAGAGGTAAAAGGATCAACAATATCAATTAAGAACAAAAAGGGTATAGGCTTGTAATGTGGGTGCCAAATAAAAGTCTATAGGCTCAAAAGGGTTAGCTAGGAACAAATTTTATTTGTGATAGCAATAACGCTTGAAAAGACATCAAAGAAAGCCTAAAATCGTTTTTCACACCGAGCTTCACCTAAATTTTGCTTCAACTCACATATCGAGCATGTTCTAGGCACAATGCAATACATGAAATATACAAAATCTCACCACACGTGGCACATGATTCACTAAGGACGGTCTCATTCCAATTCACAAACTAATACAAGTATTCACAGAGCCACAGGATATTAAGCATTAAGCACAAAGTGAACATAAGTCAAGAAATTGAAATTTAGGCGTCACAAAATATGCTATCCAAATAACCAAGGCATTATAAGTAATTTTAGCTTATAGGGAAGATACTACACATGCCAAAACCTAAATATGTTGCTATCAAACAAGTCAACAATGCCTAGGAATCTCATCTTTCTTCCTCCATTTATTTCATAATTCTAATATACTCTAAAAAAAGTAACAACTACTACGCGGTTCAAGCAAAACCCTTCAGAAAAGAACCGCGGCCCAAAGAAAAACCAAGAGGGGGTTACTACACTACCTACCAAGAAAATCTTTTTTAAAGACTGAAATCCCTCAAGAAAACTATCTATTAGATCCATTGTCGGGCAAAGTCAAATCATTTTTTTAGAACAAATATTTTTCAATTAAACTAACACAACTAAAGTAGTATAGAAAGTAATTCAGACAATCTCCTCTCCCCACACATAAAATTGTGCATTGTCCCTGATGCACACCATAGTAATAAGAAGGTAAAAGAAACTCCCTGGTAGGTCAAAGGCCGAAGACTAGCAGCTCATGGGGTACTCAGACTTCTCCCAGGCCTAACCTTCGTGCGGGTACCTCACACTTAATTCCAACCATTTGGTTTGTTGTTGCATCCTTCTAATAGCTTTGCTTTTCATGCTCCTAGAAAATAAAAAACAACACTACAAAATAATAAAATAAAAAAAATAAAAAATAAATCTAACTGAAAGCAATAAATATGGATTGCCTCCCAACAAGCGCTTGATTTAATATCGCGGCATGACACGAATCACTTTTTGCCTCCACTTTGAACTTATGAATTGGACCCCAAGTTTTCATTTTGCTCTATGATCAAGCTCCTGGGATGGTGGAACGAATCTGACTGTCCTAATAAATTAATATAGTATTATCTACTCTTGGCCTTTAGATGAAGTGTGTAATCCCGACTTTCTGGCAAGAAGAATTTCAAAATGTAGGCACCTTGTTCCTCATTCCTTGACTCCTCAAGTGGATCAAATATGAATCTATTTCTATATCATCATCCAAACACAATATGAAAAATGCTTGGAGTGTGGACCAATGCGCTCAATTGTATGAATATTGGGATTGTCAACATTCTCAACACTAATGATACTAGAGTCAACTAAATACGTACCATCAATGTTCTTGGTTGACTCTAGTATCTCTTCTAGAACATTGGCATCCTCAGAATCTAGTTTGATTGAATGTTGGTGTTCTACTCAAGCCTTCTCCATTAACACCTCATTGTATTTTTTTAAACCCTCAACCATAATGGCAATTTCTGCAACCAATTCATGCTCTTCTTGGCTACTATGCACAATGTAAGCTTATTGCATTTTACAAGGTTCAATTAGTTTATACACTTGTGCCTCCAAGTTGTGAGTAGTTTCCTCTTGCATTTGTATCTGCAGTGATTTCTTATAATATAGTTCCACAAAATACTTTAACATATCTTTGATCTCCTTCAGGCCAGCTTCTCAGGATTATTTGTTCCTATTAACTTTGTAGAGATTGAAATTTTAAGGGATCAAGCCAAATCCTAAATTAAAGATACTATAGAACTCTAAAAATACTAGGAGTATATTAGGGTTTCTTGGAGGTTACTCTACCCTAAAATCTAACTCACACTTATATAAAGGGATACATATTCCCTTGAAGAAATATCTTAAAAATTCCATAAACTCACGGGATACTCACAAAGAAACCAAAATATGGCCGGATACTTCTTGAAAATGAAATAGTTCAACAAGACGGATATCAAATACATTCAGGAGATCTGCATCATCCTTACATTCAAGAAACACGTTGCTTCAGCCCTCGAATCACAGAGATTATCATGAGAGAAGAATCAAGGGAGAAACAGAATTTTACCCACTATTATTTATCAATAAAATTATGTTTCTTCATATTTGTATTGTGATTGCATTTAATTTTCTACTCTAAGAAAATTTATTGCAAAAAAATTGGCACGCCCAGTGGGATCAGTTTTGCCCTTCATCTCTTCATCCTGTAAATCAAAAACTTGAAGTTTCAAAACCATTTGTTGCGATTATCGAGTACTTCAAGTCTCATCTTAAAGTTCAGCAAGCCTACACCCCGACAAACCATGAAGTAGGGGGGAATTTGTAGACATTGAATTTTTAAGGGATCAAGACAAATCCTAAATTAAATATACTACAGAACCCTATAAATCATGGGAGTCTATTAGGGTTTCTTGGAGGTTACTCTACCCTAAACTCTAAATTACACCTATATAAAGGGATACATATTCCCTTGAAGAGGTGTTTCAAAAATCCCATAAATTCATGGGATACTCACAAAGTGACCAAAATATGGCCGGATACTTCTTAATAATGAAATAATTCAACAAGCCGGAGATCAAATACATTCAGGAGGTCTACATCATCCTTACATTCGAGAAATACGTTGCTTCAGCCCTCGAATCACGAATATTATTAGGAGAGAAGAATCATGGGAGAAACAGAATTATACCCACAGTTATCTATCAATAAAATTATGTTTCTTCATATTTGTATTATGATTTACTCTAAGAAAATTTATTGCAAACAAACTTCACCAGAAAAAGTATAACCATCATAGTAAGGGGTTGGGGGAGGATAAGACAAATACTCACAACCATGAAAGTGACCACATTGAACACCACACATATCACACACATTTCACACATAAGATGATTTGGTGCACATAACTCGCTCTCGGAAATATTTTGACAATTTTGCAAAGGGTGGTTTCCTCCACAACTTGCATAAATCAAAACTCTCATAATTCCAAGATGTCCTGTTCTTAAATAAAAAATAAAAAAATCAAATACAAGAAAATAAAAATAAAAGTTCAAACTTGCAACCTAGAAATATGTACACCTACATTTACACCGTTAGTTCCCCGGCAACCGCGCCAAAATTGATCACGCCCAACTATGCCTTATAAAAAAGGACTAAGCGTTCACTGCAAATATAATTTGATTTACAGGTCTGGAATCGAATCTCATAAAGAACTAAGACTTAGTTATAGTTGTTATATATTGCTAAGAAACACAAGTCCAAATAATTTTCCAATTATAAAGATTATAATATTTATTTTTATCTAATTAACTAACAAATACTAGAAAGCATTAAAACTATCAATTACCAAGGATAAGGATTGGAGACAAGATTAATGAGGTCTAGAGTTATGATTTCCCCTATTGTTGGAATCCTTTCCACTATGTTTTTTTATAAATTTGCTTAAGTCTTCTCTAACGATCATGAACACTCTGACAATCGTAACTCTCTCCCAAGTAATTATCAGAATTTACCAGATATATTCTCTCCAATTACGCTAGCTGGCATTAAGTACATCTCACTCAGATTGCTTATAGGTTTCGTTATCTTTAATCCTACCTTTAAACCCTCCGTACTGATCCCTCATATGCGTTAGGAGTGATATTGTCCAATAACTTCCTAAATATGACTCTCTTCCAAGTAATACACGCTAAATATTGTGGATTGAGAGCCCTTCAACCAACCACAATATAAACGTAATTAAACAATTAGATAGAAAGCTACAACAAATCTATATTAATGTAAAAGAAAAAACATTCTCTAATAGGTTCCATCAAAACCCTAGATAAAAAATTAGCTATTCATAATAGTATGCATAACTACAATACCAGAATTCATAACTAATAATGAGAATAGGAAGAAGGAAGTGAAAAACTAGTAGAAGAATTCTCCGCCTTGCTCCTAGTGTGTTCGTGTCTCTTTAGGTCGAATCCCCTTTCAAATCTATCCAATCTTGATCTATCTCCCAATCAAAATGGCATTTTAGGTCTATTTATATGTGTAGGAAAAGACCTAAACGTGTAGGTCAAGTCCTAGTTAAATCAGGAGACAAAATAAATCTTCAAAATTCGGACTGGACCTCGCCCCAAGCCTAGCGTCGCCAGCCTAACGTCTGATGGATCTGGCCTCGCCTGCTTAACACCAGCTTCAAGCCTGGCCTCATCTTGGCCTCGCTAGTCTAATGCCAACTTCAAGCCTGGCGTCACCATGGTTTCTCATTTATTGTTCTCGCGCACGCTTTCTACGTTTAAGTATCCCTTTTGCTATGCTTTCATATTCAATTCATCTCCACACAAAATAGACTTCATTACGTGCAAATAAAGTATAATTTACTATTAAAGTATATAAAATGCGAGGCAAATAATGCACGAAATTATGGAATTATAGCCACACATCATCTACTATTCAAAATTCTTCAATTATCTAAATTTATCAATAAATTTTGTGTGTGATTTCATTTAAATTATTTTTTCTAATTAATTCAAATTATAAACTATAATGTTAATTTGGTAGAAGAAGGTTTTTAACAATTAAACTAAAACGTTTACTGCCAAAGTCAATAAGTAAGGCAAATAAGTATTTTATTGTATATCTTTTGTCTTTATATATAGATAATGCATTGTTACTGTACTTAATATTCAATTCTCAATTAAAGGTATTTTCATGTCTAGTATATCTTTTTTTTTTTGTGCGAAAGATAATATAGCATTAAACTAGATAAAAGAGTTACTACAGAGAGGGTGATGCTCAATGTGCATCACATTAGTAGCGCTAGTTAGTTTGCTAATGCTGATGACGACATATTTTTGTTCCAAAATAATTCTGATCATTTGACCCAATGGAGTTTTCTACTATAGAAACGCCATTGGTAGCGGTGGAGGCCTGTCCGTCATCTTGGACAACAAAAAGTGTCATCTTCCTATAGCGTATGGCTCCTGCTCGATCCAGTTGTAAGCTGTTGATAACAAAATCTGGAGGTCCATACAGTGATAGATAATATTACTGTAATGCATGTTATTATTTTTTGTAAGTGTTAATACGTCTAACGATCAACGCTTACTTCCAGTGGAACCAAATGATGAAGGGTTGGCAATTCAAACCCATGAAAGAGTGCTTGTAATTCTGCATGAATGCTGTTGTGATGTAGATGTTACCCGCAAATTCGATAATCCAATTTCCTTTTGAGTCACGAATGAGCTCTCCTACACCTGCTTTGTTAGTTTCTAAGGAGACTGCTCCATCTATATTTAGATTGAAGTAATTTGGTTTGGGAGTGATCCATTTTATAGGCCTTATTATGGGGTTTGGATTTGTTTTCAGGTTGGTGACCAAGTAAGTAAATTCCAGAGTTTGATTAGTGACAAATTTGGTGGATATTTGGCGTCGGGTGTGATTAAAATTGTTGTCATTACGAGTAAATCAAATGTGCCTGTCACACCTCCTTTTTACACCACCTGAATGTGATATAAAAAAGTTTTTCACTTTAAGTGACATTGTTCGAAATAAAATTATTTATTTATTTTTATTCAGAGTCGCCACTTGTAATGATTTGTTTTCTGGTGTCCCAAGTCACCGGTTTATTTTTAAGATCCCAAATCAAGGAAAATTCGACTTTCCTTATGAAGTTTCCGGACCAGAAATTTTGAATAAGGAATCCTGTTAACCTAAGGAAATGTGTTAGGCATCCCCAGATTCCGTGGTTCTAGCACGGCCGCTTAAACCATTATAATTGGCTTATCATCTGATTTTAAACATGTTTTAGCCTATGGTATATTTTAACTTTTTAAGTTGTTTTAAATTATTTTTTAAGGAAGATTTCAACGTCATCTAAAACACGTCTTTGGACCACGGCACATGAAATGCACTTGCAGTCTGCGACACATTTTATTTAACCTTGTTAAGAGTTGGATTTTGGTCACATGAAATGCACATCCAAGCTAAGGAAAGTAATTTTTTAAAATAGCGCGCCTAAAGCAACTGTGCACTTTTAAGTTTGCGAGGGCCATGAAAAATTCAACTAAATAGCACACCTCGATTTCTAAAGGATTAACATTAGTTAAGTGAGGGCTATGTGTTTTGATATTTTATTTGGCACGGCACGCCTCGATTCTTATTTTTAAAGGGAACTTGAACTAAACTTGGGAGGGCCAAAAACTATGTCTTACCTAATATGACATGCCTCCAATCTACTTTTAAAACCCCAACAAATTAATTAAGGAAACTTAAAAGAATTCTAATTATATTTTTTAACTAAAGGTTTGACCCTACTTATTAATTAACAAGCATCATATTAAAAGACCAATTATCTCAAGGGAAAAATAGCTTCAACAAATAGCAACTGAACGAATCCATTCACAAATGCTTTCCGGCTTGGGCCTGAACAAGCCCAATTCTTAACAAGGAATTGATGCCAAGGACTCGAACATACAAACGAGTCAGATGGAACATTCATTAACTGGGTCGGCTTCAAGCCCAATTTTCAGAACCTAATTGATGGTACAAAATCAATTAGAATGCAAATCCAACAAGACTATATGAAACATGCCACTGGATTAACATTTCACTTCTGCAATTCAACTATTTAAAACCCAAATCGACTAGCTGAGCATTTTGAATTTCAAATACCAATTCTAATTTAAACATGTTTATATGCCAACCAAAAGTAAATCAGTGTATGCCTTTATCTAGACCATTTCCTTTTCTCTTCACATGATTTTTATACAAACTAATATTCAAGAGACATTCAACTACCCATTTGCATAAACATTGCATTATTCAAATGCAACAAATATGTTATAACAGTTTAAGGGAATCACATAGCAGAAGAGATAAAATCTACACCATTTGACACGACCTACTACTGATTCGACTACACAACTTAATCATCAAAGATTCCTTAATCATTCAAAATCAGATTTAAAGATAAGAGTTCAATGGCTAAATCTACATCTATCCATACCATCCTTGACAAATCATTGAATCCCATATTAAATAAAGACTAAGTTACCGCTCTTTGAGGGAGTCTGTCAGCAAATAAACAAATGATATGCATCAAAATTTCAGGGAGAAGAAAAAGAAATTAGACTAAACTATGAACAAATAACTTAATGCTACGCTTCAAACTTCTATTTTCTATTTCATTCTTCAAACTCGAGCATCACATTCGATAAGATTCAGGAATATGTACCTATGAATAAAAGAGAAATAAAAGTGAAGAATTAGCAATAACAACAGCAGAAGCCAACACAGAACCAACAATGAAACAATGCTAAGACAGTAAATCAAGCTTCAAATTCTTGAACCCATTCCAGCATTAAAAACCCCAAATGTACTATTTCTACTGAGCTTCTAAATTCAGACTTATCCCATGAATTTAAAACTCAATATCAAACAAAAATTCTAGCAATTTTTAGTACTTTTCTTTAAAGAAGTTAGCTGAGTCTTTTTTAATTTTTAGGATTTTTGACTCTGAAATTACGACTTGTGAGTGAAGAAACTATGCCTTTATAGGCAAGCATTAGAGTAGCAAAAAATGATTCTAGTTTTTGCCCTTAAATCCTTTTGGAATTTTTATTTTTGTTGTTTAATCTCTAAGTTCAAATTCAGCTGTTCAAAACAGCCCCAAACTTACCTTCTAGAAAGTTTCTCCATTCAGTTATTAAAGATTTCCCAACCTAAAATTCCTAAACTACCCCTTAAACCCCATGTTTTTATCATTAAACCAACCTGGGTCAAATTAACCCAAGACCAGACATTAGATACGATTCAAGAACATGTACCTGGGAATAAAAGAGAAACAAAAGTGAAGAATCAGCAATAACAACAGCAGAAACTAGCACAGAACCAACAATGAAATAGTGGTAAGACCAGTAAATCAAAGTTTCAAATTCTTAAACCCATTATAACATTCAAAAACTCCAAATGTACTATTTTACTGAGCTTCTGAATTCAGACTTATCCCAGGAATTTAAAACTCAAAATCAAATAGAAATTCTAGCCATTTTCAGTACTTTTCTTGAAAGAAGGTAGTGAGCCGTTTTTAAGTTTTTTTCAAAATTTTTGTCTTTGAAATTTTGACTTGTGAGTGAAGAAACTATACCTTTATAGGCAAGCATTACGGCAACAGAAAATGATTTTGATTTTTGCCCTTCAATCCTTTTGGAATTTTAATTTTTGCTATTTAATCCCTAAGTTCAAATTAAGCTTTTCAAAACAATCCCAAACTCACCTTCTAGGAAGCATCCCCATTCAGTTATTAAAGATTCCTAACTTAAAATCCCTAAACTATCCCTTAAATCCCTATTTTTACCATCAAACCAACCTGGGTCAAATTGACCCAAGGCAGACCAGACATGGGCCTTAAAAAAAAATCGCATTAATCCCTTTCTTTGGGCTTTCAAACAAAGTCTGGGTTTCAAAACCTAAAATCAAAAAAACTTGACAGAATTTAGCACAAACCTTCAATTAAAACAACGAACAAAAGTTAAATGAGGTCTCTTTTAAGCAAAAGTCATTAAACGAATTAACGAACCAACAAACGACTAATTAGTCCATCATGCCCTAAAAATTATCCTAATTACTCCGATACAGAAAAGGAAAAATGAATAATATAAAAAATAAAAAAAATCATTAGATGAATGAAGAATGGGAATAGATATACCGATGGAAACGAACACTTCAACATGCTAGAAAAAGGGAGTAATAGATCCACTTGAGACTCCAATGAGCGCCAAACTCGGCTAAATGGTGGGGATTGTCACATGAATGTTAATCGAATTTTCATCCATGGTCAACGATTCATGCAGCAATTCTCACCATGAGCCAAAATAGAAATAAAGCAGAGTATTCAAAGTGATTTGCCCGAAATCTGACTAAATCCATGAGATAAGGTGTTCCTGACATCAAACAGAGTTATCCTGTTGAAGAAATTGGGGAATTCATGGGGCTTTGCTATGGATTGAGGGTTTAATCCGAAAAATATGGGAATAAAAGAAAAGTTTGGATTTTTTTTTTGGATCTATAATTCGGATAAATTGAAAGGCCTTTTGAGGAAATCAATGGCAGGACGTGAACGGGGGAACGATTAGGATTGGTTGGTTAAAATTTGGAGGTGCTCCACCGTCGTGAGGCGATTTTCGAGCGGTGGAGCTACGGTGGAGGCGGCCGACAATTTGAGAGAAAAAAGGGCATCAGGTTTTAACCATAATGGGGCTAAACCTATTAATGAAGACAAAGGGGGTGTTTGGTTGTTTAATGGGAGGAATAAGTGAAACGACGTAGTTTTGGGGTGCAACTATGTCGTTTTGATGATGGGGGGAATGGGCGGGTCAATTAGACGGGTTTGGGTCAAAATATTTGGGCGGGGGCGATAGAACAATGCTTGGGCTGAGTGTCTGGTCCGAATTGGGTATTAAGAAATATCTCAAACTCAAATTAACCTTTTTTTCTTCAATTAACCTCTTTTATTCTTTTTATTGATTTTACTACTGTTGCTGCTGCTACTGCTTGCTGAACTCCTTGTTACACCAAAATAGAAAATAAAAATCTAAACTAGCTAAGCCTATCAGCTACGAGTTATAAGATTCCTATCTATAAATTTCTTGAAGCTTGATCTTGACTCTCAGCCGATTCTTGCTGTGGACTCTGATTTGAATGTTGATGCTCATCAGCTGCAGGTACTGGTTTTTCTCTAGCTTTGGATAAGGCCAGGATATGCGATGCTTGTGACTTCAATCATATCTTGAGCAGTCCGCGTCTTTCTCCGCCTCGACACTTTGAGTTCATTAAAATTTTTGTTATTTTTCTTCTTTTCTTTATTTTGGATGGAGACTCATTCTTTCAGCCATCTCGAATCTTATGCCTCGAGTTCAAACCTGCTTAAACACCAAAACAAACAAATGAGTGAAATTTTCTGCCACAATTTTCACTAAGAAAATTTCGTGAGTTATTTTTAACAAAAGTTTGAACTATTTGTTTTTTTTAAAAACAATAAATAAGGATTGTGTCATTTTAGGAGGAAGAGATTATGGAATAAAGCCTTATATCTAAAATATCAACTCAGGAATTGGAGCCCTAATGTTGGCAAGAAACGCGACTAGGGAATGAATGCCATGTGTCTAAACATCTTAACTTAGGGATTGAAGTCCTAATGTTGGCAAAAAGCGACTAAGGAATGGAGGCCCCATGTCTAAAATCTCAACTCAGGGGTTGTTGCCCTAATATTGGTAAAAAAGCGACTACGGAATGAGGACCATATGTCTGAAAATCTCAACCCAGGGATTGGAGCCCTAATGTTGGCAAAAAGACGACTAGGGAATGGAGGCCATATGTCTAAAAATCTCAACTCAGGGATTGGAGCCATAATATTGGTAAAAAGACGACTAGGGAATGGAAGCCCTATGGCTAAAATCGCAACTCAGGAATTGCAACCCTAATATTGGTAAAAAGTCGACTAGGGAATGGAGGCCATATGTCTAAAAATCCCAACTCAGGGATTGAAGCCCTAATGTTGGTAAAAAGACGACTAGGGAAAGGAGGACCTATGTCTAAAAATCTAAACTTAGGGATTGGAGCCGTAATGTTGGCAAAAGGCGACTAGGGAATGGAGACCCTATGTGTAAAATCTCAACTGAGAGATTGGATCTCCAATGTTGGTAAAAAGGCGACTAGAGAATGGAGGCCATGTGTCTAAAAATCTCAAATCAGGGATTGAAGCCCTAATGTTGGCAAAAAGCGACTAGGGAATGGAGGCCCTATGTCTAAAATCTCAACTCAAGGATTGGAGTCCTAATGATGGTAAAAAGACGACTAAGGAATGGAGGCCCTATGTCTAAAAATCTCAACTCAGGGATTGGAGTCCTAATGTTGGAAAAAGGCAACTAGGGAATGCATGTCCTATGTCTAAAATCACAACCTAGGGATTGGAGCCCTAATGTTGAAAAAATGCGACTAGGTGTCACACTTCCTTTTTTTACAAACTCCGAAGGGTATAAGGGAGTTTTTTCCAACTTAAAGTGACAATCGAAACATGATTATTTTTAGAGTTTAGAGTCGTCACTTGAGATAATTTAGGGTGTCTCAAGTCACCGGTTCAAATTTTGAATCGAGGAAAGATTGAATTTGTTTTACAGTTCGCAAACTCAAAAGTCCGGATAAAGAATTCTGTTAACATGGGAGAAGATGTTAGGCATTTCCGGATTCCGTGGTTCACAGTCGCTTAACTATTATTATTGGCCTATTTATCTGATTTTAAAATGCTTTTAAACCTATGTGCATTTTAACTTTAAAACCACTTTTCAGTTATTTTAAGAAAGATTTCAACGTCATCTTAAATACGTTTTTGGACCACGCCACATGAAATGCACTCACAGTTCGAGATACATTTTATTTAACGTTGTTGAGAATTGGAGATGTGTCACATGAAATACACACCCGAGTTTAGAAAATTAATTATAAAATAACGCGCCTAAAGCAACTACGCGCTTTCAAGTTAATAACAAGGTTTTCAAGGGCCATGAAAAAATCAACTAATGGCATACCTAGATTGCTAAAGAATTAAAAATTAATTAAATATGGACCATAAGTTTTGAGATTTTATCTGGCATGATACATCTTGATTTATTTTAAAAGAATTGTATTCAATTTAAAGCAAACTATAAATGTTCATGATTATTGTCCTAAAGCTAATTTGAGATCGTTCAAAGTTATGTAATTCATTGTGGCAAAAACAAAAATAAGCAAATCAGTTGTGAAGGTCCATATGAGAACTCTTATTCCAACTCACGTGATTTTTCACGTATTGGCTAATTTTTCATGTAATTGAAACGAAAATTTTCATCAACAACCAATCCCAAACCAATTGTCCTTTTGCCCAAAATCTCGATTTTTCCTCTAACAAGCTCACTGCCAGTAGAGATTAACACTAGTGGTAAATGAAAAAGAGAGAAAAAAAAAACAAATCAGAAATAACATTAAGACTAGATCAAACATGCTAACTGCCCGTCTTGAAAAATCCGACACACTTAAGAAATGAAGTAAACACTTTAGAAAATATTAAATTCTTACTTCATTAAAACATGTAAGGCATCAGAAGTGCATCACATTAATTAAGAACGGGTTAAGAGAAATTGACCTTAAAATTGCAATTTCAATGGTGAACCATCTCTAAATATTCATAAGCTGGAAAAAATTAGCTAGCGGTCAGGACCTCTAATGGAACCTCAGACTAGCAACGTCGACTGGCGACGGAAAATCCA
Source organism: Nicotiana benthamiana (assembly GCA_034376525.1). Classification (NCBI taxonomy): domain Eukaryota; kingdom Viridiplantae; phylum Streptophyta; class Magnoliopsida; order Solanales; family Solanaceae; genus Nicotiana; species Nicotiana benthamiana. The sequence goes on along the minus strand of CM067327.1, from coordinate 117,919,680 downwards.
AATGCGGCTGTCCAAGCTGCATTTTCTTTTAAGTTTGTATGGACAGGTTGCCTGCTATTTAGGGAGAAAGAAAAAGCTGGTTTGAACTAATTTTTAGGGGTCTTTTGCTACTGCTAAGGTTGGATTTGTGTGTGTTTTTTTTAGAAGGAAAAGGGCAGAAGTCATTTGTGTTATCTATTAAGAAGAAGCTGGAAGGAGGCCCTCTTTTTTTTTTTTTTGGTGAAAGAGCAGCCTTGCTATTTAGCTTGGAGACGATGATCTCTGATGGGTTGGGGGGAGGGGGGAGGGGGCTGATTTTGCTGCCAATGGCGGCCAATTTTTGGAAGTCAGGCCATTTTCTCTTTTTTCTTTTTGGCTTTTTATCTCGTCCCTTTTGAAAAACGGCGGATCAATATTTTTAGGATGAAGGTCTATGCAGGGATTATGTACTATTATATAGGGTTAGAGATTAGATTAGAGGTATGTGTCTATGAATTATGAGCTTGAAACTTTGGCTTTTATGATTATTTTGCGTAAAATTAGTTTAATTAACTAAAAATTCATTCATGTAGAAATATTACCAAAATAATAATTAGCCCTACTTAAGTAAAAAATAATTATTAAAACTAACAATTAAAACAAAACTATTTTCTTTTTTTGGTATTTTTTTCAAGATTAAAAATGATCACAAAACTTTAATTAAATTATTTTTTGTAATTTTTATTTTTTTAAATAAAATAAAATAAAAACGTCAAAATTAGTTAAAATAGATATATTAGGCCAAAGTTAAATATTTATGTGCTAAAATATGAAATATTTTGGGGAGGGTAAAAAATCACATATCTACACAGTCCTTTTTGACTGGAAACGCGAAGAGTTTTCAGACAAAGAATGACTAGGCATGTTTTTTTGACCCGACCCTTATTTAGAGAGGCCAAAAGCAAAAAGAAAGGAGAATGTGACTGAGTCCTGATGTTTGAACTGCCTACATAATGTCACGTGTAGTTCGGAAGTGAATAAGGTGCCATTCCGTCGAGGTTCCGGTCCGTGGTCCCGTTATTACATAAAAAACAAAATTGAAAAAACTAACTAAGCCTATCAGCTACGAGTTACAAGATTCCTATTTATGAGTCTTCTGAAGCTTGATCTTGAGTCTTGATTGGTCTTCATGCAGACTTTGATCTGAATCTTGATGCTTGTTTGCAGGTGTTGGCTCAATCTTCTTCAACCTTTTCAGATCAAGACGGGACATGTAGAGCTTGTGATTTCAATTATGTCTTGAGCAGACCACATCTTTTCTCCACTTCTGTACTTCAGATTCACTTTTTCTTTTATTCTTGATTGAGACTTTTTTTTTGTTGTTATCTCGGACCCCCGTCAACCCGCAAAGGCGAGCTTTTGATACTTCTAACTTGAACTGAATTCTGAAATGACTTCCCTTCCAGGTGAGTGCCTGAGTATTGAACTTGAACTGTCTTCCTTTGAAACTTGAGCTATTTTTCCTTGTTCTCCAGTTGGATGCTTGATTGCTTAACCTGAGCCGCTTTCCTTTGAAACTACTTTATCTTGAAACTTGAACTGTCTTCATTTCCCTTGAAACTTGACTTGTTTTCCGTTAAAACATAAAATGTTTTTCCTTGTTCTTCAGGTGGGCACTTGATTATACAACAAAATAGACAAAACAAAAAAAACTTTTCTGCCCTAGTTTACACTAGGAATATTTGTGAGTTGTTAGCAAAACTATAAATCACCTACGCTGCTGATGGAAGATGCAATGATAAGCGTAAAATTAATGAATCGACTAGGATATGCATCTCCTAAAATTTGTTGAGCTTGCAAAAAAACTAAAAACTAAGCTTGACTTAAAGTAAAAACTGACCCTACTCTTCAGGCGGGACCCTTGATTTCAAAAAAACTAAAAATTCACCCTCTTTTTTTTCAAATCTATATTTCCTTTTTTTTTTCAAGTTCAGACTCCCTTATTTTAAAAAAAATTATTATCTTAGTAGAAAATTCATCGGACTAGGTTTTTTCTATCTTAGGAGAATGATTCATCAGACTAAGATTTTGATTCTAGGAGAAAGTTCATCAAACTAGGTCTCTTGTCTACTTCTTTTTGGCATCTTCAGAGAAAGATTCATCAGACTAAGATTTCTATCATAGAAGAAAGTTCATCAGACTAGGTCCCTTTTTTTTCTTTTCATTTTGTTTTTTTTCGTTTTTTGTATCTTAGGAGAAAAATTTATCCGACTAAGATTTCTATCATAGGAGAAAATTCATTAGACTACGTCTTCTATCTTAGGAGAAAAATTCGTTAGACTAAGATGTTTATCCTAGGAGAAAGTTCATCATACTAGGGCTACTATCTTAGGAGAAAGATTCATCATACTAAGTCTTTTTTTGTATCTTAGGAGAACAATTCATCAGACTAAGACTTTGATCCTAGGAGAAAATTCATCTGACTAGGTTTTCTATCTTAAGAGAAAAATTCATCAGACTAAGATTTGTAATGGGAGAAATCTATCAAACTAGGACTTTAATCCTATGAGGAAAAATGTGAAGAGCAATGGCAAAATTTTATGCACACAGAAAGACATATAAAAGCAGAGATTTGAGAAACTTCCCTTTTTCGGCTTTCCTTTTCTTCTTTTTCGTTTCCTTCTTTTCTTTTTTTATTTTTATTTTGAACCACTATCCTTGCACTGCTTTGTTCCTATTTTTCACAAAGAAAAATATGCCAGTTTGGAAACTGGTGGTCGGTTTGTGGCCTTGAGTCTTGGGCATCTTAACTTCTGCTTCAATCAGCTTGAGTCGGTTTCAAGAGACTTTTGCTCTGCATCAACCCTAATTGTTTCACACCCAGTACCAGTTGTATTTTTGGCTCAACCAGCCTTCTCCTAATTGGAGATCTTGGCTCAGGTGATCTTTTTTTTATATCTTCAATGACTTTATACTTTTTGAGCAATTTTTCTGTCAGAGAGAATCACAAGTTAACTTTGCTTGCGCCAAGTAGGCTGACAAGAGTCTTTTTTTGGGGGAGTCTTTGCATCATCCTCAAGGCATGTTGAAAGTAACAATTGAGTGCGCTGGCCTAATTTTCTTTGTGCAACTGAAAAGCTGGTAGCCGATTTTAAAATCTTTTCTTGCTTTCTTTGACAATCACCGACGCAAAGTGAAAGACACAATGACGCGAAAAAGTAGTATTAACAAGAAATGCTTCTGTCGGAAGGAAAGAAGGAAGAGTTGATATGTATATGTATGTGTGTTTATATATATATATATATATATATATATATGAGATGGAAAATGCAATGATGAGAGTAAAATTAATGAATCGACCAGTATATGCGTCTCCTAAAAGTTATTGAGCTTGCGAAAAAACTAAAAACTAAGCTTGACTTAAAGTAAAAACTGACCCTATTCTTCAGGCGTGACCCCCGATTTCAAGAAAATTAAAAATTGACCTTTTTGTTTTTCAAATCCAGATTTCCCTTCTTTTTTTTCGAGTTCAGACTCCCCCCTTTAAAAAAATTATTATCTTAGTAAAAAATTCATCAGACTAGGTTTTCTATGAATTCATCAGACTAGGTTTTCTATCTTAGGAGAATGATTCATCAGACTAAGATTTTCATTCTAGGAGAAAGTTCATCAGATTAGGTCTCTTTTCTACTTCTTGTTGCCATCTTCGGAGAACGATTCATCAGAATAAGATTTTTATCCTAGAAGAAAGTTCATCAGACTAGGTTCCTATTTCTCTTTTCATTTTTTTTTGTTTTTTGTATCTTAGGAGAAGTTTTTTATCTGACTAAGATTTCTATCCTAGGAGAAAATTCATCAGACTAGGCCTTCTATCTTAGGAGAAAAATACATTAGACTAAGATGTTTATCCTAGGAGAAAGTTCATCATACTAGGGCTTCTATCTTAGGAGATAAATTCATCAGACTAAGATTTCGATCCTAGGAGAAAATTCATCAGACTATGTGTTTTTTTTGTATCTTAGGAGAAAGATCAATCAGACTAAGACTTTGATCCTAGGAGAAAATTCATCTGACTAAGTTTTCTATGTTAGGAGAAAAATTCATCACCACTAAGATTTTTAATGGAAGAAAATCTATGAGACTAGGACTTTTCTCCTAAGAGGAAATATGTGAAGAGCAATGGCAAAATTTTATGCACACAGAAAGAAATCTAAAAGCAGAGATTTGAGAAATTTCCCTTTGTCGGCTCTCATTTTCTTCTTTTTCGTTTCCTTGTTTTCTTTCTTATTTTTCTTTCGAACCACCATCCTTGCAATGATTTGTTCCTATTTCTCACAAAGAAAAATTTGTCAATTTTGAAACTGGTGGTCGGTTTGTGGCCTTGAGTCTTGGGCATCTTGACTTCTGCTTCATTCAGCTTGAGTCGGTTTCAAGAGACTTTTGCTCTTCATCAACCCTAATTGTTTCACACGCAGTACCATTTATATTTTTGGCTCAACCAGCCTTGTACTAATTGGAGATCTTGGCTCATGTGATCTTTTTTGATATCTTCAACGACTTTATGCTTTTTGAGCAATTTGTCTGTGAGAGAAAATCACAAGTTATCTTTGCTTGCGCTAAGTAGGCTGACAAGAGTCGTTTTTTGGGGGAGTCTTTGGATGAATCCTCAAGGCATGTTGAAAGTAACAACTGAGTGCGCTGGCCAAATTTTCTTTGTGCAACTGAAAAGCTGGTAGCTGATTTTTAAATTGTTTCTTGCTTGTTTTGAAAAGGACTGACTCAAAGTGAAGGACACAATGATGAGAAGAAGTAGTATTAACAAGAAATGCCCTTGTTGGAAGGACAGAAGGATGAGTTTTTATATATATATATATATATATATATATATATATATATATATATATATATATATATATATATATATATATATATATATATGATGGAATATGCAATGATGAGAGTAAAATTAATGGATCGACTAGGGTATGCGTCTCCTAAAACTTATTGAGCTTGCGAAAAAACTAAAAACTAAGCTTGACTTAAAGTAAAAGCTTACCCCATTCTTCAGGTGGAACCCATAATTTCAAGAAAACTAAAAATTGACCCTAATTTTTTTTCAAATCCAGATTTCCCTTCTTTTTTTTTTTCGAGTTCAGACTCCCTTTTTAAAAAAAAAATTATTATCTTAGTAGAAAATTCATCGGACTAGGTTTTCTATCTTAGGAGAATGATTCATCAGACTAAGATTTTAATTGTAGGAGAAAGCTCATAAGACTAGGTCTCTTTTCTACTTCTTTTTGGCATCTTCGGAGAAAGATTCACCAGTCTAAGACTTCTATCCTAGAAGAAAGTTCATCAGACTAGGTCCCTTTTTCTCTTTTCATTTTTTTTTTCGTTTTTTGTATCTTAGGAGAAAAATTTATCCGACTAAGATTTCTATCCTAGGAGAAAATTCATCAGACTAGGTCTTTATCTTAGGTGAAAAATTCGCTAGACTAAGATGTTTATCCTAGGAGAAAGTTCATCATACTAAGGCTTCTATCTTAGGAGAAAAACTCATCAGTGTAAGATTTCAATTCTAGGAGAAAATTCATCAGACTAAGTCTTTTTTTTTGTATCTTAGGAGAAAGATTCACCAGACTAAGACTTTGATCTAGGAGGAAATTCATCTGACTAGGTTTTATATCTTAGGAGAAAAATTCATCATACTAAGATTTTTAATGGAAGAAAATCTACCAGACTAGGACTTTTATCCTAGGAGGAAAAATGTGAAGAGCGATGACAAAATTTTATGCGCACAGAAAGAAATCTAATAGTAGAGATTTGAGAATCTTCCCTTTGTCGGCTCTCCTTTTCTTCTTTTTTGTTTCCTTCTTTTCTTTTCTTTTCTTTCGAACCACCATCCTTGCACTGCTTTGTTCCTATTTCTCACAAAAGAAAAATTTATTAGTTTTGAAACTGGTGGTTGGTTTGTGGCCTTGAGTCTTGGGCATCTTGACTTCTGCTTCAATCAGCTTGAGTCGGTTTCAAGAGACTTTTGCTCTGCATCAACCCTAATTGTTTCACACCTAGTACCATTTGTATTTTTGGCTCAACCAGCCTTGTCCTAATTGGAGATCTTGGGTCAGGTGATCTTTTTTGATATCTTCAATGACTTTATGCTTTATGAGCAATTTGTCAGTCAGAGAATCACAAGTTATCTTTGCTTGCGCTAAGTAGGCAGACAAGAGTCTTTTTTTGGGGGAGTCTTTGCATGAATCCTCAAGGCATGTTGAAAGTAACAACTGAGTGCGCTGGCCAATTTTTCTTTATGCAACTGAAAAGCTGGTAGCCGATTTTTAAATCTTTTCTTGCTTGTTTTGACAAGGACCGACTCAAAGTGAAGGACACAATGATGCGAAGAAGCAGTATTAACAAGAAATGCCCCTGTCGGAAGGATAGAAGGACAAGTTTTTATATATATATATATATGATGGAAGATGCAATGATGAGAGTAAAATTAATGCAATGATGAGAGTAAAATTAATGAAACGACTAGGATATGCGTCTCCTAAAGTTTATTGAGCTGGCAAAAAAACTAAAAACTAAGCTTGACTTAAAGTAAAAATTGACCCTATTCTTTATGCGGGACCCCTGATTTTAAAAAAAAACTAAAAATTGACCCTTTTTATTTTTCAAATTCATATTTCCCTTATTTTTTTTTCCGAGTTCAGACCCCCCCTTTTTTTTAAAAAATTAGTATCTTAGTAGAAAATTCATCGGACTTGGTTTTCCATCTTAGGAGAATGATTCATCAGATTAAGATTTTCATTCTAATAGAAGTTCATCAGACTAGGTCTCTTTTCTACTTCTTTTTGCCATCTTCGGAGAACGATTCATCAGACTAAGATTTATATCCTAGAAGAAAGTTCATCAGACTAGGTCCCCTTTTCTCTTTTCATTTTGTTTTTTTTTTCGTTTTTTGTATCTTAGGAGAAAAATTCATCCGACTAAGATTTCTATCCTAGGAGAAAATTCATCAGACTAGGTCTTCTATCTCAAGAGAAAAATTCATTAGACTAAGATGTTTATCCTAGGAGAAAGTTCATCATACTAGGGCTTCTATCTTAGGAGATAAATTCATCAGACTAAGATTTCGATCATATGAGAAAATTCATTAGACTAAGTCTTTTTTTGTATCATTGTAGAATATTCATCACACTAAGACTTCGATCCTAAGAGAAAATTCATCTGAATATGTTTTTTCTCTCTTAGGAGAAAAATTCATCAGACTAAGATTTTTAATGGAAGAAAATCTATCAGACTAGTACTTTTATCCTAGGAGGAAAAATGTGAAGAGCAATGGCAAAATTTTATGCACACAGAAAGACATCTAAAAGCAGAGATTTGAGAAACTTCCCTTTGTCGGCTCTCATTTTCTTCTTTTTCGTTTCCTTCTTTTCTTTCTTTTTTTCTTTTGAACCACTATCCTTGTGCTGCTTTGTTTCTATTTCTCACAAAAGAAAAATTTGTCAGTTTTGAAACTGGTGGTTGGTTTGTGGCCTTGAGTCTTGGGCATCTTGACTTCTGCTTCAATCAGCTTGAGTCGGTTTCAAGAGACTTTTGCTCTGCATCAACCCTAATTGTTTCACACCCAGTACCATTTGTAATTTTGGCTCAACCAGCCTTCTCCTAATTGGAGATCTTGGCTCAGGTGATCTTTTTTTTATATCTTCAATGACTTTATACTTTTTGAGCAATTTTTCTGTCAGAGAGAATCACAAGTTATCTTTGCTTGCGCCAAGTAGGCTGACAAGAGTCTTTTTTTGGGGGAGTCTTTGCATCATCCTCAAGGCATGTTGAAAGTAACAATTGAGTGCGCTGGCCTAATTTTCTTTGTGCAACTGAAAAGCTGGTAGCCGATTTTAAAATCTTTTCTTACTTGTTTTGATAAGGACCGACTCAAAGTGAAGGACACAGTGATGGGAAGAAGCAGTATTAACAGAAATGCCCCTGTCGGAAGGACAAAAGAAAGAGTTATATATATATATATATATATATATATATATATATATATATATATATATATATATATATATATATATATATATATATATATATATAAAACTAGCCTTAATGATCATGACATGCATTTTGGACTCAACGGCCTGATCTGTCAAACTAATCCAATTTTTCCGTTTACCATCCTTATGACCTTTGAAGTGAGGCTTGTCCATGCTAATCCTTTGTATCAAGTTCCCATGCGACTAGTGGTGCCTCGAGGGGTTTTCACCAACAATTTTCTCTCATTTATTCATCCCTGCTTACCATTGCCTTACAATGCTCGCGAGGGTTTTTTGTAGTAAGACTCTCATTTTTTATTTTGCTTTCTTGTGTGAGCAACTTGATAGTAGTTGTCACGTGAGAATCGTTGCTCATTGCATGATTCTCTTGATATTCTTAAAGGCATATTGAGAGATCTTTATTTGAAATGTTTTTGGATGGGGTTGAACAGAAGGGTCGACATGAAGGTTCAAAGTGGGCTCAAAATGAAGGGCTGTAGACTTACAACTCTTGGAATCGACTCTATCAAAAAAATTTTGCCTTAGTTTCAGCTATTGGGGATTCTTTGGGATTCTTTTTTGAGCTCTTATTTGGTTGGACCGAACCGTAAGGCTGCCTTCATATCCTTTTAAAGGAATCAGGTCTAACGTAGTTCAATCACGTGAGCTAAATATTTTTCAACTTTCTTTCCTCTGTTTTTTTATTCTTTTTCTCCTCTTTTTTTTCTTTTGTTTGATTGCCCTAGCTTCTATTTGTAGGGCATGGACCTTTGAGAATTCTTTTTTTTTTTCACTTAGAACTTTCTAAAAGCTGCCCCAGTTTGTACTCTTGCGGCATGGACTTTTATTGTTATTTCATTTTTTTCATTTTTTTAAACTTTTTACTCTGAACTTGATTCCAAAAGAGGGTGGTCAAAGAAAATAACACAGGCTCAAAAGGGTGACAAAGAGTATAAATTATTTGGGTAGCAGAAAAAGGGTGTCCTAGCCTCGATAATGCCAATTATAGTATCTTTTTCCTATCACGGTATTGACGAATATGTCTATCTTCTTGGTGTGTCATGGTCACAATACACTTTCCATCCCTTAATGTCAAAATTTCTAACAAACTTCAATTGATTAAATATCCTCAAGCCCGATCTTCACAAAGATTCGAAGGTGAATTTTACTCGACCTTAGTTCCAAAGTACTTCAACTCTTTATTCATCCTCAAAAGTGTTTTCTTTTCAGTTATCCAATTCCAGATTAAATTAGTTTCTAAGATCTAGCCAAAATTTCCGCATGCATGTCATGTCATTAGAACTAGCGAGAAAAGAACTAGAATTAGAATGACACGAAATGATAAACTGTATTTTATTGAATAAGAATGGAAGGGTTTGACGACTAAACAAATAACCTAAGATCCAAGTTACAAACCTAAAATAACCCGGATAATGAAAATAGCAGCAAAACTGACAGACATGACTCATTCATATAGAATAGAAAGATAGAAGGATTTGACTCAATAAAGCAAATAAAATCTGGATCACAACCCTGTAATTACCCAGATAACAGAAGAAACATCGAACAAGCTACCAAGATTCCTTCCTAAGTGAGGAGGGCATGACTTTTAATTTGCTAAGCCTGACATTTAGCCACAAATTTGCTCATTAGAATCACTATGGCCTTTTCCAATTTTAGTCGGCAAGTTTCCGAGAGGATTCTCAAACTCCATGTCACCAGGCATCATCCCCACAAAGTGTACATCATCATGTGCAGGTAAAAGATTCTGCGTGATATTTTGGGTGTCACTGTCTTGGATCACAATAAGATTTTCCTGGATCATCCTTTCTATTTCTCTTTTCAAATCCCAACAACTTTCAACATTATGCACCTGGGTATTGGAATGGTATTCACACCTTTTAGAAGGGTCAAAGCTTCTTGCACGTGGGTACACATGATTTGGAGGAATGGGTGCAATCATGTCATGATGCTTTAATTTCTCAAATAAGCTTGCATAGGACTCTCCTATTGGTGTAAAACTATCTTTCAGCCTTTGTTTCGCTTTATACCTCTGGCCTAGATAAGGGTTATAGGGAACCTGAAAATTTTGTAGAGGCTAGGGGAGATTTTGTGGTGCTCATGCTCTCCTTCTAGGGTGTTTTGGTGGCTGGCCAATATATTGAGGTGGAGCAATAGAGTATTGTGGGTTCTAAGAGGGATAGTAATGTTAAGGGGAGTTATCGAAAAATAGACGAGGTTGGTCATACCTTCAAGTCACTCCTCTAGGACCCCTTCCCGACCCTGATGTCATCACGATTTCTTCATCCATCTCGTTCGTGCCACTAAGATCATCAGATTCAATCTGGACAGCCTGAGTTGTGGCTTTGCGAACTTCTTGGCTTAAAATTTTGCCTGTCTTAAGATCATTCTCAACCATTTCCCCCCATTTTGATTTCTTCCAAGAAAGATTTACCCACTGCATACATCATGATTTGAGAGTAATCGGGCTCTTGAGCCTGAAGGAAGACAATGATTAACTCATGGTCATCCATGGCCAGTTTAACTCTAGCCGCTTGCTCTCTCCATTTAATGGCATATTCTCTGAAACTTTCAGTTGGTTTCTTTTTCAGGTTTGAAAGAGAATTGCAGTCTGGGGCAATGTCGATATTGTATTGGAACTATTTGATAAAGGCATATGCTATGTAATCCCAGATGTACCAGCGAGACGAGTCTTGATCCAAAAACCATTCGGATGCTACTCCCATAAGGCTTTCCCAAAATAAGCTATTAGTATTTTTTCATTTTTTTCCTGCACCTCGTAGTTGATTGTAATACCTTTTCAGGTGGGCTATGGCGTCTCCATGTCCATCATACTTTTCAAATTTGGGAGTCTTGAAACAAGGCGGCAAGTGGACACCGGGGAACATACATAGATCCTTGAAGGAAATACTCTTCTGACCTACCAACCCTTGCATGTTTTTCAACCGTTATTCTAAGCTTTTCACTCTTTGGGTCATTTCTTCCTGTGCCATCTTTCGGGCAGGCTTCTCAATATTTGCTAGAAAATCAAACAAGTACGAATGATACTCATGAGAGTGGTACTGCTCTTATTGGGTAGCAAATTGTGACTCATGACAATGTTGTCCTTGGCCATTGGCCCATGCTTGACATATTTTGGTCATTTACTGTTTCAATATTCTATTTTTCTCAACCACAGTAGACTCTTGTTGAACACTTTGACCCTGAGTTTCTTGAGCATTTGTAACAGCTTCAACGTCAGTTATAATTTTTTCTTGGATCTTGTGTTGTCCGCTTACCACAAACCAACTACCTTAAACTTTCTTCACAATTCAAAATAAGAGACATGTTAGAAAGGACTCAATCAGTCCTTATTATTATCAATATTTTTTTTCATTTTTTTATTTTTTTAATGGTTGATCGAACCTGATGTGGGTTGCCTACGTATCATGTGGGAACATGAATTAGATCTTGCATATTTCGGGAAGATCATGAATAAAGTAAATAACTTTTTTTTAAATTTTTTATTTTTTTGAAAGAAAGACTTATAAAGAAGAAAGAGAATATTTATAGATTTTAATTTTTCTTCAGCATTTTTGCAAACAAAGACTTCTAAAGAAGAAGTTTTTTTTTTTAATTTCGACCTTTTTTCTGGAATTTTGAAAGAAAAGCTTCTAAAAAAGAAAGAAAATATTTTTGGATATTTTAGAATTTTATTTTGAATTTATGAAAGAAATGCTTTTAAAGAAAAAGAAAATATTTTTTGAATCTTGATTTTTTTTAGTTTTTGAAAAAACAATGAAAATATTTTTGAATTTTGAGAAAGATTAAAAGAAAATATTTTTGGATTTTTTTTAAAAATTGGGGTCTTAAGACAGTCTTTTCTAAAGAAGAAAGTAATGGAAATTATTCTTGAATTTTTTGAAAATTGTGGGTCGGAAACGATGAGGTTTGCCTACGTATCTTACACCGCGTAGTTCGTCAGTTTTAGCGAAACAAAAGAAAATATGACTCATTTTAAAATAACTTTTTCTCTCTTTTTTTTCAAAAAATTTCAGCAGAATTTTAAGATAATTCAAAGATCTACCTCTCATTCTCTTTCCCTTTTTCTCCTTTTTTTGGATTTTTTTTTCATTTTCTTTCCCTATTCTAGAAGCCAGTCAACATGCAGTCTGAAACGGACAGATTCGTAAGTAGCATGTAATGCATCAGGATGATCTTTTTAATTTGGGTATACCTGTCTATACGGACCCAATCCCTGTGTTGAGTCCCTAGAGTCAAATGTACGTGTTGCAAACAAAAAGTTCCTACTAGAATCTGACATGAGGCTATGTTATTCTAAGCTTGAATCCTGAATTTATTTGTTCTAGACCTGGCTTACCTGAGCGAACAGCTCGAGCTGGGGGGAGGGGTAGCGCACCGAATATAGAAGCTTCGCCGGCTTTGCAACTTGTCTGAACCTCGTTCTAAAATTGGGATATGACTCTAACAGAAAAGAAGTCATGCGAAGTGCGCATTTCCCAGATGATTTAGAAGACTCAAAGAGAGAAGGGCTTCGTAAAAATTTATATACAGTCCAAACAACATCAAAGCGGTAAAGAGCGACAATTAGCACATTAGGCTCAACATGTAAAAATCAGAAACAGTTATTCTAAGCTCAAATTCTGAACCCTGAACCAGAAGATTTGAGTTCTTATCCCCAGCAGAGCTGTCACACCTCATTTTTACCTACACCCCTAAAAGGGTATATGGGAGTTTTTTTCAACTTTAAACTGGATTATTATTAAAGTTCAGAGTCGCCACTTGGGATAATTTAGGGTGTCCCAAGTCACCGATTCAAATTTCGAATCAAGGAAAGGTTGACTATGTTTTACAGTCCGCAAACACGGAAATCCGGGTAAAAAATTCTGTTAATCCAGGAGAAGGTGTTAGACATTTCCGAATTTCGTAGTTCTAGCGCGGTCCCTCAACTGTTATTATTGACCTATTTATCTGATTTTAAAACACTTTTAAACCTAAGTGCATATGTAACTTTAAAACCGCTTTCAATTATTTTAAGGAAGATTTCAACATCATCTAAAACACCTTTGGACCACGCCACATGAAATGCACCTGCAGTCCGAGATACACTTTATTTAATGTTGTTGAGGATTGGAGTTAGGTCACATGAAATGCACACCGAGTTTAGGAAATTAATTTTGAAATAGCGCACTTAAAGCAACTACGCGCTTTCAAGTTAATAATAAAGTTTACGAGGGCCATGAGAAATTCAACTAATGGCATACCTCAAATGCTAAAGAATTAAAAATTAATTAAGTGAAGGTCATAAGTTTTGAAAATTTATATGACACACCTTGATTTATTTTAAAAAATTGTATTCAATTTAACGCAAACTACAAATATCATGATTATTGTCCTAAAGCTGATTTGAGATCATTCAAAGTTATGTAATTCATTGTGGCAAAAAAGAAAAAGAAAATTTATTGTGAAGGTCCATATTAGAACTTTTATTCCAACTTACGTGATCTGTCATGTATTGGCTAATTTTCCATTTAATTAAAATGATAATTTTCATCAACAATCAATCCCAAACCAATTGTCCTTTTGCCCAAAATCTCGATTTTTCTCCTAACAACAAACTCACTAACACTAGATATTAACACTACTGGTAAATGAAAACGAAAAAAATAAATAAATCAAACCAAGAAATCAGAAATAATATTAAGACAAGATCAACATGCTAATTTCCCGTCTTGAAAAATATTGACAAACTTAAGCAACGAAGTAAACACTTTAGAAAATATCAAATTCTTACTTCATTAAAACATGTTAGGCATCAAAAGTTCATCACATTAATTAAGAACGGGTTAAGAGAAATGGAACTAAAAATTGCAATTTCAATGGTGAACCATCTCTGAATATTCAGAAATCGGAAAAAATCGCCAGCGGTTAGGACCTCTAATGGAACCCCAGACTAGCGACGTCGACCGGTGACGAAAAATCCAAATGCGGCTGTCCAAGCTACATTTTCTTTTAAGTTTGTTTGGATGGGTTTCCTGCTATTTAGGGAGAAAGAAAAAGCTGGTTTGAACTGATTTTTGGAGGTCTTTTGCTACTGCTAAGGTTGGTTTTGAGTGTGTTTTTTTAGAAGAAAAAGGGCTCGTTGTTATGAGATCGAAGGAAAGAGCAGAGGTCGTTTGTGTTATCTGTTAAGAAGAAGCTGGAAGGAGGCCCTCGATTTTTTTTGTGAAGGAGCAGCCTTGCTTCTTTAGCTTGGAGACGACGATCTCTGATTTGGTTGGGGGGGGGGGGGGGGGCGGGAGGGTCCTGATTTTGCTGCCAATGCCGGCTAATTTTTGGAAGTGAGGCCATTTTCTCTTCTTTATCTTTTTGGTTTTTTGTCTCGTCCCTTTTGGAGAAAAGGCGGATCAATATTTTTGGGTGTAGATCATTAGATACTATTATACAGAGGAATGTATTATATTAGAGGTATATGCCTATGAATTATGAGTTTGAAACTTAGGTTTTTATGACTACTTTGCTTAAAATTAGTTTAATTAACTAAAAATTCATCCATATAGAAATATTACCAAAATATTAATTAGCCATACTTAATTACAAAATAATTATTAAAACTAATCATTAAAACAAAACTATTTTTTGGGTATTTTTTTCAAGATTAAAAATGACTACAAAACCTTAATTAAATTATTTTTTATAATTTTTATTCTCTTGTAATAAAATAAAATAAAAGCATCAAAATTAGTTAAAATATCTATACTAGGCATAAATTAAATATTTACGTGCTAAAATATAAAAAATTTTGGGGAGAGTAAAAAATCACATGTCTATACTAGGGAATGAAGACCCTTTGTCTAAAAATCTCAACTCAGGGATTTGAGCCCTAATGTTGGTAAAAAGACGACTAGGGAATGGAGGTCATATGCCTAAAAATCTCAACTCAGGGAATTGAGCTCTAATGTTGGCAAAAAGGCGACTAGGGAATGTAGGCTCTATGTCTAAAAATCTCAACTTAGGGATTTGATCCCTAATGTTGGCAAAGCATAAAAATTTGATATTTTTTTGGGTCCACTAGGCAAATGCCTAGGGTTACTTTTCATAACATAAATAAAAATAAGATTACAACAAATAAGAGAAATAAAATAAGGCGAGTTAGACCGACAATATTACCCATATAACACAGCCGGCATATGCCTTACCTTAGCTATCCTATTGAGGCAAATAAAAGCCTTCTGGACTAGCAAGCATGTAAAAAGAAAGAACTCGCAAGAACTAAAAATTGACTGATCATCACAGAGTTTATAACATACTCTGTGATGATATTACATAGAATGATACTAATGTGATGGTAGCATAAACAGATGAAGCATGCATAAAGGTGCCCTTTTTTCTCTTTTATTGTGAAAATTTCGATTTGTATAAAGTTGTCTTCTTCCACGCAATTCTTCAAAAAGTCTTCAAACTTCATGCTTTATTCTTCAGACGATTGGATTTTGGAAGAATTGTTTGACCGACTTGTTTTTGTTTTGCATTTCTCATTGGGAGCTTCCTTATGTTTACGTCTTCACACGCCCTGCCGTCCCAACTTCTTTCCCTTTGATGAGATTTCTTATTTCTTGCACTATGCATTGGTGACAAATCTCCTTTTATTGAAGCGTCTGCTCGGCATTAGTTTAAAATATCCTCTTCTTCCCCTTCTTCATATATGTGTCTTCCCGAGAGAATTGGATTTGGCAGTTCCATCGCTTCCAAGAGTTGTCTTTCCTCGGACGAGATTACTGAAGCAGCTGTGACGAGCTGCCCCGCCTGTGACTTTGCATTCCTTTGCTGCTTCTGATTCTGACTAGTTGATGGCGGCGCATTTGCGATTCCATCACCCACTGATCCTTCGGCTAAGCTTAGTTGACGATTATGAGCTGTTTCATTCTTGTTGAACTTTGATGTCGCTACAGTTGTAATAGCAGATTTTGCATTATTTCTTGGAACAAAAACTGGAGCATTATGGTTTAAGCAGCTGTTTTGAGTTGGTGTTTGTTCCAAAATTGCACGACAGTTGTTATTTGCAATTTTCCTTGGAAATTTTTGCTTAACTGAATCATCGCTGTCCTCTCTGCTATATTCTTGATCATCTTCTTCCGATGAATAACCAGCGAAACCTTCACACAAGCTCTCCTCATCATCGTAATCTTGTTGGTCTTTCCACGGTTTCGATTTAATGACTAGGTCCTTCCTCTTTGGCCATGTAGGATTGAATATGGTTGTAGAACTTTGAAGTTTGGACTGTAGTTGCCTATTTGTATTAGTAACATAAGCTGTAATCTTTGCCTTTGTATTCTGTGAATTATTTTGACTGTCACCAAGCTGCAGATTTTTTCTTAAGAGTTTTCCTTCATCATCATTGACATTGGCAAGTGCGGCAAATGAGTTTGAGATTGAGGGTAAAACTGGATTGTTTCCTGCGATGTGAATTTTATTTTTGGTTCTTTGTTTATCTATATCATGTCGAGCTATGTTCTGTATAAACTCATCGTTTGTACTGGTTGCTGTTATTTGAATCTCAAAAACATGATTGTCATCCCCAGATTTAGCTCGAACATCAGGACATTGCAACGGAGGTCTATGATCCAATTCTGCTGAAATTGAAGCTGCATAATGTGATTCATTGTGTATGGACATGTTGGATCTATTATTATCAGTTGCACTAAATGATTTTTTGGTATCTTCAGAAAAGGCCAAATCTGATGCTTTATTCAGTTCTAAACAACGTTGTTGTCCAGATTTTGTTGAAGCGTCCAGTACATTTGTCACTGTCGATTTTTCCTTTTGTTGGACTGATTTTTCCTTTTTTTGGACTGACAAAACAAAATGAAGTGTACCAGATATGACATTATCCGATGCCTCCAAATTTGTTCCAGTTGCTTGACCAACCATAGCAGTGTTTTGATTGACATTAATCTGCATTATCTGCTGCTGCTCGATCAGCTTCTGGTTGTTGCTTATCTTTTCTTTTTCAACACTGATAGGCAGATTCAATGGAACAGTGTCTGGCAATTTACAAGACTGGACAAAGTCTTCCTTTGGCCTTGTATCACTGGACAGAAACTTTCTTTGGCCTGGGATTTCTGCAGTTGTATCACTTGTAGCAGAGGTATGCCCATTGCACTTGTGATGCTGCCCATCAACATCAGCCACATGCCCATCCTTTGCATTAGTATTATCATGATCTGTATAAGCTAGCATTGTAACATCAATATCCATATTTGATTGTGCATAGCTTATAGAATCAGGTGCATCTCTAGGAAAGTTGGGAGCTTTTTTATTCAATATTGAATCTTCTTCCATGGACTTCACTTGAATTGCTGCATCACTACACATATCAGTCACTCCAGTAATCAGAGCAATCCTGGTCATTACATGTTGATCTGCCTCAGCCCTATCAATCGCAGTAGTTTCTGAAACCTTAGTCATAGCATTCTGTTTAGTAACATTGGGTGAAATCTCTTCCATTGACTCCACTTGAAGTGCTTCATTACTGCACCTATCACCGGCAACCATTGCAGTCCTCATTACTACATATTGATCTGCCTCAGCCCTATCAATCACAGTAGGTTGTGGAAGTTTAGACATAGCATTCTGTTTTGTAACCTTGTGAGGTTCTTTATCCAGTTGTGAAGCCTCTTCCATAAACTCCATTTGAACTACTGCATCACTACACCTATCAGTCATATCAGCAGCCACAACATTCCTAGTCACTACAAGTTGATATGCCTCATTACTATCAATCACAGTGGTTTGTGAAACCTTAGACATAACAGTCTGTTTTGTAACATTGAGAGATCCTTTATCCAGGTTTGAAGCTCTTCCATAGTCTCCATTTTATCTGCTGCATCACTACATCTATCATTCACTCCAGCAACCCCAGCATTCTTAGTCATAATATGTTGAACTGCCTCAGCCCTATCAATCACAGAAGGTTGTGAAACCTAAGACATATCAGATTGTTTTGTTACATCCTTTACAGTATCATTTTGTACTGCTAGTTCTTTTCGACCAGCAACCTCCTTCAAGCCATCCTTTTCTTGTAGAACATTAGCAACTTGTCCAGCTCTTTTATTATTTAAAAAATCCCTTGCATCACCTTGCAGTTTGTCAACAACATCCACTTCGATTCTAGGCAGATCACTGACCAGAATATCCTCTGCCGCCACCTCTGCTCCAGCCTTTTCTTTTTTAATTCTACACGCCCTGTCATCGTGACCTTGGTGTTTGCAGTAGGCACAATACCTAGGAAGGTTATCGTACACTATTTCTTGATGGAACTCGACAGATTTACCTGAAGCTGAATCTACAATCTGCAGCATGACCTTTTTAGGATGTTTATCCAATAAATCAAGTATAACCTTAACTCTTGCCGCGTTAGGTCTCGTTCTATCCTGCGTCTCTTTATCAACAGCAAGAGGTTTTCCCACAGCTGAGGCTATCGACATTAACGATCTCTTAGCAAAGAAATTTGGTGGCAGGCCTGGAAGCGAGATCCATACGACTGCCCTGGATGTCTCATCCTTCGGATTGAATCCCAAAGACCATGGGAATGTTCTGAAGAAATATTCGTCGCCTTTGGATTTAAGATATCCAGTCGACTTTGAAAGGAAGTGAACATAATCATTGAAGAGATCAAATCTTATTAGAATATGACGAAATTCTAATTGTCCAACGTTACAATGACCTTGAACATCGAATTGCGACGAAAATATTCTTCGCACTTCCGATATGTCTGGTCTTCCATAAGAGAATTTTAACACAACTGCCTGATTTAAACCTTCTTCCCTAATGAAGTTGTTCACGTCTTCCATCGAGAATTGAATAATTGGTTCGCCATGATCAAATTTAACTGGACAAAGTTCAATTTTTGTCGGAGGATGCTGACTTGCTTGAACTGTTGTTGCATACGATTGCTTAGAAGTGTCTTTTGGATCAGCTTTTACGTGATTTTGGATTACCTCTCCCACAGCAAAAGGCTGGGGAGAGATCAATGCAGCCATGGCTGCCTAGCTCACAAAACAACTACACAATTCTAGAGATTGAACAAGGACTCATCCATGTTCTGTCCAACTGAGAATTGAAGATAATCTGAAAAAGTTTCTTTGAGCTACAGTGATTGTATAATCAAATTAAGATCTTGAATAGATGGTTAAGTATTTGGATAAGAAAACAAGTGAGGATTGATCGCAATGAGAAGGGGGTTATTTTGACACCACCTTTGCTCCCATCAACCGCCGGATCCCGGAAATATGACCAATAAAAAATTGATATTGGGGATTCTAAACTATCATTTTTGTTTGTTTGTTTTTTTCTCTTTTTATTTCATTTTCCTTTTTCATTTTAGTAAAAATACAGAAATTTTTTTGGAGAAAACTTCCCTTTTGGGTTGATTATTACTGCGAAGCTGTTTCTAGCTTTTGCGCATCTTTTCCTTTTGTTTGCATGGTTGCTTTGGGTTGTACCTGTTTTAATTTTTCAAACAAAGAACAATTGTTAGTTTGAAACATTGTTTTATTTTGTGGCCTTAATTGTTTTGATCACTTGATCTTGGCTCAACTCTTTTGGTAAGAATTTCTGCTGCTTGATAGCTTTTCTAAGGATTGGTCTCTCCAAAAATAGAGGAACTCAACTTTTCAAATTTCTCATGATGGCTCACCCGTATGATGGCTTTGTCCTTTTCACTTTATTCGACCTCTAGGGGCTTTTGACTTTGGATGTTTTTTCATTTTTCATAACTTTGATTTCATAGCATCGACCATCATGGCCTGTCCGGATCGACTTGATGCACAGCTGAGGCTGGGTGCTTTTCTTTGGGCTTAGCTTTTGTTAGGCAGAACCCTAAAAAATTAATCTTGTCACCTTTTCTTTATATTAGTTTCAGAATAGAGTTAGACCCAAAGGGATTCAAGGAAAAGTAAATGAAGGACAAGGAAATGAATTTAAAGAGAAACGTTTCTTTCGGGGGAAAGAAAGACTTATCTAGGGTGCATGTAGACTTCAATAGACATGACATGCTTTTTGGACTGGATAACCTATCTGCACAACTATCCAAATTCTCATAAACCCATTGTGACTCATGTTTTAAAACCAAGAAACCTTGCCCGGACTCTATCAAATACCAACAGTGGTGAGGGGTTCCTTTTTTCGATCAACGACGCCCTTTGCGGGTTTTTGCCAATCGACCTCTCTCATTTCTCTTCTCACCATCGCCTTATAGTGCTCTTTACGAGTTTTCACTACCCAGACTCTCTCATTTTCAATTTCTCTGCTCACCATCACCTTACGGTCTGCGTAGGTTTTCACCAATGGGACTCTCTCATTTTATTTCTCTCATCTTGATTGTATCAGATCCAAACAACTGCATTCTTCGATTTTGAAAAACCTCTCGTCGATTGATCGGAAGGACTTGAACCAGGTTTGGGTAAAAAGAAACTTGATCGAATTACAACTTTGGAACCGTTCGGATGGGATCATCGCCGAATCGTTATAAATCTTCCCCAGTTTTACTTTTGGGGGAAACTGGATTTTTCTTTTGGTGTGACTGAACCCTAGAGAGAGGCTTCCTACGTATCCTTTCGGAATCAAGTTGAATGTAGTTCATGAAAAATATTTTATTTTTTTTGTTTTTGTTTTTTTGTTTTTTTGTTTTTTTGTTTTTTTGTTTTTTTATTTTTAATCATTTTATTTTTTCATCATTTTTTTACAAACATCTTCGAGTTCCGAAGAGGGTAATGAAAGAAAAGTAACCGGCTCAAAGCGTTAGCAAATAATTGGAGTGTTTGGGGTAGCGAGAAAGAAATCATGCATCTTCCTAATCGGGGAATATTGTCACTGCAGAAACACTAGACATAGTACATTTTGACTGAGTTTGCGTTCACAGCTGCTTCGAGATCATTTCCTTCAACATCTCCCAGGTGTAATGCCCATCTTGGCAATATCTTTATGATGATGTATGGGCCTTTCTAGTTAGGAGAAAATTTTCCTTTTGCTTCCTAATGATGGGGAATAATATGCCTTAAAATGTGTTGGCCCACTTCAAAATTTCTAGGCTGCACTTTCTTGTTGTAGGAACAAGACATTCTTTGTTGGTACAACTGCCCATGGCAGACCGCGACCATTCACTTTTCATTGATCAGGATTAACTATTCCAGGCGAGCTTTGACACACTCACTGTCTTCAATTTCAGCTTCAACAATGATCTGTAGAGAAGATATTTCAACTTCCGTGGGTATTACGGCTTCAGTGCCATAAATTAAAAGGTATGGGGTTGCTACGAATGATGTGCGCACCATAGTGCAATACCCCAACAATGCAAAAGGAAGCTTTTTGTGCCATTTCCTGAACTTTGAATTATCTTTCTCAAAATCGTTTTGATATTCTTGTTTGCTGCTTCGATAGAACCATTGGCTTTAGGCCGATAAGTAGTAGATTTTCGATGCGTTATCTTGAATTGTTCGTATATCTCCCCCATCAAATGACTATTCAAGTTTGCAGCATTACATGTGATGATAGTTGCACGCATACCAAAACGGAAGATAAGATTTGAGTGCATGAAATCTACCACAACTTTCTTGGTGACGTATTTGAGAGTGATTTCTTCAACCCATTTCGTAAAATAGTCAATGGCGACCAGTATGAATCTATGCCCATTTGAGGCTTTTGGCTCAATTGGCCCAATGATCTCCATGCCCCAGGCAACAAATGGTTAAGGCGCTGACATATGATGCAATTTTGTTGGCGGTGCATGAATCAAATCACCGTGCACCTGACACCGATGACACTTTCGAACAAAGCTGAAATAATCTTTTTCCATAGTCATTCAGTAATAGCCCGCTCGAAGGATTTTCTTTACCAAAACACACCCGTTTATATGGGGTCCGCACACTCCGCGTGCACTTCATACATGATTCTTCCAACTTCTTCGGCATCAACACATCTTAACAAGTTGAGGTCCAGAGTTCTTTTGTACAAGACATCATCGCTCAAAAAGAGACCACTTGCGTGCCGTCTAATAGTTCTCTTTTGGTTTCTGCTAGCTTGCTCGGGGCATTCTTTAGTTTTCAATTTGTTTTGATGTCGTACCATGACTGAATATTTGGTTCTGCCTCAACCGTATTGCAGTAACCGTACCTTTCCTGGATTTGGATTTCCAAGGGATCAATATAGGCATTGCCGGGGTATGGATGCATCGAGGCCAAAGTAGCAAGTGCACAAGCCAGTTCATTATGGCAACGAGGGATGTACCCGAACTCTATTAACTTGAATCACTTGCCAAGATCTTCCGTATGCTATCTATATGGAATAAGTTGGACATCTCGAGTCTCCCATTCTCCTTGAGCTTGCCGCATAACCAGATCTGAGTCTCCAATGATTAACAACTCTTCGACATCTTGGTCGATTGCCATGTGCATACCCATAATGTAGGCTTCGTACTTGGTAATGTTGTTCGTGCAGAAGAACCAAAGCTAGGCTGTGCTGGATAATGCTGATCAGTGGGTGAGATCAAGATCGCCCCAATTCCAACACCTTTTGCGTTTACCGCCCGATCGAAGAATATTTTCCAAGCATTGGTGTCTTTGAATATTGCCTCAATTGAATTTACCTCTTCATCCGGGAAGTAGGTTCTCAAAGATAGGTATTCATCATCAACCGGGTTCTCATCCAAGCGATCTGCTAACGCCTGAGCAGGATCTGCCTTTTTGCCAGCCTCCCTGTAGGCATCGGCTTATGGAATATTTACTTTAAAGGATCCAACCTGGTTATGAGGTAAGTGGTGTAGGTTTGAAAATAATGCTTTAGTTTCTGAGCGACCCAAGTTAAAGCGCAATAAGTTCTTTCCAATAAAGTGTGCTTGGATTCATAACTGGTAAACTTCTTGCTTATATAGTAAATGGCTTTCTCTCTCTTTCGGATCTTATCGTGTTGCCCGAGGACACAATCGAAAGAATTTTTCAAGACCGTCAGATACAAGAATAAAGGCCTCCCTAGCTCAGGTGGGACTAACACTAGCAGATTCGGTAGATATTCATTGATTTTATCAAAAGCTTCTTGGCACGCATCTATCCATTTGATTGTCGTATCTTTCTCCAGCAACTTGAATATGGGTTCACACGTAGACGTCACCCAGGAAATGAACCGGCTGATATAGTTCAATCTGCCTAATAAGCTCATCACATCCTTCTTGTTTCTTGGAGGAGGCAAATCCTGAATAGACTTTATCTTTGTCAGATCTAACTCAATGCCTCTCCGGCTGACTATGAATCCCATGAGTTTGCCAGATAGGACTCCAAATGCACATTTGGCTGGGTTCAGCTTCATATTATATTTACACAACCGCTCAAAGAATTTCCTCAAGCCCCAAACGTGGTCGTTCTGGGTCTTGGATTTGATGATCACGTCTTCCACATACACCTCTATCTCTTGGTGCATCATATCATGAAAAATTACAGTCATGGTCCTCATGTAGGTTGTCTTGTGGTTCTTTAGACCAAATGGCATGACCCTGTAATAGTATGTGCCCAAGGGTGTGGTGAAAATTGTCTTTTCAACATCTTCTTCATCTATCTACACCCGGTGATATCCTGCGTAACAATCCACAAAGGACTGTATCTTATATTTGGCGCAGTTATCAACAAGTATGTGGATGTTCGGCAAAGGGAAGTTATCTTTGGGACTTGCTTACTTTAGATCTCTGTAATCCACATACACTCGGGTTTTCTCGTCTTTCTTTGGCACTCGAACTACATTGGCTAGCTATGTGGTGTACCAAACCACTCGGATCACCCCTGCTTTCAACTGTTTTGTGACTTCTTCTTTGATCTTGTCACTGATATCAGTTTTTAACTTTCTCTTGCTGGATAGGGGGTAATTAGGGTAAGTTGGCAACTTATGAACCACCAAATCAACACTTAGTCCTGACATGTCATCATATGACCATGCAAACACATCTTTGAACTCAAACAAGAGTTGGATTACTGCATGCTAGGTTTTTTCATCTGTGTGAATTCTTATCTTGGTTTTCCTGACTTCTTCAAAACTACCCAAATTAATCGGCTTAGTATCATTTAAGTTCTGATGAGTTTTATTCTTAAATTGTTCCAATTCTTGATTTATTTCCCTAAAAGGCTCTTCTTTATCATATTCCGGTTCTTGGTTCATATTTCACAGTTAGACAGCGTGTTTGGATCTGGGCATGAAGTCCACAAGCATGTCATGTTATTTAAAACCGCATTATTATAACTGAAAAGAAGAAAATAAGAAAAAGTAACAAAATAGAAAGAATAGTGAAATGAACGATGAAATATTGATTTCATTTCATTGAATTAGAAGATAACAAGGTTTACATTGGAAATTAAAAGACATGAAACTATAGAGAACATCCGAGTTTACACCCTGGAATAACTCGTGATGCAGAAAAAGTGGCAGGACAGGTCTACCGGGACTCTCGCCTAATTGGGAATACCGTAGCCTTCCAATTTTGTAGCTTGGGATTAGGTCCCATGTATAGCACCTCAGCGGTTCTTGAGCCTTCCCCTGGTTGGACTATGTGGGTTTCATATAGTATCTTCCTCATAGCCCCACAAATTTCTTCAATTTCGTCGGCCATAAAGGCCTTATCTTCCTATTCCTCATTGTATTTAGGCTTGAAAAATATTCTATACAGATGTAGAGCCGGCTGAGGCAAGACCCAACCATCATTCTTTCTTTCATCTGCCCATTTTTCATCAGCTGGCGTGGGTTGGAAGCCTACCTCAAAGAACATCTCACTGGCAGTTAGGGTGATAGGTTCAGCTATTCCTTGCAATGATTTCCTGAGCCCGTTACCAGGTTTGTAACCATCCCTGATCATTTCTTTGGCAACCATGATTGATGCATTTGAAAGGAAGGTTTGAGGGCAATAGTTTCCTTCTTCACACTGGTTTGTGACCACAATCTCAAAAGCCTGATAGACTAGAATGGGATTTAATACCCTTACAGACTCAAAAGTACAACATGCAGACTCTTTTTTCAGCAAAATATAAATCTATGAGTACATTAACACTTTAAATGCTTTTGGAGCTTGTGAGGCATCATTCAGCCTTGTTGCAGGTTTGCGCGCTAGACTTCCTTAGAGATAGTAGAGATCTTCCATTACTTGTCGGACAAAGGTCATAGCAGCGGCAAAAAACATGGATTTTGTCATGTCCTCACAGTGATTGCATTTAGTCGTAATATAGTCTGCAATTGCCCGTACCTTCTCCCTGATAATCCCTTTTTCTTATAGCAAACGCCCTATTTGTTCAGCCCGTGCTTCTAAAATCCGCTCAGCCACCTGATTTAGCTTTTGAAATTGCCGCAAATCTCCTTCCAACCCTGCTATTACCGCATAAAAATGCTCTCTCTTGGCCTTGAAATCTTTGGCCAGCTTGGCCATTTTGCTTTCAGCTATGATAACTCTCTGTTTTATACCAGTGCTTTCATTGCCGCTTCCTTCTTTTAACTGCTCCATTATGCGGGCCCTCTTCAACACTTTTAATTAATTGTCTCCAAGCTCTAGACAATTCACCCTCTACCTTATTCAGGTCAAAACCGTATTCGCTTACTTTTCGACGCAGCTTCTCTATGAGTTTTTCATCCTTTATACTCCTCGGAGGGTTTTTTGTGGCTGTTTTTATTTTTATGAATATGGGCTCGCAGGGCTTCGTTTTCTTTAACCAATACCTTTTTTCTCCTTCGCTAGCAGCAGTTTGCTGGTTGTTTTCGAATTGCAATTCTTGAATTTTCTTTTCTAGCCTTCCAATGGTAGCACGGTGTTCATTTTCTTTTGCTAACCAATCCAACTGATTTTGTGATGTCCCGACGAACTCTTGGAGGTGAGGCCTTTTGGATGGTCTTTTGTGCTCAATTTCTCTCATATACCAAGAAAGGTACCCCGGAGACACTTCACCTTTGACAGGATCTTGTACACAAGTGACAACTGTTAGGTATTGGCATTCATTCTAGATTTTGCGAATCATGGCTTCGGGGAACTGACTACCAGGCCCAATTTCGACTACCCGGATGCTGAGATCTTCGTCTTTTGGCACTATCTGGCATCTTCCGAGTTGTCTCAAGACCTGATGCGGGGCGTAAGGCTGGATGCTTCTATGGCCCATCAAAAGAAAATGCGCTTCTGTTGCGGGCATATACACAACTTCGTCTACAGAGAGCCAACTGAGCGTCCATTGTATTTGATTTGCAAAAATGGACCGGAGATGTGACACCCACTCTGCGACACCCTCTGGTAATTTAAACCCATTCACCCTGTTGTTAACTTCTTTTATGCAATTTTTTGTTGGCATCCCACCATTCATGAACTGAGGCATGTTGCATAGATGCTCAATCATCCAGATTTGCAATAGCAAGTTACAACCTTTAAACAAATCACCTCATGCTTAACAAATGGTAAGGGCTCAGAAGATATCAAATAGGATCATTGGGGCAAGAGTGCTCTTTGCCTGAGTCATCAAAGTGCTAACGACCCCTTTTATCCGTATATTGATGTTCTCGTCCTTCCGCGGGAATACTAAATGACCCAAGAAAGACACCATGAATGCGAAACATCAATGCTCCTCCCACTTGCTTCGATTAACTTTGCTACAGATAAGGTTTTCAGGGTTGTTGAATCCTCCAATGTGGCCGTATCTTAGGTAATTGAACTGGGGGGGGGGGTGCAAAATCCAGTCGACAGGTCAGGGTTATGAATCTTTCTATTAATTTTCAAAACATCCAGAAATTTGTGCACAGTGAGAGCCTTGGGTGCTATCAAGTATTGATGTCTCAGTGAGATTGCATGTGTTCCGATGTATCCGGTCATTTCCTCCAAAGTCGGGGTTAGCTCAAAATCTGAGAAGTGGAAGACGTTGTGGGACGGGTCCCAGAAGGTGATTAAGGCCTTTATGATGTCCCCCGTGGGGTTTATTTTCAACAAGCTAGTGAGGCCTCCCAGATGCGCGTTGATCTTTTTCTCTCCGGCTTTTGCGGGGTCATTCCACCACAGCCGCAGCTCTAAAGGAATTTTGTTCATTATCGTGCTCATTCTGCACATTTATTAGGGTAAATTAGTATTGTCAAAACATTAAAACTGACATTTTATGAAATTTGTTTTAAAACAGGGACCGACTTTGCAAATACGACCTCTTGACGCTTCAGCGAGAAGGTTTTTTAGGCTGTGCTTGCTTACCGGCCTGAATAAAATTCAGAGGTAGCCATTTGCATAAGTTCAGCTTCTGGCGTCCCCTGTAGTGTCGTTCAGCTATTATCGCAATAATGGCACCATCCGACTCGTTTTGAAGTAAGAAAATAAACTCGGGTATTTCTAGACAAAAAAAGGGGTTGGATCCGGCCAAAATAATTTATCAAAACCTACAGACATTATTGAAAACTCCAAAATTTGGTGCCTTTGTTGTTTGTTTTTGTGCTTTTTGTGCTTTGTTTTTTTTTTTGTTAAAAAATCCGGCAGCATTTCGGCGCTATTTGAGTATTGATTTTTTAAAAGTGACTACCCTAGCACTGCTTATTTCTCTCAATTGATTCCCTTTGTTTACAGGCCGATCAACATTCGAATCCGAGGCAAATAAATATACAAGTAGTACGTAAACATGAATCAGGGTGGTATTTTATTTCAGGGCACCTGTCCTAGACAGACCCAACTCCTGTGTTGAGTCCCCTAAGTAAAAAATGCATGACATGAAGTTTTGCTATACTAAGTTGAGAACCTCGATATAGGGTCTAGACCGTGTACTCGAGTGGACAACTCGAGTCGAAGAGGGGGCTACGTACCGGGGACCCGCGAGATCATCCGGCTTTGTACTTGTCCAGCCTCATTCTTATTTCAGGGTAAGACACTAACAGAATATGGAGTCTCAACCAGTAAGCACATCCCCGGAGATGGGAAGTGAAGGGTTTCATAACAGTTTATATGTACAATTCAGATAATATCAAAGCGGTGAAACATGTGGCATTTAGCACAAAACATGTAAGCAAATCAGAAGAAGCCAAATATAACAGTTATTGTAAGCTCGAATTCGTGAACCCTGAACCAGAGATTCTGGGTTCGGTCCCCAGCAGAGTCGCCAGAGATGTCACACCTCATTTTTTGCTTGCACGTGGTTACCCCGAAAGGTGACACGTGTATAGGAGTTTTTCCAATTAAAGTGACATTATTCAAAATTGGATTATTTATTTATTTAAGAGTCGCCACTTGGGATAAGTTTAGCTTTTGGTGTCCCAAGTCACCGGTTTATTTAGAATCCCAAATCGAGGAAATTTCGACTATCCAATTGGAGTCTGCGAACCAGAAATTCTTGAGTAAGGAATTCTATTGACCCGAGGGAAGGTGTTAGGCACCCTCAGATCCCGTGGTTCTAGAACAGTCACTTAAAACTTATTATAAGTGGCTAAAATATGATTTTCTATACCTGTTAACCCGCAATTTTCGATGATTAACTGCTTTTAACATCTTTTATGAAAATTTGCAATGTTATTAAGACACGTCGCGAATCACGTCACATAGATGCACCCGCAATTTTAGACGTATTTTAATTCCATTTGAGAATAGGATTTGGGTCACATAAATGCACGCCCGAATTTAGTAAGGTATTTTATTAAACACGCGCCTATAGCAGCTACATCTTTAATAATCGTATGAAGGCCGTGAAATTTGCTAAGCAGCACTTCCTATATTTCTATGTGCATTAATGAATTAAAGAGCCAACACATGGTATTTTCTTGAACTAACGTGGCTCGTTTTATCCTATAAGGATACTTTAACGTAGGCTAAATTCTCTACTCTTGCGGATGCTTAAACGCAATAGTTGTTTTATGTATGGACTGTGTATTTGGGGAAATCATTATATACATCTTAGCCTCATTCATGGCTAATTGCACATATTGTTTCAGATTTGGGTCAGCCCAAGAACACATGTTGCTAGACTGCGACTAGTAGCTATTGCGACTGGCCTGGGCTTTTAATTACTCAGCCCATAAAACATGTTAGGATTACAATATTTTGGGTGCTTACTGGGCCTCATGAATGAGCCTAATGTTGATTTGGACGAAAATTTCAATTCTCGATAATCGTTTTTCGGTTCAAACTTATATACAAAATTGAATATCTACACATTCACAAAGAAAACATTAACAATCGTTTATTTTTTTATGTCAAACTTTACATTAGATCTGAATCAAATGATTCATATACTCATCACTCAGAGTATATGAATCCAATTCTTCAAAATTTAATTATAATTTCGACTTACAACTTATAAATCTGAAGCAAAACACTGCTAACATATTTGAAACTTGAGTGAACTTAACCATACACTATGACTGGGTTTTGATAATTCCTAGACCAATATTTCATGATTTCCTTATTTCTAATCAACATGAAATAATAATCTAGAACATCCATACATTAACTATCATCACAATTGATTGTTCATACTTAACAATAAATCGAATGTCCAGTTATTACAAGTAAATCAGTCTCTAAAGTCCAATTATTACAAAATGAGTCAGTCCAAAAGTTTAATTACAACAAGATAGTCATCTTATTATTACATATATCCAAACTAAAAGGGGGAAAAATATGGGAAGAGTTTCGAATAAACTAATGCACTCAAATCTTCACACTGGAAAATATTTCATATTTGAGCTTCAATATATCAAGTGATCAAGGAAATGTACCTGTAATTCAGCAAAAAACAAGCCTATGAGTAAATGTTATGAATCATCTAAGCAATCAACAGCCAAATACACAGTGCATCCAGGACTTCAGCAGAGTTTTAGAGAATTAAATCTTCAGAAAATGATTCAAACAAAACTAATAGTATTTTGCAAATATAGGAGAAAACTAATAAGTATTTCAGCTCTAGTATTCAAAGAGAAGGTTCCGGATCGTTTTAAAAATGCTCAGGGGGTTTCTTTTATAGTAGCGCCTTAGGGCAACAGATTGTCCTCTTATTTTTCTTTTAGTCCTTAACTCAAATTTGCACTTTGCCTAAATGGTCCTTCAATTCCTGACTTGTGCCTCACGTTTGAGGCAAGAATTGTGTTTTAGTCCTTGCTAGAAGGTTCTAAGGGGTTACTATCAGATCTTCAGAGTTTAAGTACCCCTTATACCCTCACTTCCTTTCCAAAATTACCCCCCCTGAAGTTTTGACCTTAGTCAGTTCCTTGACCTTAGTTTAGCTACAATTGACCTTGGTCAATCAAACTTGGGTCACCTTTTAATTTTAGACTAACAGGCTCATGAAAGTTCAGAATCAGCCAAAATTATCAAGGTTCAACACAAATGCCTTAATATAGGCTTTCACATCCAAACATGATACATGACTATCAAAATAAAGGACCAAAAGAATGAATACATTTATCAACACTTAGTTTTCAGAAATGACTCAATCAAAATGCTTCAACAATACTTAAAAATGAGAAGCACACAGCAAGGGGTGAGTATTTAGTTCAGGAATCAACTTAGGAAGCAAGTAAAGGCTACCACTGAACAATTAAATGTCCCAACCCCCAAATCAGCTTAAACCAATATCAATACTGAAAAATCAAAATCATTATGGAAATCAAATACTTAGGGGCGAACCAGAAGTCGTAGAATAAAACAAATGAAGAATCAGAAGATGGATGTCAATTAAGCCCTAAAAATCACATTACTGAAGAATAAACTAGACTAGTGTTCCAAAGTCGAGTGACTAATGCTAGCAGGATATCACACTACTCAGGAGGTGAAAGGATTTAGAATATTGACAAACAACAGTACATGACCATTTAAACCTACTTCAGGCGAGACTATGGACAAACAAGAAATTATTTAAAGAAGTTGGTCAATCTAAAAGCTAAATAGAATAAGATAGACTACTTAGGCAAACACACACATAAGAAACCAAATAATCAATAAAATATACAAAAGAGACGAATTACTTGGCTTCTTTATGCACGCCCAGTTCAGATCCTTTCAACAGCTCTTGACCCCTTCCACTGGGGGTTTTGAACCTTCTAGGACGGTGTACAACAAATTTTAAGAGTTTAGGAGGGGATGTTATAGTTTTGAGACCTCCGTGTGGTCTCAGATTTGGATATTCAGTGGTTGAGGATGTTTGGGACTCATAGTGTTAGATAATACGCTTAACGCTAGAGGGGGGGGGTGAATAGCGTTATAATAAAAATTAGCATAAACTTGCGGAATTTAAAAATTGCAGGAAATAAATAAGTGCGATAAGTAAATAAATTAGAACAGACGCACCAATGTATCCTGGTTCACCACAACCCGTGGCTAGTCCAGTCCCCGAGAGACTCTCTCGAGATTTCCACTAACTTGTTAAGCTTACGGGTGCTCAACAAACCGTTACAACTTGAGGACACAAGCCTCAACAACCTTTGCTCGGAGATACAACACTCCAAGACTTCAACCAAGGAAACACAAGTTCCTTCTTACAACACAAGGGACTAACACTTCCCTTCAAGTGTACAAAAACACTTAGCACTCAAACAAGACACTCCTTTAAGAGTAGATATGATTAAAAAGAATAAGCTCAAGATCGCAACAACTTTCGACAATAATTTGGCTCTCAAAAGCTTATGTAATGAATATAAAATGATAAGCAATAAAGTATGCAAGCTTTAGCAATTGTATGATCAGTTGTTGTGTATAGAAGACTGAATTGAAGCTGTATTTATAGTTGAAAAACTTTGTATTACCGTTGCCTAATTGCCAATTAAGAGTTGCTGATTTTACTCTGTGACAATCGATTGTCAAATTACCACAATCGATTGTTTGCCAGTTCTTCCAAAAATCAATCCCAGATTTTACGCATAACAATCGATTATCTAAGATCAATAATCGATTACTGGCAACGTTCAAAAAATCATTTCCAGATTTTACTTAAAACAATCGATTATAGGAAATTAATAATCGATTACTCAGCAACGTTGAAAAAATCCTTTCCAGATTTTAATTAAAACAATCGATTATAGGAAATCAATAATCGATTACCTGACGGTATTTGAAAAAATTTTGGCAACGGTCAGTTATACAATCGATTATATTAAGTTAACAATCGATTATATATCAGTCTTGAAAAATTAATTTAGACACTGCCTCTTGACAATCGATTGTTATAGGTTCACAATCGATTATTTAATAACTTTGAAAAAGTCTGGAAGACACTGCCTCAACACAATCGATTGTCATAAGTTCACAATCAATTATTTTGTGACTTTGAAAAATCTGATGGACACTGCCTCTTCACAATCGATTGTCATTAGCTTCACAATCGATTATTTTGAGCTTTGAAAAACTTTGATGGACACTGCCTCATCACAATCGATTGTCATAAGGTTCAGAATCGATTGTCATGAAGATTTGAAAAATCTGATGCTCACTGCCTTAACACAATCGATTGTCATAAGTTCACAATCGATTGTCAAGCAGCTGACTTAAACATAATCGATTATCATAAGTACATAATCGATTATCTTAGTCCAGATTTTAGATGCATGTTTAAAAATCATTTTGACTGAAGTAAATATGCATTATTTAAAATCATTTTGCTCTAAATTAAATATGCATGATTTGTTAAAAATATTTTTACGAGAGAAGCCAAGTCTTGAGTTTAAGTTGTCGGATCAAGATCACAATTAAATACCGACTCATATAAAACTTAATCTCGATCTTTGTCTTGTGCTTGAATCTCGTTATATATCAATTTTGCGCTTGTGCTTGGACCTCGTCATGTGTCAATTTGCGCATAGTTTGTCATTCATCAAAACCTACAAATATGAACACACGTTTAGTATAATGCCTTGAGAACGTGTTTCCAACAATTTCCCCCTTTTCGATAATGGCAAACTTTAAGCGGGATATGCATATTAGGCAATTCATAATGACGATTCAAGACAAGTAAAGATATGCAACAAGTATATAGATATGCAATTTATTCCCCCTCAATATATGAATTCCCCCTCAATTTAGGCCGATAAGTATTGAGAGTGCATACCCGTTATCTTCCCCCTTTTGCCATTAGCAAAAAAATATAGAATAATCAAAAAACTTGTTTATTTATTAAATCTGCAATTTCAGAAATAATAACGCAAATAATGTCAAGACAATCGATTATTGATACTGGATAATCGACTATATAAAAGAGAAATCGATTGTTCTGTGCGTCAAGCTTTATAATTCCCCCCTGCCTTTAGGGCGATACCTGCAAAAATACGTTAGACGTCTCCAACGCTCAAGTTAGAAAACATGTGAAAGGGAAAATTCAATGCATGACTTAGATCAACGTGGAGTCAAGGATTCCGAGTTCACTACGAATTCGGAAGAAGGACTCTTTCTCTAAGGGTTTTGTAAAGATGTCGGCCAATTGATCTTTGGTTTCAACAAATTCAATTTCGACATCGCCCTTGAGAACGTGATATCTTATTAAATGATGTCTAATTTCAATGTGTTTTGTTCGCGAATGAAGAACGGGGTTCTTCGTCAAGCATATGGCACTAGTATTATCACATCTAAGAGGGATATGATCAAGACTTAGGCCATAGTCCAAGAGTTGTTGTTTCATCCAAAGGATTTGAGCGCAACAACTCCCCGCGGCTACATATTCAGCCTCGGTTGTGGACAATGCAACACTTACTTGTTTCTTGCTAAACCAAGAAACGAGAGAGCTACCGAGCAAATGGCAAGTGCCACTAGTGCTCTTGCGGTCCAATTTGCATCCAGCAAAATTGGAATCGGAATAGCCAACAAGTTGGCATGAAGAACCTTTGGGGTACCATAGACCCACATTTACAGTACCAACAAGATACTTCAATATCCGTTTCACCGCAGTTAGGTGAGACTCCTTCGGACACGATTGATAACGAGCGCATAAGCACACGCTAAACATGATGTCCGGACGACTAGCAGTAAGATAAATGAGAGAGCCAATCATACCTCGATACTTTTTAATGTCGACTTCCTTACCTTTCTCATCTTTGTCTAGATGATCAGATGTGCTCATGGGGGTTGCCATTGCTTTTGCATTGGTCATTTCAAATCGTTTCAACAATTCTTTGCAATATTTCGCTTGGCAAATGAACGTACCTTCTTTCATTCGCTTTACTTGTAATCCCAAAAAGAATGTTAACTCACCCATCATAGACATCTCAAATTCGCTTGTCATTAAATCGGAAAATTCCTTGCACAAAACATTCTTAGTAGCACCAAATATAATATCATCCACATAGATTTGAACTAATAAAATATCATTGTTTTTATGCTTAACAAAAAGAGTGGTATCAACTTTCCCCCTAATGAAATCATTTTCCAATAGAAATTTACTCAATCTTTCATACCAAGCTCGGGGAGCTTGTTTTAAACCATAAAGAGCCTTTTTGAGTTTGAAAACATGATCGGGAGATTTAAAATCTTCAAAACCGGGGGGTTGTCAACATAAACTTCTTCTTGAATAACACCATTTAGAAAAGCACTTTTCACATCCATTTGATATAAATTGAAATTCATAGAAGAGGCAAAAGCAAGCAATAAACGAATAGCTTCTAATCTAGCTACGGGAGCATATGTTTCTTCATAGTCAATACCCTCTTCTTGATTATAGCCTTTTGCTACAAGCCTAGCTTTGTTTCTAGTGATTACACCATTTTCATCTAGTTTGTTTCGAAAAACCCATTTCGTACCAATAATGGTATGATTTTCGGGTCTTGGCACCAAATCCCAAACGTCATTCCGTTTGAATTGGTTAAGCTCCTCTTGCATTGCCAAGGTCCAAAATTCATCCCCAATTGCTTCGGAGATGGTTGTTGGTTCAATTTGAGAAACAAAAGCAGTATGTCCTAAGGTGTTCTTAAGGGAGTTTCGGGTACTTACCTTTTCTCTGACGTCGCCAATTACCTGTTCGAGAGGGTGATCTTTGATTGTCCTCCACTCGTTAGGCATTTTCGTTTCTTTCTCCAATTGTGGCGTTTCCTCCGTTGATTGTTCCAAGATTTCATCTTGAATTTCCTTAGGAGTTTCCTCTTGTACTTTGTCTTTTAAACTATTTAAAATACCTGCAAGATCAGAATAAGAAACCTTTCTCGCCAAGCGAGCATTATTTTCGGAAAACACAATATGAGGGGATTCCTCCACAGTTTGGGTTCTATTATTAAATACCCTATATGCTTTGCTACGTGAAGAATACCCAATAAAAATTCCCTCATCGATTTGGCATCAAATTTTCCCAATTGATCTTTTTCATTGTTATGAATAAAACATTTACAACCGAATACTCTAAAATGGGAGATGTTTGGTTTTCTTCCCTTGTAGAGTTCATAAGGGGTTTTCATGAGTATTGGCCTTATGAATACTCTATTTAAAACATAGCATGCGGTACTCACGGCATCCGCCCAAAAATGTTTGGGAATCTTAGCCTCTTCGAGCATGGTTCTAGCCATCTCTTCGAGACACCTATTTTTCCTTTCCACCACCCCATTTTGTTGTGGTGTTCATGGAGCGGAAAAGGTATGCTCGATACCGAGTTCGTCACAAAAGTCCGCAAAGAGATTGTGATCAAACTCTCCCCCATGATCACTTCTAATTAAAGTGACGGTTGTTTCCTTTTCGTTTTGAACACGTTTAAGGAAATATTTAAAATTCCGAAAAGCATCACTTTTATGGGCAAGAAATAAGGTCCATGTAAATCTGGAATAATCATCAACAATAACAAAAGCATAACGATTTCTACCTAGACTTTCAACGTGAGATGGTCCAAATAAATCCATGTGAAGCAATTGCAATGGTCTAGTAGTTGAAACAATATTTTTCGATTTAAAAGATGCTTTTGTTTGCTTCCCCTTTTGACAAGAATCACAAATAGAGTCATTTTCAAATTTCAAAATTGGAAGACCAACAACTAAATTTTGTGAAACCAATTTGTTCAAAAGATGCATGTTGATGTGAGCTACTCTACGATGCCATAACCAAGAATCATCCTCTTTGCTCATTAAACAATTCACATATTCGGGTGAAGAATTTGTAAGATCAACCATATAAATGTTATCCATTCTAAAACCACGAAGGATAATTTTAAAATCGCTACGTCTAAAAACTAAGCATTCATCCGAATCAAATAAAACAAGATTTCCCTTGTCACATAATTGACTTATGCTCAAGAGATTATGTTTTAAACCTTTCACAAGTAATATATGCTTAATGGAAGAAATTTCATCCTTACCGACCGATTCGATGCCGATAATCTTTCCTTTGTTGTTATCACCAAAAATAACACTTCCCCCTTCCTTTTGTTCTAGTTGAAGGAATTTGGATTCGTCTCCCGTCATGTGCTTGGAGCATCCACTATCAAGGTACCATAGTACACTTGATCCCTTCAAACATACCTACAAAACAGATTAATGAGTTTTAGGTACCCATGCCATTTTGGGTCCTTGGGGGTTAGGCAAATCATAGTGATGTGATTGAGTGTTATGTCTATGTCGTGTAAAACAAGCAGGAGCAATATGTCCAATTCGTCTACAATAATGACAAGTCACGTTAGGATTATGCATCCTTCTAGGTTGATAGTAATTGGACGGACGAAATTCATTTACTCTATTCTTGACAATATAACTATTGCGCAAATCATGAAAATCATTTCTCCTACCATTTGTTCTAGGATATGCATCATTTCTAGAATAGTTGTTTCTAGGTTGGAAGTCATTTCTAGGTGTTCTAAAAGGTTCAAAAATCCTTCTAGTGTTTGGCCTAGAATGTGCATTATTTCTAGCATGATTATTTCTAGGTTGCGATTGATGAAAACCATTTCTAGGTTTGTTGTATCTAGGATGAACATTTGATTTATTTATCCTAGGTTGAGCCTTAGGTGGTTGGGGTTTGGCTTCAACTTTCTCTTTAGGCTCGTTTCTAAAACCTATTCCATGCTTGGTCGACTTCAAATTAACAAGCACTTCATTCAAATTTTTATGAGAAGAGTTAAACTTATCTAAGGTGCCCTTAAGCCTTTCTACTTCATTTTTGAGATGCATGCAAGAAGTACAATTTCTAGAACTCTCGGGCTTGTCGGCGCTTCTCTTGCCAAAAAATTTGTTTTCCTCTTTCAACTTCTCATTTTCTAAAATCAGTTTTTCCAATTCCTTTTCTTTAAAAGAGAGTCGTTTTTGAAAATCTTTTTCTTTTAAAGAAGCATTTTCTTTTATACTCTTAACAATTTTTGAAGCTTTAATAAATTCGCTATACAACTCATCAAAAGCATTATGCATTTCTTCAAGGGAAAAGAAATTTTTGGAAGAAATTTGACATACCTCTTCTTTGTTGTCTTCTTGTGCCATAAGACAAAGATTTGCGGCTTCGTCTTCTTCTTCCTCACTTGACTCGTCACCGGAGTCGCCTCCCCAAGATATGTATGCTCGTTGCTTCTTGAAGGGTTTCTTCTCCTTTTTAGCATTTGGGCAATTTGATTTAATGTGCCCGGTTTCTCCGCACTCATAGCACTTTATTTGATCTCCTTGCTTTTTGCCCTTTCGTTCATACTCTTTTCGCATGAACTTTTGAAATCTCTTGATAACGAGTCCGAACTCGTTGTCTCCGTCCTCATCATTTTGAGGTTGGCTTGTGCTTGCCTTGAGAGCGATTCTTTGCTTCCTTTGATCATCAACAAGAGGGTTAAGTATAGTAGATTCATAAGTTTTAAGATTACCTCTTAATGCGTCGATGGTGACATTTGAAATGCCAATGGATTCTTGAATCGCGTCGGCCTTGGATCACCATTCCGGAGTGAGACTTCGGAGAATTTTTCGGACAAGTTCCTTATCCGTGAAGGTCTTCTTAAGAGCATGTAAATCATTTACGATTTTTGAAAATCGTTCAAACATCTCATCGACCTTTTCGCCTTCCTTCATGTGAAACAATTCATATGCATGGGTTAGGAAATCAATTTTGGCTTCCCTTACCTGGTCCGTACCTTCGCACGTAATTTCCAGCTTGTCCCACATTTGCTTCGCCGTTGTGCAATAAGATATCTTCCTGTAATCATCAGCATTTACAGCACAATATAATAAATTGATAGCTTTAGCATTATTTTGCACCTTTCGGATATCATCCGCATCGTATTCATCTTCGGACTTTGGGACCCATTCATTTTCAACCTTCTTGGTTGGAATTTGTTCTCCATTCATTATGACCTTCCAAAGATGAAAACTATTTGATTGTACAAATATTCTCATCCTCTCCTTCCAGTATGTATAATTTGTACCATCGAATAGCGGTGGTCGGGTGGAGCATTGTCCTTCACCTATTCCTGCAAAAGAATCACGAGTAGAAGCCATGGATGTTTCTCTTAAACGGTTAAGTCTTCAGAGAGTTGGGCTCTGATACCAATTGTTAGATAATACGCTTAACGCTAGGGGGGGGGGGGTGAATAGCGTTATCATAAAAATTAGTGTAAACTTGCGGAATTTAAAAATTGCAGGAAATAAATAAGTGCGATAAGTAAATAAATTAGAACAGACGAACCGATGTATCCTGGTTCACCACAACCCGTGGCTAGTCCAGTCACCGAGAGACTCTCGAGATTTCCACTAACTTGTTAAGCTTACGGGTGCTCAACAAACTGTTACAACTTGAGGACACAAGCCTCAACAACCTTTGCTCGGAGATACAACACTCCAAGACTTCAACCAAGGAAACACAAGTTCCTTCTTACAACACAAGGGACTAACACTTCCCTTCAAGTGTACAAAAACACTTAGCACTCAAACAAGACACTCCTTTAAGAGTGGATATGAGTAAAAAGAATACGCTCAAGATCGCAACAACTTTCGACAATAATTTGGCTCTCAAAAACTTATGTAATGAATATAAAATGATAAGCAATAAAGTATGCAAGCTTTAGCAATTGTATGATCAGTTGTTGTGTATAGAAGACTGAATTGAAGCTGTATTTATAGTTGAAAAACTTTGTATTACCGTTGCCTAATTGCCAATTAAGAGTTGCTGATTTTACTCTGTGACAATCGATTGTCAAATTACCACAATCGATTGTTTGCCAGTTCTTCCAAAAATCAATTCCAGATTTTACGCATAACAATCGATTATCTAAGATCAATAATCGATTACTGGCAACGTTCAAAAAATCATTTCCAGATTTTACTTAAAACAATCGATTATAGGAAATCAATAATCGATTACTCAGCAACGTTCAAAAAAATCCTTTCCAGATTTTAATTAAAACAATCGATTATAGGAAATCAATAATCGATTACCTGACGGTATTTGAAAACATTTTGGCAACGGTCAGTTATACTATCGATTATATTAAGTTAACAATCGATTATATATCAGTCTTGAAAAATCAATTTAGACACTGCCTCTTGACAATCGATTGTTATAGGTTCACAATCGATTATTTAATAACTTTGAAAAAGTCTGGAAGACACTGCCTCAACACAATCGATTGTCATAAGTTCACAATCGATTATTTTGTGACTTTGAAAAATCTGATGGACACTGCCTCTTCACAATCGATTGTCATTAGCTTCACAATCGATTATTTTGAGCTTTGAAAAACTTTGATGGACACTGCCTCATCACAATCGATTGTCATAAGGTTCACAATCGATTGTCATGCAGATTTGAAAAATCTGATGCTCACTGCATTAACACAATCGATTGTCATAAGTTCACAATCGATTGTCAAGCAGCTGACTTAAACATAACCGATTATCATAAGTACATAATCGATTATCTTAGTCCAGATTTTAGAGGCATGTTTAAAAATCATTTTGACTAAAGTAAATATGCATTATTTAAAATCATTTTGCTCTAAATTAAATATGCATGATTTGTTAAAAATATTTTTACGAGAGAAGCCAAGTCTTGAGTTTAAGTTGTCGGATCAAGATCACAATTAAATATCGACTCATATAAAACTTAATCTCGATCTTTGTCTTGTGCTTGAATCTCGTTATATATCAATTTTGCGCTTGTGCATGGACCTCGTCATGTGTTAATTTGCGCATAGTTTGTCATTCATCAAAACCTACAAATATGAACACACGTTTAGTATAATGCCTTGAGAACGTGTTTCCAACACATAGGTGGTATGGTTGGGCAGCGTGTTATTTGAAAAGGAGGAAAGTAGGTTCGGCCACTCAGGTCTGGCCCAATTGTGGCCAGTCTGAGTGGCTGTCTATATATATACATATATATTTTTTGCCCTTTTCTTTTTATTTAATTTAATTACTAACTTTATTTAAAAATCACAAATTCTTAATTATCACAAATAAAACTAAACCAAGTCAAAACTAAACAAAAAAAATAATTTCAAATGCCGGACATGTATATATATATATATATATTTGTATTTTAATTTGTAAAACAAATTTATTTAATAATTAAAATCATAATCAATCTTAAACATGCAATAATGAACGTACACATGCAGTTAAATCCTAATAATTAAAATCCTAATATTTAAAGAAAAATTCTAAACTTTAAGAGTCCTGTAGGAGCTTGTTTCGACCGGGTAAAAATCATAAGCTCACAGTGGGTGTGAGCTCAAAATCAGAAAATCAGAACACATTTCGAGTTGGATCCCAAAAAGGTATCAATGCTTCAATCACGTCCAATCTTGACTTGATGTTCAAAAGTTCTATAAGGCCACCCAAAACCTTTATCGTGGTTCCTCTACCGCCTTTCCCTAAATCGTTCCACCACATGTGGAGCTATAAGGAGATTTCTTTAAAAGCTGCAAAGGGTTCCTTTTCATCTGTGCTCATCCTGCACATTTGTTAGGGTGATTTAATAACTCATTTTGACTCAAAAAAATGTTTAACACTATTTTTTTTCAAAATTTTCATTTAAAAAATAACACCCGGCTTGGCAAATAAAACCCGACCAAAAATTTGAAAAAAAGACCAAAGGTGCTGTTCTCGTAAAAAACAACCTTCCGGCGTCCTTTTGGGGACATTCGGCTATTTTTTACAAGAATGGCATCACCTTACTTATTTACAATAAAGTAATAACATTTTTTGTTCTTTTTTGGACTATTTTTGCAAAAGAAAAGTTGGACCCAATGAGGGTTGCCTATGTATTCCACGTCCAGCGAGAATTAAACTGGCGTAGTTCGGTCATATTTGACAAAATAAAAACAAAACCAACTATTTTTGGAAATAATATTTTCTCTTTTTTTTCAAAAGAAAAAATTCGGCAGAGTTTCGGTACCTTTTGGACATTGGTTTTTCAAAGCAGACAATTATCTCTCTTACCCCTCACATTGCTATTTTCTTTTCTCAACTTTCTCCTATTATTCATATGCCGTTCAATATGCAAATCCGAAGCAAATAAATGCACAAGTAGCAAGTAGGATGCATCAGAATGGTCTTTTCATTTCAGGTACACCTGTCCTAGACAGACCTAATCCCTGTGTTGAGTCTCCAAAGTCAAATACACGTGATGCAGACAAACGTTCCTACTAGGGATTCGGTATGAGGTTTTGTTATACTAGGTTTAAAACCGGGGTTTATTGTTCTAGACTTGGCTTACCGAAGCGGACAGCTCGAGTGGGGGGGGGGGGAGGGGGCCAGCGTAACGGGAATACATAAGCTTCACCGGCTCTGCAAATTATCGGAACCTCATTCTAAAATTAGATGAGACTCTAGACAGAGGAGAAGTCACACGAAGTGCACACTCCCCATATGATTTAGAAGACTCAGAGAGACGAAGGGTTTCGTAGCAGTTTATATACAGTTTACAAAACATCAAAGTGGTATTTAGCACATTAGGCTCAATATGTAAAAATCAGAAAAACAAACTAACTATAATAATTATTCTAAGCTCGAATCCTTGAACCGTGAACCAAAGTTCTGGGTCTGGATCTCCAGCAAAGTCACCAGAGCTATTACACCTCTTTTTTACACCACCTGAAGGTGATATAAGGGAGGTTTTCCACTTAAGTGGCATTATTCAAAATGGAATTATTATTTATTTTCATTCAGAGTCGCCACTTGGGATGGATTGTTTTCTGGTGTCCCAAGTCAGCGGTTTATTTTTAAAATCCCAAATTGAGAAAAATTCGACTTTCCTTTTGAAGTCTGCAAACTAGAAATTTTGAATAAGTAATTTTGTTAACCCGAAGGAATGTGTTAGGCACCCTCGGATTCCGTAGTTCTAGCATAGTCGCTTAAACCATTATAATTGTCCTATTATCTGATTTAAACATGTTTTAGCTTATGGTATAATTTAACTTTTTAAGTTGTTTTTCATTATTTTTTAAGGAAGATTTCAACGTCATCTTAAATATGCCTTTGGACCACGCCACATGAAATGCACCCGCAGCCCGTGACACATTTTATTTAATGTTGTTAAGATTTGAATTTGTGTTAGATGAAATGCATACCCGAGTGTAGGAAAGTAATTTTTTAAACTAGCGCGCCTAAAGCAACTGCGCACTTTTAAGTTTGCGGGGGCAATAAAAAATTCAACTAAGTGGTACACCACAATTTCTAAAAGATTAACATTAGTTAAGTGAGGGCTATGGGATTTGAAATTTTATTTGACATGGCACACCTCGATTCTTATTTTTAAAGGGAACTTGAACTAAACTTGGGAGGGGGCATAAACTATGTCTTACCTAATATGGCATGCCTCCGATCTACTTTTTAAAACCCAATTAATTAATTAAGGAAACTTAAAAGACTTCTAATTATATTTTTTAACTAAAGGTTTGACCCTACTTATCAATTAACAAGCATCATATTAAAAAACCAATTATCTCAAGGGAAAAATAGCTTCAACAAATAGCAACTGAACGAATCCATTCAAAAATGATTTCAGGCTTGGGCCTGAATGAGGCCAATTCTTAATAAGGAATGGACGCCAAGGACTCGGAACATACAAACGAGTCAAATGGAACATTCATTAACTCGGTCGGCTTCAAGCCCAATTTTCAGAACCCAATCGATGGTACAAAATCAACTAGAATACAAATCGAACAAGACTATATGAAACATGCCATTGGATTAACATTTCACTTCTGCAATTCAACTATTTAAAACCCAAATCGACTAGCTGAGCATTTTGAATTTCAAATACCAATTCTAACTTAAAACATGTTTATATGACAACCAAAAGCAAATCAGTGTATGCCTTTATCTAGACCATTTCCTTTTCTCTTCACATGATTTTTATACAAACTAATATTCAAGAGACATTCAACTACCCATTTGCATAAACATTGCATTATTCAGATGCAACAAATATGTTATAACAGTTTAAGGGACCATTTGACACGACCTACTACTGATTCGACTACACAACATAGTCATCAAAGTTTCCTTAATCGTTCAAAATCAGATTCAAAGATAAGGTTCAATGGTTAAATCTATATCTATCCATACCATCCTTGACAAATCATTGAATCCCATATTAAATACAGACTAAGCTACCGCTCTTTGAGGGAGTACTGTCAGCAAATAAACAAATGATATGCATCAAAATTTTAGGGAGAAAAAAAAAGAAATAATACTAAACTATGAACAAATAACTTATTGCTACACTTCAAACTTCTATTTTCCCTTTCATTCTTCAAACTCGAGCATCACATTCAATAAGATTCAAGAATATGTACCTGGGAATAAAAGAGAAATAAAATTGAAGAATTAGCATAACAGCAGCAAAAACCAACACAGAACCAACAATGAAACAATGCTAAGACTAGTAAATCAAGTTTCAAATTCTTGAACCCATTCCAGCATTCAAAAACCCCAAATGTACTATTTCTACCAAGCTTCTGAATTCAGACTTATCCCATGAATTTAAAACTCAATATCAAACAAAAATTCTAGCAATCTTTA
The DNA here is from genome assembly GCA_034376525.1 of Nicotiana benthamiana. NCBI lineage: Eukaryota > Viridiplantae > Streptophyta > Magnoliopsida > Solanales > Solanaceae > Nicotiana > Nicotiana benthamiana. The sequence continues at coordinate 117,875,743 of CM067327.1, read as the reverse complement.
GTACTTTTCTTGAAAGAAGGTAGCTGAGTCATTTTTAAGTTTTTCAGGATTTTTGTCTCTGAAATTCCGACTTGTGAGTGAAGAAACTATGCCTTAATAGGCAAGCATTAGGGTAGCAAAAAATGATTCTATTTTTGCCGTTAAATGCTTTTGAAACTTTTATTTTTGTACAGGAAGTATTTTGATCAGAGGACGCTCATCCCAAGCAGGGGCTTCGGGCGGAAGGAATGAATCAAGTAAGGTGCGAATGAATACTGTTTCCGTGATATATTTCTCCCTGAAATAGCTCCGCTACTGTTGTTTAATCCCTAAGTTCAAATTCAGCTGTTCAAAACAACCCCAGACATACCTTCTAGGAAGTTTCTCCATGCAGTTATTAAAGATTCCCCAACCTAAAATCCCTAAACTACCCCTTAAACCCCATGTTTTTATCATCAAACCAACCCGGGTCAAAGTAACCCAAGGAAGACCAGACACGGTCCTTAAAAAAAAATTGGATTAATCCCTTTCTTTTGGCTTTCAAACCAAGTCTGGGATTCAAAATCCAAAATCAAACAAATTTGACAGAATTTAGCACAAACCTTCAATTAAAAAAAACGAACAAAAGCTAAATGAGGTCTCTTTTGAGAAAAAGTCATTAAACTAATTAACGAACCAACAATCGATTAATTAGTCCATCATGCCCTAAAAATTATCCTAATTACTCTAAACCAGAAATGGAAAAATAAATAATATAAAAAAATCAGTAGATGAATGAAGAATGGGAAGAGATATACCGATGGAAACGAACACTTCAACAGGTTAGAAAAGGGGAGTAATGGATCCACTTGAGACTCCACTGAGAACCAAACTCGGCCAAATGGCGGGGATTGTCACATGAATGTTAACCGAATTTTCATCCACGGTCAACGATTCATGCTGCAATTCTCACCATGCGCCAAAACGGAAATAAAGCAAAAGCTTGAAGAAATTGGAGCATTCAAAGTGATTTTCCCGAAATTTGACTAAATCCATGAGACAAGGTGTTCGTGACATTAAACATAGTTATCTTGTCGAAGAAATTGGGGAATTCACGGGGCTTTGCTATGGATTGAGGGTTTAATCCGAAAATTTGCGCAAAAAGAGGAAAGTTTGAATTTTTATTTTTTGGATCTATAATTTGGAAAGATTGAGAGGTCTCTTGAGGAAATCAATGGCAGGACATGAATGAGGGGACGATGAGGATTGGCTGGTTAAAATTTAGAGGGATTTGGAGGTGCTCCGCCGCCGTGAGGCATTTTCGGGCGGCGGAGCTACGGTGGAGGCGTGCGACGATTGGAGAGAAAAAAAGAGAATTTGGTTTTTACCTTAATGAGGCTAAACTGATTAATTAAGACAAAGGGGTGTTTGGTCATGTAAAGGGAGAAATAAGTGAAACGACGTAGTTTTGGGGTGCAACTACGTCTTTGATGACGAGGGGAAATGGGCGGGTCATTTAGGCGGGTTTGGGTCAAAATATTTGGGCTGGGGCTGTAGAATAATGTTTGGGCTGAGTGTCTGGTCCGGATTGGGTATTAAGAAATAGCCCAAACTCAAATTAACCATTTTTCTTCAATTAACCTCTTTTATTCTTTTCTTTTCTTTTCTTTTCTTTTTTCTTTACTTTTTCTTTTTTGATTAAAAATCCTAAAGTATCTAAAAATGTGAAACTAAGATAATTAACTAATTATAAAAACTATAAACATCACTTAATTCTAAATTAAAAGAGAAAAACCAATAAACTAAAATTAAATACAAGAAATGTAAAAATGAGATATTTTGTGTTTTTTTTTCTATTTTTTTTAAAACAACTAATTTACTAAAAATATAAAATTAATGTGAATGCATGTATTTTTGTATTTTTATGGATTAAATACATTTAAACATGTATACAATAAGGAAAATTCCTAAATTAGCAAATAATTAAAAGGAAAAAATCTTATTTTTGGAAATTCTGTAGGACTAATTCACGTACGGTAAAAATCACGTGCTTACAGTGCCAAATATAAATAAAATAAAAGTTTGATGGTTAATGCAATACGACATGAGATTTGTCTTAGTTTGTATTAGAGGCATTAACCGGTGTGATAGTTTGGACAACCTATTGATGTGATTAATAACGTTATTTAAACCTAAGTGTGTCCACGTGGATTGTACTTTTAGACAATAAAGAAATATATACTTAATTAATTCGGATGCGTTTTTACAAATTTGGCAATGATCGTCTGGAAGTATACCTATGTGATGCAAATATTGTCTCGTAGGTAGACAATTGTGCATTATAAGCCATAAGAAAGTTTTAATTCTTGAGGTTGCCGGAATTGTCCAAATCCATGCATATGAAGGTGTTTGAGTTGTTGTTGTAGGAGGGTATTATACATTGATTGCACTGTAAATTTCCCTTGACGGGTTAAACCCCAGTAGAGAGTATCAAAATTGGTGGCATAGGTAGGAACATGTATCATAGGTTTTTTAAGGGAATCTTATCCCATTCCCAAGCATTATTTGTCTTGTATATAGATATGGTCTAGCTTAGGTGGTTTGAAGGCATAGGACCAGATATGAGTGATCTGATTGTGGTTGTTGGAGCAAACCAAGCATCCGTCCAAAAATTAATATTATAAGTGCTACCAATTTGCAACTGGATTCCGTGTTGGCAATTCAAATTCAAAGATGAAAATCTTTGTAATATTCTGAACCATTCATGAACATTAAAGCAAAAATGATTAAAATATTTATAGCTCCTACATAAATAAGTAGCTGAGCAGCAACTATAAAATAGGAGTTAGATAAAATATAGAATAATAATTTGTGTCCAACACAAGTTGATATTTTTCCATGTTGTAGAATGCCCCCTTTTTAGGATTTTTGTTATACTTGTATAAGAGGGGTTCTACCCAAAATTGAATGGATGAGTGAAAGAGCCGCCAGGGCAGCCTGGCTAATAGAGCATTATTTTTTAGCTCCACTCGCTGAATGCCTAAACCCCCTAATAATTTTGGGGTCGTTATTTTTTCCAGTTTTACTAAGTGATTTTTTCTTTTTAGAGGAGAAGTACCTCAAAGAAAGTTACATATGTATTGCTTCATTTTGTAAATAATTGATTTAGGCATTGCAATATATTGCATGATATGGTTGGGAAAATTATTAAGGGTCGATTTTACAAGGGTTGTTCTTCCTGCCAAGGAAAGGAAGTTTATTTTTCATCCTGCAAGCCTTGCTTTAAAGTTGTCTAGGAGGAATTGAAAATCTGATTTAGTAGGTCATTTTTGAAACATTGGGAAGCCCAAATATTCACCAAAAGTGGTGCCTTCATTCATGCTAAAGCAAGAGAGGATGTAAATTTAGTCGCAATAGTACAATTCCTTAAGAAAAAGATTTTTGATTTTTAGAAGTTTATTGTTTGGCCTGATAGAGTCGTAAAATTATTAAGAGTGTCAATGATATTATGACAACTTGTGTTAGTTATTTTAGAAAGAAGAATGATATCGTCTGCAAAGAAATAAGTATGATAAGTAAGGGCCATTTTGTGACAATTGTATGGGCTTCTATAGTAGGTAATCAACTGACTGAAACATATTACAGGAGAGGCGTTCCAGACACAATATAAAAATATATGGTGATAGTGGATCCCTTTGTCTTATACCCCTTGATGGTTGAAAGTAGGTTGTAAGTGTGCTATTGATCAAGATAGATATATAGGACATTGTAATACAGGACATTATTAAGGAGACGAGTGTGTTTGGTTGGGTGAATAGTAGAGTATTCTTGATAAAGACCATTCTAAGTTATCAAAAGCTTTTTTACTTCTAGTTTGAGTAGCAAGTGACATGTGTTACCTCTTTTTCTTTTTCTTTTTGGAAATGGTTAAGAATTTCCTTGAAATGGATTGCTTTATCAGACGCGCGCTTCCCTTGTTGGAAACTAGATTGTAGAGCCGATAATTTTATGTAGAAATGATTTGAGACGAGTTATTATTATTTTGGTGATCAATTTGTAGATGTTGTTGCAAAGATTGATAGGGCGATATTGGATAATTGAGGTTGTATTTTTTATTTTTGGTATTAGACACAAGTAGGTTTTTTTTTTATCTCCGGTGGGATTTTATTTTGCTTGAAAGCTTTTTGATATAGGAGTACAACAGACGGGCCTACATATTTCTAATATTTTTGAAAGAAATATGGATGTAACCCATCTGGGCTAGGTGCCTTGAGAGGTTGAAAAGAATGAAAGGCTTGACTTATTTCAGATATGGTTAAGAAGCTGATAATTTTTGTCGATCTGTAGTGTTAATGAGGAGTTGGTAGGTGAAGCAAGGTGAATGTTAGTGCTAGTGGATTGTTTCATGTTAAATAATTGATTGTAGTACGTGTAGATTTGTTGTTTAATTTGTATAAGATCGAACGTTCAATTTCCTACACTGTCCTTGAGAGCGTTGATGATGATCTCGTTTGTTTTCTTTTGTGCTTGGTCTGGACTTGATTCTGCTAGGAGCGTAAAATGACCGCCTCAGTGCTGGCTTCAATCATGGCTGCATAGGATGTTTGCGGTCCGTGCTTCTTATTTGAGCTCAAATTTCCAGGCCTCTGAATCTCTATTTTTCCCTCTACGGAATTTGCATCGCGGTGCCTAAAGTATTCTGCTGCCGCGTTATTTCATCGTGGTCAACGGTCCCAAAACACCTTCTCTGAACCTCAATTTATTGTCAGCTTAATTGTGGCCGCCTCAGCGGTGGACCTTCCGCGGACGCTCTTTTCCTTCGTTGTCAGCGCTTTTATATCAGTTTTGAACTCCTTCACGAGTTGGTTATGACTTTCTTGCTTTATTTTGATCAAACCCTACAAACAATTACAATAAGTTAGTTTTCAAAAATACTTTTACACATTTTTTTATCCAAAACCTAAGTAAAAGAGAGCATAGGATAGGCTACAATCCGTAGTTATCAGGCATCGCCTTAATTTAACCAAAAGATATAGGATTTTAACTTTCAAAAATCTTCCTCTAGTTTTAGTAGCCCGCTAAATTGATGTGATAGTTGAATCTCTAAGTTTTGTAGGAACCTACTAGTGGGGTAGTGTATTGAAACTTGAGTCCCATTAATTCTTGCAAGTAATTTATGTTTTTTGGTAAATATATCGCCAAAAGTATGTTTATTACAATACATAACATTATTTTGAAATTTATCAGTAGCTTCTATTAATGTGGAGGCACTATACCAGGATTGTTGTACTACATTTTTTGTATAGAATGTGTTGTCTAAAATTTTTTGAATCGAAAGATTCACTTGCTTAGGGATTCCGTTGGGTTGAACTGTTATAAGTAATGAACAATGGTTCGAATATGTATGGGGAGGTGTTGTACTACAGCTTCAGGAAATAGGGTTAGCCAATCATAGTTTGCTAGAAGCCGATCTAGTCTTTCTAGGAGAGTATTACCATGTCGATGCTTGTTAGTACATATATAACGACTATCAATAAAACCTAGGTCGACTAACTTACAATAATTTATACACTGGGCGAAAACATCTGCTTTTGTATTGCTAATAGGGTTGCCACCAAATTTTTCATTGGCTCTAATTACTTCATTAACCCCCCCGCCCCCCCGCCCCCCCCCCCCCCACTAGCTAAGGACCCCTAAAGGAATCCTGTCCAAAGTACGTTTTGTAAATAAGCAGGGTTATTTGCATATATTGATAAAAATTAACCACTTTATAGGGTTAGGCCATACCTGGACCATGTAGTGTATTTCTTGGGTGGTCATGTTGACATCATCTGCGGTAACTAGGTCAGCATGCCACATGATAATTATACCACTTGACAGACCTTGTGCAGAAACTTGAGACACGTTGGAGAAGTTGAAATCATTCTTAAGAATAGTGTGGTCGTGCATGCGAGTTTCCAATAGGACAACTAAGACTAGCCTATAATTATCTAAATAGTGAGCGAGATTGTCTCCTAAACTCTGCATTTTGTGAATCTCTACAATTCCATACTATAAGATCCACTATGGATTGTGTGTTAGTGTTTTCAGTGAAGTCAGTCCTCCCCTAATGGGTGAGGAAATGTCGCATAAACTAGGGAGTTCATGGGATTTGTCTGTCTCAGTGTTGGGATTATGACCATGGCATATTTTTCCACTTCTTGGTTTGTAGTTATCCTAAGTTGAGACTGCATGATATTAGCTTTGGGGGCATTTGAGAATTAACTTTTTTGCGTACTGCTCTTTTGAGGCTGTAGAGATAGATTCCCTTTAGCCATATAAATTATGTCCATGTTTCCCCTGTCTTCTCTATTATTTGTGCTAGTTCTAAGCGAGTTTGGTCACTTAGTGCGTTGGTGATGGAGGGGGAGTGGTGGATGGACTATGTATGGGGGATATTGGATCCTGTATGCTAGTTGGAGATATGGAGTATTGTGGTGGTGTTAAGGAGTTCATGTGTTGGAACCATGTGTTGGATGAATCCAAATAAAACACTTTAGCCTTCATATCGAATTACTTGGAATAACAACATAAGCGGAAGCGTACCTGAATCCATAAGTGGAAATCTTTAGTCCTTCTTGAAGATTGTCCAAGGTGTGCCTTTGATCTCCTTGATCCTTCCTTTAAGATTGTCTTGAAGTTTTTGCTTTCACAAGAATATATCCAAGACCAAAAATTGAGGATTGGTTTTCCACTTGATATGCAAGACCAAAATGCTCTCTAGTTTCAATGGGAGGAAGAAGAGAATGTCTTGCATTCTTATGGGAACCATAACCCCCTTCTTATAACATATGAGTTATGAAACTCAAAAGTCATAAGCATGTAACCAATGTTACATGTATGTAACCTTAGTTAGCCCATCATTAACTAAGGTTACCCTTTTGGGTATCTACACATTAGTCCTACACTTTATATGACAATATATTGGCCCCCTTAACAATGTCCATAAGACCACCAATTTAGGCCAAACCAAAAGATAGCACATAACATATAATTAATCCATATATTGTTCATATGTATGTAGATATAAGTCCATATATCTAACAATCTCCCATTTGGACGAGATACTCATACATATGTACAAACCTTAGCATTATATGTTACATTATAACCTTATGAGCTCAGAATTGCTATCATAATAAAATTGTCATGAACAATCCGGTCCATCAATCATACCAACATAGGATCTAAGAGCTCTTAGTTACTCTTGCGTAACTAGAACCAACATAGATCACGTATATCAATATAACCAACGACATGGATCAAGTATAGGTGTGTAGCATGGAAATAACATAAAGTGTGGTCTGAAATAGAATGTCTATTTCCAACTGGTTCTCTTTATTGAGATCAATCATAAACCTTAAGAGTACATAAAACTTTAAAACTGAATATCTATAGATATATCCTTAAAACTGAATTACTGAATGTAATGGACAATACATAATTGTATAATACAAACTCCCACTAAAATTCATAATCCTTAACTGATTTGACACCCATGCAAGCAATATGCTCATGAAATACTTTTGGTGTCAATCCCTTAGTGAGCGGATCCGCAATCATGGAGTTTGTACTTATGTGCTCTATGCACATTTGTCCATTCTGTACTCTTTCTTTAACAACCCGAAATTTGACGCCCATATGTTTTGCTTTTGTCAAACTACTGTTGTTGTTAGCATAAAGGACTGCTGATCTGTTGTCGCATAATAGCCTAAGTGGCTTTTTAATGCTGTCAACTATGCGCAGTCCACTAACAAAATTCCGCAGCCATAATGCCTCATTGGATGCTTCATAACATGCCATGAATTCCGCTTCCATAGTGGATGTGGCCGTAAGAGTTTTCTTGATGCTTCTCCAAGAGATAGCACCGCCAGCAAGCATGTAAATATAGCTTGATGTAGACTTCAGACTATCCTGACATCCAGCAAAATCGGAGTCAGTATACCCGATGATCTCAAGCTGGTCCGATCTCCGATATGTAAGCATGTAATCCTTTGTTCTCTATAAGTACCTCATGACCCTTTTGGCTGCCTTCCAATGGTCCATTCCCGGATTGCTTAGATATCTGCCTAGAATCCCAACAATGTATGCTATATCAGGTCGTGTACATACCTGAGCATACATCAGACTACCTACAGCCGAAGCATAAGGTGTCTTCTCCATTTCCGAAGTTTCAAAATTATTATTTGGGCACTGTTTGAGACTAAACTTGTCTCCCTTAGCAATAGGGGTGTTGCCTGGTTTTCAATCCTGCATACCAAATCTTTTAAGAACCTTATCGATATAGCCCTTTTGTGACAGACCGAGAACACCTTTGGAGCGATCTCGTTGTATCTGAATTCCTAATACAAAAGAGGCATCACCAAGATCTTTCATTTCAAATTTCTTTGAAAGAAATTTCTTAGTTTCATGCAATAATGCTATATCATTACAGGCAAGCAGTATGTCATCGACATATAAAACCAGAAAAATATACTTACTCCCACTGAACTTATGGTATATACAGTCATCAGCAATATTCGGTTCAAAACCAAAAGATGTAATGACTGCATGAAACTTATAATACCATTGACGGGAAGCCTGCTTGAGCCCATAGATGGATTTCTTTAATTTGCAGACCCTTTTCTTTGATTCTTCCGAAACAAAGTTTTCAGGTTGCACCATATAAATTGTTTCCTCAATGTCACCATTGAGAAACGTTGTCTTAACATCCATCTGATGAAGTTCAAGATCAAAATGTGCTACTAGTGCCATTATAGTCCTGAAAGAGTCTTTCGATGAAACTGGAGAGAAAGTCTCTTTATAATCAATGCCTTCCTTTTGAGTGTAGCCTTTTGCGACAAGACGAGCTTTATACTTAATGACATTGTCCCCTGAATCCCTCTTGGTTTTAAATATCCATTTACAACCAATCGGTTTAATACCTTCGGGCAATGTAACAAGCTCCAAAACGCCGTTATCGCTCATAGACTTCATCTCATCATTCATGGCATCAATCCACTTTTGAGAGTTAGAACCCTTAATGACTTGACGGAAGTTGATTGGATCATCTTCATCAAGTCCAATATCACTTTCTTATTCTTGGAGAAATACAACATAATCATCCGGAATTGCAGTTCTCCTCTCTCTAGTGGATCTCCTTAATGGCACTTCAGTTTCTTGAGGTTGTTGAGTTTGATTTTCATTAGTAATATCAGGAACTTGATAGGGGAGATTTTCGAGATTGTCTTGAACTGGAGTTGTGTGATCTGTGTCAGGAATGAGAACACCCTGACCAAGATCAACAACTTGAGGGAAATACACATGTTCTTACTCAAAGACAAAATCTCTAATAACTTTATCTCCCCACCCCCCAAACTCAATATCCTCAAAAAACCTAGCATTACCCGTCTCAAAAATAGTTATAAAAGTGGGATCATAAAACTTAAACCCCCTGGATCATTCAGAGTATCCAACAAAATAGCTATTAACCGTTTTAGCATCCAGTTTCTTTTCTTTCGGCCTATAAGGCCGTGCCTCAGCTGGACAACCCCAAATGTGTAAGTGCTTAATACTGGGTTTATTCCCAGTCCAAAATTCATATGGGGTTTTGATTGTAGCTTTAGTTGGAACTCTATTAAGAATATAAGCTGCGGTTTTTAATGCTTCTCCCCAGAGTGAGTCTGGCAAAGTAGTACGACAAATCATACTTCTTACCATATCCTTAAGGGTCCGATTTCGTCTCTCAGCTACACCATTCATAGTAGGACTGCCTGGCATAGTATACTGAGGGACGATCCCACACTCATCTAGAAATTTAGCAAATGGCCCTGGACGTTGTTCACCTGAACCATCATATCTACCATAGTATTCACCACCACGGTCAGATCTAACGGATTTAATCCTTTTGCTTAGTTGATTTTCAACTTCAGCCTTATATGATTTGAACACGTCTATGGATTGGGACTTTTCATGAATAAGATATAGGTACCCATAACGAGAGTAATCGTCTATGAATGTGATAAAGTATTGTTGACCATTCCTACGAGGAGTAGGGAATGGCCCACAAATATCCGTATGTATCAATTCTAAGACATCCGAAGCTCTCTTAGCACCTAATCTCGTCTTGTTTGTTTGTTTTCCCTTGATACACCCAACACAAATATCCGAATTTGAGGAATCAAGAGAATCAAGAATTCCATCTGACACGAGTTTCTGAATTCTTTGAATGGATATGTGACCCAAACGTTTGTGCCAGAGTGATAACGAATTCTCATTAGTTAATTTTCTTTTGGTACCACTTGAACTTGTATGCAAAGTTTCATTATGTGAGGTTATTATATCAACCAAATATAGGCTATCATATGTTGATAAAAGACCAGTACCGATAAGATTTGAATTTTGAAAGAGACTAACTTTATTGTCACCAAATGAACATGAATAACCGGATATGTCCAATTTGGGGACAGAAATTAAATTCTGTCTAAAAGACGATACAACAAAAGTCTCATTCAAATCTAAATAAAAACCAGTCTTAAACAACAGCCTAAATTTGCCAATAGCCTCAACTTGCACCTTTTTGTCGTCACCCACATAGATGTATCTTTCACCATCATTTGGTTTTCGGCAGTTCAGGCAACCCTGCATAGATATACTTATGTGAGTAGTAGCAGCCGAATCTACCCACCAAGTATCCTTAGGTACCGAAATTAAATTAACTTCAGAACAAACAAGAGAAAGAGATGTACCTTTTTTCGCACGCCAAGCGTGGTACTTGGTACAATCTTTCTTCATGTGATTAGTCCCCTTATAGAAGAAGCAACCTGATTCTGTAGTTTCAACCTTAGGTTCCTTATTTTGCTTCTTCTGGGGCCTTGCAACCGCAATTTCCTTACCTTCCTCTTCTTATTATCTTTAGAAGAGGATGCCAAATGAGCACTTCAGTCTTATCTTGCTTTATCCTTTCCTCCTCTTGCACACAATGCGAAATGAGCTCATTAAGAGTCCATTTCTCCTTCAGACAGTTGTAACTGACCTTAATCTGATTAAAGTGTGCAGGAAGAGAGATCAAAACTAAGTACACAAGCAGTTCCTCAGGTAATTCCAGCTTGAGTGACTTTAGTTTCGAAGCAAGATGAGACATTTCCAAAATGTACTCCCTTATTGCCTTTATACCTCATGGAAACAAGTTTACTCAAAAGAGTACTTGTTTCCGCCTTTTCGTTTTGTGCAAAACGCTTTTCAAGGTTTTCAAGGAAAACTTTGGCATTATTTTCATCATTCATAGTGCCTCTGAATGATTCTGGTATTGCATGTTCCATGATCATTAGACTCATGCGATTTGAGCGTTCCCACTTCTCCATCTCCTTCTTTTCATCAGAAGAAGATGTATCCTCAAGAGAAGCAGATTGCTCAATCCGAAGTGCAAGGTCTAGATCCATGCAACCGAGAACGATCATAATGTTCTCTTTCCATTCCTTAAAGTTTGTACCGTTAAGCACAGGGATGCTGTTTATGTTTGCAGATATTGAAGCAGCTGAAGAATTCACTGAAAATAGAACAAGGATAACTTAATGCATGCTTACAATTACTTGAACTTTAACTTCAGTTTACAGATTCAAAATAGGCAAATCCCATTACAAGATACCTAGCACAACATTGATTTTAGTCTTTGGACAGAAAATCAACTTGTAAGTGGTACTCTTGGTGTAGTAATCAAATATTGACAATAAACTCCTGTCAAATATCAAGCCTTCCTTTGGGCCGACTTAATATTCACATGGAAAACCGAATAATTGTCACATATTTATCACCACAAGCATGTTCGAATTCCTGCCAAATAACAACCTTCCTTTGGGCCGGTGTTAAACGCATGGAATATTAACATCCATAGTCATCTTATATTTCAAGATTAATCAATCTACACAAAAGAGGTTACTTTGGCAACATAATGCTTCAATTGATTAATTTAAAATATTATATGCTAAATCATATAGTTCTTTAAGCCATATATTGAATCTTGACTGAAAATTTACATGTTTGACATGTAAAATCTGAATATTAATTATTTTAATCTTAATTGGACAATACCAATATCTGAAGCATGATGGACTAAAAAACAATTAATATTAAAACTGAGTATTAATGTACAAAACATTAATAATTAAAAAACTGAATATTAATTGACATATTATTAATGTACAATTAAAAAATCTGAAAACTTAATACTTAAAACGTTTCATTAATTATGAAAAACGTTTCTTACATTATGTCATCATTAAACTGCCAGAAAATAAAACGTTTCTGCAATTTATGGCCAGATAATCGATTATCTGAGCCTGATAATCGATTATCTGGGCCTTCTGGAATCTCAAAATTTGATGAACAAAACAGAATAATCGATTATTTCATAAAAATAGTTGATTATTCTGTGCTACTGTTTTGCAAAATTTTGGTTATCTGGATAAGATAATCGATTATCTTACTATTCTGTCCAACGACTTAATATGGTTTTCAACAAGAAACTTAAACAAGAAATCATGTTGATCATCAACCAAAATTATGCAAATTTCAATATTTCAAATCATCTAGAGATAACAAGATATTGAAACACCAAAGTTCATCAATAACATATCATTCATGAAATCATGCTATATCATGGTACTAGAATTTCATAATCAAAAATCCATTTTAACTTAATCATAAACTTTATATAACATAGATTTCATGAACTTCCAAATAATCCAAATATGAAGGAGGCTCTGATACCAATTGTTGGAATGAATCCAAATAAAACACTTTAGCCTTCATATCGAATTACTTGGAATAACAACATAAGCGGAAGCGTACCTGAATCCATAAGTGGAAATCTTTAGTCCTTCTTGAAGATTGTCCAAGGTGTGCCTTTGAGAATCTCCTTGATCCTTCCTTTAAGATTGTCTTGAAGTTTTTGCTTTCACAAGAATATATCCAAGACCAAAAATTGAGGATTGGTTTTCCACTTGATATGCAAGACCAAAATGCTCTCTAGTTTATATGGGAGGAAGAAGAGAATGTCTTGCATTCTTATGGGAACCATAACCCCTTTCTTATAACATATGCGTTATGAAACTCAAAAGTCATAAGCATGTAACCATGGTTACATGTATGTAACCTTAGTTAGCCCATCATTAACTAAGTTTACCCTTGTGGGTATCTACACATTAGTCCCACACTTTATATGACAATATATTGGGCGCCTTAACAATGTCCATAAGACCACCAATTTAGGCCAAACCAAAAGATAGCACATAACATATAATTAATCCATATATTGTTCATATGTATGTAGATATAAGTCCATATATCTAACACCATGGAGCATAGATCATCCCCGCATGATGTGGTGGATAGAAAGGGAGTAGCTCGATTGTCTAGTTGAAAGTGTGGAGCGAGGGAGTCGGGGATGTGCCCATGCATGGTGATGTTATTGAGGAAGATGGCATGTGCTGGTTGAGCAGGAGTGATGTTTGAGTGGAGTACCACTGGCTCTGAGCATACCCTCAATCCCTAGGCGCATAACCTCTGTCACTATCTCCTCTAGGTGGATTTGGTTTTGAACAAGTAATATTACTTCGTGGTTGTTGAGTTCCATCGTGAATATCAATACATACCCTTAGAGGCCCATCTCGAGCCATGACTGAAATGGATAGTCAAGTGGGGGAGTTTGGGAGTAGTAGATGAGAGGGGTTGTTGGATTTGGATGTGGTGGTCCATTTCATTATGAGGCGTGGGAATTGGAAATATTGGTTGTTGATCTGAATTCTCTCTTTGAGTGGTGTGTACCAGGGTCATTGCATTATTGCTGGAGTGGTTTGATATTGATATAGTAGTTTGGAGGTATACGTTCATGATAGGTATATCTAGGTTTTGAAGAAGGAGAGGTTAAGTAGTATGTGGTAAAGTTGGCGTAGGGTTACAGAATGATAATGGAATTTCACATGAAAAGGAATCATGATGTTCCATTGGAGTAGTAGAGGTATTGCGCGTGGTATTGTTAGAATCGTCTGTTATTGGAGGAGATAGGGTTTTTAGTTGCTGGTGAAGGTTGGCTAGTTGGTGTACGTGGTTGAAAAGTGGTGTCGGCCCATGAGTGACTAATGTTAGGGTTAGTTACATTACCTGTTATTACAGGGGCGAACTTAATTTAGATTTTTTGAGACAGTCTAAATGATCTACCAAATTTATATACCTTTTATACGCATTACTATTCGACTTAGCACTATAGACAATAAATTTGTGTCGAGAAAATAAAATTAAAACTGAATAATATCACAACAATCGTAGTATTTGATTTTAAATATTTGAGTGTTACAATCTCTATGAATCTTCTGATTCTTCCTTCCAATAATAAATAAATTCAAGAATTTTCGAGCTTGATCTTGAATCTATATTTGTTACCACGAACGATGATCTTGAATTCAACTAGCCCGAACTTTGATTTGAACTCGTACTCCTTGAACCTTGATTTATTCTTCGTTCTTGAGGTTGAACATGATTTCTTGAACTTGAACTTGATTTCTTGAAGCTTGAAACTTGTAAAGAAATTTACGATGTTTGATTCACGAGCTCTCTCTTGCTTCTTGTTATAACTTTTGGTGTCTTCTCTGAGTTGTGAAGACCCCTGTTTATTGTTGTAGAAAGGAAGAGTTATGATAAGAACAAACTCTTTCTGACCAATTAAATTAAAGTGTGATAAGGACGTATTTGATTGGCCAGAACATGTCACTTGCACAGGTGACACGATTTTATTAACCTTCTAATTTGTCTTGACATACTTTGTCATTTGGACATATGGCCTGATCCTGTTGGCTCTTCCGTTTGACTTGGAGCGTCGTCATTTGACACATGGACATCAATTTGGACCTCTAGGAAGATTAAATCTTGGCCTTAATGAAGTGAGCTCATTACTTTAGGATAATTAAATCGGCTAGCCCAATGAAAGACTTATTTATTTAATCCATACTAGTTTCTCTGCAAGTACGTTGCACGTGTATTCTATATAAATTTTTTGCTAAATGCTAAAAAATAGTTTCACAACCGAAAAATATTTGATTAGGTTATAAAGTAGATAATTAGATATATAAGAATTTTATATTTCTCATATGAAAATTGATTGCTCCAATAGGTGATGTTGGAAGCGACTTTCTTTGACCAACTTTATCTTCTCTGTATCCTTCAATCATAACAACATTAATTGTATTAACATAATTGTTTTCTCAAGATTGGTTGGTCGTTTATGAAATATTAAAGCCTCATTTGTTCTATTTCAACACACATGTCATCGACAAAATCTTCAGTTTTTTCGTGTACACCTACAAATAATATATATTAATTAATACACTAATAAGTGTTAAGAGTTTAAATTTGATCATTGAAATGAAGAATTGAATTGCCAAATAACTCCTTTTTTAATCTATTGACTGCAAAAATAGGTAATCATGTAAGAGATATTAAAGAAAAAAGATTTGTATATGCTTTGTACTATTCAAAATATTCGATTTTAATTTTTTTCAGTAAAATATCTGAGCTTAATATATATCATTATGGGAAAAAATTAAATTTTATAATGAGTCCTCTTTTATCTACTGGCTAAAAATTAGGTAATTAATAGGTCATAAAATAAAATATGTTACTAAAAATTACTTTAATTATATATTTTTCAATAAAATTTTTGAGCTTGATATCTTTTTTTTTGGCAATCCACTAGGCAAGCGCCTAGGGCTCGAATTTATTAATATTACAAAAAGAAAATCACAACAATTAGGAAAAGTAAAAAAGGGGTAGCACCGTTGTTGTTACCCATATAACACAACCAGGGTAAACCTTATCCTATTAATCTTATTGAGGCAAATAAAAGCCTCACCTATTAACAACCATGTAAAAAGAAAGAACTAGCAAGAACTAAGAAGTTATTGATCAT
This sequence comes from Nicotiana benthamiana, assembly GCA_034376525.1. Taxonomy (NCBI): domain Eukaryota; kingdom Viridiplantae; phylum Streptophyta; class Magnoliopsida; order Solanales; family Solanaceae; genus Nicotiana; species Nicotiana benthamiana. The sequence goes on along the minus strand of CM067327.1, from coordinate 117,859,806 downwards.
CACAGAGTTTATAACGTACTCTGTAATGATATTACAAATTATAAGACTAACGAGATGGAAAAATAAAGTGATGAAGAAACCACCATGGTGCTCTCTTTTCTCTAGATTTGTGAATACTTCCATTTGTAGATTGTTGTCTTCCTCCAAAACTTTTTCCAACAATACTTCAAAATTCATGGTTTTTTTATCAAGCGATTGGCCTTTGTAGCTATTGTTTGATTGAGCTGTTTTTGTTTTGCATTTCTCATTGGGGGTCTCCTTATGAATGCGTCTTCAATCATCTTGTCGTCCCATCTTCTATTCCTTGCACGCGACTTGTTACTTCTTTCACTATGCATTGGTGACAAATCACCATTTCTTGAAGCGTCGGCCCGGCATTTCTTTAAGATATCCTCTTCCTCCCCTTCTTCATATATATGTATACTTGTGAATATTGGATTTGGCATATCTTGAAAATCGCCTTGAATTACCAATGTTTTTTCAGCTTGTACATTACCCGAAATTGCCTTGTTTTTCCTTTGTTTTTGCGATTTGTTCCTACTCATGTTCCCACGACTTGTACTGGAATTATCAGGAGTTAAAGCATTTAACGGATCTGTACTTAACATCGCATCCAATAGTTGTCTTTCTTCTAAAGAGAATAATGGATTAGTTGTTACGATGTGGAGCTTGCCCGCCTGTGAAACTGCTATTGTGTTGCAATCAGCAGAAGGAGAGTTACTTGCATCCCCTTGCCACTGCTCTGAAATATGACTGGAATCCAACGGTTGGCTCGTTCCATCGACAATTTTCCTCTCCTCCAAAATACTGGCTGGTTAAGTTGTGACAAACTGATTCTGTCCAGTTTTTTCCATCTTTGTTGTGTTTCGATCAGCAACAGTTTTTTCATCAGAGTGTTGTTTTGGTTGGACGTGAACTCCTGTTGCAAGATTGTCGATTTTTGGTATTGCTGTGTTTGAACTAACTGCTTTTGCAGTATTTGTTGGAACAAAAACTAGAGCGTTATGGTTTAACTTGCTGTTTGGATTTGTTGTAATTGCTGCAGATGCACGACAATTCAGATTGGTCGGTTTTGATGTTGCAGGTTTCCCATTAAATTTTTGTTTGATTGGATCGTCAATGTCCTCTCCTGCACTATCCTGATTAGCTTCTTGATCGTCTTCTTCAGATGAAAAACCAGCAAAATCGACACCCCATCCCTCATCGTCATCAAACTCTCGTTGGTCTTTCCACAGTTTCGAGTTAATGACCGTCTTCCTTATCTTTTCTTGAATTATTTCTTTGTTACTGCCAAAGGAGATCTTATTCGAGTGATTATAGTCCTTCTTCACATTAGCCTTATCACAACGAGGAGCACTCTTCAAATATTAAATGAGCCTTTGATAAAGACAACACAAGTTCAACAAAGAAACAATTATACAATGTGAAAATAAACTAAAATGGGACAAAAATAAAAAGGAAACTATAGAAGGAATTGATATATTTATCAAAATGATGGATTTTGATGTTGTTTTGTCGTGGCACTTTCCTAAAATGATCATGATATAGTAAAAAAATATTACCACTATTTGTAAGAAGTATGTTTCCTATAAAATGATTTCATGAATGCATCAAACTGAAAGTAGTATATGATGATCCGGAGGGCCGTCTTAAGAATTTAATTCCCCGATCCCCTATTAACTGTTTTCCCAAGCTTGTTTCTGCTATTTTGGTTTGTCGAAATGTTCGGTTCCGAGTTTCGGAGAGTTTTTGGACACTTAGTCTCTAAATGAGAGCTAAGTGTTGGAAAATTGACTGTAGTCGGAACAGTATAAAGACGGCCTTGGAATGGAAATCCGATGGTTCCAATAGCTCCGTTAGGTGATTTCGGGATTGGGAGCGTGTCCGAAATGTATTTCGGAGATCCGTAGCTAAGTTTCCGGTCTGATAGTGAGATTTTGATCCGAGGGTCGGAATAAAATTCCAGAAATTGCAGTAATTCCGTCATGTCATTTGGGATGTGTGTGTAAAATTTCAGGTCATTCGAACGAGGTTTGATAGACTTTTGATCGAAAATATGTTTTTAGAGTTTTTGAAGTTCTTAAGGTTGAATTCAATGAAAATAGGTGTTTTGATGTTATTTTGAGCGTTTCAAAGGTTGGAACACGTTTGAATGATGTTATGGGATATGTCCGTATATTTAGTTGAGGTCCCAGGGGCCTCAAATGTGTTTTAGATGCTCAACGGGGCATTTTGAGTTTGAAAAAATTACAGATTTTGCTTCAGGTCTGTTGCAGACATTTTCTTCTTCGCGATCGCATCCCCCTTCTCGCGGTCGCATAGTGTAATTTCTGAGGGGGACTAAGTAGTTCTTCACTATTGTAATACTTGTCCCGCGATCGCGGAAGTAAGCATTTTTCCTTCTTCACATTCGCAACTGCTTTTCCGCGTTTGCATAGTAGAAATTGGAGCTGGTTCTTTATTGCATTTTATTCTTTGCGATCGCGTGGCCTTTTTCGCGATCGCATAAGTCTGTTTCTTCCTCTCCTGCAATCGCGTGCCTTTGGCTGCGTTCACATGGGCCATTACCATTAAATTTTACTCTTCGCAATCGCGGACGAAATCCTACGATATTATTGAACAAATTACTTGGGCATATATAAGATTTCAAAATCGAGGGTTTAGCCATTTTTACCAAAACTTAAGCTTGAGAGCTCGGATTTGAGCGAGATTTCGAGTGATTTTCATAGATATCGATTGGGTAACGATTCTAAACTCCTTTTTGCTTGTAACCCACTAATCTAAGCGTGAATTCCTCATGTAATTTTGGGTTTTAAATGTAAATTTTGATAAAATTTCACAGACCATACTGAGTTTTGAGTGGGTTTTTGACATCTGATTTGGGAGATTTATATATGGTTGGACTCGTGAGAGTACGAGCTTTCTGAAACTGTTAATTTCACCCGATTCAGAGACGTTGGCCTGAGGGGAATTTTGGTTATTTTACCTAATTCCGCGTCTTAGCTTCAAATTAAATCGTAGAATCAGTTGCTTGAGATGTTATTTACGATATGTAATTGAATTGAATAGATTTGGGACATTCGGAGTCAGACACTCGTGGAAAACATGTGGTTTCGAGTTAATTTTGGAGCCGGTTCGAGGTAAGTGGCTTGTCTAACCTTGTGTGGGGGACCTTTCCCTTAGGATATGATATTTGGTAATTGAATGCCTTGTACGTGAGGTGACGAGCGTGTACTTGAGGTAATTGTTGAAAATCTAGTTTCACTTTAAGCATTTAAATTGAATTCTTTCTTACCTGCTTTATTCTGCTTGCAAATATAGCCTGTGTTGGTTTTGAAAAGCATACTTTGTTGACCTGAAATTCCCTATTTGCTTAAATTGTTTTGATTGCATTACGTGAAGCATGTTAGGCTAGAACTACTTGTTGCCTTGTTATTGAACTCCATTTGTGAATATCTTCTTGTTGTGGCTGTGTATTTACATTGGGACTACAGATGTGGGACTCCGGTAGCTCCCCCTTGTTTGTTTACTTTGGGACTACGAGTTAGATTTCCGGTAGATCCCCCTGCACATTTACTTTGGGACTATGGATCAGATTCTGGTACATCCCTGCACATTGATAGTCGGACTACAGGACAGTATCCTGGGAGATCCTTCAGATATATATGATGGACTACGGGACAATATCCCGGGAATGAACAGTTGATGAAAGGGACTACATGACAGTATTCTGGGAGATTCCCGTTGTTGCTACTAGTATTGAGCTATTTTTACTCTGTGTTACTGTATTCCTTATGTATTTATTGTTGCCTTGTATAACCAGTCTTATTTCATTGTTGTACTCATTTATATTGTTTATTTTATACGGTTGAAACTTATTATTATGTTTAACCTCAGTAGGGCCCTGACCTTCCTCGTTGTTACACATCCTTTTTGACTTACACGTGGTTACCCCGAAAAATGACATGTGTATAGGAGTTTTTCCAATTGAAGTGACATTATTCTAAATGAGATTAATCATTTATTCAAGAGTCGCCACTTGGAATAAGTTTGGTGTCCTAAGTCACTGCTTTAATTAAAATCCCAAATCGAGGAAATTTCGACTGCCCAATTGGAGTCTGCGAACCAGAAATTCTTGAGTAAGGAATTCTGTTGACCCGAGAGAAGGTATTAGGAACCCTCAGATCCTGTGGTTCTAGCAGGGTCGCTTAAACTCATTATAAGTGGCTAGAGATCTAATTTGCTATACATGTTTAAACCTATAATGCAATTTTAAATTATTAACCGCTTTTAACATCTATTAGGAAATTTGCAATGTCATTAAAATACATCATGAATCATGTCACTTAAATGCGCACGCAATTTTAGACATATTCTAACTCTATTGAGATTTGGATCCGGGTCACATAAATGCGCACCCGAATTTAGGAAGGTATTTTATTAATAACTTCACGCCTATAGCAACTACGTCTTCAAAATTCATAGAAGCCGTGAAATTCTCTAAACGGCACTTCCTATTTTCTATGTATTATATTGAATTAAGGAGCCATCGCATGGTATTTGATTAGATTAACGCGGCTCACCTTATTTTATAAGGATGTTCTAATGCATATTAAGTTCTCTATCATGCTTGTGCCTAAGTATCCTAATCATTTATACATGGGTAACATATTCTGAAAAATTAATACTTGCATTTCAGCCTCATTAATGGCTGATTATACACGTTGGGCCTCAAATTTTGGCCAGCCCAGAAACATACATTGTATCTGGCCACCGATGGGCCTTTCAACTAGACCCAGAGTTAATTTGGACGGAGGAGTCCATTATGAATAGATCTCAGTGATGTTGCTTTTGGTTTGAAATTATACACAAGCTAACTATCGACAACGTTCACAAAAAAGGTACTAATGATTGTTTTATATCAGTTTTCAGTCTTAAATCTGAACTAAATGATTCATATACTCGTCAGTCGGAGTACACGAATCCAGCTTCCGAGCTTCAATTATAGTTCTGGTTACAAAGTGTTAGATAAATCCGAACGAGTTATTGCTAGGTGTATTGGAATTTAAACGAACTAAAACACTACATGAATGTTTTGATTTTTGAATAATTACAAGCTAATATTTTTTAAATCCAACATTTTTTAAGCGAAAAAAGGACAACAAATACTTGAAATAGCCTTAACACTAGCTAATCTTACTACTAATTATACATATCTAAAATAGCAATCCAAATGTCCAGATATTACACAGTAAATCAGTCCCAATGTCCAGTTATTACAAAAAAGAACCAATCCAAATGTCTAATTATTAAGAGGTAATTATCTTACCATCATGTTTATTAAAACTAAAGAAGGGGAAAACAGGGTGAGGATTCGAAAGAAAACTAATAGATGCATATTTTAATATTCAGGAATACATTCTACTTGAGCTTCATACATCAAGGGATGACAAGATGTACCGGAATTCAGCAAAGAACAAAAGCCTATGAGTAAAATGAAAGCAATCAAAAAGCAAAACAACAGCCAATCGAACAGTACACCTAGGATTTCAGCAGGTTTTTTGAGAGAGTTAAAATCTCAAGGGAATAAGAACAACACCGATCGTTTATCAAGGATATAGGAAGAACTAATATGTATTTTATTTTCTTCTAGAATTCAAAAAAAGGTAAAAAGGGGTCCCTAAAAATGTTCAGATTGTCTCTTTTTATAGGTGAGCCTTAGGGCAACACTTTTCCTTTTTTTTTCCTTTTAGTCCCTGATTCAGGTTTCAACTTTTCCTAAATGGTCCTTCATTTCCTGACTTGTGCCTCAAGTTTGAGGCTGAAATTGTGCCTAAGTCCCTCACTAGAGTGTTCTAGGGGTTAGTCCCTCACTAGAGTGTTCTAGGGGTTATTACCAGATTTTTTAAGGTTCAAATTCCCCTTATGCCCCTATTTATTTTCCTAATTAACTAACCTGAAGTTTTAACCTTAGTTATTCACTGACCCTAGTCAATTGCTTGAGTTATGGGCTAAGGTCTGGTCTGGATTAGCAGGTCCATTGGATCCATACAACTAAATGTCCTAATATGGATTGGTCAATCGATCATTATAACTTAGGATCATATAAATATCCAGGTATCTTTGTGCCAAAACCAATGGATCAATATCAACCAGGAAAGAAGACCAATCAACTAATACTAATTACAGGAAAAACCTAATTAAATCACTCAATAAAAACTTGAAAGTGAGAAATGAGTAACAGGGATTGAACACTTAGTTCATAAACAAAATCAAGAAGTAATTAAAGGTTCAGCAAGAAAGAATAGCCTAATACGCACAAGTACTGAAGATTAAAGTTACTATGAAATGAAATCCAAACCCTGGGTAGCATAAACACCTACCAAACTAATCAGAGTATCAAGGAATAAAACAAGTGAAGATTAGGAGAGGAAGGTCAACAAACCATAAAAATCACATTATTGAAGAATCATCAAACTAGGATTTCAGAATCAGGAGGCTAATTTTAACATGATATCAGACCAACTAAAGAGACGAAGAGATTTCAGACTAGTGAAAACCAAAGGCATATGACTATTGAACCTATTTCAGATGAGATTGTGGACGAACAAACAATCATTCAAAAGAAATCAAAGCATCTAACAAGTAACAGAAACGAAGCAAATATATACAGGGAAAGACAAAATACTTAGCTTTTTTTTACACATGCAAGTCCAACTTGAGATCATTTTGTTTGTTTTTGACCTCTTCTGTGGAGACATCTAACCTTCTGAGGGAGCTCATTTTGGAATGATGGATTTTAGGGGTTCAGGACTGGGGTTCTGTGATTCTGAGACCAAGTGAGGTCTCAGATTTGAGTTTCCTCGGTGATTGGTGGTATTTGGGGGTCGTGGGTGGCATGGTTGGGGAGGGGAATGGCCGGGGATTGCCAGAGACGAGTTTGACCATACTCTGACAAGGTTTGAGTTTTATGGTTATGACTTCAAATCAGTATTCGAGATGTTTCAGGTGGATTCGAATGGTGTAATATACACGGTGGGAAAGAGGAGGATGAGATGCTTCAGGAGTGTAATTTTGGATGGGTTTGGAGTTGGGTTGCCGGAGATGGGGGTTCCGACGGTCTTCTTTTGAAGATTCGAGACGATGGGGGGTCGTTTGAAGCGGATGGATTGCAGGACGGGGAAGGGGAGGTCCTTGTGGTCCTACGGTGTAAAACTGGGGAGATTTGGAATATGGTCGCCGGAGACGGTGGTTCCGACGACCTTATTTTGAATATTCGAGAAGCTAGGGATTTGTTTGACGGAAATCAACCACAGGACGGGAAAGAGGGGGTTGTGGTGGTTTGATGGTGTAAACTTGAGGAGGTTTGGTGACCGGCCGCCCCCGTGAGGCGATTAATGGCGGCGGCATTAGTGTGGCTACACGGTGGTCAAGGGGTGGTCAAGGGTGGGTGATACACCGGCGTATGTACGAGGAAGGAGGCTCGTTTGGTCTCTGAGTGTATTAGGAACGTTTGGACATATGTATACGATTTTGGGGGGAGTTTCATGGCCGTTGGATGATCAACTGATCAACGGCTGGGATGCCTTATCTTTAAACGTTGTCGTTTTGGGGGTGTATGGAGTGGACTGGATCGGGTTGGTATTTGGGCTGGGCACAGGTGGGTTTTAAGGGGTCAAATTTTTTTTAGGCCACTCAAGTCTGGCCCAATTGTTGCGAGCCTGAGTGGCTATGCATATATGTTCATATTTATTTCGTTTTCTTTTGGTTTTTTTAAATTAATTCCTAATTTTATTTAAAACAAAAATTCATAATTAACACAAATAAAAATACAACAAGTTGAAATTAAACCAAAATAATTAAAAATACCAGAAATACTACTTGCACATATTTTTTGTATTTTCTATTTGTAAAAATGACCCTAATTAACGATTATTTTTGCAAAAATATGACCTTAAATCCTAAATGATTTTAAAGCACGCATTGATGAAAACACGCTGGCACACAATTAATATCTAAAATTAAAATCCTAAAAATAAATATTTAAAGAAAATCCTAAACTTTAGAGTCCTGTAGGAGCCGTTTTAACAGGGTAAAAATCATATGCTCACAGCTGCCCCTCTTTGCGCGGGAACACGAAGAATTTTCGTGCAAAGACAAGTGAGCAAATATGTGCAATTTTCGTCCGATTGAGTACTCCATGTGAAGCATTTTGAAAAATTTCTAACCAAACCTTGCTTCAAAGGTTGCCTACATATCCTTGGCGATAAAGGAATCATGTCAGTGTAGTTCTGGAAGTTTTTGTAGCTGGGAATACCGAGAAACTATGATTTCATTGATGTTGCTGTTGTTTCTACTTGCTGAGCTCCTTATTACACCAAACGAAAATCTAAATCTGGGCTAACTAAGCCTATCAACTACGAGTTACAAGATTCCTATCTATGAGTCTCTTGAAGCTTGATCTTGAGTCTTTGGCTAGCCCTTGTAGCACGCTCTGATCTGAATCTTGATGCTCATTAGTTGCAAATGCTAGTTTATTCTTCATTTTTTAGATAAAGCATGACATGCAAAGCTTGTGTCTTCAATTAGACTTTGGACAGTTCGTGTCTTTGTCCGCTTCATCATTTTGAATTAACTTCTTTTGTTTTTTTCTTTTCTTTTGTTCTGAATTGATACTCATGCTTTCAGTCATTCTGAATCTTGCGCCTTAAGGTGACACCTGCTTAGACACAAACAAAATAAACGAACAAAATTTTCTGCCCCAGTTTTCACAGGAAAATTTCGTGAGTTATTCGTAACACACATCTATGCTATTCTTTATTGAAAACAAATAAAAACCGTGATTGTGTATCCCTTAGAAAAATTGCCAGGTTATGCTGGGAAAGAGAAAGGGTTCCTGCTGGGAATAGGATGAGAATCCACGGGTTATGCCAGGATAGGAATGAAAAGGGGTCTCTGTGGGGATGGAAAGAAAAGATCCCCGGGTTATGCCGGGATAGGAAATTTCCTGCTAAGGATGGAAGGAGGGTAATGGGTTATGAAGAAATTCCTAGGTTATGCGAGGGGATCCATGGGTTATGCCGAGACTGGAAGGATCCTAGGTTATACTAGGGAGATCCCCAGGTTATGGCGGGATTGAAAGTGAATTCCTAGGTTATGCTAGGAGGATCCACGGGTTATACCGGGATTGGAAGGGAATCCTGTGTTATGCCAGGGGAATCCGCAGGTTATGCAGGGATGAATAAAAAATTCCTAGGTTATGCTAGGGAGATCCGCGGGTTATGCCGGGATTGAAGGAGATCCTGGGGTTATGCCAGGGGAATCCGCGGGTTATACCGGGATGAATGAAAAAATCCTAGGTTATGCTAGGGAGATCCGCGGGTTATGCCGGGACTGGAAGGAGATCCTAGGTTATGCAAGGGGAATCCGCGAGTTATGCTGGGACTAGAAGGAGATCCTAGGTTATGCCAGGGTAATCCCCGGGTTATGCCAGGATGAATGAAAAATTCCTAGGTTATGCTAGGGAGATCCGTGGGTTATGCCGGGACTGGATGGATATCCTGGGTTATGCCAGTTATGCTAGGGAGATCCGCGGGTTATGCCGGGACTGGAAGGAGATCCTGGGTTAAGCCAGGGGAATCCGCGGGTTATGCCGGGACTGGAAGGATATCCTGGGTTATGCTAGGGTAATCCGCGGGTTATGCCGGGATGAATGAAAAAATCCTAGGTTATCCTAGGGAGATCCGCGGGATATGCCGGGACTGGAAGGATATCCTGGGTTATGCCAGGGGAATCCGCGGGTTATGCCAGGATGAATGAAAAATCCTAGGTTATGCTAGGGAGATCCGCGGGTTATGCCGGGACTGGAAAGAGATCGTAGGTTATGCCATGGGAATCCGCGGGTTATGCCGGGACTGGAAAGAGATCCTAGGTTATGTCAGGGGAATCCGCGGGTTATGCCGGGACTGGAAGGATCCTAGTTTATGCTAGGGAGATCCGCGGGTTATGCCGGGATTGAAAGAGAATTTCTAGGTTATGCTAGGGGAATGCAAGGCAGTGGAGGACCACAGAGATCGTTTTGACTGTGATGGGGATGGAGGAGGAAAGGAACAACCCTTAGGTTATGCTAAGGGTAGGGGAGCGTTTACTCCTAGACTATGCTGGGGAGCAGAAAGTGTAGGGAGGGAATCCTCAGGTTATGCTGGGGATGTGGAGGGAAACTTCCCGGGTTATGCCAAGATGTGAAGGAGGGAGACTTCTTCGTTTATGCTGGAGGGGGGGGGTGGAACCCCGTGCTGTCATGAATTTGCAGAAAAATGAAAAGAAAACTTCCCTTTTGTCATTGGCGCAACACCATCCTTGGTTCCTTGTGCCCATCCTTTGATTGTTTTTGCCCTATGTTCCATTTTCTTTTCTAGGTTGCACCTGTGTCTATTTTAGTTCAGAAACAAAAAAAACTTGTTAGTTTGAACAGTGATTGGTTTTGCGGTCTTGTCACGCTTGATTTCAAATTCCTTTGTGTTCTAGTCAACCCTTGACTTTCCATCCTTGCTTTGTTGATTGGTCAGGGGGTCCTTATTTTGGGTTGGCTTTTGTTTCCAAAGCCTTGAGTTGTGAGTTTTGTCTCGCCTTTGATTTTGCGCTTTCTTTTGGGACTTTTGATAAGAATCAACATCCTGTTTGGCTTAAAACCCCTCAGATTTTGCTTCACTTTCATAAATCTTTGATTTTGAATTTCCTTCCTTTTATTTCCCTGCTCTTGAGGCATTAACTGTCATGATCAACTGGGATTGGCTAAGCGCGCTTGATGATGTCGGGCATTCCCTTAGTTCTTGCCAGGAGAAACCCGTAAGGCCGGCGTTGCTACCTTTCTTAAGGAATGGTCAGGACGTCTAAATTAAAGTGGAAAGGAGTGAAACATGAATTTAGAGAGGTATGTTCTTTCGAGGGAAAAGAGGGAACTTATCTGGAAATATAAGTCGGGTTTAAATGGCAACGACATGCTTCTTGTACTGGATACACGGCCCAGATCCATTTCTGCTTTTGACTTCAACTTTTCCAAAACCAAAGAAACTTATTCAGACCTGGGCAGCAATCTTCCTCTTTTCGACCGATAGCGCCCTTTGCAAGTTTTCGCCAATCGACCTCTCTCATTTCTCTTCTCCCTTCACCCGATAGCGCTCTTTGCAAGTTTTCGCTAAACGGACTCTCTCCTTTTTTTTCTCTGCTCGCCATCGTCTGCTGGAGATTTTTAAGACTCTCTTATTTTATTTCTCTCAAAATTTTGATTGGTGCCGAATCCCAACAACGGTATTTTTTACATCCCTGGGAATCTATAACTTTATAACCATTCAGACGGATTTGTAAGCGAACCAATACATTTCTGCCCCAGTTTTGATTATTGTGGGTGAATGGGGTTTTTATTTTGATATGACTGAACCTCAGGGAGAGGCTGCCTACGTATCCTTTCGGAATCAAGTCAGATGTAGTTCAGAAAATTTTCCTAAACTAATTTTGTTTGTATTCTTTTTTCTTTTTCTTTTAGCATTTTTCTTTTCTTTTCTTTTCTTTTATTTTGCATTTTCTTTTTTTTTGAACAACATTTCTGGGTTACAAAGAGGGTGGGGGTAGCGGGAAGTTATCCTTGGGACTCGCCTTGTTCAAATCTCTATAATCCACACACACTCGAGTTTTCCCGTCCTTCGTCGGCATTGGGACCACATTGGCAAGCAATGTGGATTATCGAACTACATGGATTACCCCCGCTTCAAGTCGTTTTGTAATTTCCTCTTTGATTTTATCACTGACATCAGGCTTTAACTTTCTTTTCTTTTGTTGGACTACGGAGCATTCAGGTAATGTAGGCAACTTATAGACCACCAAATCCATACTCAAGCCGGGCATGTCGTCGTAGGACCACGCAAATACATCTTTGAATTCTAAAAGGAGTTGAACCAATGAATCCTGCATTTCTTCATTCATGTGGATTCTTATTTTAATTTCTTTGATTTCACAAGATTTCCCAAGTTAACCGGTTTAGTATCATTTATGTTAGGCTTAGGTTTGTTTTCAGACTGCTCCAACTCTCGAGTGATTTCCCTAAAAGCCTCTTCTTCATTGTATTCCGGTTCCTGGTTCATTATTTCACAGATAGGAAGCGAGTTTGGGTCATGGCATGAAGTCCGCGAGCATGTCGGTTTATTTAAAGCCGCATTATTGGGACTGAAAGCAAAGATGAAAATAAAAGAAAGACAAAAATCAGAGAAAGACAAAGAGGTGTGAAAGACAAAATATTAATTTTATTTCTTTGAACTTATAAGATAACATGGTTTACAATTGATATTTAAAGTGCTAAAAGAAAAACAAAAAACTGAGCTACACCCTGAAATGGCTAGTGATGTGGGAAGAGGTAGCAAGGCGAGACTACCGGGTCTCCCGCCTGACCAGAAAAGGTGTGGCGTTCCAGTTTTGAAGTTTGGCATCTGGCCCCATATAAAGCACTTCAGCAGCGCTTGAACCTTCTCCTGGTTGGACCATGTTTACTTCGTATAGCAACTTCCTCAAAGACCTGCAAATCTCATCAATTTCTTATGCCGTGAAGGTTTTTTCTTCCTCCTCCACACTGTATTTTGGTTTTAAAAAGGTTTTGTACAAGTGGGGTAGGGGTCGTGGAAATGCCCATCCCTGGCGCTTTCAGCGATTGACCCATGAGATATCTTCTGAGGTTGGATGAAAGCCTAGTCCAAAGAACTTTTCTGCGACAGGCAAGGCGACCAGCTCAGTTATGCCTTGCAGGGAGCTTCAGAATCCCTTGCCTGGATTGAAACCTTGGCGCGCCATTTCCTTCGATACCATAATTGAAGCATTTGAAAGGAAAGGCTGGGGGAGCAGCTTGCCCTCTTCATGCTGATCGGCTACTACGACTTCAAAAGTCTGATAGACTATGTGTTCACTCCCTTCCTTGGCTTCTAGGCATGGAACAGAGGGGTCCCGGTAAATCGATTGTTCGTCCTCTCCATGAACTACAATCTCCCGGTTTTCATACTCAAATTTCAGCATTTGATGAAGGGTAGAAAACACTGTCCCTGCTGCATGAATCCACGGCCTTCCTAGGAGGTAGTTGTAGGAGGTGTCCATGTCCAACACCTGGAATGTTACTTCGAAGTCGACTGGACCAATAATGAGCACCAAATTAATTTCACCTATGGTGTCCCTTTTTATTCCATCTAATGCTCAGACATATACGTTGATAGATCCTCCATGTCTCGATCTCTATTCTCTGCAAGGTAGACAATGGACATATGTCTACTCCGGAACCTCTGTCGACCATCACTCTTTTGACATAATATCCCTCACACTTGACAGTAAGGTGCAAAGCCTTGTTGTGAGCAGCTCCCTACGAGGGTAAGTCATTCTTATTGAACGATGCCTGGTTAATAGCGAAGAATCTCTCCGCCATTTTCTCTAGTTGCTCTATAGCGGCATCAACTGGTACATAAGCTTCATTCAGAGTTTTGGCCAACACCTGCTGATGCTCGGGAGATTTCATCATGAGTGACAATAAAGAAATCTACTCAGGGGATTTTCGGAGCTGATCCACCACTTCGTACTCCGACATTTTCATTTTTTGGAAGAAAGCTTCTGCCTCTTCGGCATTTATTGACCTCTTAAGAGGAAATTGCCGTTTGGTAGCGGTGTTCACCTCTTCCATGTCTGAGTATTTCTTTGTGGGACAACCTTTTTGGGCTTCTCCGAGGACTTCTTTGCCCTTGTATGTAACGATAGTTTCCTGATAATACCAAGGGACGGTTGAAGGGTTGGTCATGGGCTTCTGCGGGGCGCGACCAATAACCACGGGCTCATTCAGCTCCGGTGGTTTAATCGATCCCCTTACCACATAGACTTTCTTGGGCATATACATGGTTTTGTTCAGCTCAAACCTTTTAGGAGTGCTTAAAGTGGACTGCTTTTCTTTACGTCCTCGTGGGATGTAGAGTATTGTTTCCTTGGTAGGGGTCGTCTCATCTTCGACCTCAGACTTATTTTCTGCTTCGGGGCATTTGGCTTCATTCGTTTTCTTCTCTTCCATCTTTTTTGGGGTGACTTTTGGTTTTTCTGTTTGCCTTGGCGATGGCTATGATGGCTTTCAGAGAGGGATAAAATTCTTTGTCCTCGCAGATCATTCCGATGACTGGCCCGTTGTTGTGAGCCGGTAACGGCTTATCAGTTACATTTTGGACCTCTTCATCTCTTAGTACTATCTTCTTTTGATCTATCAAGTTCTCCACTGCTCATTTTAAGGTCAAATAATTTTCGGTATCATGTCCCTCTGCCCCATAGTGGTAAGCACAACGCACGCCCCTTTGGTTAGAATGTGATTCGGGATTCTGTCTGTTTGGGGGTACATGCTGGAGGAGACCCATGTGGACCAGCTTCGGGAACAGGATGGCGTAGGATTCTCCTATTGGCGTGAAGTTCTGTCTCCTGGGTGGCTCCTTGGGACGATAATTATTTTGCTAAGGCCGGGGATTTTTATGATTCTGAGGAGGCTGATTTCTTTGGACTTGATTTCGATTGTTCTGCTATTGCGGTCGAGTAAAGGGCTGAGCGTTCATAATTGCATAGGGTTGAAGGACATAGTGCATATCTCTGTGAGAGTAGTAATGTTGAGGTGATCTTTCAGAGAATGCATGCCTGTGAGTATGCTGTTTTCTCATCCCGGAGGCTGCCATGGATGCTTCCTCTTTCTTCTTGTGTCTTGAGAGTCCTCCCGCCTCTCCTTGTATGGCCTGGGAAGTGGCTCTTATGGCGGATTGACTCAGAATCCTCCCTGTTTTGAGGCCATTCTCTACCATCTCCCCAATCTTAATTGCCTCCGCAAAAGGTTTACCCATGGCCGACATCATATTCTGAAAGTAGTCTGCCTCCTGCGCTTGTAGAAAGACGGTGACCATCTCTGTTTCGTCCATCGGAGGCTTTACTCTCGATGGTTGCTCTCGCCACTTAATAGCATATTCTCTGAATCTTTCAGCATGTTTCTTTTTCAAGTTGGCTAGGGAATTCCTATCCGGGGCGATATCGATGTTGTACTGGAATTGTCTTACAAAGTCCCGGGCGAGGTAATCCCAGATGTGCCATCGGGTTATGTCCTGGTCTATGTACCATTCGGGTGCAATGCCGACTAAGCTCTCCCCAAAATACACCATCAAGAGTTCTTCCTTCCAGCCGGCTCCACGTAGTTGATTGTAATACTTTTTCAAATGGGCGATGGGGTCATCGTGGCCATCGTATTTTTCGAATTTCGGCATTTTAAACCCCAAAGGAAGATGTACATGGGGGAACATACATAGGTCTGAGTAAGATACACTTTTCTGTCAACTTAGTCCTTGGAGGTTCTTCAGGCTTTGTTCAAGACTCTTCATTCTCCTTTTCATTTCATCTGGTTCGGGAGTTTTGGAAGTTTTGTCTTGCACATGGATAAGTTCATATGCTGGCTGAGGGTAGTTGCATGTGGGGTACGGGGGAGGCTCATTTTGGTAGTTAGGAGTTTGGAATGTAAAGTATGTGGGGTCAAACACGAGCCTCGGTACCACAGGCTGTGTGGTAGCTGCGTACGGAGGGGCCGTAAAGATGTTGGGAACTGCCCCGGATAAAAACATCGTAGGGTGGGTTTCAGAAGGCGCCGAATCAAAACTGGCTGATATGGTGGGCTGCCCCAGGAGAATATTTGGGTGACTGATAGGGATGGTGAAGGTACCCCCTGACCTTGGAAAAATCTCGGGAAATCCAGGGATGGCGCTGGTATTCCTGTAATTGGGTTGTCTTCTGGAATAAGGACGGTTGGTAGAGTCATTTCAGTCGACATCTCTGTACTTCCCTTTGACCTAGTGAAGTATCCGTGTGAAGCCAGCTTACCGCAAACCAATCACTGTCCTTAAAACACCTGGACTGGACACTGGAAAAAGCAGTTATTTCGGGGTAGATAATAAACAGGAAATCACACGCTGGGCATGATGCACCTATGAAGATAACGGGTTTCTATATGCTTGTCATGGTCGCATGTGTCATCCCGGCATTTATTTCAAATTCTTTTTTGTTTCCTACCCCTTATTCCCCCTTTTTTTAGCTTTTTAAAGAATACGATTTGATCCTATAGAGATTGCCTACGTATCATGACTTTGCATAAATCAGACCGAGCATAGTTCATGGAAACAAAAGGTTAAGTACACATCAAAATATTATTATATTTTTTGAGGGGAAATTTTTGTATTGATATAAACTTTGATTACAAAGTCTAATAGAACGAAAAGCAACTACCAGACCGGGGCTTAATAACCTTACAAACTCGAAAGGACATACAGACAGACTCTTTTTCAGAAAAATAAAGATTTATGAGTATATTAAAACTTCAAATGTCTTTGGAGCTTGCGGGGCATCGTTCGGACTTGTCGCATGTTTGCGCGCTAAACTCCCTGGAGGTAGTGGAGATATTCCATTACTTGACGGACAAATGTCATGGCGGCTGCGAAAAACATAGATTTTGTCATGTCTTTACAGTGATTGCATTTGGCAGTAATATATTCTACAATTACCCGCACCTTCTCCCTGATAACCCCTTTTCTTGTAGTAGACGCCCTATTTGTTCGGCCCGTGCTTCAAAAGTCTGTTCAGCTGCTTAACTCAGCTTTTGAAACTGCTGCATATCTCTTTCCAATCCCGCTATTACCGCATAACAATGCTCTCTCTCAGCTTTGAAATCTTTGACTTGTTTGGCCATTTTATTTTTCAGCTATGACAACCCTCTGTTTTAAGCCAGCGCTTTAATTGCCACTTCCCTCTTTTAACTGCTCCAATATACGAGCCCTTTCTTCTGTACTTCTAATTAATTGCTTTTGAGCTCTAGACAGTTCACCCTCCGCCTTATTTAGGTCGAAACCCTATTCAGTTACTTTTCGACGCAGGTTCTCTATGAGCTTTTCATCTTTTGTACTCCTCGGAGGATTTTCTGTGGTTGTCTTCATTTTCCGAATCTGGGTTCGCAGGGCTTCATTTTCTTTAACCAATACCTTCTTTTCTCCCTCACTGGTTGCGGCTTGTAGAATTTTTTCAGATTGCAATTCTTGAATTTTCTTTTCTAGCCTTCCTATAGTAGCCCGATATTCATTTTTAGTTGCTAACCAATCCCACTACTCTTGTGATGTCTCAGTAAATTCCTGGAGAAGGGGTCTATTTGCCGGCCTCCCAGGTTCTATATCCCTCTTGTACCAAGTAACATACCCCGGTGCAACTTCACTCTTAGATACGTCACGTACTCGAGCATTGGCTGTCAAGTATTGGCACTCGCTCCAAATTTGGCGTACAACAGCTTTGGGGAATTGACCATTCGGGCTTATCTCAACTACATGGAGGCTGATATCCTCGTCTCTACGAATCATTTGGCATCTACCCAATTGTTTGAGTACTCATACGGCGCATAGGGTTGGATGCTTCGGATGCCCAACAAAAGGAAATGAGGTCCGGTGGCGGGCATATACACAATTCTGTCCATAGAGAGCCAACCGAATGTCCATTCTTTTTGATTTGCGGTAATAACCTGAAGATGCAACACCCACTCTGCGACACCCTCTGGTAATTTAAACCCATTCACCCTGTTGTCAATTCTTCTATGCAACCTTTTTTTGGCAGCCCATAATTCATGAATCGAGGCTTGTGACATACATGCTCAATCAACCAGATTTGTAACAACAAATTACAACCTTCAAAGAAATCCCCTCCTGCTTTACAGATGGTAGGAGCACAGAAGATGTCAGACAACATCATTGGGGCGAGAGTACTCTTAGCTTGGGTCATTAAAGTGCTAACGACTCCCGGTATCTGTATGTCAATGTTCGCGTCCTTTCGCGGGAATACTAAAAGACCCAAGAAAGACACCATGAACGTGAAACATCGATGATCCTCCCGCTTCAGCCGATTACCCTTGCTACAAATAAGGTTTTCAGGGTTGTATATTATCCTCCAATGTGGCCATATCTTTGGCATATAAATTGCAGGATACAAAAGCCCGCCGATAAGTTGGGATTGTGAACTTTTCTGCTGATTTTCCAAGAATCCAGGAATTTATGCACAACGATAGCTCTGGGTGCAATCAAGTATTGATGTCTCAAAGAGATTGTATGGGTACCGATATATCCGGTCATTTCCACTAAAGTTTGGCATCTGGCCCCATATAAAGCATTTCTCCCGGTTGGACCATGTTTACTTCGTATAGCAACTTCCTCATAGCCCCGCAGATCTCATCAATTTCTTCTGCCGTGAAGGTTTGTTCTTCCTCCTCCTCACAGTATTTTGGTTTTACAATGGTTTTGTACAGGTGGGGTAGGGTTCGTGGCAAGGCTCATCCTGACGCTTTCTGCGATTGGCCCAGGTGATATCTTCTGAGGTTGGATGAAAGCCCAGTCCAAAGAATTTTTTTGCGACAGCAAGGTGACCAGCTCCGCTATGCCTTGTAGGGAGCTTCCGAGTCCCTTGCCTGGCTTTAAACCTTGGCACGCCATTTCCTTCGCTACCATAATTGAAGCATTTGACAGGAAAGGCTGGGGGAGCGCCTTGCCCTCTTCATGTTGATCGGCTACTACGACTTCAAAAGCCTTATAGACTATGTGTTCACTCCCTTCCTTGGCTTCTAGACTGGGAACAGAGGGGTCCCGGTAAATCGATTGTTCGTCCTCTCCATGAACTACAATCTCCTGGTTTTCATACTCAAATTTTGGCATTTGGTGCAGGGTAGAAGGCACTGTCCCTGCTGCATGAATCCACGACCTTCCTAGGAGGTAGTTGTAGGAGGTGTCCATGTCCAACACCTGGAATGTTACTTTGAAGTCGATTGGACCAATAGTGAGCACAAAATCAATTTCACCTATGGTGTCCCATTTTATTCCATCGAAGGCTCGGACACATACGTTGTTAGGATGGATCCTCCATGTCCGATCTCCATTCTCTACGAGGTAGACATTAGACATATGTCTACTCCGGAACCTCCAACGACCATCACTCTTTTGACATAATATCCCTTACACTTGACAGTGAGGTGCAAAGCCTTGTTGTGAGCAGCTCCCCCCGGGGGAAAGTCATTCTTACTGAACGATACCTTGTTAATAGAGAAGAATCTCTCCGCCATTTTGTCTAGTTGCTCTATCGAGGTCTCTGCTGGTACATAAGCTTCGTTCAGAGTTTTGGCCAACACCTGCTGATGCTCGGGAGATTTCATCAAGAGTGACAATAAAGAAATTTGCTCAGGGGATTTTCGGAGCTGACCCACCACTTCGTACTCCGGCATTTTCATTTTCTTGAAGAAAGCTTCTGCCTCCTCGGCATTTACTGACCTCTTAAGCGGAAATCGTCTTTTGGTAGCGGCGATCACCTCTTCCATGTCTGAGTATTTCTTTGTGGGACAACCTTTTTAGGCTTCTCTGAGGACTTCGTTACCCTTGTATGTAACGATGGTTTCTTGATAATACCAATGGACGGCTGAAGGGCTGGTCATGGGCTTCTGCGGTGCACGACCAATAACCACGGGCTCATTCAACTCCGGTGGTTTAATCGATCCCTGTGCCACATAGGCTTTGTTGGGCATATACATGGTTTTGTTCAGCTCAAACCTTTTTGGTGGGCTTAAAGTGGGCTGTTTTTCTTTACGTCCTCATGGGATATAGAGTATTGTTTCCTAGGTAGGGGTCGTCTCAGCTTCGACCTCAGCCTTCTTTTCTGCTTCGGGCCATTTGGCTTCATTCGTTTTGTTTTCTTCCATCGTGTTTGGGGTGACTTTTGGTTTTCTGTCTTCCTCAGCAATGGCTATGAAGGCTTTCAGAGAGTGATCAAATTATTTGTCCTCGCAGATCAATTCGATGACCGGCCCGTTGTTGTGAGCCGATAACGGGTTATCAGTTACATTTGGGACCTCTTCATCTCTTAGTACTATCTTCTTTTGATATATAAAGTCCTCCACTGCTTGTTTTAAGGTCCAACAATTTTCAGTATCATGTCCCTCTGCTCCAGAGTGGTAAGCACAACGCACGCCTCTTTGGTAAGAAGGTGATTCGGGATTCTGTTCTTTTGGGGGTACAGGCTGGAGGAGACCCATGTGGACCAGCTTTGTGAACAGGCTGGCGTAGGATTCTCCTATTGGGGTGAAGTTCTATCTCCTGGGTGGCTCCCTGGGACGATAATTATTTTGCTGAGGGCGAGGATTGTAGTGATTCTGAGGAGGCTGATTTCTTGGGGCTTGATTTCTGTTGTTCTGATGTTGAGGTCAAGTAAAGGGCTGAGCGTTCATAATTCCATAGGATTGAGGGACATTGTGCATGTCTCTGTGAGGGTAGTAATGTTGAGGTGCTCTTTCAGAGAATGCATGCCTGTGAGTATGTTATTTCCTCATCCCGAAGGCTGCCATGGATGCTTCCTCTTTCTTCTTGTTTCTTGAGAGTCCTCCCACCCCTCCCTGTATGGCTTGGGAATTGGCTCTTATGGCGGATTGACTCAAAATCCTCCCTGTTTTGAGGCCATTCTCTACCATCTCCCCAATCTTAATTGCCTCCGCAAAAGGTTTACCCATGGCCGACATCATATTCTGAAAGTAATCTGCCTCCTGCGCTTGTAGAAAGACGGTGACCATCTCTGTTTCGTCCATCGGAGGCTTTACTCTCGATGCTTGCTCTTTCCATTTAATAGCATATTCTCTGAAGCTTTCAGCAGGTTTCTTTTTCAAGTTGGCTAGGGAATTCCTATCCTGGGCGATATCGATGTTGTACTGGAATTGTCTTACAAAGTCCCGGGCGAGGTCATCCCAGATGTGCCATCGGGTAATGTCCTGGTCTATGTACCATTCGGATGCAATGCCGACTAAGCTCTCCCCAAAATACGATGGGGTCACCGTGGCCATCGTATTTTTCAAATTTCGACGTTTTAAACCCCAAAGGAAGATGTACATGGGGGAACATGCATAGGTCTGAGTAAGATACACTTTTCTGTCCACTTAGTCCTTGCATGTTCTTCAGGATTTGCCTAAGACTCTTTATTCTCCATGTGATTTCATTTGGTTCGGGCGTTTTGGAAGTTTTGTTTTGCACAGGGGTAAGTTCATATGTTGGCTGAGGGTAGTTGTATGTGGGGTGCGGGGGAGGCTCATTTTGGTAGTTAGAAGTTTGGAATGTAAAAGCTGTGGGGTGAAACAAGGGCCTCGGTACTGTAGGCTGTGTGGTAGCTGTGCACGGAGGGGCCGTAAAGATGTTGGGAACTGATCTAGATATAAACATCGAAGGGTAGGTTTTAGAAGGCGCCCCAATAAAATTGGATGATATGGTGGGCTGCCCCAGGAGAATATTTGGGTGACTGATAGGGATGGTCGAGGTACCCCCTGACCTTGGAAAAAGCTCGGGAAATCCAGGGATTGCGCTGGGAGGTTCTTTCCCATTGGTCCAGGCATCCCACATTTCCATGACTCGGAACCGTAGGATCCTGTTCTCTCCAGCCGCTGTAGAATTAGAGGCTAGTACTCCTGTAATTGGGTTGTCTTCTGGAATAGGGACGACTGGTAGAGACATTTCAGTCGACATCTCTTTACTTCCCTTTGACCTAATGAAGTATCCGTGTGAAGCCAGCTTACCGCAAACCAATCACTGTCCTTAAAACACCTGGACTGGACACTGGAAAATGCAGTTAGTTCGGGGTAGATAACAAACAGGAAATCACATGTTGGGCATGATGCACCTATGCAGATAACGGATTTCTATATGCTTGCCATGGTCGCCTGTGTCATCCCAGAATATATTTGAAATTCCTTTTTGTTTCCTACCTCTTATTTCTTTTTTTTAGCTTTTTGAAGAATACGGTCGAATCGTATATAGATTGCCTACGTATCATGACTTTGCATGAATCAGACCGACCGTAGTTCATGGAAACAAAAGGTTAAGTACACAGCAAAATATTATTATATTTTTTTTTTGGGATTTTCAATTTTGATAAAGATATATACAAAGGCTAATAGAACGAAAAGCAACTACCAGATTGGGGCTTAATAACCTTATAGACTCCAAAGGACATACAGATAGACTCTTTTTCAGAAAAATACAGATGTATGAGCATATTATAACTTCAAATGTCTTTGGAGCTTGCGGGGCATTGTTCGGCCTTGCCGCATGTTTGCACGCTAAACTTCCCTGGAGGTAGTGGAGATCTTCCATTACTTGACGGACAAATGTCATGGCGGAGGCTAAAAACATAGATTTTGTCATGTCTTCACAGTGATTGCATTTAGCGGTAATACATTCTGCAATTGCCCGCACCTTGTCCCTAATAACCTCTTTTTCTTGTAGTAGACGCCCTATTTGTTCGGCCCGTGCTTCTAATGTTTGTTCAGCTGCTTGATTCAGCTTTTGAAACTGCTGTAAATCTCTTTCCAATACCGCTATTAACGTATAGCAATGCTCTCTCTCGGCTTTGAAATCTTTGGCTTGTTTGGCCATTTTATTTTCAGCTATGACAACCATCTGTTTTAAGCCATCGCTTTCATTTCCACCTCCCTCTTTTAACTGCTCCAGTATGCGGGCCCTTTCTTCTGAACTTTTCATTAATTGCTTCCGAGCTCTAGACAATTCACCCTCCGCCTTATTTAGGACGAAACCCTATTCAGTTACTTTTCGACGCAGGTTCTCTATGAGATTTTCATCTTTTGTACTACTCGGAGGATTTTCTAAGGCTGTCTTCATTTTCTGAATCAGTGTTTGTAGGGCTTCATTTTCATTAACCAACACCTTCTTTTCTCCCTCACTAGCTGCGGCTTGTAGACAGTTTTCAAATTGCAATCCTTGAATTTTCTTTTCCAGCCTTCCTATAGTAGCCCGGTATTCATTTTCTTTTGCTAACCAATCCCACTGCTCTTTTGATGTCTCAGTAAATTCCTGGAGATGTGGTCTCTTTGCCGGCCTCCCAGGCTCTATATCCCTCGTGTACCATGTAACATACCCCGGTGCAACATCACCCTTAGATACGTCACGTACTCGAGTATCGGCTGTCAAGTATTGCCATTCGCTCCAAATTTGGCGTACAACAGCTTCGGGGAATTGATCATTCGGGCTTATCTCAACTACATGGCGGCTGATATCCTCGTCTCTGGGAATCAATTGGCATCCACCCAATTGCCTGAGTACTCTATACGGTGCATAGGGATGGATGCTTCGGATGCCCATCAAAAGGAAATGAGGTCCGGTGGCGGGCATATACACAATTTCGTCCATAGAGAGCCAACCGAATGTCCATTCAATTTGATTTGCGGTAATAACCTGAAGATACGACACCCACTCTGCGACACCCTATGGTAAGTTAAATCCATTCACCTTGTTGTCAAATTCTTCGATGCAACCTTTTGTTGGCAACCCATAATTCATGAACCGAGGCCTGTGACATAAATGCTCAATCAACCAAATTTGCAACAACAAGTTACAACCTTCAAAAAAATCCCCTCCTTATTTACAGATGGTAAGAGCACGGAAGATGTCAGACAACATCATTGGGGCGAGAGTACTCTTAGCTAGGGTCATTAGAGTGCTAACGACTCCCACTATCCGTATGTCGATGTTTGCGTCCTTTCGCGGGAATACTAAAAGACCCAAGAAAGACACCATGAACGCGAAACATTGATGCTCCTCCCACTTGAGCCGATTAACCTTGCTACAAATAAGGTTTTCAAGGTTGTAGAATCCTCCAATGTGGCCATATCTTTGGTATATAAACTGCAGGGCACAAAAGCCCGCCGATAAGTTGGGATTGTGAATTTTCTGCTGATTTACAAAGAATCCTGGAATTTATGCACAGCAAGAGCTCTGGGTGCAATCAAGAATTGATGTCTCAAAGGGATTGTATGGGTCCCGATATATCCGGTCATTTCCTCTAAAGTCGGGGTTAGCTCAAAGTCTGAGAAGTGAAAGACGTTGTGGGCCGGGTCCCAGAAAGTGACTAAGGCCTTTATGATGTCTCCCCTGGGGTTGATTTTCAATAAACTAGTGAGGCCTCCCAGATGTGCGTCAACCTTTTTCTGTCCTGCGTCCCCGAGATCATTCCACCACAGCTGCAGCTCCAAGGGAATTTCGTTCATTATCGTGCTCATTCTGCACATTTATTAGCGCGAATTAATATTCTCAAAATATTAAAACTGACATTTTATGAAATTTATTTTTTTAAACTAAGACCGGCTTTGCGAATACGGCCTTTCGACACTTCGGTGAGAAGGTTTTTCAGGATGTGCTTGCTTACCAGTCAGAATAAAATTTAGAGGTGGCCATTTGTGCAAGATCAGCCTTCCGGAGTCCCTTGTAGCAACATTCAGCTATTATCACAATAATGGCACCATCCGACTTATTTCAAAACAAGTGAATAAACTCAGGCATTTTTGACAGTTTTGAAAAAGGGGTTGGACATGGCCAAAATAATTTATCAAAACCCCCAGACATTATTGCAAAACTCCAAAATTTGGTGTTTGTTGTTTTTGTTGTTTCCCCTTTTTTTGAAAAATCCGGAAGCATTTCTGCGCTATTTTAAGCATTGGTTTTACAAGTAATCACTCTAGAACTGCTATTTTTTCTCAATTTATTCCCTTTTTTTAAAGGCCGGTCAACATGCGAATCCAAGG
Organism: Nicotiana benthamiana; assembly: GCA_034376525.1. Classification (NCBI taxonomy): domain Eukaryota; kingdom Viridiplantae; phylum Streptophyta; class Magnoliopsida; order Solanales; family Solanaceae; genus Nicotiana; species Nicotiana benthamiana. The sequence continues at coordinate 117,835,124 of CM067327.1, read as the reverse complement.
CAAATAAAAACGCAAGTAGCATGTAAAAATGCATCAGGATGGTCTTTTATTTCAGGGCACCTGTCCAGACGGACCCAAACCCTGTGTGAGTCCCCTAAGTCAAAAATGCATGATGCATATAAACGTTCCTACTAGGGACCCGGCATGAGATTTTGTTATACTAAGTTCAGAACCTTGGTACAGGGTCTAGACCGTGTACCCGAGTGGACAACTCAAGTCGAGAAGGGGGCTACGTACCGGAAACCAAAAGGCTATCCGGCTTAGTAACTTGTCCGGCCTCTTTCTTATTTTAGAGTAAGACACTAACAGAATAGGGAGTCCCAAATAGTAAGCACATCCCCGGAGGTGAGAAGTGAAGGGCTTCGTAGCAGTTTATATGTACAGTTAAGATAATATCAAAGCAGTAAAACATGTGGCATTTAACATAGAACCTGTAACCAAATTAGAAGAATCCAAATATAACAGTTATTGTAAGCTCGAATACTTGAACCCTAAACCAGAGATTCTGGTTCGTCTCCCCAGCAGAGTCGCCAGTTCTGTCACACCTCCTTTTTGACTTACACGTGGTTACCCCGAAAGATGACATGTGTATAGGAGTTTTTGCAATTGAAGTGACATTATTCGCAATGGGATTAATCATTTTTTCAAGAGTCGCCACTTGGAATAAGTTTGGTGTCCCAAGTCACCGCTTTATTTAAAATCCCAAATCGAGGAAATTCGACTGCCCAATTGGAGTCTGCGAACGAGAAATTCTTGATTAAGGAATTTTGTTGACCCGGGGGAAGGTATTAGGCATCCTCAGATCCCGTGATTCCAGCACAGTCGCTTAAACTTATTATAAGTGGCTAGAGATCTCATTTGCTATACCTGTTTAAACATCTTTTAAATTATTAACCGCTTTTAACATCTTTTAGGAAATTTGCAATGTCATTAAAATACACCGCGAATCACGTCACATACATGCGCACGCAATGTTAGACATATTCTAACTCTATTGAGATTTGGATATGGGTCACATAAATGTGCACCCGAATTTAGGAAGATATTTTATTTATAACTTCGCGCCAATAGCAACTACATCTTCAAAATTCATAAAAGGCCGTGAAATTCACTAAACGATACTTCCTATTTTCTATGTATTTAAAGAATTAAGGAGCCATCGCATGGTATTTGATTAGATTAACGCGGCTCACCTTATTTTATAAGGACATTCTAATGCATACTAAGTTCTCTATCATGTTTGTGCGTAAGTATCGTAATCATTTATACATGGGTAACATATTATGGAAAATTAATACTTGCATTTCAGCCTCATTCATGGCTGATTATACACGCTGGGCCTCAAATTTTGGCCAGCCCAGAAAACATACATTGTATCTGGCCACCGCTGGGCCTTTCAATTAGGCCTAGAGTTAATTTGGACGGAGGAGTCCATTATGAATAGATCTCAGTGATGTTGCTTTTGGTTTGAAGTTATACACTAACCAACTATCAACAACGTTCACAAAAAAGGTACTAATGATTGCTTTATATCAGTTTTCACTATTAAATCTGAACTAAATGAGTCATATACTCGTCAGTCGGAGTACACGAATCTAGCTTCCGATATTCAATTATAGTTCTGGTTACAAAGTGTTAGATAAATCCGAACGAGTTATTGCTAAGGTATTGAAATTTAAACGAACTAAAACACTACACAAATGTTTCGATTTTTGAATAATTATCAAGCTATATTTTCTAAATCCAACATTTTTAAAGCAAAAAACAGGACAACAAATACTTGAAATAGCCTTACCACTAGCTAATCTTACTATTAATTATACATATCTAAAATAGCAGTCCAAAGGTCCAGACATTACACAGTAAATCAGTCCCAATGTACAGTTATTACAAAAAAGAACCAATCCAAATGTCTAATATTACAAGGTAATTATCTTATCACCAGGTTTATTAAATCTAAAGAAGGGGAAAACATGGTGAGGATTCGAAAGAAAACTAATAGATGCATATCTTCATATTCAGGAATACATTCTACTTGAGCTTCATACATCAAGGGATGACAAGATGTACCAATAATTCAGCAAAGAACAAAAGCCTATGAGTAAAATGAAAGCAATCAACAAGCAAATATATCATCCAATCGAACAGTACTCGTAGGATTTCAGCAGATTTTTTGAGAGAGCTAAAATCTCAATGGAATAAGAACATCACTGATCGTTTATCAAGGATATAGGAAGAACTAATATGTATATATTTTTTTCTTCTAGAATTCAAAAAAAGGTAAAAAGGTCCCTAAAAATGTTCAGATTGTCTCTTTTTATAGTGGAGCCTTAGGGCAACACATTTCCTTGTTTTTCCTTTTAGTCCCTGATTCAGGTTTCAACTTTTCCTAAATGGTCCTTTATTTTCTGACTTGTGCCTCAAGTTTGAGGCTGAAATTGTGCCTAAGTCCCTCACTAGAATGATCTAGGGGTTATTACCAGATTCTTTTAAGGTTCAAATTCCCCTTATGCCCCTATTTCATTTCCTAATTAACTAACCTGAACTTTTAACCTTAGTTATTCACTAACCCTGGTCAATTGCTTGAGTTATGGGTTTAGGTCTGGTCTGGATTAACAGGTCCATTGGATCCATACAACTAAATGTCCTAATATGGATTGGTCAAGCAATCATTATAACTTAGGATCATATAAATATTTATGTATCTTTGTGCCAAAACCAATGGATCAATATCAACTAGGAAAGAAGACCAGTCAACTAATACTTATTATAGGAAAACCCTAATTAAATCACTCAATAAAAACATGAAAATGAGAAATGAGTAACATGGATTGAACGCATAGTTCATGAACAAAATCAAGAAGTAATTAAAGGTTCAGAAAGAAAGAATAGCCTAATACGCGCAAGTACTGAAGATCAAAGTTACTATGAAATGAAAATCAAACCCTCAGTAGCATAAACACCTGCCAAACTAATCAGAGTATCAGGGAATAAAACAAATGAAGATCAGGAGATGAAGGTCAACAAACCATGAAAATCACATTACCGAAGAATCATCAAACTAGGATTTCAGAGTCAGGAGGCTAATATTAACATGACATCAGACGAACTCAAGAGACGAAGAGATTTTAGACCAGTGACAACCAAAGGCATATGACTATTTAACCTATTTCAGATGACATTGTGGACAAATAAACAATTATTCAATAGAAATCAAAGCATCTAACAATTAACAGAAACGAAGCAAATATATACAGGCAAAGACAAAATACTTAGCTTTTTTTTTTTACACATGCAAGTCCAACTTGAGATCATTTTGCTGGTTTCTGACCTCTTCTGTGGAGACCTCTAACCTTCTGAGGCAACTCATTTTGGAATGATGGATTTTAGGGGTTCAAGACTGGGGTTCTATGATTCTGAGACCAAGTGAGGTCTTAGGTTTGAGTTTCCTCGGTGATTGGTGGTATTTGGGGGTCGTGGGTGGCATGTTTGGGGAGGGGAATGGCCGGGGATTGCCAGAGACGAGATTGACAAGACTCCGACAAGGTTTGAGTTTTAGGGTTAAGACTTCAAATAAATATTCGAGATGTTTCAAGTGGATTCAAAGGGTGTAACATACATGGTGAGAAAGAGGAGGATGAGATGCTTCAGGGGTGTAATTTTGGAGGGGTTTGGAGTTGGGTTGCCGGAGATGGGGTTCCGACAGACTTCTTTTGAAGATCCAAGACGATGGGGGGTCGTTTGAAGGGGATGGATTGCAGGACGAGGAAGGGGAGGTCCTGGTAGTCCTACAGTGTAAAATTGGGGAGGTTTGGAACAGGGTGGCCGGAGACGGTGGTTCCGACGAACTTATTTTGAATATTCGAGAAGCTAAGGATTTGTTCGACGGAAATCAACCACAGGATGGGAAAGAGGGGGTTGTGGTGGTTTGATGGTGTAAACTTGAGGAGGTTTGGTGACCGGCCGCCGCCATGAGGCGATTTCCGGTGGCGGCATTAGGGTGGCTACTAGGTGGTCAACGGTGGTCAAGGGTGGGTGATACAGCGGCATATGTACGAGGAAGGAGGCTCGTTTGGTCTCTGAGTGTATTAGGAACGTTTGGACATATGTATATGATTTTGGGGGGAGGTTCATGGACATTTGATGATCAACTGATCAACGGCTGGGATGCCTTATCTCTAAACGATGTTGTTTTGAGGGTGTATGGTGTGGACTGGATGGGGGTTGGTATTTGAGCTGGGCACATGTGGGGTTTAAGGGGTCAAAATTGTTTGGGCCACTCAGGGTTGGCCCAATTGTTGCCAGCCTGAATGGCTATGCATATATGTGTATATTTATTTTGTTTTCTTTTGTTTTTTTAATTAATTCCTAATTTTATTTAAACAAAAATTCCTAATTAACACAAATAAAATGCAACAAGTTGAAATTGAACCAAAAATAATTAAAAATGCCAGAAATACTACTTGCACATATTTTTTGTATTTTCTATTTATAAAAATGACCCTAATTAACGATTATTTCGGCAAAAACATGAACTTAAACCCTAAATGATTTTAAAGCACGCGTTGATGAAAACACGCTGGCATGCAATTAAATTCTAAAATTAAAATCCTAAAAATAAATATTTAAAGAAAATCCTAAACTTTGAGAGTCCTGTAGGAGCCGTTTTAACAGGGTAAAAATCATATGCTCACACTCGTCATTACCCCACAGAGGTTAGGCTTGGCACTTACTAAATATCGTTGTGGTGTACTTATGCCCTTTCTGGCGCATGTTTTTCATGTGCAGATCTAGGTACCTTTACCCAGGCATATCACCCTTGAGGCGGAGAGATCTAGCAGAGACTTCGAGGTACTTTTGCGGCGTCCGCAAGCTAAGGAGTCTCTATCTTATTCTATCTTTTAGCATTTAGCCTTCCTTCTTACTGTTGTTTTAGACACTTTGGAGTTAGAACATTGTACTACATTCCTTTCAGCTTGTGTTCCCGTGAACTTTCGAGTTTTGGAATAATTTTGTAGGCTTCCGTGATGCTGAGTTGTACATGCCTAGCGACATTTATATACAGTTTTCTTTTAGTTGTTTAATTTTGAATTATTTATTTTTGCAAGTTATTTTGTTTTTTCATTGTTAGGCTTACCTAGTCATAGGAACTAGGTGTCGTCACGACATATTTACGGAGGACGAACTGGGGCCGTGACAAGTTGGTATTAGAGCTGTAGGTTGATAAGAGTCACGAACACAGGTCGGTTTATTAGAGTCTCGCTAATTGGTATGGAGACGTATGTACTTGCATACGGGAGGCTATGTAATTATTAGGAAAATTCCACTTCATTTGATTTCCTGGTCGTGTGAGATTTTGATATCACAACTAAACTGCTGACTTTCTATTCTCTCACAGATGGCGAGGACGCGTGCCACTCGAGACGATCACGCACCCGCGCCCCCTACTGTAGCTATTAGAGGCTGGGGCTAGGGTAGAGGCCGATGGCGCGCACATAATGCATCTCCAACACCTGCGCGAGCTGCCGCCGAGGTACCGCCAGCAAATCCACCTGAAGTCTAGGCACCTGACACGCCTACTACTACTACCACCACTACTCCAGCTCTCTAGGAGACTCTGGCACAGTTCATGAACATTTACACCACTTTGGCTCAGGAAGGGTTGCTTCTTGCTGCAGCCACATCCCAGATCGGGGTAGAAACAAAGACTCCCGCCGCCTGCACTCCTGAGCAGTGAGTGCATGTTAAGCAGGCCTCCGAGATTATTCCAGTACCACCTGCAGTGCATGTTCAGCCCGAGGACAGGATAACAGCTTTCGAGGATGAGCAACTGAGGCTTGAGAGGTTCAAAAAGTACAAGCCTCCTGCATTTAGTGGTCTAGTATCGGAGGATGCTCTAGGTTTTCTTGATGAGTGTTACCGCATTCTCTGTACCATGGGTATTTCAGGATCCAACGGGGTTTCTTTCATTACCTTTCTGCTTCGAGGGGCCGCCTATGAGTGGTGACGCACCTATGAGTTAGATAGTCTAGATGAGGCTGCTTCACTAACTTGAACATAGTTTTCAGACCTGTTCCTAAGAGAGTATGTTCCTCAGAGCCTCAGGGACGCATGGCGCGCAGAGTTTGAGCATTTGCGCCAGGGTGCTATCATTGTTTCAGCGTATGCTATCCGTTACACTAGTTTGTCTAGGCCTGCACCAGCCTTGGTTTCTACTGTTTGCGAGAGGCTTTGTCGGTTTATTGAGGGGCTTACTCCCAGCATCAGATCTAGCATGGCTCGTGAGTTGGAGATGAATATTTCTTATCAGCATATGGTGAGCATTGCTAGGAGGATTGAGGGTATGCATGCTAGGGAGAGGGAAGAGAGAGAGCTAGGAGGTCTCGAGAGTCAAGCCATTATTTTGGTGCCCACACCCCAGCTGCAGGTCGTCATGGCAGGGGTTATATGAGTCGCCCAGTTCATTCAGCTCTTCCGGCAGCTAGCAGTGCTTCAGCTCCTCCTAGGCCTCAGGAGCCTTATTATGCACCTCTGGTTTCTAGTGCGCCTCCTGCGCGGGGTGCTGCCAGAGGTAACTCCAGCAGACCTGGCCCTAGCCATACGTAGCAACCACGTCATCCCAGAGCTTGTTTTGACTGTGGTGACACACGCCATATGGTTAGGGATTGCTCCGGACATGGGAGAGGTACATCTTTAATGACTTCTCAGCCACAGCATGCCCTGCAGAGTTCATAGGCTATGGTTACAGCTCTTGTCGCCACCCCACCTACTCAGTCAGCTAGAGACGGAGGCTGAAAAGGTAGAGGTCGCCCTCGAGGGGGAGGCCAGGCCAGATACTATGCCCTTCCTGCTTGTTTCGAGGTTGTTGCCTCCGATTCTTTCATCACAGGTATTATACTGGTTTGTCATAGAGATGCATCTGTTCTATCCGATCCAGGATCTACTTACTCTTATGTATCTTCTTATTTTTCTCAGCATTTGGGTGTACCCCGATATTCCTTGAGTTCTCCTATATATGTTTCTACTCCTGTGGGGGATTCTCTTATTGTGGATCACGTTTATCGGTCATGGTTGATTATTATTCGTGGTTTTAGGACCAGAGCAGACTTATTTCTACGCAGCATGGTTGATTTTGATATTATTTTGGGCATGGACTGCTTGTCGCCCTATTATTCTTGATTGTCATGCCATGAAGCTGGCTATGCCAAGTGTAATGCGTATTGAGCGGAGTGGTACTTTAAATCACACTACCAATAAAGTTATCTCTTTCCTTAAAGCTCAACGTATGGTTGAGAAGGGGTATGCTGTGTATTTAGCTTATGTGAGAGATGTTAGTATTGATACCCCTTCTGTTGATTCAGTCCCAGTGGTACAGGACATCCCGATGTGTTTCCATCTGATCTTTCGGGCATGCCGCCTGATAGAGACAGATTTTGTCATTGATTTTTTGTCGGGCACTCAACCAATTTCTATTCCTCCGTATCGTATGGCTCCTCCTGAGTTGAAGAAGTTGAAGTATCTGTTACATGAATTGCTTGATAAGGATTTTATTCAGCCCAGTGTTTCACCTTGGGGTGCTCCTGTCTTGTTTGTGAAGAAAAATGATGGTTCTATTTAGTGCGGTCCGCACAGGGGATCTGCCAGAGGTATAAATAGATATGATTTTCAGTTGTTTTTTATTTTTCAAACCCTAAAACATAAGAGGCAATTTTTCAAGCGACCTTTCTTCTCAAAATTAATTGTAAATCATTTTTACTGGTTTTCTTCAATCATTACCATCTTCTAACATGATTTCAACTTCAAATCAAAATTTTCATGGGGAAAATTGTGTGTTTTGAGTAGAACCTAGGTTTTTTTCCAAAAAAAGGAGGATTTGGACCTCAATTAGAGGTTTGATTTCAAAACAAATTATATATTTGAGTTCATAAGTGAATGGATAATCTGGTTTTGTTTCGAACCTCGGGTTTTGACCACGTGGGCCCATGGGCGATTTTTGACTTTTTGCGTAAAACTTTGGAAAAATTATTTTCATGCATTGGAGTTGATTCATTCAGTGTTTATTGATGTAAATAAGTGATTTGTGCTTAGATACGAACGAATTGGCGGTGAAACCAAGAGGCAAAGCTATAATTGAGACGTGAGTTGTGTTCAAGGCATCGAGATAAGTGTTTGGTCTAACTTTAGCTTGAGGGATTAAGGATTGCGTTCTATTTGCTATGTGATAATTGTTAAGTACGACGTATAGGCATGGTGACGAGTATCTATATGTTGGTGTCTAGTATGATCGTGAGTCTTTATATTGTGAATATCATGAATTCGTTGTTTCTTTCACGCCTTGGTGATGATTTCTAAATGTTATGGAAAACCGGTGAAAGAAATTGTGACCTTTGAACATCGAGGAGTATTGGCTCGAGGATACTACAAATTTGTGAAAGTATATGAGAATTGAACCCTTTGGAGCATTGGCTCAAGTGGTAAAACGAGTTGTGAAGTAAAAGTAATAGAAAGAAAAAGTGTTATTAAACTATTCCGTTGTCAGGATGTTTGTGGCTTTGTTGATTATCTCCTTTGCCGTATGCTGAGTTTTATTGGTATTGTTCCATTAGCGGGATTTAACTGTTAAATTGTGTTTCCTTATCGGGATTTCTATTATTACTTGTTTACTCCCTTTCCCTTTATTTGTGATTGTTGTTTGGGTGAGGAAGAGTATTAAAGCACGATGGGTGATGCCGTGTATTGTTTGTTATTGTGAGGAAAGAGTGTTAAAGTACAAAGGGTGATGCGTGCCGCACGATGTACCATTCCGTGCCTATTCTATTGATTATATATGAGGAAAGAGAATAAAAGCACGAAGGGTGAGTCCGTGCACATTTTTTATTATATCATTACCTTGGTGAGGATGAGTGTAAAAGCACGAAGGGTGATGCCGTGCACATTTTTATTATATCATACCTTGGTGAGGATGAGAGTAAAAGCACGAAGAGTGATGTGGTGCACTTATTGATTTCTGATTCTTTATTGATGCCTGAGTTATGTTGTTTTCTTCCTTATTTGATGATTTTTATGCGGAACTGTTATCTCCCTCACAGCATGTTCCCCCTCCCATATTTACGGGTTAATTCCTATATTTCCTTTTCGCTGTATGTATGTATATGTGTGTGTGTGTGTGTGTGTGTATATATATATATATATATATATATATATATATATATATATATATATATATATATATATATATATTTATTTATTTATTTTGAATTGCACAGGTTTAGTTGGTAGTCTGGTCCTAACCTCGTCACTACTTCACCGAGGTTAGGCTAGACACTTACCATCACATGGTGTCGGTTGTGTTGATACTACAGTCTGTACTTTTTTGCACAGATCCAGGTACCGGACAACAACATTAGTTAGACGGCTTTCTTCAGTCTACCAGGCAATCCAAGGTAGACCTGCACAGATCCTGTTTTATTTTCCTTATTCAGAAATAATGTATTGTTATTTCTTCAGACCTTGTATGTAGTAAATTTTAGACAGTCTGTGACACTAGGACACCAGGTTTTGGGTGATTGAGACTTAAGTAACTGTAATATTCGTAGATTTCAGGTGTTTAATGGTTATCTTCCGCTTAATTATCTAGAATTCCGTAGTTGTCATATTATTGCCTTTTTATTTGTTAAAAGAAGTAATTTGGTAATGAGATGTGTGGTTAAGGTTTGACTTGCCTAACTCTCATCCGTCGGCGCCATCACAACTCCGAATGATGGAAAATTCAGATCGTGACATATATATATATATATATATATATATATATATATATATATATATATATATATATATATATATATATATATATATATATATATATATATATATATATATATATATAAATGATACAAAAAATGTTGAACTGGAATGATCCAATTATTTTAGTCGGTCTTGCTATTAATTGGGTAAAGCTCAGAATCCATATAAACTTCAAAATAAAATACCAACTCCAAACACTGCTTATTACTTTCTCTTCAACATTTGAAAGCAACAATCAAATATATTAGAGAATAAATTGAGATTTACAAGTACCAATGTAAAAGATGCTAACTTTGAATCTTAAACCTCGTTCCTCTAATTAATTCTATTCTATGCCAGGTCTCAAGAAAAAGGCAATATTTTTTTGTTATATGGGAACTTTTGAAGATTAAACATCGAAAATGCTGGAAAATAGAAATACCATTACAATGAAATAGAATTTTTCATGACCGTGCTTTTCAAGAAAGATCAAGTATAAGGAACTCAAGTAAATACAAAATTTTTAATTTATGTTCTCTCGTTGTAAAACCCATAATAACAATTACCTAGTATATTCCTACAAAGTGGGGTCTGGAGAGAGTAATATATAGACGGGCCTTACCCCTACCCAAAAGGGCAGAGAAGCTGTTTCCAATCGATCCTCGGCTCAGTGAAGGAAAGGAAAAACAAAAACAAAAACAAAAGAGCATTAGTAACTCTAGCAGAAATAGCGTAAATAATTATCTAAACATAAGAACCATAAATAAAATAGCATGCAACAATATCAGACAATAACTACCATAAATAACTACCACAAGGGAGACACAATCCAATACACAAATCATCTATGGATAGCCCTGCCAAGCCTCACTCAACCCCGGGTGAGGAGTACGAAAAACTCTAGGAGCCCCTATCCTACAACCCTGATACGAGACCTCCAGACTTTCCTATCAAGGGCCATGTCCTCGGAAACCCGCATTCTAGCCATGTCATGCCTAATCACCTCTCCCCAATACCTCTTAGGCTTCCCTCTGCCTCGCCGTACGCCGACCATCGCCAGCCGCTCACAACTCCTCACCGGGGCATCAGGACTTCTCCTCCGCACATGCCCGGACCACCTCAGCCTCGCTTCTCGCATCTTCTCATCCACCGGGGCCACCCCCACCTTCTCTCGAATAACTTCATTCTTAATCTTATCTAACCTGGTGAGCCCGCACATCCACTTGAGCATCCTCATCTCCGCAACCTTCATTCTCTGAACATGAGAATGCTTCACTGGCCAGCACTCCGTCCCATACAACATGGCAGGTCTAACCACAGCTCTATAAAACTTTTCCTAGAGTTTCTCTGGAACTTTCTTGTCACACAAGACTCCTGATGCAAGCCTCCACTTTGACCACCCCGCTCCTATACGATGAGTGACGTCCCCGTCAATCTCTCCGCCCCCCTGAATCGCCGACCCAAAATATTTGACACTGTCTCGTTGTAAAACCCATAAACAACTAAATTCTGGCTCTAACAAATTGTAAAAGTAGACCTAGAAATTTATAAAAATACATATAACTGAAAACTAGTTGGGAGAATACAGAATTTTAAAAAGGAAATAGAGAAAATAAGCCTTAAAAATTAGAATTCAATTAAACTCTAGTCATCAATAGAACCATTTCACAGAGCATATCTCAATTCACTAACAAATTGTAAGAGTAGGTTTAGAAACATGTGTATGAAAATAAGTTGAGGATTAAACAAAAAATAATTTTTAAAAAGGAGTCAAACCGAGTGAAGCTTTAGCGGGTGTCTGGATTGGTTTTTTTGGGTTAATTGCGTTTGGATTGACTTTTAAGCTAGTCAAATAAGCTTTTAAGTTTTTTTTTAATAGTTTTTTTAGTATTTGGCAAAGTCAAAAAGTGCTTAAATAACTAAAAAAAATTATTTAAAATAAACCAAAAGTAATAAATTGTTATGAAACAATAAAAGAACAAGAGCAATATTGCAGAGAAAGAGAGAGAAATTCTTATTGAATTTTGGAGTTATTTACAATGGGGTAAGACTCCTCTATTTATAGGAGGAAAAATGACTTAGCCTCAAAGTAAAACTCTCTACAAGATAGACATTCACTCTAATTAGAATTCTATTCTTAACACTCCCTCTTGAATGTCTACTCAATAAATAATGTGCCTCGTTAAAACCTTAACTAAAATAAAACCCAGTAGGAAAAAATTCTAGAAAAGAAAAAAGAGTACACATATTTAGAAATGCGCCTATTGGTTGCCTTGTTAAAAACCTTACAAGGAAAACCCAGTGGGACAAAACCTTGAAAGGGAAAAAGAGTGCAACGCGCATTAACTCCCCCTAATGAGAGCATCAATTCACATATTTGAGCCTTTGCATTCCAATCTTGTGCACCATCTTCAAAACGATCTTTGGTAGAGATTTGATAAATAAATCAGCCATATTAACTTGAACAAATATTTTGCACCTTGAAATCATCACTCGTGATAGATATATAACGTCTTCACAAATGTCGTGGAATGGCTCTTCAATATTTCCATAGAGGTATCTTTGCTATCACATTATCATGCTTATAGTAATAGCAAGATATAGTTGTGCATAAATTGCATTAAGGAAATTGTACCTCAAGATCAAGAATTGTATATGCTTCAAGCAACTTAAATACTTCATGGATTGTCATATAAGTTAAGTCATATAAGCCATATTATAGACTGTAAGAAACACGTTCTCGAACTAACGTGTGTTGATTCATGTAGGTTTTGATAAATGCCAAACATTGAGACAAGCATCGGTGATGGAACAATAACAGTCCAAGTACAAGATGGATAGTACGCGTTCAAGAATAGAAGATGCAATCAACTGTTGAGTAGGTCTTAATTTGTAATCTTGACTCAACGACTTATTTCTAATATTGGCTCTCACCTAAAATGATTTTCATAAAATCATGCATCATAAGTTTTTAAAGAAATAAGTTGCATATTTGCCAAAATGATTTTTAAACTCGCTTTGAGAAAATTGGGTTTAACAATCGATTGTCTTGAAGAAACAATCGATTGTCAAGTTCTATACTTAGTTTTTAAAATGTTGTCTTGAGACAGAAACTTCGTTTGAAATCATTTTTGAAGCAACAATCGATTGTCACTGTTCAACAATCGATTGTCAGATTTTATACTTAGTCTCAAAGTTTTGGACAACTTACAGAATGTTTTCAAAATCTTCAAAAATGAAGAACAATCGATTGTCACTATTTAACAATCGATTTTGCTCAGTGATATTTCCAAACGGACTTCTTCCAACGGCTTTATCTATTTATGGTATAATCTTTACTCAAATCTTTTAGTCAAAAAGTTGCCAGAAATATTTTGAATATTTGAACAACAATCGATTGTCTAAAGTTAACAATCGATTGTCATTCTTTTTAAATTCAACAGAAATCTTTTTAACCGGTTTTTAAGGAATCTGTCTGTTGAAATTTTGCTCCAACAATCGATTGTGTAATATCAACAATCGATTGTCAGGCAGATTTTCAGGAGCGTTTTCTGGAACTAAAAGCAACGGCCTATTGCTCCATTTTCTCTATAAAACACTCTCTGAAAATCATTTTTAAAACACAACAACACTGCAGAAAAATTACAAAGCATACATTACATTCTTGTGATTCAAATTTCATATCTTACATTGTTTTTGAGAGCCAAGATTATTGATTGAGTTGTTGTGTTCTTGAGCCATATATTTTGTACTCATAATCCACTCTTTGAGAGAGTTCTTGTAAAGTGAGTAAAAGAGTGTTCTTGTTAAACACTTGTAGTAAGAAGGAGTGTTATATTTCTTCTTGTAAAGTCTTAGGGATAGGTTTCCTTAAGCGGGTTGGTTGAGGCTTGTGTTGTATCAAGTTCTCAAGTTGTAAAGGTTCGTTAGGCACCCGGAAGCTTAACAATTGAAGTCTTTGAGGTGAGGAACCTCCGAGCAAGTGAAGTCTTTGAGGTGAGGAACCTCCGAGCAAGTGAAGTCTTTGAGGTGAGGAACCTCCGAGCAAATTGAAGTCTTTGAGGTGAGGAACCTCCGAGCAAATTGAAGTCTTTGAGGTGAGGAACCTCCGAGCAAATTGAAGTCTTTGAGGTGAGGAACCTCCGAGCAAGTGTTTGAGATTTGTGTGATTCAAGTCTCAAGTGTAAAGGTTTGTTGGGCACCTTAAGCTTGACAAGGTTGTTAGTGGAAATCTCGAGAGAGTCTCTCGGGGACTGGACTAACCACAAAGTGTGGCCAACCAGTATATATCGTGGTGTAATTTATTTTTACTGCATTTGTTTATTTCCTGCAAAGTTTAAATTCCGCAAGAAAACGCCAAATTTTATTAATACGCTATTCACCCCCCTCTAGCGTAGAGCGTTATTTCTAACAATTGGTATATAGATGAATATCAAGTTTTCATGTCATGCTAAACAAATAAGATATGAAAAACTGATTGCACATACCATTGACTTTATACTTTTAAGTATTTGAACTACATGTCCAAAACTACATGTCTTTAATATGGAATCAATTCTACTTGAATTGTATCTCTTCCATTTGGCCAATATTTTGTTTGTATTCGACAAACTTAAGATCCTCATCGATATTCAGCGTTATCATAGATGTCGTCGACGAACATTTTATATCGGTTCCAGTAAATTTTCATAAAGACATAACATGGAGATCTCTTCATTCATATATTCAGGTACCTGAATCTCTCATGAGATTTTATGAAGTGTTATGTCATGTGATCTTCTAGATCACTTGCCTCCTTATTATGATCACTTTGATCATTTGCTCATCTTCTTTATTAAGAAGTTCTTTTGAAATCGATTTGTCTATACGCTTTAAGCATATCAAAGACTTTGTCCTTCTAGGACTTAATATGAGCATTTGCAGTGAGAATATAGTTACTTTCTTTGGGTCAGCAAATGCGTATGGCATGCTTTGCAATATGTTGCAATTGAATTATCTTTTTATGAACTTCAAGTTCATATTATGATATTCGAGGATCTATATATACAAATGATAATTCGTTCCATGTAACTTTTTCTCAAGTGTTTATCATGTCTCCCCCTCATGTTAGAAAAACTAACTTGTTTTCTCAACTCTGGGAAATCATCTTTGTGCATTATCATGTTAATGTACACTGCACATCAATAATAATAAGATGAAATTATTTGGTTCCTGACCCTGAACCACTTGTGAGGGGAGAATATAATATACTCTCGTGTATAACGTATATCAAATTGATATAGATAACTTTGTTCTCATAAGCAATAATTTAGCTATTAAGTGGAGGCACTCAATAAATTATTTTGCTAAACCAACTATGATTTAAACCAACTTATCAAGATGAACTTTCTTGAATAGAAAATCTGGAAATTATGCTCGAAATTAGATTACTGAGCAAGTTACCTCGCAAGCACCGGCCAGGTTGCAGGTTAATAATAATCGCACATGTAACCATCTCATAGATGCATCTTATGTGGTATACATGGTATATGAATGAGCCCATATTCACCTTTGATATTTCCAGAATTCATGAGATTTAATCCCAATTTTAGATGGTCTCTTAATTAATGAGAACAAGCAATATAAGAGGGTTCGTAAATGCGTCTACATTTGATTTGCTATTCTTTGAAAATGGATAATATTTTGCACCTCTTTTTCACAAATAGAGGTATGTGGATCAAGATGAGATAATGATGGATTTTTCCACAAAATTTCCCGTTTGGTTTCACCAGCTTCTCCCCCTAATTTTGGGAAAAGTGTCTCATCGAATCGACAGTCTGCAAATCGTGCAGTGAACAAATCCCCTGTCAATGTTTCGAGGTAGCGAATAATGGAGGGTGATTCAAACCCAACATATATTCCTAACCTTCTTTGCGGACCCATTTTGGTGCGGTATGGCGGTGCTACAGGCACATATACTGCGCATCCAAAAATTCTTAAATGGGATATATTAGGTTCATGTCCCAAAACTAATTGCAACGGGGAATATTTGTGATAATTCGTCGGTCTGAGACGAACTAGCATTGCTGCATGCAAAATGGCGTGACCCCAAACCGTAGTGGGCAGCCTCGTTTTTCATGAGTAATGGTCTTGCAATCAACTGCGGACGTTTAATTAAAGATTTTGCAAGACCATTTTGAGTGTGAACATGAGCTACAGGATGTTCCACTTTTATCCCAATTGATAAGCAATAATCATTAAATGCTTGGGATGAAAACTCAGCAGCATTATCTAGTCTAATAGACTTAATTGGATTATCAGGAAATTGTGCTCGTAATCGAATTATTTGTGCCATTAATTTTGCAAACGCAAGGTTGCGTGATGACAATAGGCACACATGAAACCATCTAGAGGATGCGTCTATTAAGACCATAAAATATCTAAAGGACCCACTAGGTGAGTAAATAGGTCCACAAATATCCCCATGTATACGTTCCAAAAACGTAGGTGACTCAGTTCCAACCTTTGTTGGTGATGGTCTAATAATTAACTTGCCTTGATAACAAGAAGTGCAAGAAAATTCATTATTTAAAAGAATCTTTAAATTCTTTAATGGATGCCCATATGAGTTTTCTATAATCCGTCTCATCATAATTGATTCAGGATGTCCCAATCGATCATACCAAAGTACAAAAAGTGTTGGAATCAGTAACCTTTTGGTTTACTGTGGAACGTGCCTCAATTGCACTAATTTTTGTCCAATACAGGCCACAAGATAAAGATGGGAACTTCTCAATAACCCTCTTTTGGCCAGAGACATTCTTTGTAATGATGAGGTATTCAAGATTATTCTCATCTATTATCTCAATATGATATCCATTTTGACGGATATCTTTAAAACTCAACAAGTTCCTCTTGGACTTGGAAGAGAACATTGCATTCTCTATGATAAATATTGTTCCTTTAGGCAGAGTTATAGTTGCTCTTCCGGAGCCTTCAATCAATTTACTACTACCAGAAATTGTAGTAACATCTGCCTTACACATACTTAAATGAGAGAAATATTTCTTCTCTTTGAATATCGTATGTGTGGTACATGAATCAATTAAACAAATATTTTTACAATTGGACGTTGATCCAAGTTTGCTTTGTGAGATATCCATATTTGCTTCCCATGGTTTGACATACAAATGAAATATACGAAAAATATGAGAATAAACAAATTTAAGTCTATGATTCAACATAATAGTTTCAGTGCGGTCATTATAAAAAAAAATCTTTTATCATAGTTATTCTCCTTTTAATACTCTTGTATCCGTAGCTTAATAATTAAACAATATTTTCAAAATCTGCTGAGGTTAGTCGATTAACCAAATAGATAATCGACTAACCTGTTTCAACGTTTTAAAAACTAGTCGATGAACAGGCAACGGACATAAGGTTAATCGATTAACTAAAGTGATAATCGATTAACTTAGGCAACTGTCATTAGATTAGTCGATTAACTAAATCGGATAATCGACTAACATGTCTTGCGAAAAGGTCCAGTTTAATAGAATATATTGGTTAATCGATTATCTGTTATATTAATCGATTAACTTACTGAAAAATCATTACAAATAAAGCATAAGATGAATGTGTAATCTAAAGTTATATATTTTAAAACCATAATACAGATTATTTGTCAAGTTGATAAAACTCTTAAGGTACATATCAATATTTGATCATTGATTGAATTGTAATATAAAATTTGAACCATATCACAATAATAGATAACTTATGTAAACTATGATAATTGTTTATTCATTACTACTACGAATAAGTAAAAATATCAAACTGCTCAATCTTCTTTAACCGTGGATCCATATAATCAACCGCTTTCGCGTATACTTTGAAAACTGAATAAGTTTCTTTGAGACTTACTACAACACAATACCTTATTGGTAATCAATTGTGTTTCTCCAAAATAGTATAATTGGCTCTTGCAGAGTTCTCAATTAATTTGGTACTACCATATATTCATCAATATCCATATGGTGAATATCTCTTTCAAGAGAAAGTTATACCATTATGGCCATTGTCAAAATTATATGCAAGATATGTTTCTTGCATTATTGTTGTCCTTTAATAATCACATTGCCAAAATATTTTGGCGTACAATAGGTACGTGTTCAATGACCATTCATGTCATAATAATGATATTATTTTCTTATTTCATCTCAAACCTCCTTCTAGAGGTGAGTGTGGTATATTCAATACCAATAGCATGTTCATATTCTTCCAATAATGAATATGTATTCATAAATAAGATGTTGTCACATTCACACCATGAATGGACCATAATAATTTGTATGTGGTATATAAAATCTCATGTCAAATCGATGACAGATATTACTTTCACAGAGTGAAGGATTATTTTGAGAATCCTTATTGTTCTCATTACCACAATAATGACGATTATAATTTCGTCTATTGCCACGTCCACATCCATTGATACCTTCATGGTAATAATTTTGTCTTCTTTCAGACTTATCACATACTGCTATCACATTCTCTAAAGGGAATGGAGCACATTCAATTGGACCGGTTTTCAATTCTTTGCCCACAATCATACATGAATTTAATCATGCAAAGCATAGAAGTTTTACCATTTTGGATGGTTATAATATCTTTCAAACTCCATTAGAGTTGGAATAAAAATTTATCATCTTTACTTGTATGTAAAATCAATTTATATAATGTCAAGAATTTGAAAGAGAAAAGTAAAATACTTACCATAAATCCAGAATTTAATCATGAAGGAAGATCATAGAATATTTGACGATATTCCTACAATAAAACATCAGCATAGATTCCACTGTTAATTCAGTATATTATATAGTACCATTAATCAAATTTTGAAACAACTCGAGATAACCTTGTAAACCCAAATCTATTCATGCTTATTAGAACTTATGTGAGATAAGTCTAGAATTTTTTTTTTTTTTTTAAAGAAAACATTCAATAGCATCTTCTGCAACCAAACGATAAATTAAGAACTTTAAATTCGATCAGCAGCCAAAAGGAGAAAATTAAAATAAAAGCCAGATGCTTAAAGAGCATGTTGTGCTCAATCCCAAAGGTTATAAAACAATTGACAATCATTATGCTCAATCCCAAAGGTTCTACTCAATTGATTAGAGTCTCGTGCTGATAACGTGTTATGAAACAATAAAAGAACAAGAGCAATATTGCAGAGAAAGAGAGAGAAATTCTTATTGAATTTTGGGGTTATTTACAATAGGGTAAGACCCCTCTATTTATAGGAGGAAAAATGACTTAGCCTCAAAGTAAAACTCTCTACAAGATAGACATTCACTCTAATTAGAATTCTATTCTTAACATAAATTAAGTTTTTACAACTTATTATTTTTGGCTTAAAAGCTATTTCTGTTCAAAAGTTATATTTTTAAACTAATTTCAAAGGGCTCTTAATAGGGTAGAAGAGTGAGAAAAAAGTGTGGTGAGATATTTTAACTTTTAAAGGAAATAAATTGTGGCAACTATTCCAAAAAGAGCCGATTTGGAGGTTGGCGTGTGTTTGTAGGGTAACGTCGATTCTTTAAGGAGTTTGCTGAAGTGGCGTGTAGTTTAGGTTTTTATACGGTATTTTGGGTTAATATTTGGGTATTTAAGTTAATTAAAAAAATATTTTAATAAATAATAAAGGAATAATTTGGTAATTTAACTTTTAGATTCTGATGTCCCCGTTTTAAATATATTGTAGATGTAGATGTAGATTGTAAATGTATATAGATTGTATATTGTGGATTGTAGATAGATATATTGGAGTTACATAGTTAATCCAATTATATTAGCTCATAATATTTATTTGGCCTAAATATGTTTAATTGAGATTAAATCCAAAGTGCATTATGGATTTAACTCAATAGAATTTTAATTGCCTACAAGCACATTTAGCCTTCAATTATGACAGCTCTGCGATTTTAATACATAAGCTAATTGACCATAACTTTATAGTTTGCAATTACAAAAAGAAATCCCAGGTTTAAAGTTGTTCAAGAATTAAAAATTAATAAATAAAACGGGAAGAGCCACAACTCCAAAGCTATGAAGTTTGCTGCTAGTTGCATTATTCAAATTCAACTGCTACACAAGCGAAATAAGCTCGCACTTCGATAACGTACCAATTTAGTTTGGTTGGTTGCTATTGTTTTGTGGCGATTGGCAATGGGAAAGATAAAGAAGTTTGGGGATTATAACGATTAGACATGGATTCAGTATAAATTAATGGCTTTTAAGTTTTAAGATTGTGAGCATTAAATTTATTGTACTGTTAAAATTATAAGTTCAAATCTAATATTTATTGAGACTTTAATAAATTTTTACATTCAGAGAGGTTTTTTGGAGATGCTTGGAGGCTAAAGATGTATCTGCCGTATATATTAGGATGATTAAGGACATGTACAGTGAAGCCAAACCCCGGGTGAGAACAGTAGGAGGGGACTTGGGGACACTTTCCAATAGAGGCAAGGTTGCATGAGGGATCAATGCTTAAATCATTCTTATTTGCCTAGGTGATGGATGAGTTGGCATGACACACTGAAAGGGAGATACCTTGATACATGTTATTTGCAGATGATATAGTACTGATGGATGAGATGCGAGGTAATGTTAATATTAGGCTAGAGGTAGATCCTGGAGTCTAAAGGTTTCGAGTTTAGCATGACTAAAATATAATATTTGGGATGCATGTCTAGTGACGTGACTCGGGAGGGTGACATTATACTCACAAACCATACCCAATAGAGAAAGACTTAAGTATCTTGGTTCTAAAATCCAAGTAAATTAGGAGATTGATGAGAATGACACTTATTTGAGCGGGTGAATGAAGTGGAGGTTCACATCTGGCTTCTTATACGACAAGAATGTGCTGCCAAGACTTAAAAGGTAAATTTTCAAAGTTGTGGTTAGAGCGACCTTGTTGTATATGGCCGAGTATTGGCCAGCCAAGCCCTCTCACATTCAAAAGCTAAAAATTGCGGAGATGAGGATGCTGAGATATATGCAGTTATACTGGGAAGGATAAAATAGAATGAAGCTATTCGGGATAAGGCGAGAGTGGCATGTATGGTGGACAAGATACGGAAAGCTAGGCTGAGATGGTTCGGACACGTAAAAAGGAGAAGGACATATGCCAATGTGAGGAGGCGTGGGAGGTTAACTATGGCGGGTTCAATAAGGGGGCATAGTAGTTTGAAGATATATTGGGGAAACGTGATTAGACAAGACATGATATGAAAAAACTTATGAGCACTTATTAGTGTTTAGCCAAACTATCAAAAAGTGCTTACAAATGTATTATTTCTCAAAAGTGCTTTTCAAAAAAGTAATTCTAAGAAAAAAATGATTATTTTTTCTGCTCCTCCAAAGTTACTTTTGCTTTTACTCAAAATCATTTTTTTCTTCTAAAAGTTTGACCAAATACATTAACTTTAAATCTTTTTTTGATCTTAGAGAAACATGGTCAAACAGAAAAGTTTTATTTTGTGTCTTATACGACTAATACTAGTTGTATGAGACTCCTTTTTATATCATAGATTTATGGACCCGAATCTTATACTTCTGAGTCCACAGAAATCTGGTTTCACAAATTTATGAGACAAAAAAAGTCTTAGATAACTAGTGTCAGTTGTATAAGATATAAAATAAATTTTTTCTCAAAACAGGATATAAGATAAATTTTGTGTTAATTAAGAGAATCGAAGTAATTAGCAGGAGAACTTCTAATTACAAAATTACCCTTATCATTTAAATATATATGTATCGTGTCAAAGTAAATTTCTTTTCTTCCGTATCCAGGGTTTTCTTTGGAGCTTGGCATCTCTTTCAAACTAAAGCAGCCGCAGCCGCAGCCGCACTGTGCCGAAAGCAGTGAAACCCTAGCCATGGTATGATCCTCAACAACACAATTCCTATCTCTCTCTCTCTAGTGAACTGCACTTTTGCTATCTTTGCTTACTGATTCTGTTTATATTTTGTTGTTTTGGTGTATTAATAATAATAAACATAGTCGCTGGTTGCAAACGAAGAGTTTCAGCACATTCTTCGTGTACAAAACACGAACGTTGATGGAAAGCAGAAGATCATGTTCGCTATGACCTCTATCAAAGGTATCGGTCGCCGTTTTGCTAACATTGCTTGCAAGAAAGCCGATATCGACATGAACAAGAGGTTAGTTTTTTTCATTTTCCCCTTTTCATTATCAGTTATTATTATTATTATTATTATTATTATTATTATTATTATTATTATTATTATTATTATTATTATTATTATTATTATTATTATTATTATTATTATTATTATTATTATTATTATTATTATCCAAATTGATGGTTTCATTATTGCACATTTTTATTACGTAGCTGTTCTGTAGTTGATTGCACTATAATTTCTTAATTAGATATAGCATTTTCTCTCAAACTTTATTGCGTTTTAGTTTTTCAACTGGAAGCCGTGGTAGCACATTGATGGAAAAAAATTAAAATTGTTAATTAAGAGGTAGTCAATTAAAATTTATATAGCTACAGGTGTCTAATTCATTTGTAATGTTTACTCCAACTAGTTTAGGATTGTGGCTTAGTTGATTATTTGATAGATCTCTTTTTAAGGATTTGGAAGATGAATTGAAATGTGGCATCCACATCCCTGACTAAGCTGGGAGTAAATTATATTGGAGAAACTAAAATAGGAGAGACAAGGGAATAATAGAGGGACCAATGGTTGTTAGTAAAGAGCCTTGATGGTTGTTATTTATGATAATATACACTGTTATTTATTTAACTATCAATTGAAATGAGAAGTAGATTGAAAAAATACTTCGCAAATATAAACGATTGTGACTGACTGAGTTTTGACATCCACATCCCTGACTAAGCTGGGAGTAAATTATATTGGAGAAACTAAATAGGAGAGACAAGGGAATAATAGAGGGACCAATGGTTGTTAGTAAAGAGCTTTGATGGTTGTTATTTATGATAATATATACTGTTATTTATTTAACTATCAATTGAAATGAGAAGTAGATTGAAAAAATACTTCGGAAATATAAACGATTGTGACTGACTGAGCTTGGTCTATGGTGAGTTATTATCTTTGTATCTTCAAGCTGGAATTTAGGAGGGAGTCTGTTTTGGGGAGGGTCTTGTGTACCTGTGCATAGGAATACTTGGCTACTGGATCCTGCTGGCTGCTTAGCTTTTTGAAGAGAGAGCTATCCTCTAAGTAGTGATATTCTCCTATTTTCTGGGGAATGGACCCACCGACTACATTGCTGAAGTAACACAGGTTGGGGTTTCATTGTGCTTGCATGCACCCAAGGAGCCAACTTGCCTCAAACATAATATATTAGCCGTTATAGAAATGCTATGGACAAACATCTTACTGTCTCAATGGGGAATAAATTTTCTTAAGAAAACCCGTATAATCTGGATAAGAGAATGACACATGGACATCTGAATGAAAAATTTAAAGTGGTTCGTTAAACTTGTCTGACATCATTATACCTGGCATAGTCTGCTTTTTTTACTTGTTCTGTTTTACTTGATTATAGTTTCTTCAGTTTCTTATTTCATGTAAATGGTATTTGTGTTCATTGGTTTTTTCTTGCGTTACATATATGATCTTTTTCTTTGCGCCATCTCTCCTCAATAGGTACCCACTTTAACGGTGCTTTTACGTAAAGTCTCAACGTATTCTTGGTTCTAGGATTTTCACCTTTGACAACACGTCTCGCTGAGCAACATCTTCCATGCATTGTTGTGCTGAGTAAGAGGAAAAACAGAAAAACAGCATTAGTTCTTTCTTGGAAGATTTTTGTTGAGTCTTTCTCATCTTTCTTGCTAACAGTTTTATATTTACAATGAATGGATCCGCAGATTGCCAAAATTACTATCAAATAATTTTTTCTTTTCCCGGTACTTAAATCTTCGTGTTAGTGTACCGTGCATGATATTGTCTTGCTCAGTACCATGGAAATTTCCAGGCGTACATAATTAAAAGCATCTCTGTTTATAGTGTTCTGACAAGAAAGAACTCAAACTACCAAGCGATTATGTAGCAGTAGGTGTTGTGTCAGTAGCTTAGTGTTCCATATGATCTTTTTGAGCCCTATATAGCTTGTTGCTAGGTTATCTGAATTTCTGTCTGCTCTATCTCCTGTAGGGCCGGAGAACTCTCTGCTGCAGAGCTTGACAGCTTGATGGTGGTTGTGGCTAATCCTCGCCAATTCAAAATCCCAGATTGGTTTTTGAACAGGCAGAAGGATTACAAGGATGGCAAGTTTTCTCAAGTTACATCTAATGCACTTGATATGAAACTCAGGGATGATCTGGAACGGCTGAAGAAGATCAGGTGTCTTGTCAGGCCATGCTTTTGCTATTAACTTCTTAGCTATACAAGTAGTCGTTCTGTGAGTTGTGTTATGGCTTATATTTATTACGTCTCTTGCTCACAGGAATCACCGTGGTTTGCGTCACTACTGGGGCCTTCGTGTACGTGGTCAGCACACAAAGACCACTGGCCGCAGGGGGAAGACTGTTGGTGTCTCCAAGAAGAGATAAATCATTTACTTGCCAGTTCCTTTATGTTTTATGCTTCTCTTTGGTATGTGGAGTCCGAACACCCGCAGGAAGTTTATTAGGTATTTTGTAATGTTTGCACTGGAATTTTCTAGTCTTGCCATTTGGAGGGTTATAGTTCCTATAAATCCTCTGGCGGCATTGCAAGCATTTGTTTATTGTGGGATCAAAGTTTTGCCGGTTTTACGCTTGAATTATTACATTGATTGAGTACTTTTTATTGAGATGCATTCTGTTCTTCTAAATAAATAGCGAGTAAGAAATAGCTACCCATGCCTATTTGTTGCATTGATTTGTTTGATGAACTGCGAAATCGAGCAATTATTTGAACAGATAGCTTAGCTTGTTATACTTTTGGATTTGTTTCGGATACTTGTTTTAGATAAGTTGTTGGAAAATAATTTTTGAAATGACCCTGCTTTAATTAGTTTTTGACTAATATTTGTGTTAGTGTTTGTGCAAATCTACTTTGGGTTGTCTTTTTATTTTGAACTACTTGCTTTGCGCACGTACCAATATGATGAGCATATAATTTTTTTTTTTAAAATAGGTAATTTTTATTAAACGACAAAGGGCTAAATATATTATGACAAAAAAAAAAGGAGAAATACATCCTTACAGTAATACTATTTGTTTAAATACATCCTTCCTCGATTAAGTCTGTTTAAGGTGAATATCCAAGTCATATGTGTCACTAATGTCACATGGCATGCCGTCTCATAATAAATGGGGCAGTTTCTTTTTTAGTTTGTTCCAAATTAAATGACATATTTTTAAATTTGAAAATAATTCAATTCTGAACTTTTTATTTTACCCTTTACCCTTAACGAGAAGCTTTTATAATCACACAAATGTTATGCCCTACAAGCTTTTTATCACTTAAGCTTTTATGACCACAAGTTCCTAAAGTTTTTTTTCTTAAATTTCATATCGAGTCAAATTATCTTATTTAAGGTAAAATGGAGGAAGTATAAAAAAGATTAAAATTTGAAATATAATATTTTCATGGTAATGGTATTGGTGACAAAAGTGATGAAGGGGAGAAAAACTTTAGTGGTAGAAATAAATAAATAGAAGGAAGTGATAAAATAGGTTAGAGCGCTAAAGTAGCAAGACACCTCATCAAGTGTCAGTGAAACAGAGGCAAAATCAGGATTTTAAACTTATTTTTTTATTTGCATCGGGTGCTCTTCGAGCTCCGACTAATCTTGAGGATGCAAAAACCCTCAGCAAAGAGTTTTTTGCAAGTGCACCACGGTTAATTCAGGTTTTACCCTTTATATTATATAAAAGCTTTTAGTTTTTCGAAATTCCAATTATATAAACTTTGACCAAAATTTTTAAATATTTTTTTTATCATATTGGCATGAAAAAATTGCAGCTTCATTGTATTTATCCTTTATGTTTTATGCTTCTCTTTGGCATGTGGATTTCAAAATTTTTTTCGAAAATAAAGGTTAGCCATTAACTCAGTATGATTTTCTCTTAATTTCATATTTAAAATCATGGTCAAAATCCAAGAATATTAATTTTGTAGGTTTTCCTCAAATTTCAAATTTACTACCAATTTTCATGTCTATCCATATATAAACCTTGTATTTAACTCAAAACCAGTAGAAATCACTTACCTCATGCTTGGTGATGAAAATGACACTCCAAAGTTGCTCCAAAATCGGCTCCCATGGAAGAAATAAAATAAAAAATAAGCCAAACTCGATTTTAAAAGAACAATGCCCAGGAGGGGCTTCTATGTGATTGCAAACAATGCTACCACGGTCGCAGGCCAACTATGTTGCCTCCCAAAATCCTTCTGTGCGATCGCATGCAAGCTCCCGCGTTCGCACAGGCCAAACGCATCCCAACCCCACACTGTATGATCGCAATATCAACCCTGCGATCGCATAAGCCCCAGTTTTTTCCTCCTCTGCGATCGCATAGGCCAAATTTAAGCTCCTCAACTCTTGCTCTTTGCGATCGTAGACCCTCTCACATGGTCGCATAGGTAAAAACCTGCTGCACTTATAGTAGAAAACCAACAATCCTCACAAGGCGAAAATCAATCCGTTGAGCATCCGAAACACGCCCGACGCCCCCGGGACCCGAACTAATCATACCAAACAGTCTCAAAACTTATTACAGACTTTCTCGAGGCCTCAAATCACATCAAACAACGTTAAAATCATGAATCGACCTCCAATCCAAGCTTAATGAACTTTAAAATTTCAAACTTTCACTTTTGATGTTTAAACCAATCAAACCACGTCCGATTGACCTCAAATTTTGCACACAAGTCATATTCGACATTACGGACCTACTCCAACTTCTGGAATCAGATTCCGACCCCGATTTCAAAAGGTATACTTCCGGTCAAACTTCTCAAAAACCTTTAAATTTCTATCTTTAGCCAAATGACTCCAAAATGACCTACGGACCTCCGAATTCACTTCGGTTCACGCTCCCAACTCCAAAATCACCATACAGAGCTATTCACAGACTCAGAATCCCAAACGGGCATAGATAACATTGAAATGCACTTCAAGCTCAACTTATTAAAATCCTTCCAAAATGCTAACTTCCACAATATGCGCCAAAACGCTCTCGAGTTATCCAAAACCCGATTCAGGCATTCGACCAAGTCCGAAATCATCATATGAACCTGCTGGAACCTTCAGATCCCAATTCCGAGGTCGTTTACCCTAAAAATCCAATGTTGGCTAATTCTTCCAACTTAAAGCTTTCGAAATGAAAATTCTCTTTCTAAATCAACTCCGAACCTCCCAAAATTCAATTCCGACCACGCGTACAAGTCATAATACCTGAAATGAAGCTGCTCATGGCCTCAGGATGCTAAACGACACGCTAAAGCTCAAAACGACTGGTCGGATCGTTACATTCTCTCCCACTTAAATATACGTTCATCCTCGAACATGCGGAGAACTACACTGAAGTAGTCTGAAATTATTGTTTGGCACCTCCTGCACCTTCCCGTGCTACCACAACCCAGTTGAGCACATTAGTCCAATCAATTCTGAAGGTATCCCTTTTTTATGTAATAAGCCTTAGAGCCAAATTCCAACATCCGGATTTCTCTGCCCGACTTGCTTCCTACCTACTGTATCAATCACCACACACTGCCCCAGATCATGACTACTACATACCTTTGCTGAATTCACACCCTTAACCGCTTTACTCACAGGACCACAATAACATTCTCAGTCCCAATTAGTCAAAATTCCGTGATCCTATTGATCCCATTGCACCCCGTGACCTATATAGGTCTTGCTTTAACTCTTACAATACTGCCACAATGGAATTGATGCGTACACGTTTATAACCAACTGCCGAGTTAACCAATCATTGAGTCTATACTTCTGACAAGAACCATCACCTCATTCTGAACCAAATAATGATCTTTGCTCCTTAATATATTTCATGTAATCAGATTTCGCTGATCCTAAATCCAATGATCCCGTCTCACTTAGTACGAACTGCTTCGATAATAAGCCATCCAAACATGACCAAAAGTTTCATATGATTCTACAATGAGCCAATAGGCTACCGATTAGAATGAGATACAAAAGGAAAATAAACTCTGAAAAGGAAGTTCGATTACCCCGCTCGCGAATCATACATGCGACGCGGGCGCACAACTAATATGAGCTTTCCGTAAAAAAATAGGAAACAAAACACATGAAAATAGATATGGGAAACTATATTGAACATCACACTATTACGGAGCACAACCCGATCCAAACAACATAACCATGGCGGCGTGCCACCCGATCCACACAACATAACCATCGCGGCGTGCCACCCGATCCAGATAACATATCCATGGCGGCGTGCCACCCGATCCATACATAGAACTCACATAAGGATATGACCATCGAGCTAAATCGCTCATTACAATGAAATACCAAATTTTGTTCACAAGCACGCCAGGTGCATAATACCATTTCCCTGGGGAGACACACAATGCTATAATCTACAAACCCAAGCACAACTGAGGTGCGATATGCACTTTGAATCTCAAGAGCCATCCTGCTCATATAACATCATCACAACGCGGAACCTCAACGCATAAGAAATTTATCAAGCCGTCTCACAACTCATACGGCGCAATATATCATAACGTGAAATAGCTGACAACGAAATAACACCCAGACTAATCCTCCATAAGGAGCACATTACTGAAATGAGCACGTTTGGCCTCATATAGAGCCCATATTCATATTTGAATCCATTCACCGACCTCAAGCCGATTTTGATCGCCCTGAACTGGGCTAATTGCCTTTTAAAGCCCATAATAACTGCTCTTCCGCTCATAACACATAAGAACATCCATCATCGTCGGAGAAATTATCCGCAGTCCACCACTCAATAGACTAAGTCCCTCCAGGCATATATTCTCAAATCAACAATTCACAACCTTCATTCTTGGTTTAAGTCTTTAATCAATCAAGTGACTACCTACCACACTTATACAATCTACCTGTGGGACACAGTCCCACAACCTACCACAAAAATATATGGGTCGCATCTCCAAACCACCGGCCGTACTAATACTGAAAAGCGATCAAGAATCATTAACCAGAATGCAAAGCCTTCTTTACAAAACACCAATCTCAGGTGATGCTGAAGACAATGCCAACTTACCTTAATCATCAAAACTCCTTTCCTGCTCATCCGAGCTTGCGACATCCTTGTCTATACCGAGCAATTACCTTACTCTTTACTTCAAATTCCGTATCACTCACTGCGCCTATCACACCAACATACAATAGAACACGCTTTTCATTATAGCTTCAGAACCACTATTAGGCTAACACTTAATCATATAAAACTTCCCACTTAACTTATTTAAGGAGAACCATAACAATACGCAGGTGAATCCTCATAGCTGTAGAACATTCAAATCCTAAAGCAATGGTCTAATCTACCACAACCCTTCCGGGATCCACCCACACATAACAGGCCTTAACGGCAGAATATCTCTAAATAATATCAATTACGGCAGCCGACAGGCCTCAAAGCTATCGCCACAAATCACTTGCATAACTTGATTATGCTGAAGGAACTGATCACTGACACCAATATCCCAATTTAACTA
This sequence comes from Nicotiana benthamiana, assembly GCA_034376525.1. Lineage (NCBI taxonomy): Eukaryota > Viridiplantae > Streptophyta > Magnoliopsida > Solanales > Solanaceae > Nicotiana > Nicotiana benthamiana. The sequence goes on along the minus strand of CM067327.1, from coordinate 117,805,610 downwards.
TGACTAATCAATCTATCTTCTTCCAATTTATCTATTGATTGCCTTAGAAATAATACTAACTCCGTCAACACATAACATACTCCATCTGCACTCATCCCGAGTGACCTTGAATCATGAGACTATGCTGTACCAAGTCCCATAAACCATTTCATACCTTCCTTGCGCGCACATTTGCACCCTCAACTGATATGTCCATTCTGAAAATCCTTCTACGAATCCGAAGTCTTTTCTCATTTTCCTCTCAAGTGCTACACGGCAAGTCAAAACATCATAGAATATTCTGAGCCTCCACTCATAAGCTACTGCAAAAACTTGATTCTCAACCGCACCTATAAGCTCAAAATCATTAGGCACCACTCTATGCACCTTTTGAATTCATTAGGACCATTGCTGAGTGCCACCCTCTCCGACTTGGTCCCGAATATAATCAACTCCATAAATCTTGTAACACATGAATACCCTCTCGACGGAGCACCCGACGGAATCACTTTCTTTGAAACCTGCATCTATACAAGGCGTAAATCCTGAATCCTTCCCCCATGTCTGAACATGAGCCAATAAGGCCAACCATAACGTACATTCAACGATTTATTTGCTCAAATTACCACTTATGTTCTTTCTCTGTAGCCGAGATAATCCATCAATATGCTAATAACCGGAAACCTTGCAAGTTGTTAACCATGCAACCCAATCATAAGCGGTGGGATTATCCCACTTAGCTTGATGCCATTATTTCACAAATCTAGAATTCACCCGACCTCTTTTTCTCTTATTAACATAACCTAGTGCAATCAACCGCCAAAATTCTCGAAACCTTTCTGTAAAACCCCCTTTTTATATTCTGAATCATCAATCACATCTGCATTACTTATCTCTTTGCTATATAACCAATAGAATTCTTCACGGAAACTTCGCCAACCATGCCACCGCTAACCTGCTCATAGGAAATAACCCACATATGAAAATAACTTCCGGACATCTTCTATGCTGCTGCACAAAGTACAATCACCATGACATCAACAATCTATCCTGAGTCCGAGCTAACCCTCTAGCTGCATAAGCCCTTTCACCCCTCTTGGACATCAATTACGTGTTCGATAACATCTTTCCCATTCAAGTTATGTTGTATCCTTCTTTATTTCAAGCAACTCCTTTACATTATATCTAGTCTCCTGCCGCATAATAGCCCATGCTTTAGATTAAATCCGTAGACCCCAATCACCAATCGCTAATATTTTCAAATCCCTCCGAACTCTCTGTATGGTACGTGGTCATCCTACTACAAAGCCCATATGCAATTTTTCCACTCTCCCACTTTGGCAAACCCGCTTCCTTGATCAACTACTCGACCTTCGCTTCATATACCTAGCCTTTTAGAATTTTTGAACCCTGACTGATGCTTTCCACATGGTCTTCCGCGTCCTTTGCTGTTCAATTGTTGCCTTAAATAAATCTATCTTCATAGCACTTGTACCCACGATCACTACTAATTTTAAACCTTTCTGAAGATCATCTTTCTCGTGCCGTTGATATTAGAAACACCGATTCATTCCTAAACTCCGCACCCTGCGATATCTGACCGTTGCATTTTTAATACTATTTAACAATAGTTTGCCCCAAAGCGAATCGTAGAAGATCATAACACTGGCGAACTTAGCACATGCAGTTGAGGACGTCGACACTATATCACGTATGAAAATTCCACCACTCTCGAAAATACCAAGTCTTGTTACCCCATCAACCCGAATCGAAACATTATTAGCCCGATTGCCTTTCCCCTACCGGAAATAAAATATCGAATCTCTAGATAATGCACTGAGTAAACCTCCCCTTAAGTCATTCACCGCTCTGACACGTAGGCAATATCCTACCATCATATCAGTACTGCAGAACAATCGTTCATAAGCATCATGACAACTTGTGCGTAGCCTCAGAGCTCTCAAAAAGTACCACTACTGGGCTGAAATAATAGAATATCCTTTCACAAGGCGACAATAATAGCTCCAATAACCACGCAAGGAGAAACACCCGCACCACATTCGTAGTACCAATACAATTCCTCAATTCTCGATTAATAACAAGCGGTTCACGTCGCGTAGGATTGAGTAGGAAGGAAACAAATGCATAAGCCTCGAGGAATCAAATCGCACGATAAGGAATCAAGAAGGTAAGTACTCTTAACAGTCCTACAGCGTCCCGAGGATAAGCATAGATGTCTCCGTACCGATCCACGAGACTCTACTAGACATGCTCATGACTCGTGAGACCTAAGGGAACCTAGTGCTCTGATACCATGTTGTCACGACCAAAAATCCACTAAAGGTCGTGGTGGCGCCGGACACCGCATCAGACAAGCCAACCGAGAATGCATAATTAAATTCCAATTTTTTTGTATTTGCAGAAATCATTTTTCTTTATACATTAAATAATAAATAACCGAGATTTTTATAGAAATGAACATAAAGTCGATAACAGACTTAATACTGAATAATCCAAAAATCCTCCCAGAGCCCGGCGTCACAAGTGCATGAGCAATTTCTAAGAAAAAATTGAATAAAATACAACGGATGTTCGGAATACAATTGGACAGGGAATAAATAGAATCCTGAGAGAGGCTATATTAGCTGCGGGTCACCTCGAGGAAATACAGCTCACCTAGTATCCATGTCAACCATGCTGCTATGCCACTAGCCATACATAAACATGTGCAACAAAAATGCACAGCAAGTGTAGTATGAGTACGAAAATAACGTGTACTCAGCAAGTATCCTGTCTAATCTCGAAGAAGTAGAGACGAGAGGTCGACTTCGACACTTGCTAGTGGTCAATTAATAATATACTAAAATGTGAGAAAATCATGGATTTATATAGCAGTTCTAACTCACGAAGATGGAAAGCAGGTAAACACCTTTAACAAATAATAAAGGATTTTCAAGATTTACTTTTCATTATCTTTATCAATTTATGTCAGGCCATGAAAGGAAAAATCAACATTTGAAATTCTCAGGCAAGCAATGTAAGCATGCACATATCATGCTGATGTCGACAACCCGCTCCAATAGAAAATAAACTGTGCACTGCCGAGGGTCGAACGACACAAACCATAGATGAATCTATTTAATCTTTCGACGCATTCGACCCATTCCAAAAATAAATCCACACGGAATAATTATCCAATGAAAAAAAAATCCTCTTTTAACTTTTTAAGAAAAATGAAGTTTTATCTGTTTAAAATTTATTTACTAATTCGATGTGATTTATGCAATTCAGGCTGTCAATAAGTTCAAAAATAATAGAAATATGACATGCTTTTGGGTCCTAAACTACCTGGACAATAGCATAATAGTAGCTACGCACGGATTCTTATCACCTCGTGCGTACTAGCCCCCACAAATAGGAACACATAACAATTCATTTCACCAATGAGGACAGTTCCCTCTTACAAAGTTAGAAAGGAGACTGACCTCACTCCAAAAATCCATAACCGACTCCAATTCCCTTCCGCCGACCCCAATTGATGTGCAATTCCCCAAAACTATCCAAATAACAGGCAAACCAATAAAAACTTACTCTAATACTTGTAACAATTTAAATTATGTAAGCTCTCAACTCCAGTCAAAAATTTGGCCAAAATTCCCTCGAGCCCACGCGCCCGCATTTCGAAAAATTTTCAAAAAATAAAGTTTACCCATGAACTCACAAAATCAAATATATGATTTCCTCTTAATTCCATACTCAAAATTATGGTCAAAATCCAAGAATACTAATTTTCTAGGTTTTCCTCAAACCCCAAGTTTTCTACCAATTTTCATGTCTAAATCCATACATAAACCTTGTATTTAACTCAAAACCAGTAGAAATCACTTGCCTCATGCTTGGTGATGAAAATGACACTTCAAAGTTGCTCCAAAATCAGCTCCCATGGAAGAAATGAAGTGAAAAATGAGCCAAACTCGATTTTAAAAGAACGCTGCCCAGACGCCCCTTCTATGCGATCACAAAAAATGCTCCGCGATCGCATAGGCCAACTATGTTGCCTCCCAAAATCCTTTTGTGCAATCACATGCAAGCTCCCACATTCGCACATGCCAAACACATCCCAGCCTCCAACCGCACACTGTGTGATCGCAAAAATAACCCAAGCAGAAGGGTCAAGCCTATTTGAATTTGTTATTGGAAAATGAGGAGGAAGACATCTGTCATGGAGAGGCAATCCTCAAATACGTACTTTGACCACCCGGCGATAGCATAAGCCCCAGTTTTTTTCCTCCTCTGCGATTTTATTGCACTTCCTGCGATCGCATAGGCCAAATTCCATATCCTCAACTCTTCCTCTATGTGACCGCAGACCCTCTCACGCGATCTCATAGAGTAAAAACCTGCTTGACTTATATCAGAAACCAGCAATCCTCACAAGGCGAAAATCAATTCGTAGAGCATCCAAAACCAGCCCGAGGCCCCCCGGACCCCAATCAGTCCAAAAATACATTACGGACTTGATCGAGGCCTCAAATCACATCAAACAACATTAAAATCAAGAGTCAACCTTCAATCCAAGCTTAATAAACTTTAGAATTTCAAGCTTCTACTTTCGATGTTTAAACCTATCAAATTACGTCCGATTGACCTCAAATTTTGCACACAAGTCATATTCAACATTTCGGACCTACTCCAACTTCCGGAATCAGATTTTAACCCCAATATCAAAAGGTCCACTTCCGGTCAAACTTCTCAAAAACCTTCAAATTTCTATCTTTAGCCAAATGACTTCAAAATAACCTACGGACCTCCGAATTCGCTTCCGATCGCGCTCCCAACTCCAAAATACCATACTGAGCTATTCATAGACTCAGAATCCTAAATGGGCATCGATAACACTGAAATGAACTTCAAGACCAACTAATGAACATCCTTCCAAAATGCTAACTTCCATAATAGGTTCCAAAATGCTCCTAGGTTATCTAAAACCCGATCCGTGCATACGACCAAGTTCAAAATCATCATATGAACCTGCTGGAACCTTCATATCCCAATTCTAAGGTCGTTTACCCCAAAAATCAAATTTTAGTTAATTCTTCCAACTTAAAGCTTTCAAAATAAGTATCTTCTTTCCAAATTCTGAACTTCCCGAAATTCAATTTCTACTACGTGTACAAGTCATAATACCTGAAATGAAGCTACTCATGGCCTTAGACCACTGAACGACGTGGTAGAGCTCAAAATAACCGGTCAGATCATTACAACAGTATGCCCAAAATCAAATTTTGAGGTCCGAAGCCCAAGAAATAAATTTTTCTGTAAAATTATTTTCTAAAAATGTATAAGGAAAATTGAAATGAAATCTGATTAGAAAGTGATGGTTTCCGTATTTTTGTTTTGGCACCCAGTACATGTATTTTTGTTTTGGCACCCAATATATATATTTTAAGTCCTTTCAGTAAAATTTGGTTGAAAAGGGACATCGTTTGACATGATTCGAACTTGAATTTATAAATTTGAAACTTGATGAAGTTTGGAAAAATTCATGATTTTGAGGTTTGATTCATTGTTCTTGAGGTTATTTAGGCGATTTAATCGCACGGATAAGTTCGTATGATGTTCTTGAGTTAGCACGTGTGTTTGGTTAGGAGCCCAGAGGGCTCAGAAATATTTTGGGTGGTTGTTGACTTAGAAGAAAGTTGTAAAAATAAATTGTAGGTGTGTTGATGTTTTCTTCGCCGTGTTCGCGGGATGGCCCTCGCGAACGCGATGTGTTAAATTTGATTGAAGGAAATTCCTTCTACGCGAACGCGTAGTTTAGGTTTTGAATGCAAAGCAATGAGGGGGGGGGGGGGATACCTTCGTGAACATGTCCTGGCCATGCGAACGCGAAGGCAAAATGCCCCTGGGCAGGGGTAGAGGTATTGATCCTACGGAAAACGATCTTAGGGTCGCTATCACGAAGGCTCTAGGAGCTGATGCTCCACGAATGCGAGCCATTTATCGTGAATGCAAAGGTTACTTAAGCTGGCTTCATCACGAACGTGACAATCCTATCGCGAACTGATGAAGACCTGTCCAGTGATTTTAAAACAGAACCAAAAACAAGATTTCATAAAATTTTCATAAATCCTTTCTTCTCCAAAGCTCCTAGGCAATTTTTGAAGTACTTCTTCACCAAAGTTTCTTGGATAAGCATTGTTTAACTTCTTTTCTTCATTTTTCATCAACAACCACTAGTATTCTAGACCTAAAACATGTAATTAAGGGTAGAAAATTAGGGATTTGGGTAGAACTAGGGCTTTTTGATTAATGATGGTTTAGACCTTATTTTGGAGTCGAATTCTAGATATAGTTATATATTTGGACTCGTGGGTGAATGGGGGATATGATTTTTGTCCGAACCTTGTTTTTTGACTAAGCGGGCCCATGGTCGATTTTTGGGATTTTGGGAAGAATGATTGGAATAATTGAACGTTGGAAATGCATTTTTTAGCATTTATTGATGTTATGAAGTCGATTATGTATAGATACAATTTATTTGGAGCCGAATTCAAGAGGAAAAAGCGGTGTTCAAGGCTTGAGTTGGCCGTGGAAGTTCGAGGTAAGTGTTTGGTCTAACTTTAGCTTGAGAGATTAGGATTTATGTCCTATTTGATACTTGTTTCTTGTTGAGTACTACGTATAGGAATGGTGACGAGTATCTATGCATTGGTGTCAAGCATGACCGTGGGTCTTAAATTGTGATTTTCATGACTTTGCTGTATTATTCATGCCTTGATGAAGATTTCTGTTTGTTGTGTAAAGTTTTGGAATGAATTGTGACCTATTAACATTGAGGAGCGTTGGCTCCAGTTGTATAACGAGTTGTGAAAGTATAAGTGATAGTTGAAACTCTAGAGTATTGGCTCGAGTTGTGAAGTGAATTGTGAAGTAAAAGTGAGAAAGAGAAGAGTTCATTATGTTGCCCCCTTGCCGGGCTATTGTTGAGTTGTGGTTCCGTTGAATTGTGTTCTTTGTTGATTTTATGGATGCTTAGGTTGAAAATTCCTTGTGTTAGGTGTTGTAATACATTTAGTTATAGCTAAGTAGTTAGATGTTGCAACGAGTTTGGTTGTAGTTGAGGTAGTTAGGTGTTGTAACAAGTTTAATTATAGTTGAGGTAGTTAGGTATTAGAATAAGTTTTGTTATAGTTGAGGTAGTTAGATGTTGGAACAAGTTTTGTTATTGCTGTTTGTCCATTGCCGGGATAGTGTAGACCTTATTGATACCTTGTCGGGACACTCGTTATAATTGAAAGTATTATATATGGATCAGGTTGCACGCCGCAACAATATTATATATGGATCGGGTTGCACGCTGCAACAATATTATATATGGATCGGGTTGCACGCCGCAACAATATTATTTATGGATTGGATTGCACGCCGCAACAATATTATATATGGATCGGGTTGCAAGCTGCAACAAGATATAATAAAATGGGAGCGGGTAGTACGCGTACCACAAGATATAACGAAAATAGAGTGGGTGGTACGCCTACCATATTATATATGGATCGGATTGCATGCCACAACAAGATATAATGAAATGGGAGTGGGTGGTACGTGTACCACAAGATATAACGAAAAGGGAGTGGGTGGTATGCCTACCACAAGATGTGAAAAGAAAGTGAAATTTACCTTTATTTTTCTTACTCTTGTTAGTGGTTGGATTTTGAATTCTTTATATTTCTTTTGATTACCTGTTCTTACCTGTTATTCCCCGAAGCATCTTTTCCCCTCCCATCTTTATATGTTTATTTCTGCTTTACTTTTCGCTGTATATCATATAACTGTACATGTTTATTTGGTAGTATGGTCCTAGCATCGTCACTACTTTACCGAGGTTAGGCCACACAATTACCAGCATATGGGATCGGTTTCTATACTCTACATTGTGTGCAGATCCTAGAGCAGCTTTGGGACAATAGTTGGAGTGCTTCCTTTAGTCCACTCAGAGACCCAAGGTAGACATGCGGGCGACTGCAGGTCCTGGCGTCTCCCTATATCTCTATTTCCTGTTTCATTTCCCTCAATTCAGAAACAATGTACTATTATTTCTTCAGACCTTCTATGTAGTAAATCTTAGATAATTTGTGACAGTATGACACCAGGTTTTGGGTATTTGAGGTTTTAAAGGTTGTAATGGATCCAGACTTCAGATATTAAATTATTAACTTCCGCTTAATTATTTAAGTTCCGTGTTCATTTCGTTATCGCCTTATGTTTGTTAAAAGGAGGTAATATAAAAGTGAAGTGAGTAGTACGGTTTGTCTTTCCTAGCTCTCATTAGTAGGCGCCATCACGACTCTCGATGGTAGAAAATCCACGTCGTTACAAGTTGTTATCAGAGCTCTAGGTTACATGGGTCTCACAGTTAACAGACAAGCTTAGTAGAGTCTAAAGGGTCGGTATGAAGACGTCTGTATTTATCCCCAGAGGCTATAGAGTTAGGAAAAGTTTCACTTCTATTCTTCCCTTTCGTGCAATTTTGTTCTCTTAGTGCTAAATTGAAACCTCTACTCTTGTCCTTTTGCAAATGGCTAGGTCATGTACCGCTGTTTTAGCCAAACAACAGCACAGACCGATGATATATCAGCTATGTCTTCGGAAGATTTGAGAAGGTTGGATAGGTTCTACCAAGCTCTTGAGTACTACTTCATGGGGTGTATCTTCTGAGGATTGCCAAGATTTTCTAGACGACTGTCATGAGGTTCTTAGGGACATGGGGATCGTGGAGACCAATGGGGTCGATTTTGCTATAATTCGCTCGTTTGGATCCACCAAGACTTGGTGGAGGGATTATTGCTTAGCTAGACCAGCTGGATTACCAGCCTTGACTAGAGAACAGTTCATGCAACTATTTTTAGAGAAGTTTTTTCCCATCACTTAAAGAGAGGTTTATCGGAGGCAATTTGAGCGTCCCCATCAGGGTTCTATGACCGTTACTCAGTACGAGGTTAGAGTTATTGACTTGGCACATCATGCTCTTATCATACTTCCCACTGTGAGAGAGAGTGAGGAGGCTTATTGAGGGATTCTTCTCGCCGCTCAGTCAGCTAGAGGTCGAGGTAGAAGTATTAGAGGTGGAGGTAGAGGTGCTAGAGGTGGAGGTAAATGTATTTGAGGTGGAGGTGTAGGTATGGTTCTAGTTTGTGGTAGAGAAGCTTTGATTTTATCTTGCGCAGTATCTGGTCATGCCTAGTAATTCTTTGAGTGCCCCTGGCTATGTGTCTATGCTGGTGGATAATTCTATTATGGCGGATTGTGTTCATTGGTCATGTATAGTGGTGATTGGATGTCTTAAGACCCGTGTAGATTTGCTTATTTTAGATATGGTTGATGTCGATGTCACATTAGGGATGGAATGGTTATCACCTAACCACGTTATCTTGGACTGTCATATCAAGACTACAAAATTAGCTATATCGTGTTTGCCTCGTTTAGAGTGGAAAGGGACTCATGATCTTTCTACCCGCCGTGTTATGTCGCATGTGAAGGCTTGGCGTATGGTCGAGAAGGGGGTGCTTGGCCTATTTGGCATATGTTCGTGATTGTAGTGCTGAGGTCCCTTCTATTGATTCTGTGCCCGTTGTTCGTGAGTTTCTTAAGGTCTTCCCTTCAGACCTGCCGGGTATGCCTCCTTACAAGGATATTGACTTTTGTATTAATGTGGCTCTGGCACCCAACCTATTTCTATCTCGCCATATCGTATGGACCTGACTGAGTTGAAAGAGTTAAAGGAACAATTGCAAGACTTTCTTGATAAGGGTTTCATGAGAACTAGTGTATCATATTGGGGTGCGTCGGTGTTGTTTTTTAAGAAGAAGGATGGGTCAATGAGAATGTGTATTGATTGTCGGCAACTGAACAAGGTTACAATCAAGAATAAGTATCTATTTTCAAGGATTGATGATTTGTTCGATCAGCTTCAAGGTGCCAAGGTATTTTTAAAGATTGACTTGAGATCTCTGCTACCATCAGTTGAGGATTAGGGCATCCGATGTCCCTAAGACAACTTTTCACACTCGGTACGGGAATTATGAGTTCTTGGTTATGTCATTCGGGTTGACAAATGCCCCAACAATTTTTATGGATTTTATGAATCGAGTATTCAGGCCTTATTTGGACTCATTCGTGATAGTCTTCATTGATGATCTTTTGATATATTCCCGCAGCCACGAGGAGCACGAGCATTATATCAGAGTAGTTCTTCAGACTCTAAAGGAAGTCAGTTATATGCTAAGTTCTCAAAGTGTGAGTTCTGGTTGAATTCAGTTGCATTCCTGGGTCATGTTGTATTGGCAGAGGGTATTAAGGTTGATCCGAAGATGATTGAGGCAGTCAAGAATTGGCCTAGACCAACATCAGCTACAAAGATTCAGAGTTTCTTGGGATTGGCAGGCTACTATCGTCGGTTCGTGGAGGGGTTTTTATCTATTGCAGCTCTGATGACCAAGTTGAACCAGAAGGGTGCCCAGTTCAGATGGTCGGACAAGTGTGAGGCGAGATTTTAGAAGCTCAAGACAGCTTTGACTATGGCACCGGTGTTGGTTTTGCCCGTAGGTTCAGGCCTTATACAACTTATTGTGATACTTCTCGTATTGGGGTTGGTCCAGTGTTGATGCAGGATGGCAAGGTCGTTGCTTATGCTTTGAGGAAATTGAAGATTTATGAGAAGAACTATCCGGTGCATGATTTAGAGTTGGTATCCATTGTTCATGCATTAAAGATCTGTAGGCGTTTTCTCTATGGCGTGGCATGTGAGGTGTTCACTGATCACAAAAGTCTTCAATACTTGTTCAAGAAAAAGAGTTGAATTTGAGGCGGAGAGGGTAGTTGGAGTTGTTGAAGGATTATGATATCACCAATTTTTATCATCCGGGAAAGGCCAATGTGGTGGCCGATGTTTTGAGTAGGAAGTCATCCAGTATGGCCAGTCATGCTTATATTTTGGTCGGTGAGAGGCTGCTTGCTTTGGATGTTCAGGCTTTAGCCAATCAGTTCGTGAGAGTTGATGTTTCTGAGCCCAATCATGTGTTAGCTTATAAGGTCAATCATTCTTCATTACTGGAGCATATCCGTGATCGGCAGCATGATGATCCCCATTTATGTGTCATTATAGACACAATGCAGCGCGGAGTTGCCAAGTAGGTTACTTTAGATGATGGTGGAGTTTTGATATTGCAAGGTCGCGTATGTGTACCTAATGTAGATGGGCTCCGAGATTTGATTTTAGAGAAGGCCCATAGCTTCCGGTATTCTATTCAACCACGCGCCATGAAGATGTATCAGGATTTGCAGCATCATTATTGGTGGCGTAGAATGAAGAAGGATATCGTAGCATATATGGCTCGTTGTTTTAATTGTTAGAAGGTTAAGTACGAGCATTGGAGGTCTAGTAGTTTATTTCAGAGGATTGAGCTTCCTGGGTTGAAGTGGGAACAGATCACTATGGACATTGTTACTGGGCTTCCGCAGACTCAGAAGAAGTTCGACGCAGTATGGGTCATTGTTGATAGGCTGACCAAGTCAGCGCATTTCATTCTTATGGCAGTCTCATATTCTTGTGAGAGGTTAGCTGAGATCTATATTCGGGAGATTGTTAGCCTTCATGGTGTGGCCGTATCTATCATTTCGGACCAGGGTGTGCAATTTACCTTGCGCTTTTGGAGAGCAGTTCAGCAAGAGTTGGGCATACGGGTTGAGTTGAGCACATCATTTCATCCCCAGACAAACTGTCAGTCCGAGTGGACTATTCAAATTTTGGAGGACATGCTCCTAGCTTGTGTTATTGACATTGGAGGCTCGTGGGATTAGTTTTTTCCGTTAGCAGAGTTTGACTACAACAACAGCTACCAGTCCAGCATCCAGAATGCTCCTTATGAGGCTTTATATGGTAGGCGGTGCCGGTCTCCGGTTGGATGGTTTGAGCCGACAGAGGCTCGGGTGTTGGGTACAGATTTGGTTTAGGAGGCCTTGGACAAGGTCAGGATCATTTAGGATAGGCTTCATTCAGCTCAATCCAAGCAAAAGAGGTATGCAGACCGCAAGGTTTGAGATGTGGATTTTATGGTTGGTGAACGGGTATTTCTCTGAGTGTCGCCTATGAAGGGCATGATGAGGTTTGGGAAGAAGGGAAAGCTTATTCCTAGGTTCATTGGTCCGTTTGATATTCTTGATAAAGTGGGATAGGGGGCTTATAGACTTGCAGTTCCGCTGAGATTATCAACCGTGTAACTAGTGTTTCATCTGTCCATGCTTCGGAGGTATCACGACGATTCAGCCCACGTGTTAGATTTCAGCCCCGTCGAGTTGGACAAGGACTTCTCTTATGAGGAGGAGCCGGTGGCTATTCTAGACCGGCTGGTTCGTCAGTTGAGGTCGAAGAGTTTTCCTTCTGTTCGTATTTAGTGGAAAGGTCATCCTCCAGAGGTAATGACCTGGGAGTTCGAGTTTGATATGCAGAGCTGTTATCTTCATCTTTTTTTGACTCAGGTACTTCTTGCTTCTGACCGTTCGAGGATGAATAGTTGTTTTAGAGTGGAGAATGCGACGATCCTAAGGGTCATCACTTATTTTTAATTGAATTCTATGTCTTCAAGGCCTTTAAAACCTCATTTAAAGTCGTCTTGATTTGCATGCCCAAATCGGGCGCGTAACCGGAAAGCTTAAATATAAAATTAAGTGAACAATGCCAAGTTTTGATTTTAAAAGGAATAAATTTGACTTCAATTAATATTTTGGGTAAATGGACATAGACCCCTAATTTTTGGGACCGTAGAAAAATATGGGACTTGGGCTTATGCTCGGAATCGAATTCCAAGGTCCCAAGCCCGAGAAATGAATTTTTCTGTAAAATTAGTTTCTGAAAATATTTAGGAAAAATTGAAATGAAAACTGATTAGAAAGCAATGGTATGGGGCTCGTATTTTAGTTCCGGCGCTGCTACAGGTCATATATATATATATATATATATATATATATATATATATATATATATATAAATAATTTTTTTTCGTCCTTTCTAAAAAGTTTGGTTGAAAACGGACGTCGTTTTACATGATTCGGACTTGAATTACTAAATTTGAAACTTGATGAAGTTTGAGGAAAAATTCATGATTTTGAGGTTTGATTCATTGTTCTTGAGGTTATTTAGGCGATTTAATTGCACGAATAAGTTCGTATGATGTTGCTGAGTTAGTACGTATGTTTGGTTTGGATCCCCGAGGGCTCGGGAGTGTTTCAGATGTGTTTCAGGAGGGTTTTTTACTTTGAAGAATGTTAAAGAAAATAGCTACGGGTGTACTGATGTTTTCTTCTTCGCGTTCGCGAGTTCAATTTGATTAAAGGAAATTCCTTCTATGCGAACGTGTAGCTCAGGTCGTGAACGCGAAGCAATGGAGGGACATACCTTCGCGAACGCGGTCCTGGCCACGTGAACGCGAAAGCCAAATAGGCCTGGGCAGGGGAGGGGTATTAAACCTACGCTAACGTGATCATTGGGTCAAGAACGCGAAGGCTATGGGAGCTAATGCTCCGCGAACGCGAGCCATTTATCGCGAACATGAAGCACTTAAGCTGGCTTCATCGCGAAGGCGACAGGCCTATCACGAACGCGATGAAGGCCTTTCCAGTGATTTTGAAACAGAACCAAAAATGGGATTTCATAACATTTTCATAAACCCTTTCTTCTCCAAAGCTCCTAGGCGATTTGTGAAGCACTTCTTCACCAAAGTTTCTTGGGTAAGCATTGTTTCACTTGTTTTCTTCCTTTTCCATCAACACCCACTAGAATACTAGGCCTAAAACATGTAATTTAGGGTAAAAAATTAGGGATTTTGGTAGAACTAGGACTTTCTGATTAGTGGTGTTTTAGACCTTGTTTTGGACTCCAATTCTTGGAATAATTATATATTTGGACTCGTGGGTGAATGAGGGATCTGATTTTGGTCCGAACCTCATATTTTGACCAAGCGGGCCCGGGGTCAATTTTTGGAGTTTTGGGAAGAATGATTGGAAAGTTATAATTGAACACTGAAATTGGACCGTTTTGCATTTATTGATGTTATGATGTCGATTATGTATAGATACAGTTGATTTGGAGTCAAATTCAAGAGGAAAAAGCGACGTTCTAGGCTTGAGTTGGCCGTGGAAGTTCGAGGTCAGTGTTTCGCCTAACCTTAGCTTGAGGGATTAGGAGTTGTGTCCTATTTTATACTTGTTTCTTGTTGAGTACTATGTATAGTATGGTGACAAGTATCTATACATTGGTTTCAAGCATGACCGTGGGTCTTATATTGGGATTTTCATGACTTTGTTGTATTATTCATGCCTCGATGAAGATTTCTATTTGTTGTGTAAAGTTGTGGAAAAAATTGTGACCTATTAACATTGAGGAGTGTTTCTCCAGTTGTATAACGAGTTGTGAAAGTATAATTAATTGAAACTCTAGAGTATTGGCTCAAGCTGTGAAGTGAATATTGAAGCAAACGTGAGAAAGAGGCGAGATCATTATGTTGCCCCTTTCCCGGCTATTGTTAAGTTTTGGTTCCCTTGCATTGTGTTCTTAATTGAAATTACAGATGCTTAGGTTGATGATTCCTTGTGTTAGGTGTTGTAATAAGTTTAGCTATAGCTAAGTAGTTAGATGTTGTAGTGAGTTTGGTTATAGTTAAGGTAGTTAGGTGTTGTAACAAGTTTAATTAGAGTTGACGTAGTTAGGTATTAGAATAAGTTTGGTTAAAGTTGAGGTAGTTGGATGTTGGAACAAGTTTGGTTATAGCTATTTCTTTATTGCTGGGATTGTGTAGACGTTATTGATCCCATTTCGGGACTCTCTTTATAATTGAAAGTATTATATATGGATCGGGTTGCACGCCCCAAAAATATTATATATGGATTGGATTGCACGCTGCAACAATATTACATATGGACCGGGTTGCACGCCGCAACAATATTATATATGGATCGGGTTGCACGCCGCAATAATATTATATTTGGATTGGGTTGCACGCCGCAATAATATTATATATGGATTGGATTGCATGCCGCAAACAGATATAATGAAAATGGAGAGGGTGGTACGCCTACCACGAGATATAACGAAAAAGGAGCGGGTGGTACGCCTACCACAAAATGTGAAAAGAAAGTGAAATCTGCCTTTATTTATCTTACTCTTGTTACTGGATGGATTTTGAATTCTTTATAGTTCTTTTAATAACCCGTTCTTACATATTATTCCCCGAAGCATGTTTTCCCCTCCCATATTTACTTGTTTATTTCTGCTTTACTTTCCGCTGTATATCATATAACTGCATAGGTGTATTTGATAGTCTGGTCCTAGCCTCGTCGCTACTTCGCCGAGATTAGCTCAGGAACTTACTAGCACATGGGGTCGGTTGTGCTAATACTACACTCTGCACTGTGTGTAGATCCTGGAGCAGCTTTTGTACAGCTGTTGGAGTGCTTCCTTTAGTCCACTCGGAAACCCAAGGTAGACATGCAGGTGACCGTAGGCCTTGGTGTCTCCCTCTATCTCTCTTTCCTGTTTCATTTCCCTCAATTCAGAAACAGTGTACTATTATTTCATCAAACTTTGTATGTAGTAAATCTTAGATAGTCCGTGACATTGTGACACCAGGTTTTGGGTATTTGAGGCTTTAAAAGTTTTAATGGATGTAGACTTCAGATATTAAATTGTTAACTTCCGCTTATTTATTTAAGTTCCGTTGTCATTATGTTATAGCCTTATGTTTTCCAAAAAGGAGGTAATATGAAAGTTAAGTGAGTTTTAAGGTTTGGATTGCCTATCTCTCATTAGTAGGTTCCATCATGACTCTCGAGTGTGGGAAATCCAGGTCGTGACATTGGCCCCTACACTAAACCTTTACCGCGTAAATCCTCTTGGATCTCAACTGTCCTGTCTAGAAACAATGAAAACTGGCTCCCCCTCATAACCCAGACTCTCATCTAACTAGATCGTGCTGAAGTCTAACACATGTGACCAGTCGGCATGATTACATCTGGAGCATAGACATGTGAAATACCGGATGAACTCCCAATAGACTTGGAGGTACGGTAAGCTCATAAGCAACCTCCCTAACTTGTCTCAACACCTCAAATGAGCCTATAAATCATAGGCTCAATTTGCCTTTCTTCCCGAATCTCATAATGCCCTTCATCGGCGGGACTTTCAAGAGAACCTTATCGTCTACCATAAATGATAAATCACGTACTTTCTGATCTGCATAACTCTTCTGTCTGGACTGTGCTGTGCGAAGTAGCTCCTAAATCAAGTTTACCTTTTCAAATGAATCCTTCACCAAATTAGTACTATATAATTTAGCCTCGCTAGGCCCAAACCACCCAATGAGAGAACGACATCTCCAACCATATAAAGCCTCAAATGGATCATCCTCAATGCTGGACTGATAACTGTTGTTGTAAGAAAACTCAGCCAAAGGTAATAATTGATCCCACTGCCCTCCAAATCCAATCATACATGCTCTGAGCATGTTCTCCAAGATTTGAACTGTCTACTCCGACTTCCCATCGGTCTATGGATGAAATGCGATGCTGAGCTCTACATGGGTCCCCAACTCACGCTGTACGGCTCTTTAGAATATAAAGTAAATTGATGGCCTCTACTGATATGATAGAAACAGGTACACCGTGCAACCAAACTATCTCCTGAATATAAATCTGGGCCAACCTCTCTGAAGTATAAGTAGTTGCAACTTGATTGAAGAGTGCCAACTTGGTCAACCTGTTAAAAATGATGCAAATCGCATCGAGTTCCGCAAGGTCTGCGGCAACCCAACTATGAAGTCCATGGTAATGTGCTCCTATTTCTACTCCGATATAGTCATCTGCTAGAGTAGGCCACATGGCCTCTGGTGCTCATACTTAACTTGCTGGTAATTTAGAAACCTATATACATACTCAACTATGTCTTTCCTTATCCGTCGCCACCAAATAATGTTGTTTCAGTTCGCGATACATCTTTGTAGCACCTGGATGAATGGATTATCTGGAGCTGTGCCCCTCCTCTAGAATCATCTCCCTCAAGCCATCGACATTAGAAACACATAGATGACCTTGGAGTCGGAGAACCATCCTCGCCAATAGAAACCTTTGATAGAAACTAAGAGTCCACCAGACTATCTAGAGAACCAGATTCTCTTTTAGTTCCCGCTGTAAGAAATAGACTGTAAAATCAACTAGTATATGGAATCAAGTTCTATAATTTCTCTCGCAGTCGCTCGACAGTAAATAAAGAACATATAGGATTTTTACGTGGAAACATCCCACTCAAGGGGACAAAAACCACGACCTACACTTGTAGGCTTTCAGCTTCACTAAATTGTAATCTCACTATTATAAGCCACTTTGTAATGACTCTATTGCAAAGACTTCAACTTAACTAACTTGTGATATTCTTACCAGAAATCACTTTGTCACTCTCTAGTTACAAAGGCTTTAACTTAACTAACTTATGATACTCTTACCATAAGTCACTTTGTCACTCTCTAGTTACAAAGACTTTAACTTAACTAACTTGTGATACTCTTACCATAAGCCACTTTGTCACTTTGTAGTTACAAAGACTTTAACTTATGACTAACTCTAGTCACAACAGAAACTTAGAGGGGTTGTGATTTTGGGTTTCCTAAAACACAACTTCTAAGAAAGCAAGATAGGAGTTGAAAATGAAGAACAAATAACAAAGACTCAATAAACCAAGGACTTAAGATATCTTCAATCTCAGATCCGATCCTTGAGGTTGCAGAAGCTTTGTTCTTAAGAGAGGTTGTGGTAAGAACTTGAGAGAATATTTTCTTTTTGATTTTGCAAGTGTTCAAGTAAATGTCTTGTGTCGTGCACCAGGTTTATTCTACAAAAGACATCACCATGGTGATGTCAATTCACAATAGTGATGTCAATTCTTGGTTAGTAAATGCCTCTTCCCAATAGAAAGTGATTGCTGCACTGTTGTGTGTATAGTTGCAGGCAGTCACTTTCAGCAGTTTCTTTCCACCTGCATAGTTGACTTATACTTCTATTAGGGGAACACCAACAGATTAGGTCCACACTGCCCATATTATCTTGAGTTGATTAACTTGAATGATTGTACCAGGCACGCTTCAGGCCCTTTATCTATTTCTCTCATGAAGTAAGTTGTTTTACCTTCCTTGATTGTATTTATACATATGGGACATCACTTACAATGATTTAGGCAACGTAGGTAAAAAGCCTTCCTTAGAAAGTTGGCTGCTGCACTATTCCTGTACAATAATGTGTACAAGCAACAACTTTCCAACTGGAGAGTTGACTTCATATAGTATCCTCGGAAACTGGTAAGGACTTGTTCCTTCCACCCTATATAGTTGAGTTATATCCCACGCTGGATCCCAAAATAGAACTTTGTGATCTTAAGGTCTTGTAAATGTATAACAGGTTCCTTATCTGGTTCTGGATGGTAAGTTTGTTAGATCATCAAAACATAAAGTAAAGTTCTTATGCCCAAAGTACTTGTAACCTATCAACCTCATTGGCACCACCCTATAGTACCATCTCTATGAGAACTGCCAAGTGCATATCATCAAACTGTCGAGCTTTGATTTGCTCCAATAGTGAAGACTGGGCAATGACACATGCATGAACTCAACTGGGCTATAAAATATCCAACCTCATAAGTCTGTTACCCAAGGATTGTCCAAGGCTAGTGGCCTCTCCTCTGTTGAAATGCATGCCAAGCTGCCCATACTCTCTGTTTTTCTGCTCAAGGCATCCACAACTACATTTGCCTTGCCCGGATGATAAAGAAATAGTAACGTCATAATCCTCAGAGAGTCAAGCCATTTGCGCTACCTTAAATCGAGATCTCTTTGCTTGAACAAATGCTGCAAGCTGCGATGATCAGTGTAAACCTGACACGACACCCTATAAAGATAATTCCTTCAAACCTTAAGAGCATGAACAATCGCAACTAACTCTAAATTGTAACAAGATAGTTCTTCTTACGGGGCTTCAGGTAGCGTAAAGCATATGAAATAACTTTTTCCTTCTGCATGAATACACAATCCAAGCCAACACATGAAGCGTCATAATACACAATATACATCCCCAAACTGGAAGGCAACACTAGAACCAATGCTATAGTCAATGCTGTCTTGAGCTTCTGAAAGCTCGCCTTACAATATCGTTCCAATTAAACAAAGAACCCTTCTGGATAAATCTGGTCAAAGGTGTTGCAATGGATGAGAAACCCTTTGTAAACCGGCGATAATAACCTGCTAACCCCAAGAAACTCCTGAGTGTTGATCATAGTCGTGAAGGCTAACTTTGAAATACCTCAATATTCTTGGGATCCACCTTAATAACCTCGCCTGATACAACATTCCCCAAGAATTCTACGGAATCTTACCAAAACTTACACTTGGAGAACTTAGCATATAGTTTCTGTTTCGCAATGTCTGAAGTACCACTCTTAAATGCTGCTCATGCTTCTGCATGCTACGTAAGTATATCAAAATTTCATCAATGACAAATAAGGCCTGAACAGCCTGCTCATCAAATCCATAGATACTACTGGGGCGTTAGTCAAGCCAAAGGACATCACTAGAAACTCATAATGGTCGTATCTGGTACGAAAAGTAGTGTTCAAAATATCCGATTCCCAAATGTTTAACTGATGGTACCCCTTCAAGTAAATCAAAGAGAACACCCTATCACCCTACAACTGGTCAAACAAGTCATCAGTATGTGACAACGGGTACTTGTTCCTAATGGTAACGTTGTTTAATTGGGGGGTAATTAATGCACATTCGCATAATCCCATATTTATAAATAATAGTGGTGCACCCCAAGGTGATACACTTGGTCTGATGACCCCCTTTGCTAGAAACTCCTCAAGTTGCTCCTTCAAATCTTTCGGAGCCGTTTGATATGGTGGGATAATATAGGCTGAGTACCTAGAGCTAAGTCAATACAGAAATGGACATCATGGTCTGGTGGCATGCATGGAAGGTTATGAGGAAACACATCTGCGAACTCTCGGACTACTAGAACTAAGCCAATTGCCAGAATCTCTGCGGTATTATCTCGAACATAAGCTAGTTAAGCCAAAAAGCCCTTCTTGACCATGTGTCGGGCCTTTTGAAAAGAGATGTCCTGACTAGATGTACTGATAGATGAACCCTTCTACTATAATCCCGACAACTCTAGCATCGCTAAAGTAACATTCTTGGCATGGAAATCAAGGATGACATGATATGGGGATAACCAGTCCATTCTTAAAATGACCTCAAAGTCGATCATATCAAGCAACAGAAGGTCCACTCTAGTCTCGTAACCACAAAATTTAACCACACAGGACCGATATATCCGATCTACCATGACAGAATTGCCTATAGGAGTGGACACATTAATATGAGTGCCTAAGGAATTACGAGAAATATCCACGAAATAATCAAACAAAGAAGACACATATGAATAGGTAGACCCCAGATCAAATAATATCGAAGCATCCCTATCGCAGATAGAAATGATACATGTGATCACATCATCTGAGGCCACTGTATCCGGTCTGTCAGGAAAGGCATAAAACCTGGCTGGAGCATCGGCTGGCTGGCCTAAGTCTAACTGGACAGTAGCTAGCTAAACTCCCCCTACCTGGCCTCCACATCTAGGATGACCCACACTCGTTCTCTCTCCTCCTTTAGGAGGTACTAGTGCTCTAATCAGGGGTTGCTGACCCTGCTGCACTGCCATGCTCTGAAGCCTGGGGAAGAATCTTCGCACGTGACTAAAATATTTGCACTCAAAATAACCTCTTAGTGTGGTGAATTGTTGCAATAAAGTCTAACCCTGATGGCTTGAATACCCATTGGAAAAACCCTAAATAGCCGGTGGGCGGTATGAAATCTTCGATATGGCACTGAAGTAAGCATTGGAAGAGCACTGGTGGCCTGAGTACCCGCTGGAGGAACCATGAATAACTGGTAGGCAGTAATAACTCTCTAGCATGACGCTAAAATAGGGTCGTGCCAGAGCACCCTAAGGAGGTAGTAGTATTGGATATGTGAACCTGCTAGTCTGACCCCTCTCGAACTGACCTCGGCCCCTAGATGGGGCACCTCTAAGCTCTCCAAAATTACAAACCCTCTTGTCCCTCTGCATCTGCTATCTACCTCTCTGAAGGTAACCCTCAATCCTTCAGGCTATCTCTACTGCTAGTTGATACGAAGTCCCCCTCTCAACCTCCCGGGCCATAGTGGCCTAAATACCTGAGTGCATCCCCGCAACGATCCTCCGCACTTGCTCCGTCTCAATATGAAGTATCATAAGTGCATGACGAGAGAACTCAGAATCTAAACTCATAATTGGTCACTGACATCTGACCCCTACTAGAGCTACTCAAATTGGAATCACAACTCTTTCCTCTAAGAGGGTGGAATATACTTGTCCAAGAATAGGCATGTAAACTCGTCCCATGTAATTGGGAGGAGAATCTGTTGGTCTTCTAAGAAGGTAAGACTGTCACCACCTACGGGCCTTGCCCTCTACCTGGATAGTAGTGAAATCCACCCCATCAGACTCCAATATTCTCATGCTATATAGTCCATCCCTGCACCGGTCAATAAAGTCATGGGGATCCTCATGCGGCTCACCCTCGAAGATAGGATAATGTAGCCTAGTTTATCTATCCAATAACTATTGCGGCTTGCCAGCCGAAAATGTTCTAGTCTCAAGTGCAGGTGCTGTAACTAGCTGGGCTCCGCCCACAGTTAGTGCACCCGGGTCTGATATACGACAGCTGCATGCTCGGAGCCTGGGTAGTAGGGGTATGTGCTCCCCCTCCCGCCTGAGATGTGGCTGGCTCTACTGGAAATAAACCAGCCCGAGTCATAATATCTATTAACCGCAACATACGACCTATGACCTCTGGAAAGCCCGGTGGTGACATGAAATCAACTAGGCTGGCTCTACTGCGGGCACCTCGCCCTGCTCCTCAATGACGGGATCCTCAACTAAATTCGCTGGTGGTGCAACTATGGGACATCCTCGCCCCCCACCTCAGGCCAGTTCCCTCCCCAGCCTCTGCCTTGTCCTGTAGCAACAGGGGGCAGCTCCTTCTGGTTCAGGAACGTCTGTTGTGCACGCTCTCACCATTTGCGAGAGAAGGAGAGAAAGAAACTTAGTATACCATCAATTGCACGACTAGAGATGAATAAAGTAGCTTCCTAATACCCTTTACCATCTCAAAGATAAGTACGAATGTATCCACACCGATCCGCAAGACTCTAATAGGTCTGCCTAAAAATTATGAGATCTACGTGAACCTAATGCTCTGATACCATGTTGTCACGACCCAATTTCATTTTAGGCTGCCGTGCCATTGCAAGGAAAGCCAACAGTGAACAATATAGTGATTCCCATTTTGATATGTTTTCAAATAAATAACCTTCCTTAATTTGAAACATTTAAGGAATGATAGATTTAGAATAACCAAAACTACAGCTAAATACAGCCATAACCGTAGAAATACGACCCAAAATCATAAGTCTAATGCCGGATTGTCACAAGTGTATGGGCATTCTAGTAGAATATACAAAATTACACTAATGTATTGTCTGGAATGAAATAGACAGAAAAATATAACAAAAGAGAGACTTTAGCTGTTGCAGAACGGCTCGAAAGGGCAGCTCACCGCATAGTCTCGTACTAGGAGTCAAGCATGCACGCCAGACTGATAACTAGATATACCTATCTCAAATCCTGCATATTCAAGTGCAGAAGTGTAGCATGAGTACGTAAACAACGTGCACCTAGTAAGTATCTAGTCTAACCTCAAAGAAGTAGTGACGAAGGGTCGAGTTTGGAACTTATTATGGGCTAATAGTAATACATCAAAATTATATACTAAGCATGAATTACATAATATTTAAACGCCAGACTAACAATTTATCATGCGCAAATATGTCGAGGTCGTACAACCTGATCCAACATAATATTTAAACTGTCCACTGTCGAGGGTCGAACAGAATGAACCATAGATGCATCCATATGCTACCGAGGTGTTCGGCCCGCTCCACAAATAGAAAATACTTAAAAGAAACTCAAAATTTTCAACAAGAGTCAAATTCCTCATTTAAAACTTCAAGTAAGTGATATTTACCCTTTTACAACCCTTTTATCAATTTCCATTTGAGTTAAATAATTAAGTTATCAAGTAGGGGCAAATATTATAAGTATAACATGATAAGGGTCCAAGACTACCCGGACAATAGCATAATTAGTAGCTACGTACGGACTCTCACCACCTCATACGTATGTATACCCTACAAATTAAACACACATATTTATTTAATTCACCTATGGGGTTATTTCCCTCTTTTATGGTTATAAAAGAGGCTTACCTTTTCTCCAGGCCTACTTTCCGGTCAAAGGTTGTGCTCAAACCCCAAATTTGGTGCCAAACGACTCAAAACAAGTCAAACACTATATTAATAATCAATTTATGCTCAAAAGTTCATATCCCAACTATTAAAGAGATGACCCAACACTAAATGTAAGATTCCTAAAATTCATCCCTGGGTCCACGTGCCCGGATTACGGAAATTTCTGAAGAAAGCTGTTACCTATAACACCATGAACTCAAATATATGATTTTTACTAAATTCTATCACCAGATTCGTGGTCAAATCTCATTTTTATCAAAAACCTAGGTTTTCATCTAAACACTTGATTTTCATAAATTCTTACATGTTAATCTACCTATTGTCTATGTATTTAACTCATGTTGTGTAGAAACTACTTATCTCAGGGTGCTAGGTGAAAACCCCCTTTCAAGAGCTCAAAAAAATGCCCAAGAGTTGAAAGAAAATGAGCTAAATGGTCTAAGCCTTGTAATTAATAAGCTGTTCAGAGGCTTCAGATGTCTCATTTGCAACACTTGGTTTGCAAATGCGAAGATAAAAAATGCAACAAACCCATCGCAAATGCGAACCTGTGATTAGGCTGCCAAGGCTGCAAATCCGACCAAGGAGTCAGAAATGCGGACCCTACTGAGATGGCAAATACGACAAATGTATTGCAAATGCGAACTCTGCCATGGTCGGGCTTCTTTGTAATTGTGATGCCCTTCTTGCAAATGTGAGGTTGGCATTTGCGAACAAATTGTCACATTTGCTTGACCTGCAATTGCTGCCAAGAAACACCAGAAAACTTATGTGTTTTTCTTTCTTCCGTACGTCCGAAACTCACCCGAGCCCTTGAGGTGTCATGTTAAACACCCACACAAATCTAAAACATCATACCAACTTGATCGCATGATCGGAACATTGAAATAACATCAAAAGCCACGAAGTGGACGCCAAAACACATGGATTAGCTCATGAGCTCAAAAACTTCTTAAAACACTTCCGAGTGTCCGGTTCCTATCAAATCAACTCAGAATGATGCCAAATTTTGCGTGAAAATACTAAATAACCTTATGGACCTACACAACTTTTGGAACTGGAGTCCTAATCCGATATAAAAAAATCCACCCACGGTAAAACTTTTCAAAAAATTTCAAAATTCTAACTTTTGCTAATTAACCTCGAAACGACCTACAGACCTCCGCATCCACTTCCGGATGCGCTCCCAATTATAGAACCACCATTTGGAACTATTCCCAGGCTTGAAATATCAAACGTACGTCTAGAATGTAAGACTCTACTTCAACCAAACTTAAGAAATTCACAAATGTAAACTTTCACTATTAGGTGCCGAAACGCTCCCGGATTGTCCGAACATACATCCAAGTCTGAAATCATCATATGAACCTATTGGAACCATTAAATCTCGATTCCAAGGTCGTTTACTAAAAATATTAACCGAAGTCAAACTTAGTCTTTTAACCCAATCTTAAGGAACCAAGTGTTTCGATTTCAGCCCGAACCCTTTCAAATCCCAAACTAACCACCCCCACAAGTAATAAAACAGTAAAAGCACATGTGAAAAGTCTTATTTAGGGGAAAAAGGTTCTAGAAAGCTGACCAATCGAGCCGTTACATGATCCTTGCCAACAATTATTGTGTAAGTTATTATAATCCTATACAAGAAAGAAAAAAAATAGTGTTTTAGGAAAAATAATAAATTTAATCTATAGAAGGGCTAGAAAAAGTAAATTGCACTATTATTATTATTATTATAATAAAAGAAAAATCACATCATAATTAAGCAAAACATTCTCAACACTTTAAATGAATTTAAAGGCCTTTCTGATCAGCTGACACTTTAGAGTTTAGATTGCCAATAAAAGCAAGGAGAGAATAAGCCAAGTTTAGTGAAGAGTTTATGCGAGCTATAAATTAAAAGTCAAAATTATTATTGGATATTAATTCATGAAATATACTACAAAGAATAATGCAAAAATACAAAGCTAGACCTAAATCAGATCAAAACAAACTATGAAATAAATTGGGCGACCATATGTTTGTCTAGAACTATATAGGCAGTTACGCATACGTATTCAATTCTCCAAATTTACGTGGAGGATTATATAGTGACTTCTTCAAGTTTTAATATTCTAAAAGAAATCAAAAGGGAATAAGGACTTTCTTTTAATAAATTTGCGTGTAATTACTAGGTGATATATTATAAAAATATATAATAATTTGAGAAAAATAGTAAATGACAATTTTGTCTATTGTGATGTCTTTTAATGAAGGGCAAAAAATTTAATCAACATTTTATTAAGGGCCTTAGTGCTGTTAATATAGTATAGATAAACAAATAAACATAGATAGATAGACATACCGGCCTTTTGGGTTTGATTTTTCGGAAATAACTCTATTTTCAATCTGGGCTGATTATTTTGATTTTTGAAACATTCTATACAAGTTCCATTGTTTTGGACCGATCTAGTTGGTAGGGTTCATGGATTAATTTGCTTTTATTTTTTACTTGCAAAATAATTTCTAAATATTTTAATCAAATAATTTCAAAAATAATAGTTTATATGAGTCCACCAAAATATAGAGTAATAGGTTCTTCAAGAGTTTCTACTGAGAATACTAATAAAACAGTAAGTAAATAAGACATGAAGTTTTACGTGAAAAAATCCTGCTCAAGGGGATAAAAAACCACGACATACACTGGTAGGATTTCAACTTCACTATGTGCAACTTTTAGATTACAACCTATGAAATTTAGGAATTAAACTCTTAATCCCTCACTAACTCATAATACACCTAATACGAGCCACTTTGCAATACACCTATTACAAAGACTTCAACTCATGACTAACTCTAGTCACGATACAAACACAAATTATTTATGGTTTTACAAAGGGGATCCTAAGCAACGCTTCTAAATAAGCAATTTAGGAATTACAATAAGAACAATTACAAAGTTACAAATCAACTAAGGACAATAAAATACTAGATTTAGGAACTGGTCCGTAGTAGTGTATAACTTTGTTCTTGAGGCTCTTGAGAATTAAGTTCACTATTGCAAAAGGCTTAAATGCTTGAAGTGAATTCTCAAGTGTTCAAGTGATGTTTTTTTATAATGCTATTGTTAATACACCTTTGGTGATATGACTTGAATGATATGAGCACTTGGTTAGTCAATGGACAAGTGACTGCAAAAGTGCTGCGTCGTGTGCATTGTTTCTATGGGAGTCATTTTCCAGCTATGCACGATTGACTTTCATACTGCTGTCAGGGAAACACAAGGGATCAACTCCCTGTCTTGTTTCTCTAATTTCTACACTTGCAGTAGTTCACATTAGCTGGAGTTCTGGCTCAAATCCGTTCATTAGCAATGTGTACCAAGTGTGTCAGGTTCCCTATCTGGTTCTTGATATTAAGTTTGTTAAATCATCAAAACACAAGGCAAAGACATTGAAAACCCATCAATTTCTCCATTTTTGATGATCACAAACATAGACATTGATAACATATGTTTAGAGCATAAATAACCAGATGAGGTAATAACAACTTCACAAGTTCTCCCTGACCTTATGCCCCCCCCCCCCCCCCCCCCAAAATCAGATCCCTGTTTCAATTATACTTTCCCCTTTTGTCATCATTAAAAATTCACAAACAAGCAAACATCATAAAGAAGTTCTGCCTAGCTAATGTCACATATGTACACACTGTCACACCTCCTTTTTTACACACCACCCCGAAGGGTAATATATAAGGAAGTTTTTCCAATTTAAGTGACATTATTCGAAATGAGATTATTTATTTATTTATCAAAGTCTCCACTTGGGATAGTTTATTGGTGTCCCAAGTCACAGGTTTATTTTAAATCCCAAATTGAAGAAATTCAACTTTCCTTTGGAAGTCTGCGAACCAGAAATTTTGAATAAGGAATTCTGTTAACCCGAGGGAAGGTGTTAGGCACCTCCGGATTCTGTTGTTCTAGCACGGTCGCTTAAACTATCATAATTGGCCTATTATCAGATTCTAATACATGTTTTAGCCTATGGCATACTTTTTAACTTATTAACTGCTTTTAATTATTTTTAAGAAGATTTAACATCGCCTAAATATATCTTTGATCGAATCACATGAAATGCACTCGCAATCCGGAATACATCTTATTCAACGTTTTATGATTTGGATTTGGGTCACATGAAATCGAGTTTAAGAAGGTAAAAATTATTAATAACGCACCTAAAGCATCTAACGCATTGTTAACTTTGCTGGAGGCCATGAAAATTCGCTAAATGGCACGTCCCGAGTTCTAAGTATTTTTAAGAAATTGAATTAATCAAGGACCACACATTTGTGATTTTATTTGGCGCGACTCACCTTAATTTTATTTTAAAAGGATATTTAACCTAGCATTTGGAGGGCCATAGGCTACTTGTTCTATTTAATATGGCACACCCCAATATTAAAGAAACAACAATTTAATTTAAAGGACTTAATAATTGTAACTATTCATATATTAATGGATAAAGGTTCTTCTGCAAACTAAACCTAGAGGCTACATTTAATAAAAGGAAGATATTAAAGGTGTAGAATTAAATTTGGGCCTAGCATTGGACCTGACAGCATGTACTGCCTTTAAAATTATAAATACGCATCCCCCAAGCAGAAGCCCACGAAGGAGCCTAAATCGAAGTGAGACATGCTTCAGCTTGCAATAGGGTTCTTGGTTCGAACCCCCACATCAACACAATGGGTCATTTTTATATTCAATTATTACAACCTAGTCACTACTTATAATTCGACTACACAAACATGAAAAACAAAATCGAGATTGGTTCTTCATGGTCCTGGATTACTAATTGGCAATTACAACTCAAGAATCTCAATTGCATGTACTCATAATCAAACCAAAATGAATTAACCCCATTATTGAAAAACCGTGAATTGTTTTTTCACAGTTATAACGCAGAAATTCAACAATACATTCAATTAAATTGAATATGAATCTATTACGAACTCAACAAATTATCAGAATTTCACAGAACCTTTTCAGTAACTAGATCCTAATAAATTTCACAATCATCAAAATCTCTAAGAATGCAAATATACTTGAACTTCAGTCCATCTAACAGATTATCCCAAATTTTACATATAACCCTAAATAAAATTCAGCAACCTGATGCTTAACTACTTGAAACGGAAGTCAACTGAGCAACACAATATATTTAACAGACAATAAAATTTAACAAAGCACAGGATTAAATCAAAGAGTAACAACTGCAATCTTGTTTTAAAATTCTTCTTCTCATTTTTCATTTCTTCAATTCAACACTTCACCCAAACAAGTAGAGTTTCAGGAGTCATGTAGCTGGAATTTGAAAAACATCACAGAAAAATGAAGGATCAACAATTGAACGGTAGCAAGAGCAGTGTTTCAGCAACAAGCTCAGCCCAGAAATGACCAAAGAATAACCACTTTAAACCATGTACAAAACCACAACAGTGTCAACAAAACCTAGAAATCAAATCCAACCAAAAAATGAACCAAAACACTTGAATACCAACAGATTCAACTAATTTTACACCTTCAATTGCTCATGAATTGTTTCAGAATTAGTATTTCAGGAATTTCAGAGATTTTCTTTAATAGAACTGTGATTTGTTTTTGAAGTTTTCAGCTGCCTATATTTCTCTTCTTTTTAGCGCTTAAACTCCGTTCCATCTTACCATTGCAAGGCAAGAATGCACTGCCTTTATAGGCAGGCAATTAGAGAAACCTGAAGGTTTTATTTTACCTCTTAGAGCCCTAATTTTATGACTTATTTTTCGAGTTAAGGCCTAATTGTTAATTGCAAGCCCTTGCTAGAAGCTTCTAGGGGTTTCTTAGGTGGTTAGTGCAAGATACTCTAATTGAGTTACCCAAATTACCCTAGCTAACCCGTTATTTACCTTTATCCCTTCCCTTGAGACCCTTCTAGTTTTTGGATTGATAATTAAACTCTAAACCTCCTGAAATAGGACAAACAAGATTAATCAAACACTAGGGCTTCAAACAGATCAAATTATAAGAAATTCATAAAGGAAAAATGTTGAAAATCAACTGGAAAAAAATTTAAAACATGAACTAAAGCATTTACACCAACATTTAAACAAGAAAACTCAATCATAAAACTTATCATTATTAAGCTAAATAGTGATTGAAACTAAATAACACAGAACACTTAGCTTATTAATCATTAAAATATAACAGAAGGGTCGAGATTCAACAGTTCAAATAACAAGATAAAACAGGCACAAAATTAGTTCAAACCTCGAATCTGAACATGTACTTCACATCAAGGGAAAGGGGTGAGGACGAAGATGAAATGAATCTTGAAAGAAAAACTAACAGAAGTGAAGAAATGCTTACCTATTTGGATAGAATTGAGACGGGAGTCAAACTGTAGGTTTCGTCCCCAATTATATCACCCACTTGTTCTTAGTAAGAACAAGTAAGTAAGCATTATTGAGGGAAGAAACCTTGAAGAAACAACCCCATGCTGAGACAGACCCTCGTGCATTGATTTAAGGGTTAGCACTTCTGGAACCCTAGATTTGACATTCGAATAATTTTGGGGGGTTTTTGAGGGGAGTTGAATATGGATTTGGGATAAGGGGGATGAGGCGATTGTAGGGTGTGATTTTGAGGCAGTTTGGGGGGTAGGGTAGCATTTGGACATTTGTATATTAAAAGACCCTAACTTCTTACCGTTAGATCTCCTAACCTCGACGGTTGAGATCAAACAGGTGAAAACGACGTCATTTTGTGGTGGTAAGAGACTGGACCAGATATGGTATGTGGGTTTTGGACCGGGTAAACAGGCTGGGGCAGTTTTTGGCTTGGAAAATTTGGATATTTGGCCCAAAATCTAGAATCCTCTTTAGCACGTTTTCCTTTTATTTTATTTTCAAAACAAAAAACTTTTGTTTCCAAAATAAAAATAAAGCCTAAATTAAATCTCAAAATTAGATTATCCTACCAAATTAAATTAATTAAATTCAAATAATAATTAACGTCAAACTAATCAAGTACCAATTTAAAAGAAAACTTAACAAAATTCAAACTAAAAATTAAACCAAAGAATAATTTTTGTGATTTTGTTAAAATCCTAACTACTAATTAAACTAAAATATGTAAAATTAAATACTAAATACACATGGAACATATTTTTGTATTTTTGTGAATTATCTAAATTAAACAATGTAAACACAAAAATACAAAGAAACATGAAAATTATGCAATTAAATCCTAAAAATCAAATAACTAAAAGAAAAATCCTAGTTTTGGGAATCCGGGAGGAGTAAATCATGCGAGGAAAATATCATGCGTTCACAGCTGCCCCTCTTTGCTCGGAGACACGAAGAGTTTTCGGGCAAAGATAAATGAGCAATTATGAGGGATGTTTTCCTGCTTGGCACTCCATGCGAAGCATGTTTTTTGAAAAATGTCCGACCGAACCTTTCTTCAGAGGTTGCCTACATATCCTTGGCTATAAAGGAATCAGGTCAGTGTAGTTCTGAAAGTTTTGGTAGCTGGGACTACCGGGAGCTGTGATGTTACTGCTGATGCTGCTACTACTTCCTGTTGACCTCCTTATTACACCAAAAGGAAAATCCAAGTTAAGCTAGCTATGCCTATCAACTACGACTTACAAGATTCCTATCTATAAATCTCTTGAAGCTTGATCTTGAGTCTTAGCTGATTTTGCTGTTGACCCCGATCTGAATCTTGATGCTTGCAAGCTATAGGTGCTAGTTCTTTTTTCAGCATTGGATCAAAGTTGGACATGCGAAGTTTGTGACTTCGATCAATATTTGAGCAATCCGCATCCTTCTCCACTTCAAACACTTCGAGTTCGCTTCTTTTTTGTTCTTTTCTTCTTTTGCTTTATTCTGGATTGAGACTCATTCTTTCAGTCATCTCAAATCCTGTGCCTTAAGGTAAAACATGTTCGGACATCAAAACAAACAAATGAACGAAATTTTTCTGCCCCAGCTTTCACTAGGAAAATTTTGTGAGTTATTTGCAACGTAAATTTAATCTACTTTTTCATTGAAGCAACAAATATCAGGATTGTGTATCCTTGGGAATGAAGCCTTAAATTGGGAGGATTACTAAGTTATGCTGGAAAATGATTGGGTTATACCGGAAAAAGAAAAATGTCCTCGGGTTATGCCAGTGAGATCCACGGGTTATGCCGGGATAAAAGAAAATGGATCCTTGGGTTATACTAGGGAGGTTCATGGGTTATGCTGGGATTAAAAGAAAAAAAGCTCTGTGGGTTAAGCCAGGGAGGTTCACGGGTTAAATCGGGGGAAAAGGAGAAAGGGTCATTGGGTTATGCCAGGGAGAAAAGGAAAAAGATCCTCGGATTATGCTGGGGAGAAAAGGAAAAGGATCCTCGGTTTATGCCGGGAAGAAAAGGAAAAAGATCCTCGTGTTATGCCGGGGATAAAATGAAAAAGGTCCTCGGGTTATGCCATGGAGAAAAGGAAAAATATCCTCGAGTTATGCCGTGGAGAAAAGGAAAGAGATCCTCGGGTTATGCCGGGGAGAACTAGGGAATGTGGTCCCAGGTTAGAAAGGATGCAGCTAGAGATTGGAGGCCCTATGCTACCATGATGTTTTTTGGGATTTTTCTTTTCTCTTTTTTTAGTAAAAATGCAGGAAAGAAATTTGAGGAAACTTCTCTTTTGGGTTGGTTGTTGTTGCGAAGCTGTTTTTAGATCCTGCACATTTCCCTTTTTGGTTGCACCTGCTTCTTGCACGGTTGCTTTGGATCACACCTGTTTCAAATTTTGAAACAAAGAACAATTGTTAATTTGAAATGGTGGTTGGTTTTATGGCCTTTATTGTTTGATCACTAGATCTTGGCCCAACTTTGGTGAAAACCTCCGCTGGTTGCTGGCTTTTCTGAAGATTGATATCTCTCCTAATACTAAGAAACTCAGCTTTTCAAAATTTCTCATGAT
This sequence comes from Nicotiana benthamiana, assembly GCA_034376525.1. NCBI lineage: Eukaryota > Viridiplantae > Streptophyta > Magnoliopsida > Solanales > Solanaceae > Nicotiana > Nicotiana benthamiana. Next base: position 117,773,139 of record CM067327.1, on the reverse strand, counting down.
GGCTTGCCCGTAGGGGCTTTGGCCCTTTCACTTCATTCTGCCCTTAAGACCTTTGTCCTTGACTTTCTTTACTTCTTCAACTAACTTTAATTTCAGAGCATCCGCCATCATGGCCAGTTAGGATCGGCTTGATGCACCCATTGAGGCCGGGTACGTTTTTTTAGCTTTTGTTTAGTAGAGCCCTGTAAAGCCAATCTTGCCACCTTTTCTTTGTATTCGTTTCAGGAATAGCGTTAAACCGAAAGAGATTCAAGGAAAAGTAAAAAAAAAGGCAAGAAAATGAATTTAAAAGAAGTGTCCCTTTTGAGGAGGAAAGAAGGGCTTATCTGGGGTAAGTGCAGACTTCAAATAGACATGACATGCTTCTTGGACTGGATGCCTGACCCGCACAAACTTTCCCAACTTGTCATAAACTCATTGTCCATACTTCAAAACTAGGGAATCTTGCCAGGACTTTTCCAGTGGTGGGAGATGTCTTCTTTTCGGCCGACGACGCCCTTTGTGGGTTTTCGCCAATAGACCTCTCTCATTTCTCTTCTCATCGTCGCCCGATAGTGCACTTTACAAGTTTTCACTAAACAGACTCTCTCATTTTCAATTTCTCTACTCACCCCCGCCTTATGGTGCCCGTAGGTTTTATCCAATAAGACTCTCTCACTTTATCTCTCTCGGTTTGATTGCATCAAGTTCCAACAATGGTGTTTTCTGATTCCAATGCCTTTGCCAATTGATCAGAAGGACTTGGACAAGGTTTGGGTAAAAAGAATCTGGATGGAATTACAACTTTGGAACCACTTTTGGTGGGCTCCTTGCCGAGCCATTATATCATTTGCCCTAGTTTCACTTTTTATGGCAAAATTGGGATTTTTGCTTTGGTATGATTGAACACCAAAGAAAGACGTCTTACATATCCTTTTGGAATCAAGTCAGACGTAGTACAGGAAAACATTTGTTTTTGGTTTTCTTTTGTATTTTATTATTATTATTATTATTATTATTATTATTATTATTATTATTATTATTATTATTATTATTAGTATCATTATTATTATTTTTCATTTCAATTTCTTTCTCTTCTTTTTTTTTTCATTATATTTTTCAACTACACATTCAGGTTCCAAAGAAGGTAATCAAAGAAGAGTAACCAACTCAAATGGGTTTGAAAAAAGGATTTATAGTGTTTGGATAGAAAGAATGAAAGCCTTCGTCATCCCAATTGAACAGAGTCATTGCTGCAGAAAGCCTAGACATAGTATATTTTTACTGCGTTTGCATTCACAGCTGCTTCGGGATTATTTCCCTCGTTACCGCCCAGATACAATGCTCCTCTCGACAATATCTTTATGATGGTGTACATGCCTTTCCAATTAGGAGAAAATTTCCTTTTGCCTCCTGGTGATGAGGAAGATGAGCCTTAACACAAGTTGTCCCACTTCAAAATTCCTGGGCCGTACTTTCTGTGTATAAGCACGAGACATTCTTTGTTGGTAAAACTGCCCATGGTAGACCGCAACCATTCATTTTTCATCAATTAAGATTAGCTGCTCCAAACGTGTCTTGAACCACTCAGTGTCATCAATTTTGGATTCAACGATGGTCCAGAGAGAAGGAATTTCCACCTCTGCGGGTACCACAGTCTTAGTTCCATAGACTAAGAGGTATAGCGTTGCTCCTACTGATGTGCGCACCGTGGTGCGATATCCTAGTAATGGGAAAGGCAACTTTTCATGCCATTTCCTGGAGCTCTGAATCATCTTTCACAAAATTTTCTTGATGTTTTTATTTGCTGCTTCAACAACATCATTAGCCTTGGGTCGATCAGAAGTAGAGATTCTATGCGTTATTTTGAATTGTTTTGCATATCTTCTCTATCAAACAACTATTCAGATTCATCGTATTATCTGTGATGATGGTTGCAGGAATACAAAATCGACAGATAAGATTGGAGTGCACGAAAACTATTACAGCTTTCTTGGTGACATATTTGAGAGATTTGGATTCAACCCACTTCATGAAGTAATCAATGGAAACTAGTATGAATCTTGCCCTATTTGAAGCTTTTGGCTCGATTGGCCCGATGACGTCGATGCCCCAAGCGACGAATGACCAAGGTGCTGACATGGGATGCAGTTCTATGGGCGATGCATTAATTAAATCACCGTGCACCTGACACTGATGGAACTTTCAGACAAAGCTCAAACACTCCTTTTCCATTGTTATATAGTAGTAGCCTGCTTGAAGGATTTTCTTTGCCAAAACATACCCATTCATGTGGGGTCTGCACACTCCTGCATGTACTTCGTGCATGATCCTTCTGGCTTTTTCAGCATCAACTCATCTTAGCAAATTGAGATCCGGAGTCCTTTTGTATAAGACATCACCACTCAAGAAGAAACCACTTACATGCCATCTAATGGTTCTCTTTTGATCTCTAGTGGCTTGCTCGAGGTATTCTTGTGTTTTCAAAAATCTTTTGATGTCATGGTACCATGGATGAATACTTGGTTTTTCCTCAAATGTATTACAGTAATCTTGCCTTTCCCTGCTAAAGATTTATAAAGGATCAATGTGGGCATTACCTAGGTAGGGCAACACCGAGGCTAGAGTGGCGAGTGCATCAGCCGATTAGTTGTGACAATGAGGGATGTACCTGAACTCTATCGACTTGAACGGCTTGCTAAGATCTTGCACATGTTGCCGATAGGGGATAAGTTTAACTTCTCGGGTTTCCCATTCTCTCCGGGCTTGCCGAATAATCAGACATGAGTCTCCCATTATCAAAAAATCTTTGATGTCCTGGTCGATTGCTATGTTCATACCAATGATACAGGCTTCATACTCTGCTATGTTGTTTGTGAAGAAAAACTAAAGTCGTGATGTGGCTTAATGCTGTCCTGTAGGTGAGATCAGAACTACCCCAATTCCAGTACCTCCATCAAAGAGCATTTTCCAAGCAGTCGTATCCTCGAATATTTCCTCAACCGAGTTTACCTCTTTATCTGGGAAATAAGTGTTTAGAGGTTGGTATGCATCATCAACTGGGTTTTCAGCCAAATGATCTGCTGAGGCCTGGGCTTTCATTGCCTTGCAAGTGGCATAGACTATGTAAAACTCAGTGAGCATGACCTGCCATTTTTCTAATTTTTCGGGGGGCATTTGTTTTTGGAATAGGTATTTTAGTGGATCCAACCTGGTTATGAGCCAAGTGGTGTAGGCTTGCAAATAGTGCCTCAATTCCTGAGCGGTCTAAGATAAAGCACAACAAGTTCTTTCCAGCAAAGTATACTTGGCTTCGTAGCTCATAAACTTCTTGCTCAAGTAGTATATTGCATGCTCTTCCTTTCCGGTAAAATCATGTTGCCCGAGGACACAACCAAAGGAATTTTCCAAGACTGTCAGGTACAAGAACAAAGGCCTCCCTGGTTCAGGCGGTACCAAGACCGGTGGGTTGAATAGATACTCTTTGATCTTATCGAAAGCTTCTTGACATTCGTCAGGCCATTTGACTACCACATCTTTTTTCAGTAGTTTAAATATGGGTTCACATCTGGAGGTTAGTTGAGCAATGAACCAGCTGATATAGTTCAATCTTCCCAACAATCTCATCATATCTTTCTTGGTTTTTTGAGGAGGTAATTCCCGAATAGATTTTATCTTTGTCGTATCTAAAACGATACCTCTCCGGCTGACTATGAATTCCAAAAGTTTGCCCGACGGGACCTCGAATGCACATTTGGCTGGGTTCAGCTTCAAATCATATTTGCGCAATCGTTCGACGAACTTCCTCAAGTCTCGCACATGGTTATCCTGAGTTTTGGACTTGATGATAATATCGTCCACATACACCTCTATCTTTTGGTGCATCTATCATGGAAAATTGTGGTCATGGCTCTCATGTAGAATGCCTCAGCATTCTTCAGTGCAAAAGGCATGACCCTGTAGCAATAGGTTCCCCAGGGTATGGTAAAAGCTTTCTTCTCTATGTCTTCGTCATCCATCAACACCTGGTAATATCCTGCTAACAGTCCACGAAGGACTATATATCATGTTTGACACAATTATCAACAAGGATGTGGATGTTTGGTAAGGGGAAGTTATCTTTGGGACTTGCCATGTTCATATCTCTATAATCCACACACTCGGGTTTTCCCATCTTTCTTCGGCACCGGAAGTACATTGGCTAGCCATGTAGTGTACCGGACCACTCGGATCACCTCTGCCTCCAACTTTTTCGTGATCTCTTCTTTGATTTTATAAATGGCATCAATTTTAAATTTTCTCTACTTTTGCTGGATTGGGGGGAAATCGGGATAAGTTGGCAACTTATGAACCACCAAATCAACACTCACTCCCGGCATGTCATCATATGACCAAGCAAACACATCTTTGAACTCAAACAGGAGTTGGATTAATATTTCCCGAGTTTTCTCATTTGCATGAAAACCTCGTCCTCTTCTTCTTCACTATATTTGTGCTTGACAAAGGTCTTGTAAAGGTGTGGCACCGGCTGTGGTAGGATCCATCCATCAATCTTCCTACTATCCGCCCATTTTATATCGGCTGGTGTGGGTATGAAGCCGACCTCAAAGAACTTTTCACTAGCAGGCAGGGTGATCGGTTCGGATATCCCTTGCAATGATTTTCCAAGTCCTTTCTCAAGTTTAAAGCCACGTCGGATCATTTCTTTGGCCACCATGATTAATGCATTAGAAAGGAAGGGTTGGGGGCACGAGCTTCCTTCCTCGTAATTGTCTGCGACCACAATTTCAAAGGCCTGATAAACTATGTGCTCATTCCCCTACCTATCTTCTAGACATGGGACGATGGGTACTGATAAATTGATTGCTCATCTTCTCCATGGAGCATAATTTCTCGATCCTCATGCTCGAACTTTACCATTTGATGAAGAGTGGAGGCTACATCTCCTGCTGCGTGGATCCATGGCCTCCCCAAAAGAAAGTTGTAGGAGGTGTCCATATCTAGCACTCGGAAGGTCACTTCAAATTCCACTAGGATGATGGTTAGGGTCAGGTCGATCTCTCCAATTATGTCCCTTTTTATATCATCAAAAGCATGTATGCGGACATTTTTGGGTTGAATTCTTTCATTCCCAATCTCCATGCGCTGTAGTGTTGAGAGTGGGAAAATGTCCACCCCAAAGCCTCCGTCTACCATAACCCTTTTTCACGTAGTACCCTTCACATTTGACTGTTAAGTGCATGGCTTTGTTATGTATGGCCTCTTCAGGGGGCAAATCATTCTTACTGAAGGAGATCTGGTTGATTCTGAAAAATCTTTCTGCCATTCTTTCTAATTGCTCCACGGAAGTCTCAGTAGGAACATGCGCTTCATTGAGGGTCTTGATTAATACCTTCTGGTGTTCTAGGGATTTCATCAACAAGATAGCAAAGATACTTGCTCAAGAAATATTAGAAGTTGGTAAATCACTTCATAATCCGCCATTTTCATTTTTTGAAAGAAAGTCTCCGCTTCTTCGGCACTAATGGGCTTTTTAGATGGGAAACGTTTCCTAGTGGTGTTGTTCACCTTTTCCAAATTGGAGTACTCTTCAACATGGTAATTCTCTTCTCTTGAGATTTCTTTGCCCTTATAAGTTACCATTGATTTGTTGTAGTTCCAAGGCATCGCGATAGGATCTGTCATCAGCTTATATAGCGCACAACCAATAACCACGGGCTCACTCAACCTTGGTGGATTAATTGGACCCCGTATCATATAAGCTCTTTTGGGCACATACATCTGGGTTACCTTGTTCAAATCAAACCTCCTGGGAGGACTCAAAGTTGTCTGCTTTTCCTTGCGGCCCCAAGGGACAGAGAGAACAACATCTTTAGCAGGCGTCACTCTGGTTCCTGCTTCAATTTTCTCCTCTAATTTCGAGTGGGTGGTTTTTTTCTTTTCCTCCCCTTTATCTTGCTTCAGGACATCTTTTGGTTTCGTCTCAACATCAGCAATGGTGATGATGGCCTTTAATGCCGGGTCAAAATCCTTATTCTCACAAATCATTCAGATTATCGGCCCGTTGTTGTGGGTTGGCAATGGGTTGTTGGTCACATTAGGGATATGTTCATCCTTTAGCACTATCTTCCTTTGTTCTATCAAATCTTCCACAGTTCTTTTCAAAGTCCAACAGTTTTTCTGTATCATGCCCCTCAACTCTTGAGTGATAAGCGCATCGGGCGCCCAGTTGGTAAGAGGGTGATTCTGGATTTTTCCTACTTGGGGCCACACTCCATTACAAACTCGTTTGAACAAGCTTTGGAAATAGACTTGAGTATGATTCCCGGTTGGTGTAAAATTTGGCCTCCTGGGTGGTTCACAAGGGAGAAAGTTGTTTTGTGGAGGACAGGGTTTATAGTGGTTCTGGTGAGGAGGCTTGTTTCTAGGAAATGGAGCTTGGTGCCGGTTGGTTTGTTGCTGGGGCCGAACATAAGGTTGAGCATTATGACCGCGTATGGCTGAGGAGCATAGGCCATGTTCTAGTAGGAGTAATAATGCTGCGGGGTTCTTTCTGAAAAAAGGGATCTGGGAGCACGATATTTTCTTGCACCCAACACTGCCATGGATGTTTCTTCCTTTTTCTTTCCCCTCCCTATCCCTCTAGATCCCCCTTTAATGGCTTGGGAGGTAGCTCTGATGGCGGATTGATTTAGAATTTGACCCGTTTTCAAACAGTTTTCAACCATTTCGCCAATCTTGATAGCCTCCGCGAATGGTTTACCCATAGCAAACATCATATTTTGAAAGTAATCGGCTTCTAAAGCTTGAAGAAAAACTCTGACCATCTTGACCTCATCCATCGGAGGCTTTACTCTAGATGCCTGCTCACGCCACTTAACCCCGTATTCTCGGAAGCTTTTCGATGATTTCTTCTTCATGTTTGTCAGAGAATTCCTACCTGGAGCAATATCAATGTTGTACTGGAACTGCCTGATGAAGTCTCTAGCAAGATCATCCCAGATGTGCTAGCGGGATATATCTTGATCCATATACCACTCGGAGGCTATGCCGACTAGACTTTCTTCGAAATAGGCCATGAGTAGTTCTTCTTTTCTGCAGGCCCCTCGCAAATGATTGCAATATTTCTTGAGATGAGAAATAGGATCACCGTGCTCATCGTACTTATCAAATTTTGGGGTCTTAAATCCCAACGATAAGTGCATATGGGGAAACATGCATAAATCAGCATAAGACACACTTTTTTGTCCACTCAAACCTTGGATGTTCTTGAGGATTTGTTCTATACTCCTCATCTTTCTTGCGATTTCATCTTGCTTGCGAGTTTTGGGAGTCTTTTCTTGTCCTGCAGTGAACTCAAATTGAGGCGGCTGAGGGTAAGTATATGTGGGGAACTGGGGAGGCTCCATTTGGAAGGTGGGTGCTTGGAATGTAAAAGCTGAAGGGTCAAAAGTGGGCCTAGGCAGTGTAGGCTATGCTGTGGCTGATCATGAGGGAGCGGTAAAAGTGTTTGGGACCGCACCGGATATGAATACCTGGTCGATAACCTTAGAAGGTGTTCCCACAAAATGAGCTGATATAGTTGGCTATCCCAGCAGGATGTTTGGGTGGCTGATTGGAACATTAGAGGTACCACTCGCTTTAGGGAAAAGTTCAGGGAATCTGGGATTGTGCTTGGTGGCTCTCTTCTATTTCCTCAGTCGTCCCACATTTCCATAACCCTAAGTGCAAGATTCTGTTCTCTTCGGTAGCTGTCGGTTCAGAGGTCGAGATGCCCGAGATGGGACTATCATCTACAATGGGAACCGTTGGCAGAGTCATTTCTGAAGACATTCTGATGCTCCCTTTTGATCTAGTAAAGTATGGATGTGAATCTAGGTTACCATGAAAACCAACCGCCGTTCTAAAAGAAAAACCCTGGACCGGATGGGACAGCAACAAACGATTAGTTTGTGGCAAATAACAGATAGGTAATCGCACGTTGGGGTGTGATGCACCTATACAGTTAAATAGGTTTCTACATGTTTTGCAATGGTTCCATGCTTCATCCCGGCTTTTCCTTATTCTTTACCATTTTCTCTCCTTTTGATTTCACTCTCTTTTCCTCTGCCTTTTTTCTCATAAGGTTTTTTTCATTTTCTTTTCTTATTGGGTTATTTACAAAATTATGGCAGGATTCGATGAGGATTGCCTACGTATCATGACCCCACATGAATCAGATCACATAGTTGAAGAAATAAATAAATGCGAAAAGCAAGGAGGCAATTTTTGGGAATTTTAATTGATAAACTTCTATTACAAAAGATTTTAACTACACCGTTTTCTTGGAAATAAAACTACAGACTCAGCACAAATATAGAATCAATGATAAAATTAAGAATACATTAAAGCTTCAACTACTCATGCCCGTGTGGCATCATTCGACCCACCGCGGGCCTATGTGCGAGACCCCCTTGTAGTTGCTCTAAATCACTCATAACTTGACGGACAAAAGTCATCACTGCGGCAAAGAAGGTGGTTTGAGTCATGTCCTAACACGCTTGGCATTTCATGGTAATGTAGTCAGCGATGGTTCTGATCCTTTCTCTAATTCTGCCTTTTTCCTGAAGTAATCGCGCTATCTGTTGGTTCCGAGCTTCTAACACTCGGGAGTCATGGAAGTGTTGATTTTGCAATTGTTGTATTGTTTCCTCCATTTTAGCCATTAAATTATAATAGTGCTCCCTATCAGCTTTGAAATCTTTAGCTCGTTTGATTTCCTCATCCTAAAGAGTAGTTACCTTTCTTCTTAGGTTGGTAATGGTCCCTTTATAGTTCCTCTTCATTTGTTGCACAAATCGTGCATGTTCTTCTGTTTTCTTTGTCCAATGTGCTCGGATTTTTACTAGACTATATTCAGACTTTTCCAGATCTTCTTGAAATTCGATGATTTTATTTTTTAGACCGTTCATATGTCTTTCATCAACCCGATTCCTTTCCGGGTTGCTGGCAGCTATTTTCATCTTACGGATCTAAGCTTTGAGCGTCTTGTTTTCCTAGGTTAGGTTTTCCTTTTCTCCTTCATCGGCTGCGGCTTGAACACCATTTTCAAACTAAAGCTCCAAGACATGCCTTTCGAATTGATTTAGTTTTGTCCTGTACTCGTTTTCTTGGCAACTAGTCTCATTGCGGTTGTGCCCCATCGGTGAACTATTGGACATGGAGTCTCTTTGCAGGTCTTTCAGGAATCTGAAATCTTCTGACTAAACAGACAATGTACTTAGGCTCCACTTCATATCTAGCTCGATCTTGCATTATAGTCTAAAGTTCAAGAAACCTACATTAATTCCATAGTTGACGAATTTTCTCTTCTGGAGGCTTTTGGGCCCAATTCAATGACATGTTTACTTAGATCTTCATCACTGGGGATGGTTTGAAATATTCTAATTGGCACAAAACCCTGCAGGGAGCATAAGGTTGGATTCTCGGGATGCCTATCAAGAGGATATAAGACACTTCAGCTGACATGTACAATGCTTCGGTGACGGGAAGCCATCCAAATGCCCACTCAATTTTATCGCAGTCAAGGATCTCAAATGTGCAAGCTGTGGAAGTAACAAGGTATTGAAGTAACAAATTGCAGCCCTGGAAAAACTTTCCTCCTTCCCGACAGATAGTCAAGGTTCGGTAGATTTCAGCAACGATCAGAGGAACCACAGTGTTGTTGGCTTTCTTGATTGCAACATTGATCATTTCCACAAGACCTATCTCTATATTCCCATCTTTCCGGGGACAGACCACAACCCCCAAGAAAGCTATCATAAAAGCAAAACCCTGCCTTGCTTCCCATTTGCTTTATTTTCGGCATGGGTTAGACCAGTGTTCGGTTCTTTGAAACCTCGGGGGTTACCATATCGATGATACAAAATTTGGAGTGTGCAATACCCTTCAGATAAATTTCTGTTCTCAACATCCTGACTAGTACTTAGCACATCCAGAAACTTGTGGGTGGATACCGGTCTTGGTGACAATGGATATCAGCTTCTAAGGTTTCCATTAAGGCTCGTATAACCCACAACTTCCTCCAATGTAGGTCTTATCTCAAAGTCAGAGAAACGAAACACATTGCGAGTCGGGTCCCAAAAAGGTATTAAAGCTTCAATTATATCCAACCTTAGCTTGATGTTTAATAGTCCGACGAGGCCTCCCAGAACCTTTATCACTGTTTCTCTACTGCCCTTTCCTATATCTTTCAACCACATATGGAGCTTCAAGGGGATATCATTAAGGACTGTGATGGGTTCAATTTTATTTGTGCTCATCCTGCACATTTATTAAGGTGATTCAATAACTCATTTTTTACTAAAAGGAGAAATAACAGTATTTTTCAAAAAATTTCATTTTAAAAACAAAACCCTGGCTTTGCAAATACGACCTTTTTAGTACTTCGAGGAAGAAGATTTTAAGGATGTGCCTGCTAACCGTTGAAAACAAATATTGCAAGGTGGCTATTCTTGCAAAACAGCCTTCCGGTGCCCTTTTGGGGGGACATTCGACTTATTTTAAACAAGAATGGCATCACCTAACTTATTTGTGACTAAAATTAAATTTTTTTGTTTTTAGCTATTTTTCCAAAAGGGAAGTTGGACCCGATGGGGGTTGCCTATGTATCCACATCCAGTGAGAATCAAACTAGCATAGTTCGAGCAGTTTTAACAAAACCAACTAATTTTGAAAACCTTTCTTTTTCTTTTATTTTCTGAAAAATCCGGCAGAGTTTCAGTATGATTTGGGTATTGGTTTTACAAAGCAGGCGATTACCCTCATTTAACCTACATTGTTATTTTCTTTTCAATTCTTTCCCATTATTTACGAGCCAGTCTACATGCAAATCTGAAGCAAATAAATGCACAAGTAGCTAGTAGGATGCATCAGGATGGTCTTTTCAATTTGGGTACACCTATCCTAGACGGACCCGCCCCTGTGTGTCCCCTAAGTCAAATGCACGTGATGTAAACTAATGTTCCTACTAGGGATACGACATGAGGCTTTATTATACTTTTTTAGGCAAACCGCTAGGCAAACACCTGGGGCTAGAATTTTATTAATAAAACAATCAAATAAGAAGGAAAATACATGATCCGAAGTCTTACGCAATGAGAAAATAAAATTTGACAGTTACATTTTTCCTAATGCAAACTATAATTGAAAAAGTGATGCCAATCCTCGAAATTAGCATTGGCTCCATTACTTGCCATCCTGCCCGTGCGATGTCACCTTTCCTTCCTCAAGGAATGAGCAGAAAGTGCTAATACCACCCATAGAGGTCATAATGAGTGGCATCGTATTATTACTTGGCTGCGACATATGAATTTTAATTGAGAAATATGTAGTAGTGGCCCATGTAGACACGTTGAAATTCGCCATCACTCTAACTTGTGTGTGAATGAACCGAATTCAATACTAGTCAATGAGCCATACCATGAACCATACTTCAGTGGAGAGACATGCGTCTGAGCCGAAATTATCCAACTTGTTTGAATAATCTTGGTATGCCAAGAGCATTAAAGCCAAAGGTGAGTTTTCGATCATGTTTTAGACATGGAGTGTAGAGTTCCCACACTTCAATGGAGAGTCATGCTTCTCTCGCAATGCTGAAGAAGTTGCACGTCAAAACAGCATGCGAGACATTCCCATGCTTCATCAAAAGCTGAGATTTACACTTCAACGGAGAGACATTTGATTCGAAATGCTGAAAGAGACTGCACGCGAAGACAGCATGTGATACATTCCCATGCTTCATCAAATTCCAATATTATTGTTGCTCCTCGGTGGCTGCAAGTTTGTTATGAAGACTGTGCTCCAGCGTTGAATGTAAAAGCATTTCCCATCCGTATGCGTCTTCCAATATATGGAAAGTTGAGACAGAAATGAGTTCCAAAAGGGTCACTACAACTTCCATTGTAATTAAAGCTGACCAAAAGCATGCTTGCATTAAAGAATGTTGGTGTCCCAATGTAATTGTCTCCAGAAATGGATAAAAAGTGTTTGATTCACTTGTCTCGAAATTGATTGGACTCCAATTCCCTATAGAAGCAGCGATCGAGACTGTTTTATGACAGTATTATCGAGCAAACTGGCTGGAGGTTCCCACGTGAGGCATGCTGCTGACTTGGTCCATGCGTAAATTAAAAAATGACCAAACATCACTTTGGACCATAAGCTATCCGGCGATCGTGCATCCAATGCGGTTAGGTGTGTGAATCTATTACAGAATGAAATGTACCGCAAACACACGCATGGAACTTGAAAAGTTGAGTCCAACTGTCGTTTTCTGTTCCTCCATCATATGCATGTGCTCAACATTAATATTATTGAGTTGCATAGCCAAAAAGACGCACAAGTTGTAATGCTGAAGCTGTACATTTGTATTTTAACTCCCTGATGTCCGAGTCTTGAAATCATTGAGAATTCACAGTATATTCCAAATCTTAATCTCCATGTTTCTTCTACTCTTTTGTATAGCCTTGATAAAATAACGATGTTTTCTTATTTGATGTCGTTTCCATAGGTTGTATCTCTGTTCATATTAATGAACATCGGTATACCTCTTTTACCAGCAAAACGGAAAGAAAAGTTAGTGAAAAAGATTATTTCCATGTTGCCCTTGGTTCCTTCCCTTTCCTTCCCTAATTTCTTGCAACTCTTATTCTTAGTTTTGTACATTGTATCTTATCATCATTTACAAACCTTCTGCTCAAGACATCAAGATCCGAAAATTCAAAACACTCGAAGTTACCACAGTCGAGAGCTTGGTTTGCAAGGTGGTCTGCTAGATTGTTTCCCTCTCTGAAAATGTGAGATACCTTGAAATTACACCCCTCTTTGAGTATGTTGATTTCCTCGACCGCATCCATAATATTCCATGGCGGTTTCCATTGTCCATCTACTATCTTTTGAATCATCATTCAATCTGTCTGAAGCCAAACGTTGTTGAAGTTCATCGTTTTGCACATTCTCATTGCCTCTACTATTGATGTTGCCTCAACTTCATTGTTAGAACCCTCCTTAGTATCTCTTCATTCTGCATATATCAAGTCACCTATCTCATCTCTTAAAAAAAACCAATCGAACTTCTCCCTGGATTCCCTCTGCATGCTCCATCAGTATTCACCTTTATCCATCCTCTTGGGGGAAATTCCCATAGCACTTTATTGTACTTCAGACGAGGTGTGTATTGCTCCATCATTGTTAGTAAGTCAATCCACTTGTGAGGCACATGAAGTCCTGGTTTTTTCAGTTGTACTAATGACTACAGGTAAAGCTTGGAAGACTGACTTCAATCTATGTATAGCTGATGTCGTCCAGCACTTTGTAATTGCTTGGTTTAAAGACAACCCTTCTAATTGAATTCCTGCTCTCTTTTCAGGAAATAACTCCAAACACTCGTAGCTGCATTTGATGTGAAGAATAAATGTACTAAAGACTCCTCCTTCGGATCAGCACAGCACCAACATTTAGATGCGATGGAGTATCCTATTCTACGCAAGAAATCATCAAGTGGTAGTTTTGCTTTCCACACCTTCCACTGGAAGAAAGATATCTTGAATGGTAAGCCTTTGATACATATCATCTTGTAAGCTATCCTTGGAATTTCTCTTCTTCGCAAGTAATCCCATGCAGTTTTTACTGAAAAATGTGCCCTTGTTTCAAGCATCCAGAATGGTGTATCTAACTCTGCACATTCTTTTGGGGGTCTAGTATTCTGCACTATGTGGGTAGGCCACTCTTCAGGTAGAGTTTGAAATAATTTTTCCAAATTCCATATACGATTCTCAACCATATCATTGACATTGTGGATGTCTTCATCAATGGCAAACTGTGCTGGCATTTGGAAATATAAAGCTCCCATCTCTGTCCAATTGTCGAACCAGAATTGAGCCGATCCCATTCTCTATTTCCAGTATATTTGATGCTCAATCAAGTCCTTGCATTGAAGCATTTTCCTCCAAATGTGGGATCCACCCTTCCACGGTACCATTGCATGATTTAATTTTTTACAATACTTTTGACACATAAATGCACTCCATAAACTGGGTTTTGTCCTTAAATTCAACCACAATTTGCAGAACAGTGCCTTGGATACGTCATGAAGGGATCTAAAACCAATATCCCCTTCCTCATAAGGCATACAGAGGTTAGTCCATGATGACCAATGTCTTGAGCTTCCTCCCACATTGCTGCTCCAGAAAAATTTTGCAAAAATGCTATTTAACTTTTTGATCACATAGCTTGGAGGATTAACTGCTGACAATATATGAATTGGACTACTTTTCAGTACATTTGCGATCAATACAGCCCTGCCTCCTACAGAAAGGAGTTTGCCTTTCCACGACTGCAGTTTGTCCATAACCTTTGTAGTTTATCCCTGGTGGTAATCACTCCTTCTTCTGGCATAAAATATAGGACATCCAAGATAGGTCATTGGGAAACATTGTTTTCCAATACCAGTAATCCTTTCCACCTTTTTAATCACCTCATTATTTGTTAAATGATGCAGATATATGGCTGATTTCGCTTTGTTCACCAGTTGACCAGAAGCTGATTCATAAGCTTGCAGAACCTCCATCACAAGTCTCAATGAAGTTGCATCAGATGAGCAGAAAATGATTGGATCATCCGCATAAGCCAGGTGGTTTATTTTTGGGCTCCATTTTGGAGGTCCAAATCCACGGAAGTACAAGTTATTATGCAGAGAGTTTAAACCTCCAGATAGTGCTTCTGCTGCTATAATGAATAGGGTAGGTGATAGAGGGTGTCCCTGCTTAACTCCCCTAAATGATTTTAAGAAACCATTTGGCTGACCATTTATTAGAATAGAGTACCAATTATTACCAATCAAATCAAATATCAAGACAATAAAATCTTCAGGAAATCCCATCTTCCTTAGCATTTTAGTCAGGAATAGCCATGATAACCTATCATAAGCTTTTGTCATGTCTAGCTTTAGCACAATGTTTGGACCTTCTTTTGTTCTTAACGTGATATCCTTAATGATTTCTTGAGTTAGCACTACATTCTCAATGATGTTTCTTCCCTTCACAAAACCTGCCTGTTCCTCTGAGATTATGCTAGGTAACAATTCAACCAACCTTTCATGAATGACTCGCGAGAAAATCTTGTTAACAAAGTTGCTAAGACTGATTAGTCTCATATTTGCAAAGGTAGTCACTTCTTTTTTCTTTGGTAATAAATCCAGGTTTGTGTGCGTCACACTCTTTGGCAGCTGGTGTCCGCAGAACAAAGACTTGACCATGCCGACTAAATCTTCTTCAATGATTTCCCAGCATGTTTGGTAGAAGGCTTCTGTGAAACCATCGGGTCCGCCTGCTGAGTCCCCATTCAGCCCCGTGACTGCTTTCTTCACTTCCTCATTAGAAAGCAAAGCCATCAATCTCTCATGTTGATCATTATTTACCATGGAAGGTACTTGTTTTAGAATATCAAAAGTATTAGGAAGTGATCTTTCAGTAAATAGTTCCTTGTAAAATTTTACTGCTTCTTCTGCTATTACGTGATCTTCTTCAATCCAGTTACCAAGGCTATTCTGGATCATTGATAATTTCAGTCTCTTCCTTCTCCCATTAACTTGAGCATGGAAGAATTTTGTGTTTCTATCGCCATCTTTGAACCATAACATGCCTCCTTTTTTTCTCCAAAATTGTTCTTCTAATGCAAGATATTTAAGCATTTCAGCTTGGACCAGTCGTAATCTCTGTCTGTTTATCTATGTAGGATTAACTTCAAATTGTCTTTCATGAACCAGGACGACCTCCTCAAGACTTGAAATCTTCTGGAAAATGTCCCCATATGTAGCTCTGCTCCAGGTAGATAGTGCATGTTTAAGCTTCTTTAACTTGTAGTTAAAAATGGTGAAAGGGTTAGCACTAAAATCAGCATTCCAATTCTCCTTCACTACATCTATAAAAGATTCATGCTTTGTCCAGAAGTTATGAAATCTGAACGACTTCTTAATTGGGGGAGTTTTTATATTACATTTCAGCAGCATCGGGCAATGATCAGAGCCGATTTTGGACTAGTGAGTTACCTCCAATCCAGGAAAGGTTTGTCGCAATTCGTCATTGCCTAAACATCTATCCAATCTTTTGAAAATACAGTCATCTTCTAATCATCCGTTTAACCATGTAAATATGCTTCCTTTAAATCCCAAATCGTTCAAAGAGCAGGTGTTTATGTAATGCCTAAAGTCATCTACTTCAAGGAGAGAAACTGGTAAGCCTCCATACTTCTCCTCCTCGTCCCATATCACATTAAAGTCTCCTCCAATAATCCATGGAACTGTCATATGTGATGCCATTGCATACAAAGAATCCCATAGATCAATTCTTTCAATTCAATCACATTTGGCGTAGACTAGCATAAGGGTGAGCTCTGCATGTGTTTCAGTGTTCATCAATCTCAAAGTCAGCTGTTGAGTCATGTTATATAGAATAGTAACTGCAAAAATTTCATCAATGGAAGCCCAAATCTTGTTTGACACATTCACCACAGCTTGAGCCAAACCAATTCTTGCTCTATACCTCTCCATTTTGTGAGACTGCTGCATAGGTTCAATGATTCCTATGAACTGAAATTGATGTTCTCGATGCATTGTAATCAGCCTTTGAAATGCTTGCATTGTGTTTACTGACCTCGCATTCCATATAATGGAATCCATTAAATGTTTTTGTCTTTGGACAGTGTACTCCTTGTTTGTACTCCAGTGACATGTACATTTGAATTCTCTTTTGACTGTTTCTTTTTTCCTTTTGCAGGAGATTTTACAGGTTCAATATGCCTTGGTGACAAATACCCATGCTTGGAAACATTAAGGAAATTTTGAGAAGTGGATTCCTCATCCATATCTACATCTCTAAGTTCTGCATTGGCATCTAGGTCATGTGTTTCTACTGGTTCTTTTGCTGTGACAACATCATATGGCTGATTGGTGAGGTCAGCATTATTTTCCTGATTGGAAACTTCGGCAGCAGTTTCTTCATGATTATTGGTGGAAGACTGAGTATTGATCGAAAGAATAATTCTTCCTGCTACTCCCTTCGTTGTGTTTACTATTACAGCACTTCTTGCACTGTGTTCTCTTGTTTTTTTTTCTAAAATTTGCTCTTGATTTGTATCTGCATTTTCTATTTCATTCAATACTTGAATCTCATCATTATGCAAAGTCCCTCCAGGATCTATGATATTGATGTTTCCCTCTATTGTCTTTTCTGCTACTGTATTTGCACATTCCCTTATGAATTGAATATCATTTGCATTGCCATTACCATTAATCCTTTGGTCCTCATTTTCCAATTCGTTTCCTCCAATTTCATCATCACTATGTATCGTATCTGGAATCTGACCATCTTCTAAGACTTCCTCTATTTGGTTGAGTCATAATTTCCCTGCTACCCATTTTTCTTTTTCATTGGCCCTGAATTTGTCAAAATCTGCATCTTCTACAAATTCATTTTCTTTGTTGTTTGCTAATTGTTGCTCATCTTTTGTGTCCTGTGAAGGAATGTCTTGACATACGGTATTGACCTGAACTGTATTATTTTTGAAAACTGACTGAACCCATTGGGCAGTTGAGTAATTGTGAAGACGCTGCTCTTTCTCCAATTTTTGTTGTACACAAACAGGTTGATTCCCTCTTGTGTTCAAGATTTCTTTTTGCTTTCTGATTGAGTGAAGGTCTGCATGGTTTAGTTTCTTTGGTTGAGTGTTGGCTGGTTGTCTTTTGGAAGAGCTTGGAGAAGTTATCTTTTGTACCATTTGTGTAGTTGAAGCATAAAATTCATGTTCATTTAAAACATTTTCCACAATTGTATCATTGTTGCTTTTGGATTTTTGGACCGGAGATTCCTCTACAACTGCCAGTTGATTACCTACATTATCTTCATCATTTTCCTTTTGTAACACTGCAAATTGGTTGGTAGTTTGGATTTGTTTTTTGACATTGGAATTGTTACCAAGAACTACTTCTTTACCTTGTGTAGCAGAAACTTCAGTTTGTTTTTCTTTGTTAAAAACCCTATTGTCGCGGACTTCCTTCCATTGAGGGCCTACATTACCAACCACCTTGCCGCTGGTAAGAGTCATTATGGGAACCTCATGTTTTGCAGGTTTCTTATTGCGTTGTTGCACAGTTTCAACACTTTCTTGTTGATGGACATTTTTCTTTTCCCTTAACTCTGGATTAATTCTCCAACATTCAAAGTTGTCATGTCATTGCGACTTGCATTCTTTGGAGTATTTTGGAAGGTAATCGTCTTTAATCGTCACTCACTCAGTCCTCACTTCCCCCATTGGCTCATTAACAATATCCATGCGTACTTTTTTAGGTAAATCAGTTAATAAATCAAATAATACCTTAACGCATGCACAACTTGGCCTTGTCTTGTTAATAGTATCCAAATCAAGATGAATTGGCTTTCCCACAGCATAAGCTAACGAAAACAGACATTCTTTTGCGAAATCAGTTCGCAGTAAATTTGGAAAAGAAATCCAAGCCATAACTTTAGGAGTTTCCTCATCGACTTTGAATTTAGAATCGTATATCAAAGTTCTCAATTAGTATTCATTCCCTGCCCTGTCTTTTACGTAATAAACGTTCTTTGATGAGAAAGCCACAAAATCTTGCCATAACGTCAATCATATCAAAACATGTTTGTCACGAAGGTGACCAATAGTACAGTTACCTTTAATTCCACATTGAATCGGGAAAATTCGACGTAATTAATTAAGCTCAGGCCAACCATACAAAAATTTGCACACAACAGCATAATGTAGATTTTCAATCCGATTCATTCGATCTACCTCGGCTTCAGAGAAATGTACCATAGGTTTTCATTGTAAAAAAACTGGTCGGCACATCAGAATAGGCTCGACATTGCATAAACCTTGGACTTGAGTGTTGATTGTGGCTGGTTTTAGGATATTTGAATAATCTAAAGGTTTGAATATTGTTGAGGTGTTGTTAGGGATAGGCGAAGTCTCTTGAGAGGGCTGACCAGCCATTAGAGATGACTGGTCGCCAGCCATGGCGGCCATGAACGACGCATAAGAAATATCAAACCTGCCAGAATCTTTTTGCTAAAGAGATCAAGAACTGTGAGAAAATGAGAATAGAAGATCTAGACAGTTTGTTAGAAGAAAATGCAGCAGCTTGAACGATTTAATGAAAAACCGAACAATTAAATATTAAAGAATAGCGTAGGAAATCCAGATTATGCTGAAGAAGACCCTGCTACAGTAAACCTAATTTTTGAAATTAAGATCTGGTTTAAAAGGTTATAAGTAAGGATGAAAAACCAGTTGGGAATTGTTTATGAGAGGAAAGGCGTTCTTTTGGGATAATAATTGAGATGAAATCACAGAAAATGAAGGATGTAATCCATCGGAAGTAAAATTCTCAAGCTTTCTCTCTCTAGAATAGAGAGAGCTGGGTTTATTATACTGGGTTTAAAACTTGGGTTTTTTTATTCTAGACCTACCTTACCTGAGGGGACAACTCGAGCCGGAGCGGGGGGGGGGGGAGGCAGCATATCGGGAATACAGAATCTTCGCTTGCTTAGAAACTTATTCAAACCTCGTTCGAAATAGGATAAGACTCTAAACAGGAGAGAAGTCACACGAAGTGCACCCTTCTTTGTGATGTAGAAGATTCAGAGAGAGGAAGGGTTTTGTAGCAGTTTATATATACAATTGACCAAATATCAAAGCGGTAAAATATTTAGCATGAAACATGTAGGAAAATCAGATAAAGCCAATCATAATAGCTATTCTTAGCTCGAATTCTTGAACCCTCAACCAGAGATTCTGGGTTCGATCCCCAACAGAGTCGCCAGAGCTATCACACCTCCTTTTTACACACCACCCCGAAGGGTAATATATAAGGGAGTTTTTTCAATTTAACTGATATTATTCGAAATGAGATTATTTATTTATTTATCAGAGTCGCCACTTGGGATAGTTTATTGGTATCCCAAGTTACCGGTTTATTTTAAATCACAAATCAAAGAAATTCGACTTTCCTTTTGAAGTCTACAAACCAGAACTGTTGAATAAAGAATTCTGTTATCCCGAGGGAAGGTGTTAGGCACCCCTGGATTTCGTGGTTCTAGCACGGCCACATATACTATCATAATTGGCCAATTATCTGATTCTAATACATGTTTTAGCCTATGGTATACTTTTAACTTATTAACCGCTTATAATTATTATTAAGAAGATTTAACGTCGCCTAAAATATGTCTTTGGATCGCGTCACATGAAATGTACTCGCAATCCAGAATACATCTTATCCAACTTTTTACGATTTGGATTTGGGTCAAATGAAATTAACACCCGAGTTTAAGAAGGTAAAAATTATTAAATAACGCGCCTAAAGCAATTAACACATTGTTAACTTCGTGGGAGGCCATGAAAATTCGCTAAATGTCATATCCCGAGTTCTAAGTATTTTTAAGAAATTGAATTTAACCAGGACCACGCATTTGTGATTTTATTTGGCGCGACTCACCTCAATTTTATTTTAAAAGGATATTTTACCTAGCATTTGGAGGGCCATAGGCTACTTGTTCTATTTAATATGGCACCCCAATATTAAAGAAACAACAATTTAATTTAAAGGACTTACTAATTGTAAATATTCAAATATTAATGGACTAAAGTTTTTCTGCAAACCAAACCAAGAGGCCACATTTAATAAAAGGAAGAGGTTAATGGTGTGGAATTAAATTTGGGCCTAGCGTGGAACCTGGCAGCCTGTACTGCTTTAAAATTACAAATACCCATCACCCAAGATAAAGCCCACGAAGGAGCCTAAATCGAAGTGAGACCAGCTTTAGCTTGCAATGGGGTTCATGGTTCAAACCCCACATCAACACAATGGGTCATTTTTTAATTCAATTCTACAACCCAGTCACTACTTACAATTCGACTACCCAAACATGAAAAACAAAATCGAGATTGGTCTTCATGGTCCTAAATTACTAATTGGACATTACAACTCAAGAATCTCAATTTCATGTGCTCGTAATCAAACCAAAATGAATGAATCCTAGTAACTTAACAATGTGGATCATTTTTTTATAACCCAAAAATTCAACAATACATTCAATTAAATAGAATATGAATCTATGACTAACTTAACATATTATCAGAATTTCACAGAACCTTTTCAGTAACTAGATCCTAATGGATTTCAAAATCATCAAAATCTCTAAGTATGCACATATACTTGAACTTCAGTCCATCTAACAGCTTATCCTAAGTTTTACTTATAACCCTAAATCAAATTCAACAAGCTGACGCTTAACCAACTGAAACGAACGTCAACTGAGCAATACAGAATATTTTAACAGAAAATAAATTTCACAAAGCATAGGATTAAATCAAAGAGTATGAACGGCAATCTTGTTTTAAAATTCTTCTTCTCGTTCTTCATTTCTTCAATTCAACACTTCACCCAAATAAGTAGAGTTTCGGGAGTCATGTACCTAGAATTTAAAAAGCAACACAGAAAAATGAAGGATCAATAATAAAACAGCAACAAGTACAGTGTTTCAGCAATAAGCTCAGCCCAGAAATGACAAAAGAATAACCACTTTAAACCAGGTACGAAACCACAACAGTTTCAACAAAAACCCAGCAATCGAGTCCGACCAAAAAATGAACCAAAACACTTGAATACCAACAGATTCATCTCATTTTAAACCTTTAATTGCTCATGAATTGTTTCAGAATGAGTATCTCAAGAATTCCAGGTATTTTCTTTAATAGAATAGTGATTTTTTTTAAAGTTTTCAGCTGCCTATATTTCTCTACTTTTTAGATCTTAAAATCTGTCCCATCTTCCTCATTGCATGGAAAGAATGCATAGCCTTTATAGGCAAGCAATTAGAGCAACCTGAATGTTTTATTTTACCCCTTAAGTCCCTGACTTTATGACTTGTTTTCCAAGTTAAGGCCTAAAATTTAATTACAAGCCCTTGCTAGAAGCTTCTAGGGCTTTCTTAGATGGTTACTGCAAGATTCTCTAATTGAGTTACCCAAATTACCCCTAACAAACCTGTTATTTACCTTTAACCCTTCCCTTGAGACCCTTCTAGTTTGTAGATTGACAATTAAATCCTAAACCTCTTGAAATAGGACAAACAAGATTAATCAAATACTAGGGCTTCAAACAGATCAAATTATGAATAATTCTTAAAGGAAAAATTCAGAAAATCAACTGGAAACAAAATTAAAACATGAACCAAAACATTCACACAAACATTTAAACAAGAAAACTCAATCATAAAACTTATAATTATTAAGCTAAACAGTGATTTAAACAAAATAACACGAAACACATAGCTTATTAATTATTAAAATATAACGAAGGGTCGAGATTCAACATTTCAAATAACATGAGAAAATAGGCACAAAATTAATTCAAACCTCGAATCTGAACATGAACTTTCAAATTCAAATCAAGGGAAAGGGGCAAGGACGAAGATGAAATGAATCTTGAAAGAAAAACTAACAGAAGTGAAGAAATGATTACCTATTTGGATAGAATTGAGATGAACATCAAACTGTAGGTTTCGTCCCCAATAATATCACCCACTATTCTTAGTAAGAACAAGTAAGTAGGATTATTGAGGGAAGAAATCTTGAAGAAACAACCCCATGCTAAGACAGACCCTTATACATCGATTTAAGGTTGAGCACTTCTGGAACCCTAGATTTGACATTCGAATAATTTTGGGGTTTTTTTTTAGGGGAATTGAATATGGATTTGGGATAAAGGGGATGAGGCGATTGTAGGATGTTATTTTGAGGTAGTTTGGGGTGGCGCCGCCACGAGGAAAAATTATGGCGGCGCTAGGGTTTTAGAGATTCGAGGGGTTCCAGTGGGATTCGAGGGAAAATACCAGCGGATTGATGATGAGAATGTGAAGGGGAGGTTGTGGTGTCAATTTGGTGACGATTTGAGGAGAAAAGGTTCCAGCCGCCTCTCTTTAATTCAATATTCGAGAGGTTTGGCTGGGATTCAAAGGAAGAGGGGCGTGGATTTGGAAAGAGGAGAAGGAGAGTAGTATTTAGTATCAATTTGGTAGCGATTGGCCCCCGGCCGCCGGCGGAGACGATTTTCGGTAGCCGGCGAGCGGCGGCGGGGTTCTTTGGTGAGGTGAGGGTGACGACTCGATAGGGGGGTAGGGTAGCGTTTGGACATTTATATATTAAAAGACCCTAACTTCTCGTCCGTTAGATGTCTTAACCTCGATGGTTTAGATCAAACGGGCAAAAACGACATCGTTTTGGGATGGTAAGGGACTGGACCGGGTATGGTACGTGAGTTTTGGATCGGGTAAGCAGGCTGGGGCAGTTTTGGGCTTGGGATTTTTGGATATTTGGCCCAAAATATGATATCCTTTTTAACTCTTTTTCCTTTATATTTTATTTTAAAAAAAACTTTTCTTTTCAAAATAAAAAAAAACCTAAATTAAATCTCAAAACTAGATTATCCTACCAAATTAAATTAATTAACTCCAAATAATAATTAATGACAAACTAATCAAATACCAATTTAAAAGAAAACTTAACAAATTTCAAAACTAAAAATGAAACCAAAGCAAAATAAATCAATTTTTGTGATTTTGTATTTTTGTAAAATCCTAACTACTAATTAATCTAAATATGTTAAATTAAATCCTAAATACACATGCAATGTATTTTTGTATTTTTGTGAATTATCTAAATTAAAAAATGCACACACAAAAAAGCAAATAAACATGAAAATTGTGCAATTAAATCCTAAAAATCAAATAAATAAATTAAAAATCCTAATTTTGGGAATCCTATAGGAGTAAATCATGCGAGGTAAAAATCACGTATTCACACACAGAACATGATAGAGAAGCGAAAGAGAGAATAGAGGAATTTAGATAATAAAAGAGGATAGTTTTTTTTTATATAGGGAAAAGGGTCAGAACTGCCCCTAACGTATTGACTCCAAGTTAAAAATGCGCTCCGTTAACCTATTTTGAAGAAAATGCCTCTACCGTTAAAAATGTGGCATATTTGTGCCCTCTAAGTCTAACAACTGACTGTACTTATATTTAAAACGGTAGGGCCTTTTTTTCAAAATAGGTTAACGGTAGGGGCATTTGTAAACTGGAGTCAATACGTTAGGGGAACAAATATGCCAGAATTTTAACGGTAGGGGCTTTTTTCTCAAAATAGGTTAACGAAGGGCATTTTTAACCTGGAGTCAATACGTTAGGGGCAGTTCTGACCCTTTTTCGTTTTATATATTAGACTTATGCCTAAGCAAAGGGAAAATTGGACTATTGAAATCGGGAGTAGTACTGATAAATTCCACCCACATAAAAACAAAAGAAACAAAGACATATGCCAAGTCATAAAAACAAAACAAAATAGACAATCCAAAAATTGGTCATTGAAAGGGTTGCATAGGGGGCACTAGGAGTAGAAGGCTTGGAAGCCGTAGGAAGAATTTGGAGAACTAGGTCTATTCGGGCATTGGCTAAATTTTGCTAATTGAGCATTTTTGCTTTCAGGTTCTCCGCTAGTGCCCAGAGATCAATATTTTCTTTTGTCAAACAAACCACTTCCTCATTTAACTCAAGGTCCCCTTGGTCCTGCTGACCTTCCAGGATAGCATTCCTAGCCTTTAACTTTCAAATCTCCTTAGTTGCACTATTTTGAGCATTGATGAGCTGTGAGATTGTTGATGTACTACCTAATCTCCCATTCTTCTTGATGCACTCACATTCTTATAAAGTTGTTTGAGAGAAGGTCTGATTCTTGGTTCCTACCTTGCCTTGCCCAAGTGGCACCTTGAAAAACTTGAACACTTGCGTAAGTAAAAACCCATATGGAAGGCCATGATTGCCATCCTTGAAGGTTACTACTTTTTGCATTTGTTCGATCATGATAGTAGGCATGTTCATTGGGATAAAGCTATCCAGTTGTTCCATTAGAAACAAGTCAAAGTTGGAAGTTATGGACCTTCTCTCAGCACAGGGTAACAGAACTTTGTTCACCAACTCAAAGAGCAACTGATAAATAGAGAGTAATGCCTTCTTGTGAATCTGGTCCCCCTTTTGGTTCGCATTATCTTTTACCACAACATTCCGGAAGTTATAACCACACGCATCTTTCACACTAGACATACCAACCGTAGGGACTTTAAGAATATCCCTAACCAAACTCACATTAAACACAATGCCCATCTCATTCACCAAGGCACACATATGGTCGATATTAACAGGAAAGAGGCTGGCATAAAAGCTTTAAACCTAATCCTCATAAACTTTGGGTGCATCTATTTGGAACAGATTCCCCCACTATTGAAACTCAATCATTGCAAGGACTTGTCGCATACCGGCCATATCAGAAATTGTTGGGTCAAAAGTGCGGCCCGACAGGACCTTTAATGCCTTAATTGTTCTGAAGTTGAACTAGTTTTACTCCTCATATTTTTCACAAAACCACGTTCCTTAACGGGTTCTAACTTTCTCTTGCCAGACTTCATACCACTTGATTTTTCTTTTCCCTTAGTCTTGACCAACACATCCTCATCAGAAGCTGAAAGCTTACTCACAACATCCTTCAGTTTTGAGCTGGGGGTTGTAACATTTTGTACTGAAGTAGATTGCTTCTTCTATGACCTTCTCACTAAGAAACTAGGTTCCTTTGTTGTTTCCTCCTAAAATTCCACCACACGGACAACCTTATAACATACTATTTCATTGTCTTTCACCAGCCTCTTCTTTTTCTTTTTATTGCTCATCCTGCTCATTTGAAGGGCAGAGTCATAAGGTACCTTTTTCTTGAAGCCTAGTGGTAGGTCGGTTAGTAGAAGACTCAGGAGTGATCACTTTCCTTTGCTTGACAATGAATTCATCAAGAGGAATGTTGTCTTGATCCTTCTCATCAGTAGACCCCATCTCATGGACTAGAATGTCCAAAGGCTCAACAACAAACGGAGGGGAAGATACAAGAGCAGAACTAGTCTGGGAGTAAGTTCACTGACCTGTTCCCTCCGGAGAGGGGTCATGTTCCTCACAAGAGGGCTCAATAGTTTCTGTTGGTGCAGAGCCTTCAACAGCCACCATGGATCCTTTCCCCCCAGACCTAATGTCTCGTTTCTCTGAGACATGGAAGCACCAGAAATTATCTCATGTAAGACTCTATCAGCAAATACCACAAAGATGGTCGCAATATTTTCTTCCTCAATAGGCTTCATGGCCACCACAGAATATGAAGCAACAATGGCAGAAACCTCTGTGATCACAAGAATTTTAAATTGTTTTCCACTTTTCCCTTGATCAATGGAAATTCAAAAGATAAAGAAAAAGGATCAACAATTTTAGGGGTTTCTAAGATAGTCGTCTCAGAACTAGAGGGAGACGAGAAATATGGGTTAGGGGTGATTTCAGTGATAAGGACCAGAATGGTTGCATAAGACTCATCGGGGACGGAGGACTCAATGGAATTTTTAGTGTTAGAGACAACTGAGGTAGAAATTTCGGAGTTTGTGTCAGGCATTGAAGATATATAGATAAAGTTATTTGGAGAAGTTCTAATGGAGGACTATGGTCTGTGAAGAAAAGAGAGGGGTTTTTAATAAGAGAAGATAATTATGAAGAGAGATATAGGAACCGGTTCTGAAATGGTAGTCGTGCTTAAAGATTTGCAATGTTTCAGAGGGAGATGGAACGATTTGAGGTGAAAAGACATGACAACATAGTCTGAAAAGGTAGATGACATGGCAATTGATATTTGTACCTTTTCAAGACGTGTATAAAAGAATGCACAGAACTAATAGCCTTTGGTACAATAACTAGGTTCTTGACCTGTCATTGAAAATTTTAATCATCTTTTATCACCCATGCAATGCGTCTACAACTTCTATAATCATCATGCATGTTTACCTGCAACGATATTGATGTGACTTAGACTTGGCCAAAAAATAATTTAGCTAATTTTACCTGAAGGTGATTTATAGCCAACAGATGGGGAATCAAGTTCTGAATTTGGCTTCAATACACCCAACTTCACTTTATTTCTTTCAAAATGTTCCTTACTCAATGCTTTGGTGAAGATATATGTAATTTGGTCTTCTGTGCTGTAAAACTTCATACAGATGAATCATCTCTTTACATTGTCCCTTAGAAAATGATGTCTCACATCTATGTGCTTGATTCTTTTATGTTGAAATGGATTCTTGGCCATGTTGAGTGCACTGGTGCTATCACATATAAGAGGCACACCAATCAACAAATACCTAAAAATCCTCTAGTTGCTTCTTAATCCATAGGATTTGAGCACATCACGAGACTACAACCACATATTCTGCTTCAGCTGTTGAAAGAGCCACTGGGTTTTGTTTTCTTGTACCCCAAGAGATGATACATGATCCTAGAAAGTGATCCATTCCAAGAAGTACTTTCCTATCCAAAAGATAACCTGCATAGTTAGCACAACATACCCAATAAGATTAAAACTGTCACTTAAGGGGTAATACATGACCAAGTACTGTGTTCCCTTAAGGTATCTTAAAATTCTTTTGGTAGCCTTCAAATGAGATTCCTTGGGATTTGATTGAAATCTTGCACATAGCCCTACACTGAAGACAATATCGGGTCTGCTGGCAGTGAGATAGAGAAGAGACCTAATATTCCTCTATTCGTTGTTTGATTCATAGGAGATCCAATTTCATCTATGTCCAGTCGAGTAGCCGTAGCAATGGGAGTGTCTATCACTTTTGATGTTTCATCAATGCTTTGTGCAGTTTAAACACATATTCAAGGTGTTCATGACATTCAAACCCTAGAGGTTGCTTTACATAGACTTCTTCCTTAAGAAGTCCATTCAGAAATGCACTTTTGACATTCATTTGGAACAAAGTGAATTCCATATGAGATGCAAAAGCAATTAGGATTTTAATAACTTCTATGCGAGCAACTAGATCAAATGTCTCATCATAATCAATCCTTTCATCATGATTATAACTTTGAACTACTAGCCTAGACTTGTATATTGTAGTGTTTCCATATTCATCAAGCTTATTCCTGAATACCTACCTGATTTCTATAATGGTTCGATTAGAGGTTCTAGGTATCAAGTTCCATACATTGTTCCTTTCGAACTGATACAGCTCATCTTGCATGGCTGTGATCCAATCTGTATCTTTCAAGGCTTCCTTGATATTTTTGGGTTCTACTTGGGAAAGAAAGGCTGAGAAGGCAAGTAAATTTCTAGCTTTTTATTTGGTTCGCACTCCAGAATCTAGATGGGTGATTGTGTTTCAAGAGGATGAGAGCTTTTGAGTTTCCAGTTGGGAATTTGGGGTTCATTTATAGAGGAGCTGGGTATATCTAACTAGTTCCCTTGTGTTCTTCTCTTAGGTACTTCTGGAGTACCATGCACAACATCAACCCTTCTTTCTTCAGCTTCAATAGTTGTAATTGAGGTACCTAGTTCCCTTGAAGAAGAGGCAGCATTCTCCACTTGGCTCATCATATCTGCCTTTCCATTTGTCATGTTAATGACTTCACCAGGAACCAATAAGGGCTCTCCATCATGATCATCCTTGGCATTTTTCTCACATGAGGGATAGGGATCATCAAAGATACTATGAACACTTTCCTTAACACATTGAGTCTGCTTGTTTTACATCTTGTAAGATTTTCTTTGAGAAGAATATCCCAGAAAGATTACTTCATCACTCTTGGCATCAAATTTACCAAGCTGATCATTTCCATTGTTTATAACATAACATTTGTACCGAAAGGTTATTAGGTGAGTCAGCTTGGGCTTCCTTCCATTCAGCAACTCATAGGGGGTTTTGTTCAGGAGAGATCTAATTATGCGCCTGTTCACCAAGTAGCAGGCAGTGTTGACATCTTGAGCCCAGAGTTCTTTGAAATTCCAAAATCGATTAGCATCGTTCTTGCCATTTCTTCAAGAGTTCTATTCTTCCTTTCCACAGCTCCATTTTGCTAGGGAGTTCTTGGAGCTGAGATGTTGTGAGTAATTCCATTTTTATTGCACAACTCATCAAATTTTGCATTGTCAAATTCTGTTCCATGATATGATCTAATACATGACCTGGATTTTCCTTATAATAGCCACAAATACCTCAAATGTTTCATCATTTGTTCTAAGAAACAGGGTCCATGTGAATCTGGAGTAGTCATTCACTATCACAAAAATGTATCTATTTTCTCCCCTACTTTGCACTCTCATAGGGCCACACAAATCCATATGCAGAAGATCGAGTGGCTTTGAAGTGTTGACATCCTTTTTAGACTTAAAAGAGGACTTTACATGCTTTCCTATAGCATATACATCACACACTTTTTGTACTTTGAACTTTGACATGGGCATATCACGGACCAGGTCCTTCTGAATTAGTTTATTTAGAAAAGAGAAGCTTGTGTGACCCAATCTTCTATGCCATAGCTTAACATCATCATCAATAGCTTTCAGAAAACTCAGATCACCACTTTGTATGGACTCGAAATCAGCAACATAGTTGTTCTTGTATCTCTTGGCCACAAGTACCACTTCACCAGTTATCAAATCTGTAACTTTACATATCTTGGACAAGAACTCACCTTGTTACCTTTATCAAAGATCTGAGAGAGTGAGTGATTTCACGACTTTTCCAACTCCAAGAATGTACCCCGTTTTTCCATTGCCAAAGGATACACTCCTTCCTTGCAGGGCTTTTAGTGAAAGGAAGTCCATGGTATTCCCAGTCATGTGCTTTGAACATCAAATATCCACGAACCATTACTGACTGCTTCTTTTCATTTTTCCCCGCACAAGGAAATCAACAGTTAGTTTTAGGAACCCAAACAAGTTTGGGTCCCTTGTAGTAGGCAAGAGGATGAATAAGAGCTCTATTGGTCCATGCAGGTAATATGCATTTTTTGTGGGTGACACCTGGTCTCTTTTTAATGGTTACATATTCAGTAAACACTTTGTTTTTATGAATGGACTGGACCCTAGCTTAGCAATTTTCCTTGAAATGCCCATTGTTCCCACAGTGGGTACACAACCAGTTATACGATACAATAACATACTTGCTATGGGGGTTATAAGGGGTTTTCTACCTTTGGTACCCTATTCCTTGCCTGTTTCCACCATTATTAACATACATTGCAGTAGCTTCTGAGGACCAGGTCTATTTTAGGAACTTTTAAAGATCATTTTTCACTCTTTCTAGTTCAGTTTGGAGATGGTTGTTTTTCTCAGTTTCAACACACAGGCTAGTTCTCACAGCCTTCAACTCGTTTTCAAGCCTAATGTGTTCCTTACTGGCTACCTCTTTTCCTTTTCTAGAATTTGTAGGTTTAGACTCAGTTCTTAGTCTCTCTATAGTTTCCCTCAGGTTTGCAATCACTACCAGGATATCATCTCTTTCTTCCTCAATATCAGTCACTCTTTTCACTAAGGCCTCTTTTTCTTTACTAAAGTTCGCAATGGTTTCCTTATGGTCAACAACTACAACCTCCAAGTCATCTCTTTCATGTTCTATGTTAGCAATTTTTTTGATTAAAACAAAAAAAAAATTCTCCACTTCACAAATGGTTTCCTTCAATATGACTACACATATTACCAGATCATCTCTAGTTTGTTCAACTTCTCCTAGATCTAAGGTCATGGCATTCTTATCCTCCACAAGACTATGATACGCATTAATCAATACACTAGCTAAAGACATGAGTTTCTTAGGAGAGTAGGATTTTATATTTCTCTGAACATCCCTAAAATTTACCTCACTATTTTCATCATCTTCATCATCATCATCAGATTGGGCCATCAAAGTAGATATTGAATCATATTCATTTTCCTCACTTTTAAATGCCATCATGGAGCTATCACCTGTATCAGTTTCATCTTTAGACTCACTAGAGGAGTCTCCCTATGCTACAAGAGCTTGTTTCACCATATTGTCAGCACATCTCTTCTTTTTGAAGTGCTTGTAAGGAACCAGGTTCCTCTTGGATGCTTTCTCAGGGTTGTACTTAGAGTGTTCTTGCTTTAGGAGAGGACAATCTTTGATGAAGTGCCCTAGCTTTCCATATTTGTGGCAGAGATCATAGTTCTTTGGTTTGCTGGAGTTGCCCATTTTCAGTATTCCTCTATTTCTTCGGACCATGTTCTGAAACCTTTTGGTTAAGTAAGCAATGTCATTGTTCTCCCGACTTGTGTCATTGCTCTCAGTTTTGAGTACTAGGTTGTTTCCTTTCTTTGTTTCTCTTTTTTCACTATCTATATTTCTCTTCATCTCCTAGGTCTTCAGATTTCTAGCCAACTCGTCTATGGTCAGCTTCTATAGGTCCTTTGTTTCAGTAATAGTGTTCACCTCGCTTCCCAAGAATTGGGCAGGATATTGATAATTTTCCTCAGTAGCTTGTTCCTTGGAATGATTTCACTAAGTGACTGTAACTCATTTATGATACAGGTGAATCTTGTGTTCATATCTTGAATAGATTCATCGTCCTTCATCCTAAAGAGTTCATACTCGGTAGTGAGCATATCAATCTTAGATTGCTTTACTTGAGTGGTTCCCTCATGTGCTGTTTGCAAAGCTTCTCATATATCCTTAGCAGTTTCACAAGTAGAGATTCTATTGTATTCATCAGGTCCTGTTCTACACACCAAAATTTTCTTGGCACGAAAAATTTTCTCCACAGCTTTCTTGTCCATGTATTCTTTTTTTGTTTTTGGCATTGTCAATGGAAGGTCTCCAACTACCTTTGCTGGGATGTAATGACCATCACATATGGCATCCCACAACTCAGAAACTTCACCCATGATAAAATCATGCATTCTTGTCTTTCACCACCCATAGTATTACCCATTGAACCTAGGTGGTCTGTATGTAGATTGACCTGCTTCAAAATTTGGTGGAGCAGCTATGTGGATCCTTGTTAGGTATTAGCTTGATAGGAGGAACCCGCTCTGATACCAATTGATAGTTTATATGAGTCCACAAAACTATAGAGTATCGGGTCCTCTATGAGTTTCCACCAAGAATACTAATAAAATAGTAAGTAAATAAGACAGGGTGTTTTACATGGAAAAATCCCTGCCCAAGGGGATAAAAAACCACGACCTACACTGGTAGGATTTTAACATCACTATGAGCAACTTTTAGATTACAACCAATGCAATGTTAGTATTAAACTCTTAATCCTTCACTAATTCGTAATACACTTATTACAAATACATCAAGTCATGACTAACTCTCGTCATAACACAAACACAAAGAGTTTATGGTTTTTCAAAAAGGTTCCTAAGCAATGCTTCTAGATAAGAAATTTAGGAGTTACAATAAGAACAATCACAAAGTTACAACTCAACTAAGACCAACAAAATACTAGATTTAAAAACTGGTCCGTAGTAGTGTTTAATTTTGTTCTTGAGGCTCTTGAGAATTAAGTTCACTGTTGCAGAAGGCTTGAATGGTTGAAGTGAATTCTCAAGTAGTCAAGTGATGTTTTGTTATAATGCTCTTGTTAATAGACCTTTAATGACATCATTTGACTGATGTAAGCACTTGGTTGGTCAAGACAAGTGACTGCAAAACTGTTGCATTGATGTACTGTTTATGTAACAGTCATTTTCCAGCTGTGCACAGTTGATTTTCGTACTGCTGTCAGGAAAAACACAAGGGATCAACTCCCTGTCTTGTTTCTCAAATTTCTAAACTTGCAGCAGTTCACATTAGCTAGAGTTCTGATGGAATCCATTCATTAGCAATGTGTACCAAGTGTATCAGGTTCCCTCTCTGGTTCTTGATAGTAAGTTTGTTAGATCATCAAAATATAAGGCACATTGAAAGCCCATCAAACTATAATACTAAGTCATAAATTTTGGATTCTGTTGCTTAAAAATTGTGAGAATATCTTGTTGACAAGTATAAATCGTTGACACTTACATAACAATTTTGGCATTATGATACAGGAAATGGAGTTTATCAACGTAAATATGGCTGACTGCATATTTTTTGATCACTATTGCTAGTTTAATTGCTTTTTCACGCTGAATTTATATATAAGACTAATAGAATCTGGGTCATTTTGCTTTAAATTGTTAGATCATATTTTAATGATGCAAATAATATCTGTTCTATGTGCAGGAACTCATGGACAACATATAAAGATTGAAGAAATCAATAAGTGAAATTAAGGAAAGAAATCCGGGATTAGCAAAGATCAAGCAATCAATGGACATCTACCAGATGAACGGAATCAAGGAAGGCAATTCGGAAATAGG
The DNA here is from genome assembly GCA_034376525.1 of Nicotiana benthamiana. NCBI lineage: Eukaryota > Viridiplantae > Streptophyta > Magnoliopsida > Solanales > Solanaceae > Nicotiana > Nicotiana benthamiana. The sequence continues at coordinate 117,739,809 of CM067327.1, read as the reverse complement.
GAAATCAATCAAAGCCAAGACAGAATCAATCAAGCCTAGACTTAAGGAATCAAATAAAATTGAGCGTATCAAAATCTAGAAGGTACAAGATCTTGGGAAGCATATATGGAAAATTATTTAGGTCAACCATAAATCTAGTCATTGTTATATGACCTTATTCTTGGAAAGAATGAATTTCTCTTCAAGGATCAAATCTCTTAGGTTGGAATATCTATCAAGAAACCAAGCCTCTCTCAAAGTATTTAAACTTGTATATGTTCCCTAGAACGATATACTTTGATTGAACGAAATACCCGCTCTTTATTATACTACAAACAAACATTGTAGCTCTACTAGATCTGCTATAAAACAAGTTAGAGAAGAAAGAGAGAACAACATCGGTGAGGTATTGTATTAAAATAAACGAGTGAAATAGGAACTAAATGATCGATGTAGACCACACCATTCTCTGTACTCTCAAAGAAACTCATTCACTGAAAAAGAACTCCATTGCAACCCAAGGGGACTGGACTAGGATTCACATTGAATCCGAACCAATATAAAACTGGTGTCTTTAATTCTTGTACTTAATTCTGCATCTTAAATTATGTCTTCATTAGTATCAAATTCTTATATCTAGTCGACTAATCGTAAAACTAGTCAACTGATAGCTATTAAGTTAAAAAAAACAATTCGCCTCCCTCTTGTACTTTCAATTGTTATCAGATCAAGGCTCACACTTTTCTTTTTGCTTAACTGCTTGTGAGAAAAGATCACGGTAAATCAAGTTATCATAGGAGCACTCTTTCAAGAAGGTACTTATCATGTTAGTCCGCAATACTTCAATGGACAATATTTCTCCCACTAGAAAGTACATATGAGAATATATTCAAAGGCATATGATGTTAAAGTGGGAGAATCATCAAAAAGGGGAACTATCCCTTGTCAGTTGTTGCTCAACCTCTTGCTGATCCTAAAGATACAGATTATATACAGATGAGCAAATGACGGTTGTGCAAGTCAATAACAAGGCAAGAAATTTGCTCTATAATGCTATCAGTGGTAAAGAATATGAAAAAATCTCCAGCTGTGATAGAACTAAAGAAATGTGGGATAAGCTTGAAGTTACACACAAATGAACCAACAAAGTGAAGGAAACACATATAAACATGTTTGTTCACGATTATGAACTTTTCCAGATGAAAGAAGGAGAATCCATTGAGGAAATGTTTGCCAGATTCAGTAAATCATTTGTGACCTAAAAGCTTTCGGCAAACCATACTCAGGTGGTGATCAAGTTAGAAAGATCCTTAGAAGCTTACCAACCACTTGGCAAACGAAAATAGTCACACTTGAATCACATGATATGAATAAATTAGCTAATGATGAACTGCGTGGAGAACTCATAGCCTTCGAAAAGACACATCGCAAGAAAACAAACCAAGAAGAAAAGAACAAAACAGTTGCATTCAAGTCCGCAACTGATATAGCTGAGAATGATATCAATGATGACCCTGAAGCCCTTCAAGAAGAAATTTTTATGATGCCAAGGAACATGATTGGCTTAATGAGAAGATTCAAGAATACGAAAGAGGGAGATTTCTACCTAGGCGAACCAGGCAATACAACAAACAAGATAAGAATGATGGAAAATGCTATGAGTGTGGATTGGACATATTCAAGCGGAATGTCCAAATCTAAGAAGAAAAATATCCAGAGGTTTCAACAAAAATAAATCATTTGGAAGCTGGAATGTTGAAGACAGTTCAGAACAAGAAGAAGTAGCAAATTTTTGCTTCATGACAATTCTGGAAAATGATATGAACAAACTTTCAGGATGCTAGACATACGAGGATACTTCAAACAATGAATGCAAATATAATGATGAAAACTGCTTCATGATCGAGGTGAAACAAGCGAGGTGAGATCTTATAATTGTAAAAAAATGTAATGAACAACAGGATATTCTTGATCTCACTTTGGAATTGTCTCAAAAAATGATGAATGAACAAAAGAGACTTAACAAAGAAGTAAAAGAATGGAAACTCAAACATGAAGTATGTGAAATCGAAAAAGGAAGTACTTCAAGAAGGGTTTGAGGAATTGAAAAGGTGAGTTCATGGCATGCGCAAATCCACCAATCATAGTTCTATCAGGTCAAACCAGACTACTTACAAGTCAACTGAAAAAGGACCAACAAGAATTGAGTCCACTAGTACTAACACAACTGAAAGACCCAAAAATGGGTTAGGAATTACTTTTAAATACTATAATAAAGTGGACATAAATACTCCGTTTGTCATTTTCGTAAGTCAAATGTTTCAAGATGGATTTGGAAACCCAAAACTAATCCTAAACCTAGTAACACTAACTAACCAGGACCCAATCAAGCTTAGGTACCTAAAAAACGTAATCACTATGTTTTGTAGGAACACCACACAAGAAATCGCAAAGGAAATGGTACTTAGATAGTGCGTGTTCCAGTCACATGATAGTGATAAAAACCTGTTCAAAGAAGTTACAAAAATATATTGAGGAAGCGTTAAGTTTGGCGATGACTCAAAATGAAAAATAATTGATACCAGAACAATGCCCTTCAATAACAATTGTGATATCACTGAGGTTTATCTAGTTGATGGGCTTAATTACAACCTTCTGAGCATAAGTCAACTATGCGACTCAGGATATGAGGTAAAGTTTAAGAAAACAGGTTGTGCTATTGAAGATGAGACACGTAAAATAATCCTCCTAGGAAAAAGGTTACATTCATAAAGGTTTTGAAAATATTTATGGCCATATCTGTTTAACTTCCATATCAGATGATCCCTGGTTATGACATAGGAAACTTGGTCATGCAAGCATGCATCTAATAGAAAAACTTTCCAAGCATGAGTTAGTTATTGGCTTACCAAAATTGAATTTCTCTAGAAATCATATATGTGATGCTTGTCAAATTGGAAAACAAACTAGAAACTCTTTAAAACAAGGATATTGTATCTACTTCTAAACCTTTGGAACTGCTTCATATGGATTTATTTGGGTCTACTAGAACTGCTAGCATAGGAGGAGAACGATATGCTTTTGCTATTGTTGATGATTATTCACGTTTTACGTGGGTGATTTTCTTATCTCATAAAGATGAATTGTTAAGAAATTTTGAGGTTTTCTGTAAGAAGGTCGAAAGAGAAAAAGGGTATCTGATTACAACAATCCAAAGCGATCATGGAGGAGAATTTGAAAGCAGAGCATTCAAAGACTTGTAATAATCAAGAACATACTCATATGTTCTCTGCACCAAGATCACCCAACAGAATAGTTTTGTGGAACGGAAAAATAGAACACTACAAGATATGGAAAGAACGATGCTACTAGATCATTCTCTTCTGAACCATTTCTAGGCTAAAGGAGTAAATACCTCATGTCATATTCACAATTGATGTCTCATAAGGCCAATTCTGAAGAAAGCCCCTTATAAACTGTGAAAAGGTAAACATCCTAATATTAGTTACTTTCATCCCTTTGGAAGTAAGTGCTTCATTCACACTAATAATAAGGACAATCTTGGAAAATTTGATCCAAGAAGTGATGAATGTATTTTTATGGGTTATTCCTTAAATAGTAGATCCTTTAGAGTATACAACAAACAAACAATGTGTGTGGAAGAATATGTGCATATAATATTTGATGAAAATAACTTCTCAGTCGAGAAATGTATTATTGCAGGTGATGAAGATCAAATTCAAGAAAGTCAGGAGACAAGAAAATTGCAAAAGTCGGTTGATGTATCTGACGCTGTGATAAAGTCAACTAATGAAACCAGCAAGAATCCACCCGAACCACCGAAAGAGTCGACTACTCATACAGTTTGCCCAAACGAATGGAGAAGTGAATAAGAATATCCTCAAAAATTCATCATAGAAGATCCAAATGAAGGAATAAAAACCGGGACATCTCTCAAGAAGAAAGAAAACATAGCACTGATCTCTCAGATTGAGCCAAACAAAATAGAGGAAGCTCTTAAAGACTCAAGTAGGATGCAAGCGATGCAGGAAGAGTTAGATCAATTCGACAAAAATCAAATATGAAAATTGATAATCAAACCTGAATATATATTCCTGTGATAGGAACAAACTGGGTCTTCAGAAATAAGCTCAAACCCTTATGGAAAAGTTGTTAGAAACAAGGAGTCAACTATGACAAAACCTTTGCCCCTTAGGTCGACTGGAATCTATTCGAATTCCTTTGGCATATACATCCTTTAAAGGATTCAAGTTATTTTAGATGGATATTAAAAGTTCCTTTTTAAAGGGTTTCATAGAATAAGAAGTATATGTGAAGCAACCACCTGGGTTTGTAGACTCAAAGTTTCCATATCATGTGTATAAGCTAAATAAAGCACTGTACTGTCTGAAGCAAGCTCCACGAGTATAGTACAAAAGATTAAGTTCTTTTCTTATTGATCATGAATTTACAAGAGGTAAAGTAGATACTACTTTATTTATTAAAAGATAAAGATCATTAAAAGGTAATCGCATTATTCAAGTTTATGTTGATGATATTATATTTGGTAATATTAATCTTCTTATGTGCAAGGAATTCTCAAATCTCATACAATGTAAGTTTGAAATGAGCATGATGGGAGAACTGATGTTCTTCCTTGGTCTCCAAATTCAACAATTTGAAGAAGGAACATTCATATGTCAAACTAAATACACAAAGGAGTTGATCCAGAAATTAAGTATGAGCAATGCCATATCTATTGGCAAACTAATGAGTCCCTCAACAAGTCATAACAAAGATGAACAAGGAAAATTTGTTGACGAAACTATGTATCATGGAATGATTGGTTCTCTTCTATATATAACTGCTAGTCGACCAAATATTATGTTCAGTATTTGTAAATGTGCTAGGTTTCATTTTATAAGGAGTCTCACTTGACTGAAGTAAAAAGAATTATTCAATATCTCATTGGAAGATAGAACTGTCTCTCATGGATTATGGTATCCTCGTTCTAATATATTTAAATTAGAAGGTTTTTCAGATGCTGATCTTGCAGGTGATAAGGAAGACAAAAAAGCACAAGTGGAAGCATAAGTGGAACATGTCAATGCTTGGTAATTCATTGATATCTTGGAATAATAAAAATTAATATTGCACTATCAGGACTGAAAGAACACATAGCTATTGGAAAATGTTGTGTACAACTATCGTGGATGTCTCATCAACTTGGTGGCTATCAATTATGTTTTAAGCCTATTCAAATTGTCTGTGATAATTCTAGTGCTATATGTCAAAAAATCCTGTGCATCATTCTAGAGAAAAGCATATAGATATTAAGCATTATTTTATAAGAGATCATGTTCTTAAAGTAAACATAGTAATATCTTTTGTTGGAACAACCGATCGATTAGCAGACATTTATACTAAGCGCTTATTTTTTTCCACTAGGCAAGTGCCTAGGGCTAGCTTTTTATCAATAGCATAATAGAAAAACACAACAATTAGGAAAAGTACAAATAAGGGGATTAGCACCGGTATTGTTACCCATATAACACATATCCGGCTAAACGTACCGTACTAAATCCTATTGAGGCCTGACAACCTCACTTATTAACAGGAATGCAAAAAATACGAACTTGATAGGACCAAAACTTTTATGATAATCACATAGTTTATAACATACTCTGTGATGAGATTACAAATGAGGATACTAACAAAGTGGCAGATTAAAATGATGAAAGAGTTAAATGATGTCCCTTTTTGTCGATCCTTGCAATTTCTTCAATTTGTAATTCATTATCAACACCGTCCCAATTCTTCAAGAAGTATTCAAAATTCATGATTTCTTTTTAGATTGTTTGGACTTTGTTGATGTAGTTGGGGAGGCCTGCTTAAGCTTGGCATTTCTCATTGGAGGTCGCCTAACATTGACGTCCCTGCTCTTTTCTTTTGTATGTGACTGTTGTTCCTCTGTAGCATTAATTGGGACTGTTTCGACGCATTGTGGAAGCACTTCAATTACTTCACCTTCTTCTGTTGTCCATTGATTTGGCATTTGTAAAACACCTTGTGCATCCAAGTTTGGTTTATCTTGTGATTTAACATCGTTTCGCTTGATTTGTTGTTGTATATGTACCTCATTCCTGCTCCTATTTCTACTGTTACCGCTATAAGTACCGCGACCCAAAATTTCAAAAGGATGTGCATTTAGCATTGCATCCAGTAGTTGTCTATCATGAGATAACAAATCTGTTGTAGTGCTCAGTCTTATTGGTTTCTACCCAGAATTGATGAGAAGCTGTCTAGAGTTAGGGTAATCTGTGACATTAAGGTTACTATAGGATCCTGCTTCCTCCGGTGTGCTCAATTCTTCATTACTTTCATAACCTCATTCGTCACAGGCTCGAGACACCATCTTGTCCATATAATCCAATAGATTTCTTTCCTCTGTTGAAATGATTGCACTAGTTTTGGTCCCAGCATTTTGTTCAATTATTTCAGCTCTTTTAGCTTGCCAGTAATATGGTCGTTACCATTCACATGGCCTGCATGGCCAGCAATTTGCTTCATAATTGTGGCTTCTTTTGCTTTCACATGGTCCTTAATTTGCTCCAAGTTTTCGCCAGTCACCAAACATATATGGCTCGCGTCCATATACTTAAAAGTGTTGGTTGAGCCCACATGTACATCTTCACCCGTTGAAAAAGCAACATCTTTACTATTTCTTTGAACAACAAATTTGTTCTCCTTTTCCTTCACAATCACACGCCCCACATAGCCCACCTCCTTTTCCTTAAATTGCTGCACGCCATTTCCTGTATGACCAAATGAGAATTCCTGCGTGACCTTCTTTTTAAATTGTAGGAATTGTATTTTTAATTCCTTTGAGTGGACCAACTGCCGTATGCTTCTCTTTTTCAAAACACCCATGGCCCTTATTTGTTGCACTTTGAATTAATTTAATATCCTTGGCAACCTTTTGCATATTCAAACTACCAAAAGTGACATTAGCATCACTAATGGTCAAACCACCAAGCTGGCCCGCAAATTTTGCTCTTTTTGCTCCAATTGTGAATTTTCACTACTTAATTTCCTACCCATTAAAAAATCACCAGATTCCTTTCTATTTGCTTTGTGCTTTTCAGCTAAAACCTTTGTGCTTTCCTTCATAAAAGATGAAGCAGATTCACGACCCCCACTGTCCCATGTGCAGCATGCCATTTCTTTTTTGACCAAATGATCCCACATCAATAACATTGTCGCCAGCTTTTATTATGGGCATTGGTATCCCATTTGTTCCGGTTGGGCCCACCCTATAATGAGGCATGTCAACAACTGCAATTTTATCACGTACAGTTGTTGCAGTATCCAAAGTTGAAACATTTGCTACAGTATTTTCCATAGCAACATGATTGGATTCATTGTCATTTTTCTGATTCTCAATTTGACTTCCTTCACCATTTTGTGTAAATTGTTGCTGTTCGATCTTTTCTACATTAGCTTCCAGTTGCCCAGTTCTTGTTGTTGCTCCTTATGAGACTACACCAGTTGATAAAATAGCTCATTCGATTTGTAAAGGTTGCTGCTCACCCAGACTTTCTTTTGTTGCAATCTCTTCTAGTTGCATACTTCTTTTTGCATTAAGATATTCCCTTGCATAGCCTTGAAGCTGCTTAGTCATGGATGTATCGATCACAGGAAGATTACTCACATCTACCTAATCTTTTTCAACCCCTTCTTTGTCGGCTTGTCTCTTCAAAATTCGACACAATTTTTCTTCATGTTCTTGATGTTTGCAGTATGTGCAAATTCTTGGGAGATTATCATATACAACTGCTTGTTCATGGACGACTGATTTTCTAGTAATTTTGTCCGTCATAACAATCTTGATTTTTCTTGGATGTTTGTCCATAAGATCCAGTATTAATTTAACCCTCGCCGCACTAGGTCTAGTTCTCTTCTGTGTTGCCTTATCCACAGCCATAGGTTTACCCACAGCAGAAGCAATAGATAAAAGCGATCTTTTGGCAAAAAGATTAGGAGGAATGCATGGGAACGAGATCCATACCATAGCCATGGATGTTTCTTCCTTTGGATTGAAGCTTAGTGTCCATGGAAACGTTCTAAAAAAGAATTCGTCTCCTTTTGATTTCACATATCCATTCATCCTTAATAAGAACTTAAAAAAGTCATCATATAAATCAAAACGAACCAGCAGATGATGATATTCCAACAGACCAATATTACATCGACCGTGAACATCGAATTGCACTGGAAAAATCGTTCTAATCTCTTGTAATTCTGGTTTTCTGAATGAAAACTTCACCACTAATTCTTGATGAAGTTCTTCTTCTCTAGTAAATTCATTGAATTGGTCCATGGTGAACTCAATCATTGGCTCCCAATGCACGACTGCTACAGGCACTAATTCGAGCTTCGACGCGGCAGATTGTTTTGGTTGAAGCTGGGCTGCGTACGATGGTTTGGTAATTGAATTTGTTGGTTGTTCAGTTGTGTTTTTTGATTGTCTCTCCCACACCCAAAGTCTGGGGAGATATCACAGCAGCCATGGCTGCCAAGCTCAAGAAAAAGATGCCAAAATCTAGAGAGAGAAAGAAGAGAGAAGGGAGAGCGTAGGTAATTAGGGCTTGAGTTTATGTGACATTTAAATGAGGGTTTGCCACTAAGCGCTTATTAGAGTATAGGTTTAAGAGAATTGATTGGCACTACTTGCATTAATAATAAATTTTAGGACCTATGTGTAATCAGGTTAATTTTGTAGGTCTAGTATTTTGTTTCTCACTTTTTCATTAATTACGCCTCCATTTTCCCTCTCTTTCCTCTTCTCTCACATCAGTTGCGGCATTCAAAGATGGAAAGTCAGTCATCACATCTATTCGCAAGGCAATTTTTCTGATCATTCTCAAATATTAAGAGAAAAAGCTTTAGGAATACGACCTATGGAAGACCCCATATTCCTTCACTCCATATAAAAAATAGACCTTTCTAACTCTCTAGAATCTGACATGAATTTTTGGGATTCTCCAAACAGGGATATTTTAATCGCCTGTAAAGACAAGCCTGTTGCTCATGGGAGGGTAGTCGACCTTGACGACATGGAAGCCCTAAATTGTAAGGTAAAAGATCTTTTCGTTTATCAAGAGTGGTCAAATTTCCTCTTTGTTCCTCCACCTAAAGTCTATGAACCCTTTGTAAAGATGTTTTATGCTAATCTTCGCTCTAGTAAACCTGATAAGTTGGAAAATTTAGTGTTAGTAACGCACATTGTTCTTGATTGTGCCATGTTTGATTCACTCTTTCACTATAAGTGTTTTGGTTTCCCCATCCTTTTCAAAAATACCTGGCCCGATGATTTTGAAATTTCCTTTGAATAAGCTAAACGGTGTATTGTTGAGTGTTCTTTTGAATCCCTCCCAAACCATTTAGGCCCAACGATCGTAGTTTCAAAACTCGAGTCCTGGCTCATATCGTAGCAACTACTCTACTTCCTCGCACTAGTTCCTTCTACACATTCTCTCAAAGAGACATCGTTTTGGTCGATTATCTTGTGACTAAGATCAAAGTCAGGTTATCCTCCTAGGTCATCAACTTTATGATTGAAGGTGTAGAAGATCCCACTAGTCTACCCTATGGTATGGACATCACTCACATCCTGGAATCTAATCAAATTTCTCTGTCTGCATATCTTTTTATCACTATTTCAGAATCTTAAAATTGCAGAGCTTTTGCAAGGATGGGATATGTGAGTGTGAAAGGCTCACGGGTTAAGAAGCACGAAGACGAAGTAAAGCAAGTTCCAATAGATTCCAAACCTAAACCCCTGCCTCTCATCCTAGCCCTAGTGATCCTGACCTTCTTGAAAAGCTTCGTGCCATTGACAATCAACTCTCTGAATTAAAGATCTGCTCACAGCCACTCAGTCCACTGTTGGTGACATTCATGCCATCTCTAAAGAAACAGAGTCTGATGTGTCCAGCTAAGAGTTGTTGTTCTCAAGGTAAGGGAGATTGATATCAATGCATTCAAGGAGGTTCATGACATGTTTGATGGAATGAGAATTTCTGCCAATGCGAGCTTTGACCAACTAAAGGAGTCCATCTGGAATACTCTCACCTACTTTCTGCGTCGTTAATGTGGATGTTTAAGATAAATTTTTTCAGTGTTGTTTTTGGACTGTTAAATTTGTCATTGGAAAATTTATTAGGTTTGTTCTAGTTGTTTTTATTTGCTATAACTCTGCTGCATATAATTCTATAAACCTTATTTTAGTTCATGGTTATATCTACCTATTCCCTCTTTGCTAATGCCAAAAACGGGGAGAATGTATTTGTTGCACAATATATGTATTTGCCCATGTACACACAGTTTAGTCGGCTGAAGGGTAAGTGGCCATTAGCATCTTGGCTGATGGGAGTCATTGATCCTCTGATTGCAGGAGTCGACTGAGGAGGAGCACAATAGACTAGTCAATTGCATACATTGAGGGGGAGAACAATACAAGGAAGTCAATTGTAATTTATACAACAACAACAACAACAACCCAGTATAATCCCATTTAATGGGGTCTGGGGAGGGTAGTATGTACACAGACCTTACCCCTACTCTTGGGTAGAGAGGCTGTTTTCAAATAGACCCCCGACATCTTTCCCTCCAAGAACTTCCCGCCTTGCTCTTGGGGAGACTCGAACTCACAACCTCTCGGTTGGAAGTGGGGGTTGCTTACCATCAGAGCAACCCCTCTTGTCTTCAACTGTTATTAATACATATATATTATTTTGTCACTATCAAAAAGGGGGAAATTGTTAGATTTGATTTTAATGATGCAAATAATATATATGTTCTATGTGCAGGAACTCATGGACAACATTCAAAGACTGAAGGAACCAATCAGGGAAATTAAGTAAAGCAATCTGGGATTAGAAAAGATCAAGCAATGAATGGACAACTACGAGATGGAAGGAATCAAGGAAGGCGATCCAGAATTAGAGAAATCAATCAAAGCCAAGATGGAATCAATCAAGCCTAAACTTAAAGAATCACATAAAATCAAACGTATCCAAATCAGGAAGGTGCAAGATCTTGGGAAACATATATGGAAAATCATTTAAGTTGCTCGAAAATATAGTCGTTGTTGTATGACCTTATTCTTGGAAAAATCCAATTTATCTCCAAGGATAAAATCTCTTGAGTTGGAAAATCTCTCCAAAAACCAATCCTGTCTCAAAGTATTTAACTTATATATGTACCCTAGAACGATATACTTTGGTCGAACCAAATACCCTCTCTTTATTCTACTACAAACAAATATTGTAGCTCTACTAGATCTGTTGTGTAACAAGTTAAAGAAGAAAGAGAGAACAACACTAGCGAGAAATTGTATCAAAAGAAATGAGTGAAATAAGAACTAAGCGATCGGTGTAGATCACACCATTCTCTGTACTTGGGTGCCCAAGTTCAGGTGAAGTTTTGAAGAATGACAAATGAACTCAGTCATGGAACATGTCCATCGTGAGAGGCACAGTATTTATCAACCTAGATATGTGATACACATGAAGGAGATAAGTCTCAGTGATCAAGCAGCAATATCTCGTGAACTAATCGAAAATATTGCATATTGGATGATGAGAGAAAGTATCCTTATGGGAAGATGACACAATCCGGATAAAGGATAGGGTTGGAGTTTGTATTGTTCAAGGACTCAATTTCGATGGAAGATAACCAATTGAGTCTCAATATAACTCTGATTACTAACTCATTAAATAACAGTGATTGTTCTGTTTTACAGGTATTGCACAAATGCATAAGTAAAACTAAATTGAGAGCAAAAGAGCAGGGAAATTTTGCAAGCAATTTATGTGAGATTCAAGTGTGCATTTCTGAAGCTACTTGGACAAGATAGAAGAACCAATTCCATTGTGTTTATTCTTATTCTAATTCAATTGTAGTAGGTGGTTTAAAGTTGTACCTTTCCAGCTTTCATAGAAGCAATTGTATTAGGTACTTTGAGTATTCAAGTTAGAGTAAACCTAAACGTGTCGCAACTATTGAGGCTGTATGCTATACTGTGATTAGAGTTAATCCTCAAGTTTACAAAGAGTTTTTGTAAATATTGTTTTGGCTCAGTGATTTTAGTGGAAGTTTGGGAAAATCCTACTGAGTAGTAGGTTGTGGTTGTTTCACCTTTCGAGCCAGGTGTTTTCCACGTAAAAATCTCTCTGTTCTTTATTTTCTGTACTTTTAATTCCATAAACAGTAGTAGTTAGAACACCAAGAAGAACCAGGTTCTCTAGATTGAAAATTAGGTACCACACAAATCACCCCCATCTTGTGTGGTATTGATGTTTGGAACATCAATTAGTATTAGAGCGGGTTATCCTTGAAGAGGCTAACACCTTAGGAAAAGACCAATATGAGTGCACCACCTGGGAACTGGGAAGGGCAATCTACTGCTAGACCTCCACTTTTTAATGGACAGTACTATTCTTCGTGGAAGAACATGATGGGGGATCACATCATAGGAGAAGACTATGAACTTTGAGACATAGTCACTGATGGTCCTTTAGAAACCACAAAAAAGAACGAGGAAGGAGTGGATTTGCCAAAGACAAGGGTTGACTGCACTGCTGAAGACCGGAAGAAATGGGAGAAATATGCTAAGGCCAAGAAATGGCTTTTCTGTGGACTAGGTCCAGATGAGTACAGTAGGATCCAAAGTTGTACTACTGCTAAAGAGGTATGGAACACTTTGCAAGTGTCAAGAGGAACACTGTTGTATTCTCAATATGAGAATTTTACTATGAAGGAAGGAGAAACTATCCAAAAGATGTATACTAGGTTCACTATACTGACAAATGGACTTAAGTCTCTTGGAAGGTCATTCTTGAAGAAGACAAGGTTGAGAAACTTCTGACAAGGGTTCTGCCAGTCACATGGGAAAGCAAAATCATTGCCATTAAGGAATCCAAGAATATTGTTACTCTCAAACCGGATGAACTGTTGGAAATCTTACTGCGTATGAAATGAGAAGGCAAACCATGAAGATGGTTACACCTAAGAAGGAGAGAAGCTTAGCTCTCAGAATTACTGAAGGTTCAGATCTGGAAGATGATGAGATGACTATGACAACCTTCAACAAGTCAAGATATCCTGCACAACAAACCAATGAGGGTTGCTACAAGCATGGTAAGACTTTATCATATGATCAAGAACTGCCCTCAATGGGAAATTGAGTGGAAGAAAGAGAGGGCTGAACGAAGGAATAGGAAGAAGGAACAGGTTCAACCAAAAAGGAACAAAGGTTCAACCAAGGCTATGGTTGCTACTTGAGGAGAAACCTCAGATGAGGACTAAGAAGATGAATTTGAAGAAAAGCAAGCACTGATGGCCATTGGAGAATCAGATGATGAACAAGAGGTAAGCATTATTCATCTCAAAGACAAGATTAAATTTTTGTCTACAGAAAGGTTGGCTGAGCTATTACTAGACTTCATTGATGATTATGAGATAATTAACAATGAGAAGGAAGTTCTGTCTAGGGAATGTGTGATCCTAAAAGAAAAATGCAAAAGTTTAGAGTCTAGGGTTAATGAGAGTGATAACACAAATGCTAAGTTGAAGAATCAAGTTCTTGAACTTGATAAACAGTGTCTTAGAACTTAGGTCTGAAAAGTTAAAACTGAAACTAGGAATAGGACAGAAGAAAGCTGATCACACATATCTCACTCTAGAAGAAAATTTGGGAAAATGAAAGATGAATTCATCAAAGTCCCAAAGGAAGATCTAGGAAAGGTGAAACATGAACTAGACAAAACTTGCAAGTAGAACAAGGCTTCTGATGAACTCTCGTGGTTGCAAGAGCATCACAATATCAACAAATGAGGACTTGGCTATGGGAATCAAGCTCCAAAATGGGACCCTAAAAGCAAGTACCTCACTCTTCCTGAAAATAAAATCTGCACACACTGTGGCAAGACTGGCCATTACAAAAATGAATGTAAAAGGCCAATGAAAAGAACAAAGCTTTTGTTCAAGAGAAAAATAAGCTTTCCGGATGGGCAAGAAAGGAATTTGATTCATCCTTTTGCCTATAGGAAGGGATCCAAACTATTTTGGGTTCCTAAGGCTAACACTTGATTTCTTTTTGCAGGTCCAAGTGAAAGGGAGGAGCCAAATATGGTATATGGATAGTGGTTGCTCAAAACATAAGACTGGTAACAAGGACCATTTCCTTTCACTTAAGGACTTAAAAGGAGGTAATTTATCCTTTGGTAATGGAAAGAAATGTGAGATCATTAGGGATGGAAAGGTGGGCAAAATAGAGTCTCATTCCATAGAGAATGTCTACCTGATAAATGGCTTGAAATATAGTCTAATAAGTGTTTCATAATTGTGTGACAGAGGTAACCTTGTGGCTTTTACCTCCACCAAATGCTTGTATTTAATCTTACCACTAACAAGATTGTTTTGTAGGGAAAAAGAGTTAACAATATTTACATTGTAGATTTATTTACTCTCTCAGAAAATAAACTCACTTGTTTAAGTGTGTTGGTTAATGATCCCCTACTGTGGCACAAAAGACTTAGTCATGCAAGTCTAAATCAGCTTAACAAATTAGTCACTAAAGACTTGGTGATAGGGTTACCTAATATCAAGTTCAAGGAAGATAAAGTTTGTGAGGCATATGCACAGAGGAAGAAGGTAAGAACATCCTTCAAAAGCAAGAAAATGGTAAGTATAACCAAATCATTGGAACTAGTCCATATGGATCTATGTGGTCCAATGAGAATCATAGTAGAGGTGGAAAGAAATATGTAGTGGTGCTTGTTGATGATTATTCTAGATTTACCTGGATTCTATTTCTAACCTCCAAAGATAAAGCATTTGACATGTTTACTGCATTTGTTAGAAAAATTTAGAAACAATTAGGAAATCAACTTCCATCCATTAGGTCTAATCATGGAACTAAATTTGAAAATTTCAAGTTTGCTGAATTCTATGATGAAAATGGTATAGATCATAATTTCTCTACCCATAGGACCCCTCAACAAAATGGAGTAGTTGAAAGAAAGACTAGAACTCTTGAGGAAATGGCTAGAGCCATGTTGCATTCTATTAAATTGCCTCACAGCTTCTGGGCAGAGGTTTTAAACACCGCATATTTCATAATCAATAGATGCATGACCAGACCTCTGGTAGAGAAGACTCCCTATGCGTTACTTAAAGGGAGAAAATCAAACATATCCCATATTAGGTCATTTGGTTGACAATGTTATGTGCACAATAATGGAAAAGACTCCCTAGGTAAGTTTGATCCCAGAAGTGATGAGGAAGTGTTCTGGGATATTCTTTATATAGAAAAGCATATAAAGTATTTAATAAAAGAACTATATGTGTAGAAGAAAGTGTACATGTAGTATTTGATGAAAGTAACATTCTTTCTGAGAGACAGGAACATGAAGATGAAGCCATTGGATTGGTAAAGGAATTGACTGAATCCTCAACACAAGTCAGAGTGGCATCAAAAGAAGGAACATGTCCTTCAAATAATAGAAACCTGAGAGGGGGAACTAATCAAGGAGAAATTGAATCAAACCCCCTAGAGGAACTAGTTCCTCAGCAACAGAATATGGGAGAGACATCTAGCAGAAACCAGTTGGTTGTGAAACCTCACAAGTATCAAAGTTCTCATCCCATTGAGAACATTATTACTAATCCAACATCTGAATTCAAAACTAGATCACAACTAAAGAATCTGTGTGCTTTTGATGCTTTCCTTTTTCTTATTGTACCTAAAAATATTGTTGAGGCTTTGCAGAATAATTACTAAGTGACCACTTTTCCTTCAATTTTGACATTACTTAAGTGACCACTTTGCCTTTCAATTTGACTTTACTTAAAAAATATTTTTGTACATAAATGTAAATACACATTCTAATAAAAAAATAAAAAAAAAATTAATAGTAATAAATGTCTTAATTATTACTAATCCACACCTTCATAAAAGCGTCTCAATAATTACTACTCCAGTCTTTCATATTGTATTTATCCTTTATATCTGTTTTTTGACATTTTTCCTCTCTTTTTTCCCTGCGTGTGCTTAATAATGCTAGATACAAATGCATGCTAACTGATGTGCTTAATAAATGTCTTTTTTTTCTCTGTATAACATTAGTATTGATTTCTTCAATTTCATTAATCAAATGTTATTTCCTTTTTTACAAATTATTTTTGTCCAAATTTTTGTTTATGATGTCAAGAGTCATAAAGATATGGTAGAATAATGGAAAGGTACTTGATTAGTAAAGATCAATTTTATTTTATTAGAATTATGACACGAATCATTTTGTCATATTTTGGATTTTCAATGAATGTAAAGCACATATAATTCATATGATCAAAATTTAAACAAGAAGGGAAACGAACAACATCGAAACAAGAAGGAAAGGCGAGAGAATGTTGCTACAAATATTAACTTCATTAGTACGGTATACTTTTTCTCTATAAAATGAACGTTAACTTTATTGATTGGTTGTTCCTCGAGAACTTTGACATGCAAAAAGGTATATAATGCTTTTATCTTCTTTTTTTTTTTGCTCTGCTAATGCGATGAAAAACAAAATAGAAAAGTACCCTTCTAGTATTATAGCTTACAGTTAAGGTTCTTGATATGTAAATTATGATTAAATGCATTCAATTCAATACAGATGAATGAATCTAGATCGATCACTTTAATATTTTTGTTTTTATATTACTTTGTCAACTTAAGCCGCCATACAAGGCTAAATTAATAATTAGTGTATAATATCATGTACATAATATGGGTCTTGAAGAAGGGTGACGAGATCGTGAGCTCATAAATTGTGGCTTAATAAGTGTCGCGCCTCGTTTTCTCGCAAAGGTGAGCTTTGACGTGTGATAACTTTATTGAATGGGTATTAAAAGAGTAGAGACACCACCTAACATTTTAAAGGTGTATTAGGGAACCTATTATGCAGATAACTCTATTTGACTCATCAACGCCATCAAAGATCGGGTAAGAGCTCAAATTACTTCAAAAAAAAGGTATTAGGCACTCTTCGAGGTCCACAACTGTGAATCTCGACCGAACTTTAAAACTATGTAGATTATAATTTGGCAAGATGATCAAAGAGAATGAAAGGTCAAAGAGTATTATTACAACAGAATGACAATCAATAAAAATCTTAAGGGTTATAAGGATATAACTATAACGGTCTATATTAGATGATTAAATGTATACAAAAGGGAGGAGGGGTCCTATCTGTGAAAACCTTCTGATCAGCTTTTGAGAATGGAAAGTTAGTACACTGTGGGTGGCGTTTCAACCATTGCAAAGAGAGAAAAAGAAATGAGAGAGACCTATCGGTGAAAACTCTCAAGGGCACTATAAGGCGATGGCGAGTTGAGAAAAATAAATGAGAGAGTCTTATTGGTGAAAACCCTCAAGGGCACTATAAGGCGATGGCGAGTTGAGAAAAATAAATGAGAGAGTCTTATCGGTGAAAACCCTCAAGGGCACTATAAGGCGATGGCGAGTTGAGAAAAACAAACAAGAGAGTCTTATCGGTGAAACCCTCAAGGGCACTATAAGGTGTTGGCGAGTTGAGAAAAACAAACGAGAGAGCCTTATTGGTGAAAAACTCTCACATGCAGTGTAAGGCGATAGTGAGTTGAGAAAAAGGCAAATGAGAGAGGTCAATTGGTGAAAATCCACAAGGGCATCGTTGATCAATTTTAGGTCTTCTTATATCCCTGCACAAGCATGGTTAAAGAACTCAATTTCAAAGTGAAGTCTACAACAGATTTTTGAGGATTAGACGATTTTGACGGGTCGGGCATCCTGTCCAAAGTGCATGTCATGTTCATTGACGTCAGCATGTTCCTCCAGATAAGTCTTTTCTTAATATTTTCCTGAAAGGGAAACTTCTTGATTAAGTTGTAATTATTAATTCAACTACTTTTTTTCTTTCGTACTATTATTTTTGAGTCCCTTTAAGTTTAATTTTGTCAAAGTAAAGCAAAGAAAAGGCCACAAAATTGATTACAGCTTTCTTGTTATATGAAGCAAAAAATTCTGGGCATAAACAGTATGGGCAAAGCCATAAAGCCAACTTTGATATGCCTTGTCAAGCAAAAGGCTTGGAGGACCTTAGCAATGTGTCAAAGGTCAACAAAAGTTACTCATCAAAAGTTATTTTGGGGAACAAGGTTGTTTGCACCATAGACACAAATGGTGATAGGCGCAAAATAGTCAGGTATTGATGTTGAGAAAGAAGATCTTCATAGAGTAAAGTCAGAATCTCCCAGCAATCTGTACGATCATCGACAGGGTCGGTTTTCCAAACAAGTGTAATGGACACAAGGTCAAGTCGCCCAAGAAATCAAAGCCACAAACTGACCAGCATTTTAAAACTAACGAATCTTTCTTTGTTTAGAACAAGAACATAATAGTTTAGTGACACAGTTCGTGGAAAGATGAACACCACCAAGTGAAGTTCTCAAATCTCTAATTTCCTTCCAATATGCACGTAAGCATGTTATTTTAGTTTCATTATAAGGGATCAACACCTTATCCTCAACACAGGGTATTATATCCCTTGGTTGCATTATTTTCTACATAGGGTACGGCATCCCCTAGTAGCATCTCAGAGTGCCGCGAGTCTTATTTTATTGCCAACACATAGTACTATATCCCCTTGCTGCATTATTTTCTACATAGGGTACGACATCCCCTAGTAGCATCTCAGAGTGCCACGAGCCTTATTTTATTGCCAACACATAGTACTACATCCCCTGGCTGCATTATTTTCTACATAGGGTACGACATCCCCTAGTAGCATCTCAGAGTGCCACGAGCCTCATTTTATTGCCAAGACAGGGTACTACATCCCATGGCTGCATTATTTTCTACATAGGGTACGATATTCCTTAGTAGCGTTTCAGAGTTCCACGAGCCCCATTTTATTGCCAACACAGGGTACTATATCCCCTGGCTGCATTATTTTCTATATAGGGTACGACATCCCCTAGCACCATTTCAGAGTGCAAGGAGCCTCATTTTATTGCCAACACAGGATACTACATCCCCTGGCTGCATTATTTTCTACATAGGGTACGACATCCCATAGTAGTATTTCAAAGTGCCACGAGCCTCATTTTATTTCCAACACAGGGTACTACATCCCCTGGCTGCATCATTTTTTACATAGGGTAAGACATCCCCTAGTAGCAATTCAAAGTGCCATGAGCCTCATTTTATTGCCAACATAGGATACTACATCCCCTGGCTGCATTATTTCTACATAGGGTACGACATCCGCTAGTAGTTTTTCAGAGTGCCACGAGCCTCATTTTATTTCCAACGCAGGGTACTACATCCCCTGGTTGCCTCCTTCCTGTTAACACAAGGCATAACATTCCCTATTATTAAAAAATATCTTTTTCAATTCTTTATTCTGCAATAGCAATGATAGTTTAATGTGTTTTCAATAACTCACAAAATTTCCTAGTGCAAACTGGGGCAGAAAAATTTTGTTTGTTTTGTTTGTTTGTGTTGGCTTGTAGGTTCTTCTGAAAAGCATACATTTGATGTGCAAAAACAAGATTTCAGTTCTTTCCAGAGAAAGAGGAACGTTTGATCTCAATACCATCCGCAACCAACTTTAGCGTAACGCATACGGAGACATATCAAGATCTTTCTTCCCATCGTCGGATCAAGAAACAAGCATGAAAGAATATTTAATAGTCTGTTGCATCGAGGGCATCAAGTTTCAATACAATGTCACTGGGAGAAACAAATCAAGACTCAAGACAAGACTCCACATGGCATTTAGATAGGAATTTTGTAACTCTTAGATTTCAAGAGTATGTAATCTTCTTTTTATTTTGATGTAATAGTAGGAACCACGGATCAGAACCTCGACGGAACCTCAATGGACTCTCCATCTAAGTATACTCCATCACTCTTCTTTCTGCTTGAACTACACGTGACCTAATTCTCTTATAACTTGGGATATATAGGCTGCCTAAAACCAAGGCTCGGTCGCACCTTTTTCTTCTATCTTGTTTTCTTTTCGAATGATAGTGAGGTCAAAAATCAGTCACCTTGTTCATTTTTCTTTGCATGAAAACTCTTCATGTTTCCAAGCAAAGAGGGGCATGCTGTGAACACCTAAATTTTTACCACACCCAAATTATATACTAGTTAGTGTAAATATTTCTTTTACGTCTAATCTTAATAATTTAAAACTTTTATCATACTCCTAATAGGTTTTATTTAAAAAATAAATAAATATATATATATATATATATATATATATATATATATATATATATATATATATATATATATATATATATATATATATATATATATATATATATATATATATATATATATATATATATATATATATATATATATATATATATATATATATATATATATATATATATATATACTAACTATATATTCACATTCTTAGAGTGTAAGTTTTAAAATAAAAAAAAATTAAAAAAAACAAATTAGAATTTTAAATATAAGCTATAGTATTTTTCATATTATAATTTAAACTACAATGTAAATATTTAATTTTCTTATGTATATAATATTTTAGTATAATGTAGCTAACCATATTTTTAACTATGTATTTTACTTTCTAATTTCTTTATTAATAAAGAATAAGTAAAAGTTATTAAACAAAAAGAAAAGAAAAAAAATTAACTAACTATAAAAAAAGAAATAAAGGCAAAGCAAAGAATAATAATAATAATAATAATAATAATAATAATAAGTAATAATATAATAAAAAGGGATAAATCTTAAAAGATTCAAACAAAAATTATCCTAACCACTTACCATGATATTCTCAACCTCCTTCTCCCACTTCAACTTTAACTCAAACTCTTTTACATACCACCCATATTCCTTTTATAAAATGTGGACATAATATAAATAAAAAGCGAAAAGAAAGGAACGAAAAAATAAGCAACAAAACATAAAACTAAAAAAACAAAAGGAGAACGGAAAGGAAAAGAACGAAGAAAGAAACGAAAAAAGAATAGAAGGAAGAGAAACGAAAGAAAAAAAACGTAGAAGCAAAAAGAAGCAAAAGAAGGGGAAAACGAGAAAGAAAGAAAGGAAACAGAGAGAAAGAAAGAAAAAAGGCAACGAAAAAGGAAGAGAGTTTTGGAGACGGAGTTCGGAATTTTGTTTGCGGTTCTGTGTTTGTGGTTCTAAAAAGGTTAGTATTGCTAGCTTTAAAAATCAGTGGATTGTAGCCGTAATTTTGTTGGAATCTTAAAAAAAAGGGTTCATCTCTGTCTCTTTAATATTTGGACCAAACGTTGCCGGATATATTTGCGGATATCTTTTGCGTCATTTTATGTTTAAGAATTTGAGAAGTTTTAATCATATTAGATTTACGCATTCTAAATATTATTTAGTATGAAGTTAAAAAATCGTTTAAAAGATGACGACTTCTATGATAATTATTAGATTCTTATGTGAGTTTATTTTTATCTTTAATTTTAGATTTCCATGACAATTGAAATCTTTGTTCCATCTAATGTATATCGCTTGATTGTTTGTGAACTTAGTAAAATAATAGCTAAGACGAGTTCTTTTTGTTCTTTCTCTTTCTTTCAATTTTTAGGAGTGCCTAAAGATTTTTTTTACTTCGTTATAGTTTTGTTTATTTTTCTTATAAATTTTATTTATATTTTTGGTTATAAAAAATATGATTGACAAAATTTTGTTGGAACACATGTTTGTTTATTATTTAAGTTGCTGAAATTTTAGTTCTTTAATAGTTAAATTAAATTCATGTTCATATAGATGTGTATATCAAATTATGGAAAGTTAGTCACACAAAACAATATGATAGTTAATTAATATTATTGTTTTATATTAAGCTCTATTGATAAATATGGCAGAAATTTACATTTTTTTGTTATAAGTATCTCGAGATAATGATAAATCTAATATTATGTAGGTTTGTTTAAATTATAACGCATCAATAGAAAGCTCCGTTAATTTGGTTCTATCTTCTAGGACAATGGTCATCTCTTAGATATATTTTACTTTAAAACCTTAAGATTTATTATAACAGTTAAAAATAACAATAATAAAATAGATAAATAAATAGAATACTCTAATAATACTAGAAAATATTTTGATGCACTTTTAAATACTAGCCCATGTGTTCATACCCAAACCTTGGATTGATACGCTTAAACAATAAAAGGATCATGTGCACATTCCGCGCCATGATACCTTTTTAATTTAAAATAATTATGTTATAACTATGTGTATATTCCGTACCTTGTTTTAATATTTAATTTCAAGGAAGTACCTTGTGCGCGTATCGCATCTTGGTTAAAATAATTAATAAAAAGTATAATAAATTAAGTGAAGCGGTAATAAATAAGCCATAATAAATAAAATATAGGACTAGCTAAAAATTGATTTAAGCCTTACATTAATCAATAGAAGCGACTGTGTCAGAACAACAGGACTCGAGGGGTGTCTTACACCTTCCCCTCGGTCAACAGAATTCCTTACTCAGTCTTCTGTTTTCGTAGACCATAAATTAAGAGTCAAACCTTTCTTTTGAAACGGGATTAAAATAAAAGGTGACTTGGAACACCAAAACTCAATTCCAAGTGGCGGCTCTAAATAATAAATAATCCCTTTTCAAAATATCATTTTAATTGGAAAAACTCTTTTAACACAACCTCATAATAGGGTTGTGCGACAAAAAAGAGGTGTGACAAAAACAACTCTGAACTTTCCCAAATTCAATTCCGACCACGCGTACAAGTCATAATACCTGAAGTGAAGCTACTCATGTCTCAAACTATTGAACGATACGCTAGAGCTCAAAACGATCGGCCAGGTCGTTACATTCTCTCTCAGATAAACATACGTTTGTCCTTGAATGTGCTAGGAATTGTGCCAGAGTTATCCGAAATCACTGTTTAACATCTCGAGCACCTACCCATGCTACCCCAACTTAGTTGCGCACATTAGCTTGATCAATTCTAAAGATATCCCCTTATATTAAAGAAAATAATCTTAGAATCAAATTCCAACATCCGGAATTCTCTGTCAGGCATGCTTCCAATATACGAACACTGCATCAATAACTACACGCAGCACCAAAACATGACTGCATACCTTAGCTAAATTCACACCTTGCACCACTTTATTCACAAACCACAATAACATTCTCTGAGCGTAATAGTCAAAATTTCACGAATCCGATGCTCCCGTTGCACCTCATGACATACATAGGTCTTGCTCTACTTTTACAATACCAACATGATGGAAGAGATGTGTAGTAATTAATAACTACTACTGAATCAACAATTCATTGGGTCTATACTCCTGACAGGAACCATCACCTCATTCTGAACCAAATAAAGGTCTTTGCTTCTTAATATACTTCATATAATCAGATTGCAATGATCCTAAATCCAATGATCTCGTCTCACCCAGCAAGAACTTCTCATGCAATAAGCCACCTCGGACATGATCAAAGTCTCATTGATACCACAATGTGTTGATAGGCTACCAATTCGAATGCGATACCAAAGGAAAATGAACTCTGAAAAGGAAATCTAATTACCCCGCTTGCGAATCATATATGCGATGCAGTCAAAATACTAAAAAGACACCCCGCTCTCGAATTATACATGTGACGTGGGTACACGGCTAATATGAGCTTTCCTCAGAAAATTAGGAAGCAAAACACATAAAAACATATACAGGGAACTGTACTGAACATACCCGAACCACACATAGAACTCACATAATGAGTTACACACTGAGCTATATTTCTCATTACAACAAGATACCAAATATTGGTCACAAGCACGCTAAGCTCATAATACCATCTCCCTGGGGAGACATATAACGCCACAAGCTACAAACTCAAGCACAACTGAGGTGCGATATATGATCTGAATCTGAAGAGCCATCCTGCTCATATAACATCACCTCTACGTGGAACCTCAACACATTAAAAGATTCATCAAGCTGTCTCACAACTCATACGGCACAATATACCATTACATGAAATAGCACCTCGACTACTCTTCCATAAGGAGCGTACTGCTGAAATGAACACATTTGGCTTGATATAGAGCTTATATTCACATTTAAATCCATCCATCGACCTTAAATTGATCCTGATCGTACCAAAATAGGACAATAACCTTCTAAAGGTCTCAATTTAACGACATTACTATAATCTTCATACTCGGTTTAACTTCTTCAATCAATCAAGTGATTACATGCTACACTGATACAACCTTCCCATGTGGCATGCTCCCACAACCTCTCATAATAGATAACAGGGTTGTACCTCCAAACCACCAGTCGCACTAACGTTGAAAATTGATCAAGAATCATTAACAAGAATGCAAAGCCTTTTTCACAAAACATCGATCTCAGCTGACACTGAAGACAATACCAACTTACCGTAAACATCAAAACTCCTTTCCTGATCATTAAAGCTCGTGACATCCTTATCAACACCGAACCACTATTAGATTATCACTTCATCATATAAAACTTTCCACTTAACTCGCTTCGGGAAAATCATAGCAACACACCGGTGAATTCTCATAACCGTAGAATATGCAAATCTCTAAGTAGTGGTCTAAGCCACCATAGCCCTTTCAGGACCCGCCACCACATAACAGTCCACAATAGCAGAATACTTTCTAAATAACACCAATTACGGTGGCGAAAAAGCCTCCCACGCACCGTCACAAATCAGTTGCATAACTTGATCACGCTGAAGGAACTTATCTTTACCAGCAATATGCCAATTCGACTATGGCTAACCAATCTCTTTTCTTCCAATTTATCCTTGATTGCCATAGAAACAATAATAACTCCATTCAACACTTAACACTCCATCTGCACTCATTTCGAGTGACCTTAAATCACAAGAACATGTTGTCTCAAATCCCAAGAACTATTCCATACCTCCCAATTGCTACACCATAAGTCAAAACATCATAGAACACTCTTGGACCTTCTCATAAGCTGCTACAAGGCTTGATTCTTAACCGTACCTATAAGTTCAAAATCATTAGGGACCACATCTTACCCCTTTGAATCTACTAGGACCATTGCTGAGAGATGCCCGCTCTGACTTGGCCCAATTATAATCAACTCCATGATTCTTCTAGCACAAGCATACCCTCCCGACGGAGCACCTGACAGTATCACTTCCCTTGAACCCCACACTTATACGAGGAATAATTCTTGAATCCTTCCCCAAGTCTGAACATGAGCCAACAAGGCCAACCATATCACACCTTTAACAATCCTTTTGCTCAAAATTACCACTTATGCTCTTTTTCCGTGGCTAAAATAACCTATCAACATGCGAATAACTAGAAACCCCGCACGTAGTCACCCATGCAACCCAATCATACACAATGGGACTCTATCACTTAGCTCGAAACCATTATTACACAACTGGAATTCGCCAGGATTCTTAATATTTTATTGACACAACCTTGCGCAATCAACCGCCAAAATTCCCAAAATCTTTCTGTAGAACCCCCTTTTTATATTCTGAATCATCAACCACATTCGCACGATCTCTTTGATGTATAACCAATAGAATTCTTCACACAAGCTTCGCCAACCACGTGACTGCTAACATGCTCACAAGGAATAACACTTCCCGACATATTCCAACGCTGCTACACAGGGTACAATCACTATGACATCTATAACCCATACTGAGTCTGAGCTAACCTTCTAGTTGCATAAGTCCTTTCACCCCTCGTGGACATCAATTAAATGTGCGACAACATCCTTCCAATTTAAAGTTATGTTGTATCCTTCTTCATTACAAGTAGCTCATTCCCGTTATATCAAATCTTCTGCTGCATAATGGCCCATGCTTCAAATTAACTCTGTAGGCCCCAATTACTAATCTCTAAAATTCTCAAATCATTCCAAACTCTCGTTAAGGTGTGTAGTCATCCTACCACAATGCCCATATGCAACTCTGTCACTCTCCCACTTTGGCAAAACTCGTCCTTTGAATCGACTACTTGCCCTTTGCATCTTATATTTGGCCTTCTAGAAATTTTAGCCACTGGCTGACACTTCTCACGTGTCTTTATTCATCCTTAGCTGCTCAATTGTTGCCTTAAATAAAATCTATCCTCGTAGCACTTGAACCCACAATCTCTACTAACTTTTAACCTTTCTGAAGATCATCTTTCTCGAGCCATCAACTTTAGAAACACAGGGTCGATCTGAACCACTGCACCCCACGGTCTCCCACCGTCGCTTCTTCAATACTGACTCGCATTAACCTGCCCCAAAGGCGATTTTTAGAAGATCATAACACCGGCAAACTTAGCACATGCAATTAAGGACGAAGACACTACATTGCTGATGAAAATTCCATCACGCTTGAAAATACCAAGTCTTGTTAACCCATAAACCCAAATCTGAACATTTTTAGCCGGATTGCCTTTCCTCTACTGAGAATAAAATATCGAATCTCTAGATTATACACTGAGTAAACCTCCATTCAAGTCATTCACTACCCGGAAAAGTAGGCAAACAACCAACCATCATATCAATACTGCGGAATAGTCGTTCATAAGCATCATGACAACTTGTGCCTAGCCTTAGAGCCCTCAGAAGTTCCGTTACTGGGCTGAAACAATGGAATATCCTTCCACAAAGCAGCGATAATTATCCAATCAACTATACCACGAGAAATATCCCACATCACATCTGCAATACCATTACGATTCTTCAATTATCGATTTATAATAAGCGGTTCGCGTCGCATAAGATTAAGTAGGAATGGGTATAAAGGCATAAGCCTCAAAGGAATCAAATCGCACGATGAGGAATGAAGAATGGAAGTACTCCTAACAGCCCTGTAGCCTCCCGAAGATAGTACACATGTTTCCATACCAATCCGCGAGACTATACTAGACTTGCTCATAACTCATGAGACCTAATTGTCACAAACCAAAATCCACTAAGGGTCGTGATGGCTCCAGACACCATTGTCAGGCAAGCCAACAATAAATAACTAGAAACTTATTGTTTTAAACTTATTGAAATCATTCCTTTTATATATTTAAACAAAGGTAATGATATTCATTAAAATAGGGAAATGTCTTTAACCAATTTAATATTGAACAATCCTATTATCATCCCTGAACCCGGTGTCACAAGCTCATGAGCAATTTCTAAAAAATAATGTAATACAACAATCATCCAGAATACACTATTGGATAGAAAATAAATAATTTGAAAGAGACTTGTTGCCTGCGGATCATCTCGAAAATGCAGCTCACCTAATTCTCTGTGTCAACCCTGTTGCTAAGCTCACTAGGCTACTAGAGATGCATGTGCTTATGCAACAAAAATACACAGAAGTGTAGTATGAGTACAAAAACAACGTGTACTCAGTAAGTATCCATATAATCTCGAAGAAGTAGAGACGAGAGGTCGACTTCGACACTTGCTAAGGGTCCAATAATAAAATATCAGTGATATATTAACTCGTGGATTTTTATAAGCATAATTTTAATCCAATACAGTGAATAAAGTAAACAATTCTTTTCTTTTATAGGAAATTTCCAAATTCCTTTCCATCATTTATACAAGTATTCTCAAGCTGGGAAGAGGCTATAGCCACTTCAACAAGTTTCAAGGCAAGCAATACAAGCATGCGCAAATCATGCCTAGGTCGTATGGCCCGATCCAATAGAAAATAAATTGTGCTCTGCCAACGGTCGAACAACATTAACCATAGATGCATCTATTACCCCGCTCGTGAATAATCCAGGCGACATGGTCAAATATAAACACACATCAAACAATCAATCAAAATGTCTACACGGAGCATTTATCCAAAGAAAGCCAATCCACTTTTAACCATTTATGAAAATTAAGTTTAAGTAGTTTAGAAATTTATTTACTAATTTCGATGTGATTTAAGCAATTCAAGCGGTCAATAAGTTCACAAACAATCCAAGTATAACATGCTTTTGGGTCCTAAACTGCCCGAACAATAGCATAATAGTAGCTACGCATGGACTCTCGTCACCTCGTGCGTACGTAGCCCCCACAAACAAGAACACATAACCAGTTATTTACCTATGGCAACAGTTCCCTCTTACAAGATTAGAAGGAGACTCACCTTGCTCCAGAGATTTATAACCGGCATTCCACGCCCTTCTGAAGACTCGAACTGATGCACAATGCTTCAAAACTAGCTAATAATTATGCAAATTCATTAATATATGCTCACTTACTCACCACAATCCAATTTATAGCAATTCCTAGCCCCTATCGAAAAGTTGACAAAATTGCCCTCGGGCCCACGTGCCCGCATTCTGAAATTTTTCGAAGATTATGTTTACCCATGAACTCAAATATATTATTTTCTCTAAATTTCTGACCCAAAATCGTGGCCAAAATCCAAGATTATGAATTTTCTCGGTTTTACTCAAACCCCCAAATTTCTACCAATTTACATGCTAAAATCCATACATAATCAATATATTTAACTCAAGATAGGTGGGATTAGCTTAATTTGTCTTTGATGATGAAAAACCCCCAACTTGAAGCTCTCCAAAATCGTCCATACCAAGAGAAACTAAGAGAAAAATGGCTAAATCCCGACTTTAAAAGAAAAAACTGTCTCCGGCACTTTCTGCACCTGCGGTCACTTGACCGCTTCTGCGGTTTCGCAGGTGCCGCCACATTACCGCATCTGCAGTCCTTCCCATGCCCCCTTATTTTTGCATTTGTTCCTCGTCAACTGCAGGTGCGGCACCGCTTCTGCGGCACCCTGACTGTATTTGCGATTCCTTTGCTCCTGACACAAAATCGCATTTCTGCCCTTACATTTGTTATATTTGTTGGTTTTATGGAATTTACCAATTTATTCATATTTATTGTAAATTATAAAAATAAATAGTTAGATTGTTTTACTTAGCTCGTTAATACTACTTAGTTCCTTAGTTAGTTTTGTTATTAGTGAGGTAGTTGTGCTCGTACTACACTCTGCATTTTATGTGCAGTTCCAGGTGAGTTAGAGAGCGGCGATCGATGAGGTTAGGCTGGCTAATTTTGGAGATTGCAAGGAAGCTGCTAGCGTCTGCATGGCCTTGTTACTCCTTTTGTCATTTCTTATTTGGACAGTTAGACAGTTCTATTTCTTAGTTTATAGTTTTAGACGCTCATGACTTAGTGACACCCCAATGCTTGGGACTCGTTTCCATATTTTATATTATTTATATTTAGAGTTAAATTTAGTTTATCAAGAATTAAATTATTGGAAATGTTTTATTCAATTTTTATAATCAAATTAGTAGTAATATTTTAGGAATAGGCTTGCCTTATAACACAATCGGCGCCATCAGGACCATGGTTAGAGTTTGGGTCGTGACACATAGGCTAGGACTGATGCTTTTGGTCGGCTTTATGAGGAACTTGGGGGAAAAATCGGGGACAAGAAGTTATTTTGGCTGGACAAAGACAAAGAGAATAATGCTCACAATATGGATCAAGTGAGGTGCATCAAAGATGAGGGCAGTCGAGCATTGATAGAAGAGGCCCAGATTAGGCAAAGATGACAATCGTACTTTCATAAACTTCTTAATGAAGAGGGGGATGGAAACATCGTGTTAGATCAATTGGGTCACTTTGAAAGTCACTGAGACTTTAGATATTGTAGGCGCATTAAGGTTGAGGAGGTCGTGGGTATGATGTGTCGGGGTAAAGCGACTGGACCAGACGAGATTCCGGTAGAGTTTTGGAGGTATACGGGTAGAGAAGGCTTGAAGTGACTGACTGAGTTGTTTAATGTTATCTTCAGGACAAAGAGGATACCTTATGAGTGGCGGTAGAGTACAACGGATCCAGTGTACAAGAACAAATGGGATATCCAGAATTGTTACAACTCTAGGGGTATCAAGTTACTAAGTCATACCATAAAAGTTTGGGAGAGGGTGCTGGAAGGGAGGATAAGGAGGGAAGTGTCTGCATCGGAAAACCAGTTCGGGCTCATGCCAGGTCGTTCTACTATGGAAGCTATCCACTTTATCAGGAGGTTGGTGGAACTATATAGGGATTGGAAGAGAGATTTGCATATGGTTATGGTGTTTATTGACCTAGAGAAGGCATATGACAAGATCTCTGGGGACGTCCTTTGGAGGTGTCTAGAGGTGAAAGGAGTGAGGGTGGCTTACATTAGGGCGATAAAGGATATGTATGGTGGAGCTATGACTCGGGTTAGGACTGTAAGAGTTGACTTAGAGCCTTTTCCAATGGTTATGGGGTTACACCAAAGATCTGCACACAGCCCATTCTTATTTAC
This sequence comes from Nicotiana benthamiana, assembly GCA_034376525.1. Lineage (NCBI taxonomy): Eukaryota > Viridiplantae > Streptophyta > Magnoliopsida > Solanales > Solanaceae > Nicotiana > Nicotiana benthamiana. Next base: position 117,709,408 of record CM067327.1, on the reverse strand, counting down.
TCTGGTGATGGACGCATTGACACCCCATATCCAAGGAGAGGTGCCATGGTGTATATTGTTCGCTGATAATATAGTTTTGATTGATGAGGCGTGAGGCAGTGTTAATAGGAGACTGGAGGTATGGAGGCATGCCCTGGAGTCTATAGGATTCAAGTTGAGTAGGACTAAGACGAAATATGTGGAATGTAAGTTCAGCGACGTGACAGGGGAAATGAATTTGGAAGCCAAGCTTGACTCACAGATCATCCTCAAGAGAGAGTTTTAAGTACTAGGGTCATTTATCCAGAGAGATGGGGAGATCGATGGGGATGTTACGCGCCATATTGGGGTGGAGTGGATGAAATGGAGGTTAGCGTCTAGAGTCCTGTGTGACAAGAATGTGCCACTGAAACTCAAAGGTAAGTTCTATAGAGCGGTGGTTAGACTGTCCATGTTGTATGGAGCTGAGTATTGGCCAGTCTAGAATTCACATATCCAAAAGATGAAAGTAGCAGAAATAAGGATGTTGAGATGAATGTGTGGGCACACTAGGCTGGATAAGATTAGGAATAAAGATATTCAGGAGAAGGTGGGCATGGCTCCCGTGGATGACAAGATATAGGAAGCACAGCTTAGATAGTTCGTACACATGCGGAGGAGAATCCTAGATGCACCGGTTAGGAGGTGTGAGCGATTAACTTTGGCAGGTACGAGAATAGGCAGAGGGCGACCTAAAAAGAATTGGGGCGAGGTGATCAAGCAGGACATGGCACAACTTTAGACTTCCGAGGACATGGCTCTTAAGAGAAACATGTGGAGATTGAGCATTAGGGTGGTACGCTAGGGGTAGTCGAGAGTTCTTCCCATTTTGTATCGGGTGTTAGTAAAACTGTATTTATAAAATAATTCTTGAAATATAAATGAACAAAAACAGAAAATCAATTCGAGCCCACTGAATTCACAGTGTTTCCTTAAGGAATTTAATCCCCTCCTAGTACCCAAGGTTATGGATTTAATATATTAAATAAAATTAAGCCAACACCGGGTAGTCTGATATAGAGTTTTGTTTATGAATGTTGGCGGTCTATGTTGTGTTCACATTATTGTTTTGTATAGTTTTGTGTTATTATCCTTTCACTTATTCGTTGTTGTTATTTTCTTTCTGGCATCTTTTGTTGTTATATGCATTTTTTTTTTGTTTCTTTTTTGATATTATTGTTTCTCCTGTTGAACGGAGAGTCTCCGGGAAACAGCCTCTCTATCCTTTTCGGGATAGGGGTAAGGTCTGCGTAAACTTTACTTTTCCTAGATCCCATTAATGGGATTTTACTGGGTATAGGTATGTTGTTGTTGTTGCCGATTTTAAATTGGTCAAATGTTGATTAAATTGTTGCTTGGCCGGATAGCATAGGCTAACGATGTCTTCATTTTGGTTCATTATATTGGAGGCAAGCGTGTCAACCGGGCCGGGTTGAACCGGGACCGGCCCGGACCGGTTAGCAAGGGCCGAGCTAGGCTGGGTTCGAGGGGGGTAGGGGGTTGGTCCGTTTGAATTTTTTGGTGTTGGAACCGGACCGGACCGGTTCAACGGTAAAATTTTTTTTTTAAATTTTTGAATTTGTGGGGCCCACATTACCGTTGGCAACGGTACAGGTCCGTTGGCCAACGGACAATTTTGCAAAAATGGCTATTTTTTTGTATTTATTAATTTACAATATTAACCCTTCTTAAAATCTATAAATACCCCCATCTCTTCTTCATTTCTTCACTCAAAATTCTTATTTCAATCTCAATTCTCAAATTATCAATCTATCTCTTCTCTTCAGTTTGCAAGATTTCATATTTTATTTGTCTCTCTTTTCCCGAATTTAATTTATCGCAATTTGTCATTCGGAATTTGAAGCTTGAAGTTCAAAACTGAAATACTTGCTTGACGTTTGTTCGTGGTAACACCGGATTTTCGTAATCAAGTGCTCAATTTATTGTCGATTCGGTGCACTCCTTCTAACTCTTTCTCTTATTTAATATTTTAATTGCATATTTAATTTTAGCTTATATTTTCATTTTTACAATATGCTTAATGCTGCTAAAAGAACGTGTAGAAAAGTTACTGGTAGGGGTGGAAATAAAAAAGAGGTAGTCTTGTAGCTTCCGGTAGTAATAGTAATGACCCAATAACACATGTTTCTGAATGATCGCCTAATTTTCAAGATGTAGAGATTGATTATGAACAATTACAAGAAGATTTTGGAATAGAAGATAATGAAATTGGAATAGAAGATGAGATACCACCTACACCTAGTAGTGGAAATGTTGGTAGTATTGGAGTTGGAGTTGCTAGTGCTACAAGGGGTAGAAGACCACCAGTGGCTCCAACTTCTAATCGTAAAAGAAGAAGTACGGTATGAAAATTTTTTAAAATAATAGAAGGTACTAATAGAGTTCGGTGCAAACTTTGTAATGAAACTTTTAAACATTTGACCGGAGGAAATTTAGGGGGGACTAGGACACTTACTAGACATATGATGACTATCCATCCCATAGAATGGGGAAATAATGGGGATGGAAGTCAAACAACTATTAACCCTACTACTGGAGGTCTATTAAAATATGATAAAATGAGGGATCGTGAGGAATTAGCAAAAATGATTACTTTGGGTTGTTTACCTTTTTGTTTTGCTTCTTCATCGTATCTTATTATGTATATTCAAAGGATTTACAATCCTTTATTTAAAGGTATCCCTAGAAGTACTTGTAGAGCAGATATCTTTAGACTTCATGGACAATATCAAACATACATACGTTATTTGTTTAGTCACCTTCCTTCTAGAGTATGTCTAACTTCTGATATTGGTCATGCTGTTAATGGAAATGATTATTTGACAATTACATGCCATTGGATAGATGATAATACTTGTATGCAAAAACGTATTATCGCTTTTAAATATGATGAAGATAAGAGTCATACTGCTACGTTTATAAGTAGTACAATTGTTGAAGTTGTTGAATTTTATAATCTAAACCAAAAAGTTTTGTGTATGTCTTTTGATAATGCTTCAAACAATAATGCTGCAGTTTCAATTTTAAAATTGCATTTGCAACCACCTGTTGATGATATTTTTCATGTTAGGTGTGCATGTCATGTTTATAATTTAATTGTTAAAAGTGGCCTTGACTTATTTTCAGTTGAGACTACTCATGTTAGAAGAGCAGTTGGTGTTATTCAAGAAAATAATAGACAATCTAGAATAAAAGAATTTAAGACTAAGTGTATCCAGTATAACCTTAAACCTAGATTCATGCCAGACGAAATTGTTACTAGATGGAATTATACATATATATTTTTAAAATGTTGCTACAAATATAGATTTCCTATATCTGAAGTTGCTAATGCACATTGTACTGATCCTAGGCGTATGTTAACAAGTGATACTTGGGAGGTCATTAATGATGTTGTTAAATTTTTACATAAATTTTATACTGCTACTGTTGTGTTTTCTGGCGCATATTACCCAACTGTTACTATGGCTTTAGTACATATAATTGAAATTTCTTTGCTACTATATGAATTTAAGAAGAAGAAAAATATATGGATGTTGTTGAAAATATGCAAGCGAAATTCAAAAAATATTTCTTTTCAATTCCTCCGATTTACTTAATTGGTGCAGTTTTAAATCCTTCTACTAAAATGTCTGATTGTCACCAATTAATGAATGCTTTATATACTTATATGGAGATTGGAGAATCTGAAATGCCAAATTTATATGATTCTATGAACAAACTAAATGAATATTTACAACAACTATATAATTATTATGCAAATGAATGTGATAATACTGCTCGTGCTTCTGGCGATGTTAATCCCGCTATGCAATGTAGCAGTTCTGCTAATGTGGATGATGAAGGCCTTGATAGTTTTCATAATTTTTCTACATTTTCTAACACTCAAACCAGTAGCAGGAATATTGATGAGCTTCAATTTTACTTGCAGAAGCAAAAGGAGCCTCGCATAAAGTACTTTTCACCATTGGGATGGTGGCATGAAAATGAAAAGCAATTTCCTGTTCTTTTCGCTATGGCTCGTGACGTGCTGAATGTGCCAATTTCTACTGTTGCATCGGGGAGTGCATTTAGCCAAGCAAGACAACAACTTGGAGACACCCGCCACTCATTGGGAAGCAATGCTTTGGAAGGTTTAGTATGTTTCAGAGATTGGATTAGATCGGAACGAAGAAATCAAGGAAAGGAAGATGTTGATAGCCCAGAAGACGAGGAGCTTGGAGATATATTAACCCATGGAAACCCATCCGAATTAATGTCAATCGGTTCATATTGATTATGATGAACTTGCTAAGGCGATGCAAAACATTTGAAATTACTACTTCACTAGTTTACTTATTAGAAAAAATGTAAACATTTCATTTTCTACTTTTTAATTTGAAATTGAGAAATAAAGTAGCACTTGCAATAAGTGCAATTTTTTCCCATCTTACTTGTATTCATTCAATTATTACAAAGTATTAATACAATTATAACTTAATAGTTATACTTAATTCCCAAAAAATTAAAAGTATACTAAACCCGGGCCGGCCCGCCCCCCTTCAACCCGTAACCTGTATGGTTCAATTTTAACCCGAACAAACTAGGTCCGCTATGAACCCGCTATCGCTCAACCCGGACCGTTCCGGCCCGGAACCCGAACGGGTTGAAAAAATCACGACCCGGACCGGCCCGGTGGAACCGTCTGTCACCAATAATTGGAGGCTGAATTGCTTGTAGCTACGTTCACATTCGAAAAGAAAAATGTGTTCTTCACAAATTATACTGTTCACAATGATCATTTTTTATCTATGTTCATTCATGGACCATAAGTGTTGAAGATTATACGGGGCCACCTTTTCGAAGATGCGAAACAGTTCTTTGGGATGCACAACTTTACAGAACAAAATCCAATAAATTAAATTGCAGAACTCTAGCTAGTCTGCTGGAGTTTTACGTTTAAAAACTCCGAAATCTAGCATATAGTTTTGTAAAAGGTTTGAACTTCAACATACTATAGTAGAGTTCTTCATGTCTCAGTTAGGTGTATTTTTGCATAATTTTTATATTCATATTACCCGGTGACTATTTATCACTTAAATTACACTCACGAAGAATTAATCTAAATAGTCATTCACTGTTTAAATTAAAAATAATTGATCGATATATAATATATATATATATATATATGTTTCATATATAATATATGTATATTGTATATAATTATTATGTAATCTATATAATATCAGCTAGAAAAACTAAATACTAAATCCGACCGAAAAATCCGAGGAATCATAACCGGCTCAAAAAGTGGCTACCCAAACCAATTTTCTATCCCTGTGGTGTATGGGCTCAATTTAGCCCATTGACAGCTCGTCTTCTCTTTATTCAAAATCCACAGATAAGCTCCGATTACTCATTCGCACAATCTCTTGCTCTTTCTCTATGCCTTCACCTAGGTACTTAATCCTTCTTGCTGTTTCGAAATCGATCTTTTCCTTCTTTTTTGTTAAATTTTTTTTTTCGCCGTTGTGTTGAAGCATAAATGGGTGCATTGTTATTATTCAATTTTATGGTCTTCGCCTTTACAACTATTTGTCGGCTTCCACAAAGTAATATTCTTGTAACACTGGAATATAGGGGTTTTAAATATGAAAATTGATAGTTGTGAAAGTAATGTTGTTGAATCTGTCATTTTGAAGCATTTATGGGGTTATATTTAAGTTTATTCTAAATTTTGAATAGCAAATTTAGATTTTGAAAAATTCAATTAGTTTCGATTCAATTGCTTCTTGTTAGTTTTATGCATCCTAATGTAATGTAATATCCAAGCTATTCAGTTATTTCAAGCTCAACATTTGAAATACACTCACCTGACAGAAAAATTGAGTGTTTCCGGCCTTATTTTGTTATGGAAGGCCTTGGACAACTTCACTTTCCCCTTTCTTTTTGGTTACTAAGTAGAGTAGGGGCTATTTGAATGGGTACAAATTGATAGGAAGTTGTATAGGTCGAGAATTAGGGTAGAAGGCTAGTCGGTAATCGAGAGTGTTTACCAGTAGTATTAGTAGTTAGTCTTGTATTCTATTATTGTTAGATCTTTATTACTACGTCTTTCGCTTTGTTTTCTTATCATATTGATGTTGTTACTGGTTGTTGCTAGTGCTTTCTTTTTATCTTTCCTTGAGCTGGGGGCTCTATCGGAAACAGCCTCTCTAGCCTCAAGGTAGGGGTAAGGTCTGCGTACACGCTACCCTCCCCCACTTGTAGGATTTTACTGGATTTATTGTTGTTGTTGTTGTTTTTGTTGTTTTCCCCCTTTCGTTTTGCTTACTAAGTAGTGTAGGGGCTATATGAATGTAAACTCAATTTGAATGGGTACAAAATAACTGTAGTTTATAGTATTTGAAACCACGAGGCGCATTACTAATGGTTTGTGTTGGCCATAAATTCATATAGTTGTACTACAGGGTTACAGAGACAGGAAAGTATTTCTTTCCATGCATAAAGACAAATTTTTATTGTGTTGGGGATTTGCCATATTATTTACTAATTACTGGTGGTAGAATAGACAAGAGGGGTTGCTCTGATGGTAAGCAACCCCCACTTCCAACCGAGAGGTTGTGAGTTCGAGTCTCCCCAAGAGCAAGGTGGGAAGTTCTTAGAGGGAAGGATGCCAGGGGTCTTATTTGGAAACAGCCTCTCTACCCCAGTGTAGGGGTAAGGTCTGCGTACACACTACCCTCCCCAGACCCCACTAAGTGGAATTATACTGGGTTGTTGTTGTTGTTTTACTGGTGGTAGAATACTTCCAGCATCTGCATCTGATATTCAATCAGTTGTATTATATGCATTTGCTTTATTTAGGCCACGTTTGGTTCTGATACTTCTCCGCAGAATTTGTGGATTTTTAGTCTGTTTGGTCTTTAACCCCCATTCCCTGTGGTTCTGTCGGATTTTCTTTTATGTAGAAGATCTCCAAGGGCTTGAATATGATCCTAAATGGGTGCTCCTTAAGCCTCTCCAAGTCCTATGGATCTGCTGCATCATCAAGCAGTTCACTGCTGCTGCCTTCTAAGGTTGTAACCTCATGTGTTAGACGTTCACCAGCACCTCATCGGTACTATCCGACATCCTGCTCCAAAGGTGTGTATGACATCTTTGTGCTGATCCTTTTGTGTGTTGTTATTTCAGTATGTATTTATGATTTATAATAAATGTGTTATTAAAATGATGGTTGCTGTTGTATCATATGCAATAACTGCCGCAAAAACTAGATTGATATTTCGTCTCTTAATGAGGAGGCGAACTCCTCAGCAGGCTATAGCTCTTTAGCTTGAGAAAGCTAATTTTATCCAAAGGATAAATCTGATTTTATGTTGGTTCTATGTAGCTTGTTTTGTTTCTATTTAATGAAGGTTTCAATCATCGGAATCTCCGCTCATTAAGTGCATTTTTTTTCCTTTTACAACCACTTCTTTTTTCTTAGTTGATATGATTCATCGACTTTCAATTAAAGATTCCTGTGAGGATGACATTTTATCACCACTATATTCATTACCACCGCATGATCATTAAAGACATAGTTCAATTAAAGATCCCAGTGGCATTTTTCACTACTCTATCAAACTACCACCGTAGGATCACTACAATCACCAACCTCCACCATATATCCATGATCGCCAACCACCACTAGTGACAACCTTCACCGCTAGCCACCATGTCAACCACTACTACCATCAACTACCTCTATCACCAGACACCACCACCACCAACTACCACCACTTCATAAATTCTTAAAATGCATGTAAGGAAGTTAGGAAGTGGATTTTGCTGTGGTGGTGTGTCAATTTATTCTTAAAGGTGTATTCTTTTTTTCTTCGTCTTTTAGGAGAAATATGTAGTTGTTTTTTCCTCAAAGACTTCAAACTAAAAACTGAAATGGCTTGATTCCTTCTTGATGGTGTTGTTTATTAGAGATATGTATCCTTCCATTCACTTTTTCTACTGTTCTCATACACTTCAAACAGACAAATGTGCAAAGCTGGAATACTGTAAAAAAAAATAGGGGACAAAGGGTGTATGGAGTCAAATGTAGTTCTTTTAGCATTCCGTATTATAAGAAGCTTGATAGAGAAAACAAAGTGGTCGACCGATACTTAAGCATTATATCTCAGCGCTACATGCTCATAGTATAATTGATTTTTGCTGGCTCTAGTAGTTGAAAGAATTTAAAGTTAGTTACACTTTTAAAGTTGAGTTGTCAGTGCAGGATTCAGCTTCCTTGATCTTTCTTCTGCATCATCACCTCTTTTGAGTGGTGAACATGGTGGCCTTTCGCGCGCTATACCCCAGTTACCAAGGCGAAGCCATTTTTCCCTTGCCCCTAGAGCGTCAAAAGATGTCCCATATAGTTACAGATTCCCTGCGATGACCACAAAGCCAAAGTGGTGGTGGAGAACCTTAGCATGCCTCCCTTATTTGATGCCTCTTCACGAGACTTGGATGTATGCTGAGACGGCATACCATCTCCACCCCTTTTTGGAAGATCTTGAGTTTCTGACATACCCTTTCCTGGGAGCAATTGGGAGATTACCAAGCTGGTTTCTAATGGCATACTTCTTTGTTGCTTATCTTGGTGTAGTGAGGAGAAAGGAATGGCCTCATTTCTTTAGGTTCCATGTGGTGATGGGGATGCTACTTGAGATTGCCCTGCAAGTTATTGGGACTATAAGCCGTTGGATGCCACTTGCTGTGTACTGGGGCAAAGTTGGCATGCATTTTTGGACTGCCGTTGCATTTGCCTATCTGTTCACAGTTTTAGAGTGCATAAGGTGCGCCCTCGCAGGGATGTATGCAGACATTCCATTTGTCTGTGATGCAGCTTATATTCAAATACCTTATGATTAATGGCTGCCAACATATGTTTGTTATGCATTTTAGAAAGAACATTGAGGCTGGTTGGAACTGAAAATGATCACTCTCTTTTGGATTGCCTCAAGGCCTGTAAAACTTAAATCTTTTTTTTTTCTATCATTCCTAGCATTATTTTCCTTTTAGCACCTTCTACATTACTCTTTCTTGCCTGCTCTGTGCTGTCTCCACTCTTTCTTGCCTGCTCTGGGCGAGTTTTATAAATTGGTTTTCATATGATAACCGACCTGCCCATTTACTGACTAGGAATAACTTTGTAAGCAATTTTGGGCCCGATCCATGTTTGTGAAGCAAACAAATCATATTGGCCGGGAAATTCAAAGTTTGAATCAAACAAGTAAATCATCTAAGACTTTCCAAGGATTAGCCACTGAACCACTAGTTGTTTTACGCTATGGGTTCGGGATATACAACAATAAAAAGACGTAAAAATGGCATGTGGTAATCATTAGTGAAGGTGACATTTATTTTTTATCTAGCAATTTTAATGTTGAGCAAAAATATCCATTACTCTATTAAAATTAATATGAAAAGATATTTTTACCCTTGCTTCTATTGCTTTTCTTCTCAGACCCTCGCTTCTTTCTGAACTCGGAACTCCGGTTGAGATGGCTTCGTCATCGGCAACAAAATTCAAAAGCTTTTCTCAAAGTTGAAATTCTCAGTTCTCAAGACAAGAAAAAGCACTTTTCTCTACTTTTTTGTTGTTGATAATTAGTTGTGCCCTTGAACTCAAACTTTACTGTATTGATTATCTTCAAGCTATTGTTTATATAAGCAAAATTCAGATCTAGTGTGCGCATAACATAGTCGTATTGGTGTCGAGTTTTAATTAACAGGGCACATTCTGTCATGTCCTTGATGAGAAAATTAGTTTTTATAGGGGTACTAGAAAAAAAAGTTTTTGGATGGGGTTGTCTTTTTTCTTTTGTTTTAAAAGATAAACTCCCTAGGTACTACTGCTCAGGAGTTGAGGATACTTGATCCTGAACTTCGAGTTCCAAGTTCAAAAGTTAAGGACACTTGTCCTGAACTTAGAATTATAAGTTCAAAGTTAAGGACACTTAGTCGTGAACTTAGGCTAACAAGATCAAAAGTTAAGGACAATATGTCCTCAACTTACTCTAAGAAGCCCAAAAGTTAAGGACAATAGGTCCTGAACTTACAGTTACAAGTTCAAAAGTTAAGAACAATACTTAACCTAAACTAACAAGCTCAAACGTTAAGGTCAATAGGTCATGAACTTAGTTTAAGAAGCCTAAAATCTAAGGACAATAGGTCATGAACTTAGACTAACTAGCTCAAAAGTTAAGGTCACTTGATCCTGAACTTACAGTTACAAGTTCAAATGTTATGGACATATAGTCCTGAAGTCCCTAAGTTAAGTTCAAAATTTAAGGACATGTAGTCCTGAAGTCCCGAACTTAGAGTTATAAGTTCAACAGTTAAGAACATGTATTCCTGAAGTCCTGAACTTATAGTTACAAGTTCAAAAGTTCAGGAGATTTAGTCCTGAAATTAAGTTCAAAAGTTAAGGATATGAGCAGAAGGGCATTTCATCCTGGCAATTAAAGTTTATTAACGCAGTGGCTAAAGACTAAAGACATTTTAAACAGTGGCTTAAAAGAAAATACATGTGTTATTAGTGGCTAGCCATGCACATCGACAGAAAAGAAAAATAAAAATCGGACTCTAAGGGTGTGTTTGGTATGAAGAAAAATATTTTTCATAGAAAATATTTTCCTAGACTTGTTTGGTTGGTAAGTGAAAAACGTTTTTCAGAAATATTATCTAAAGTTTGTTTAGAGAGTAGAAAATATTTTTTAGAAAAATAATTTTTATGCTATTTTCCTTATCCCCCTCCCCCTTCCCCCAAATCCCCATGTCTTCCATGCCCCCCCCCCCTCCCCAACCCTCAAATACCCATTGAGAACTCTATTTTCTTCATGAGTTTAATTATTCTTTTAAAAATTCACACAAACTCAAGGGACTAATTTGCTGCTTTAGCTTTTCACACAAAAATAACGTTGAAATTAGTACTACATAACTAGAAAATACTAGTATTTTTTTGGTTGAAAAAGAAAATACTATTTTTTTGGTTGAAAAAGAAAGTGCACTTAACATGAAAAATGACTCATTTTGTTAAAAGAGAGAAAAATACTTTTTCTACATCTTGAAAAGAAAATACTTATTTTGTTGAAATGACAAAAAATACTTTTTACAACATCATATTGTTGAAATGAAAGAAAATATTTTTTCTACATTAAATGGGTGTTCATATTTTATAACTTTTATCGGGTTCCGAGACATGGGCCCCACTATTTTATTTTTGCGTGCATTTTCGAATTTAATTGGGAATATTAAGTACTTTCATATGGAATTGATTGCTATAATTTGTGTTGACTATATTAAATTAATTTTGACTAGATTCAAAGCGTTTGGAGGCCAATTTGCGAGGCAAAGACTTGCTAGCGGAGTGATTCAAGTTGCTTGAGGTAAATATCGTATTTCAACTCTATTGAGGCACTAGTTGCCTAAATGTTATGATATCTACGTGTTTTTGAATGTGCACATATGTGGGGGATGGTCCCATAAGCGGGCTACGGGGGTTGCATACTCGTGTTTGGGTTTCGTTCAGGCCCTTATAAGCCTAGAAAGACTGTTAAGCTTCGAGCTTTGATATCTAACATGTGGTAACAATTTATGTTATTTAATTAAACCATGATTTGCTTACTCAAAGGTTTAAATCCAGGAACAAAACTTGATAAATGCTTCTCATGATGAAATTTCCTTGCTTGCTACGATTGGCACACTTTAGTATGTTATTTACACTAGTCGGGGGATAGAAAAATCTTATTGCATTCATTATATGCTTTTACCCTTACTATTGTATGATATTTTGGCACGTGAGTTATCCATGCAGATGTGTATATTGATACTTTGGCATGTGAGTTATTCGTGCAGTATGAGAGTTGTCCGTGCGGATCCAGAAATTGATGCTATTGACACGTGAATTGCCTATGTCGCACGTGAGTTATCCGTGCAGATTCTATCGTTAGCACGTGAATTGTCCATGCAATGTGGAAAACTTGTATTTTGTTGACCATCATCTGATTTACTTGCTTTCTTTTCCCTACATGCCATAATATTGTTGATAAGGATATAGTTGTAATGATTTAACTAGTGAATTCAACCATGTATCGTGTGCAGAACCAAGTACTTCGGGATACGGTTGTTGCTAGATTTTGGAGTTTCTTTCGTTGGACACTATCGAGATAGCTGCTTGACATCCACAAACCTTAACTTTCTTTCCATAAGTTATTTATATTGTTCTATATTTTCAAACAGTGTTTTTATTAGTCAGACTATGTTATCATTTAGATGCTCATGTATTCAACGACACTGAATTTTGGGATGTATAAAATTTTCTATGAAACTTAAATATTATATTTTCAAACGTAAAAGAAATTGTGACTTATTATGGTTGTCGGCTTGCCTAGTATTGAAAAAGGCAACATCACGACATGCGGATTTTGGGTCTTGACAATACATCAAGTGTTATTATATATTTAATTTATTTTTTCACTTTCATTTTATTTGGGATGACGATAATAGAAGTTGAGTTTAAAAGAAAAAGTGATGATTTATAAAATCGATCTCAACTTATCAATCATACAACTGATCTCAATTTATTTCGGCGCAAGAATAGTTGTTATTTTATTAGTGTAATTGCACTAGCGCTCAAATCAGCAAAAGGAAAAAAAAAAAGACCAAGTAAAAAAAAAGTATGATTAAGGAAATCATATACAGGCAATGCATGCAAAAGATTTGACAATTCAGTCAATCATCACATACTTTTCTCTCAAGCTAGAAAATTTCCAAATAAAAAAGTTATGTGCTCTAAACAAATGTACTGAGGTGCATCGAAATACAAATGTCAATTGTGGTTTAAGACTAATTTCCAAGCCAATTTTGTTGTTATTATAGTTTGTTATTTTATTCTCACGATTTCATAAAACGAAGGTTTATCAGAAATAATTTATCTATTTTTGTAAGATAAGGATAAAATCTACAACAATACTACCTTTCCCGCGCTAATAGAATTATACTAAAATTTTTTTGGTTGTAGTAAAGACGTGTGCAAAAGCTGGATGTTACATTCAATGCACCTTCCAAAAAGTACACCATAAATTCTTGATGTTCCTAGTTAGATACGCTTAAATTGACAGGTCTCAATGAGGACAACAATATTGCTAGGCTTGATTGACATACCTTGACTGGGTCTAAAGTAGATTTCACGTTTATAAGACTTCAGAAGTCTTCACCACAAATAGTCTAGATAGCTTTATTTGAAAATAGAAACTCCACTAAAAAGACCAAAGTTACATACGAAGAAGAATGCTTATAAGTTTTAACAATAGAGTTACTGGAGATGGATGAGCAACTCATAGCCCCAAGCGTATACTTGAAGGATTCTTTAGAGAAGGCAATTGTATTGTTTGATAGTCTGGAGATTGATGATGAGGTTGAAGAGATGAAGCATATTCTGAACGCATCTTGTGAATACCTGAAAAGTTTAATTCGTTTTGAGCCTTTGAATAGGTCAGATGGCCCCCCTCCAAAGCCATCAATTGAAGAAGCTCCAAAATTGGAACTGAAGCATTTACCTTCTCACCTTCTTTATGCTTATTTGGGTAGTTCGGATACATTACATGTTATTATTTCCTCTAATTTATCTAAATTGCAAGAAGAAAAATTGTTGAGAGTATTACGTGAGCATAAGAAATCAATTGGGTGGACAATGTCTGACATCAAAAGTATTAGTCCTGCTTTTTGCATGCACAAAATTTTCATGGAGGAAGGACACAAGCCAAGCATAGAACAACAACGCCGCCTAAATCCCAACATGAAAGAGGTGCTAAGAAAATAGGTGATCAAATGGTTTGATGCAGGTATTGTATTTCCAATCTCTAATAGTAAATCGGTAAGTCCAGTTCAATGTGTCCCCAAGAAAGGGGGGATGACTGTGGTAGTAAATGAAAATAATTATTTGATCCCAACAAGAACTGTCACGGGGTGGAGAATTTGCATTGACTATAGAAAATTGAACAATGCCACCCGAAAGGACCACTTTCCCCTCCCCTTCATTGACCAAATGCTTGATAGATTGGCTGGCCAGGAGTACTACTGCTTCCTGGATGGTTACTCGGGGTATAATCAAGTTACTATAGCCATAGAGGACCAAGAATAGAGCATTTTTACGTGTCCTAATGCACCTGCGACTTTTCAAAGGTGTATGATGGCCATTTTTACTGATATGGTTGAGAGGTTTGCGGAAGTCTTCATGGATGACTTTACTATTTCTGGATGTTCTTTTGATAACTGCTTAATGAATCTCGATAAATTACTTGCTAGGTGTGAAGAGACTAATCTGGTGCTAAACTGGGAAAATTGCCATTTGCGTGACAAGGGAAATCTTGCTTTATTTGATTCGGATGAATGCTTAGTGTTCAGACGTAGTGATTTCAAAATTATCCTCCGTGGTTTTAGAGTGGATAATATTTATATGGTTGATCTTGCTAATTCCTCACCCGATTATGTTGATTGTTTAATGAGTAAAGAGGATGATACTTGGCTATGGCATCGTAGAGTAGCACATATCAATATGCATCTTTTGAACAAATTGATTTCTCAAAACTTAGTTGTTGGTCTTCCCAATTTAAAATTTGAAAATGACTCTATTTGTGACTCGTGTCAAAAGGGGAAGCAAACAAAAGCATCTTTCAAATCTAAAAACATTGTTTCAACTTCTAGACCATTGCAATTGCTTCATATGGATTTATTTGGTCCCTCTCGCATTGAAAGTCTAGAAAGAAATAAATATGCTTTTGTGATTGTTGATGATTACTCGAGATTTACTTGGACTTTATTTCTTGCCAATTAAAGTGATGCTTTTCAAAATTTCAAATATTTTCTTAAGCGTGTTCAAAATGAGAAAGAAACAACCGTCACTTCAATTAGAAGTGATCATGGGGGAGAGTTTGATCACAATCTCTTTGCGGACTTTTGTGACGAACTTGGAATCGAGCATATCTTTTCCGCTCCATGTACACCACAACAAAATGGGGTGGTGGAAAGGAAAAATAGGTGTCTCGAAGAGATGGCTAGAACCATGCTCGACGAAGCTAAGATACCCAAACATTTTTGGGCGGACGCCGTGAGTACCGCTTGCTATGTTCTAAATAGAGTAGTAATTCGGCCGATACTCATGAAAACTCCCTATGAACTTTATAAGGGTAGAAAACCAAATATTTCCTATTTTTGAGTTTTTGGTTGCAAATGTTTTGTTCATAACAATGGAAAAGACCAATTGGGTAAATTTGATGCTAAGCCGGATGAAGGTATTTTCATTGGATATTCCTCACGTAGTAAAGCATATAGGGTCTTTAATAAAAGAACCCAAATTGTGGAGGAATCCCCTCATGTTGTATTTTCCGAAAATAATGCTCGCTTGGCGAGAAAGGATTCCGGTTTTGATCTTGCAGGTATCTTAGATAGCTTGAAAGACAAAATACAAGAGGAACCACCCAAGGAAAATAAAGATGAAACTGAGGAACAACCAACGGAAGAAGTGCCACAATTGGAAAAAGAAATGAATATGCCTAACGAGCGGAGAACAATCAAAGATCACCCTCTTGAACAGGTAATTGGAGACATCGGAGGAAAGGTAAGTACCCGAAACTCTCTTAAGAACACTTTAGGACACACTTCTTAAGAGCTTACGTTCTCACTTGGCAACACTAGTTTAAGTTATTACTTCTTTACAAATTACTGACTTGAGCGTCGGAGACGTTTAATTCTATTTTGTAGGTATCGCCCTAAAAGATAGGGGAATTATAAAGTTTTGGCACAGAACAATCGATTGTTCCAAGCAAATAATCAATTATTTTACTGTGCTGAAAATCGATTAGCAGTATCACTAATCGATTGTTTATGGTTTATGTTCATTATGCAGTTTTGTTTAATAATTGATTCCTTAAATTGCATAATCGATTTCTGTCTCAGCCATTCAGCAATGCTTTTCCAAAACAATCGATTATTCTACATTTGACAATCGATTATTTCATGTCAGAAATTTAAACTTTTGTTACCGTTTGGCTCCTCAATCGATTTGTGTCAGTTCCAAGTCAGGTCAATAACTCTTCAACGATCGATTATTGCATCTCAACAATCGATTGTCTAACGGTCAGTGAATTTATTTTACTTTTTCTGACTGATTTGGCTTTAAATTCTCAGCAGATTTCTTCCATAAATGATAAGCCACTCTCCCCTCTATAAATAGGCTTCATATATGTTCATATTCATTCACTCAAGCATCAATTTTAGCTTTCAAAATATCAAATTCCCTCTAATCCTTTGCAAAATCCAGCAGCTTTCATTAAAAATGTCGGGCCGTCACTCAAAACGTTCCCGTTCTGCTAGGCACGGCGCATCCGCCTCTGCTGCCCCTCCTCGTCCGAACTATCCCTATAAAGATGGTTCTGTTCTATATTTTAATTCCGACATCGAGCTTACTCGATTCTTAACCAAATTTGAAAAGCGCGACATTCTTCCACCCCGCTTTTCAACCCACAAGTATCTTGAATCATTTGGGCCTGCTGCAAATATGCTCAAAAATTCTCAACTTCTTGACTTTTTACTCCTTACCCATCCTTATATCAATACTACATTGGTTCAAGCATTTTATTCCAACCTCCATGAGGATGATGATGGTGAGCTTGTCACCAACATTAATGGTGTCAAATTCTTCTTTCCGATGAAAATCTTCATACCATTGCCCGTCTTCCTCAAAATGGTGAAGACATTTTTCGGTACACCGGAGAGGCCGGAGCCCTTTTTGATGAAACAACCCTCTTACACCAAATCGGTCTTACTTCTTATGATCCAAATCTTTCTTCCCGTCGTCCTACAATTACGGGAATGGATCCCAATTATCGGTTGATTTTCTATTTCATCACCCGAGTCCTCAAGCCTCGTAAGCATAACCATACTACCATTTCCCAAGAGGACACCAAGCTCATGCATGCCATAGTTACCGGAGCTAACATCAATTGGTGTCGGCTTATCAAAATTCACATGCGTGACGCTATCGGAGATGATAGGCCTCTTCCTTATGCTCTCCTCATCATGAACTTTCTTGAAGCCACCGGATTCGTCACTGGAAATGGTCCTCTCAAAAAGAGTACCAAAAAGTGGGAAATTTCGGAATCCTCCTTTCATCATGACGGTGATCATGTAGCGCCTGCTCCTCCTCCAACCCGTCGTGCTCCTCCGCCTCAAGAGCCTTCCCTCCAATTCATTTCCGACCAAATTGCTTCATTGACCTCTTCTTTCGGTCAATTAACTCACGAGATCCATGGATATTTTGACCACGTTCATTATCCATATGCGGGTCTTGTTCCATATGAAGCAGCGCCGGATGATGAGGCGGAAGATGATGAATGAATAATTTTTTTTTAAGTTTGTTTTTATATGTTGTATTGTCTTCCCTGTTGCTGTAATTTTTTCTTTCCAATAAATAAACAAGGTTTATTTCATCTTTGGCATCTTATTATTATTTTTGCTAATGGCAAAAGGGGGAAGATAACGGCTATGATACACTCTCAAGTTATAAGCTTAAATTGAGGGGGAACAAATTGCATACTTGTTGCATGTATATACTTGTCTTGAATCGTCATTATAAGTTGCTTGTCTTGCATATCCCGCTTAATGTTTGCCATTATCAAAAAGGGGAAAATTTTTGGAAACACGTTCTCAATGCAATATACTAAAACGTGTGTTCTTTTGTATAGGTTTTGATGAATGACAAACGAAGCGAAAATTGATATATGACGAAGTTCAAGAAACAAGCGCACAATTGATATACAACGAGATTCAAGCTCAAGACAAAGTTTTATAGTTTAATTGAGTCATTCTTAATTGTGATCTTGATCCTACAACTTGACTCGTAACATGGCTTCTCTCATAAAACTATTTTCCAAATTCATGCATATTTAATTTAATGTCAAATAATTTTAAATCATGCATATTTACAGTAGTCAAAATAATTTTTAGACATGCCTTAAAAATCTGGACTAAGATAATCGATTATGTACTTATGATAATCGATTGTTTTAAGCCAAGACTGCATGACAATCGCTTGTGAGTAAGACAGTGAGCATCAGGTTTTTCAAACCTGCATGACAATCGATTGTGAACTAATGACAATCGATTGTGACTGAGGCAGTGTCCATCAAAGTTTTTCAAAACTCAGAATAATCGATTATGAACTCATGGTAATCGATTATGTTGAGACAGTGTCTTCCAGTGATTTTCAAATTTATTAAATAATCGATTGTTACATTGGACAATCGATTGTCAAAGAGACAGTGTCTAAAATGTTTTTCAAAAACTGATAAGTAATCGATTGTTGACTTTGTGCAGTCGATTGTGAAGATGACCGTTGTCGTAAAGTTTTCAAATACCGTCAGGTAATCGATTATTGATTCTGTATAATCGATTGTTTTGATTAAAATCCGGAAAAGATTTTTTGAACGTTATTGGGTAATCGATTATTGATTTTGTATAATCGATTGTTTTGATTAAAATCCGGAAAAGATTGTTTGAACGTTGCGGAGTAATCGATTGTTGATTCTGGACAATCGATTGTTTGTGGTAAAATCTGGAAAGGATTTTTTGAACGTTGCCAGATCGATTATGGATTGTAAGTAATCGATTATCAAGCGTAAAATCTGGGATTGAATTTTGATCTGACTAGCAGACAATCGATTGTTGGGGTTTGACAATCGATTGGCAGTGAGTAAAATCAGCAACTCTTAATTGGCAATTTGGCAACGGTAATGCCAAGTTTTTCAACTATAAATACAGCTTCATTTCAGTGTTTTAAACACAACAACATACTACAACTGATCATTACATTGCTATAAGCTTGCATACTTTTGTTTATCATTTTATATTCAATTTCATAAAGCTTTTGAGAGCCATATTCTTGTCCAAAGTTGTTGTGATCTAGAGCTTACTTCTTTTACTCATATCTACTCATTAAGGAGTATTTTGTTTGAGTGTTTAGTGTTTTATACACTTGTAAGAGAATTGTGATTCTCTTGTTGTAAGGAACTTGTGTTTCCTTGGTTGAAGTCTTGGAGTGTTGTATCTCCGAGCAAAGATGTTAAGGCTTGTGTCCTTAAGTTGTAAAGGTTTGTTGAGCACCCGTAAGCTTAACAAGTTAGTGGAAAATCTCGAGAGAGTCTCTCGGGGACTGGACTAGCCACGTGTTGTGGTGAACCAGAATATATCGGTGCGTTCTTTCATTTTTGTTTATTTAACGCACTTATTTATTTCCTGCAAATTTTAATTTCCGCAATTTTACGCTAAATTTTATTATAACGCTATTCACCCCCCCTCTAGCGTTAAGCGCTTTATCTTACACGAAAAGGAACATAGAATCAAGTGGCTGATCACTTGTCAAGATTAGAAAATCGGAACCATGTGCCTGAATGGTGTGAAATCAAAGAAACATTGCCAGATGAGCAGTTGTTGGCAGTCACCGCAAGCATAACCCCGTGGTATGCTGATTATGTGAACTTCTTTGCAAGTGGAGTGACCCTACCAGAATTAACACCAGACAAAAGAAGAAGGTTCTTGCATGATGTGAGACTCTACACATCGGATGGGCCATTCATATACAGGCTATGTGCAGATCAGTTGGTCAGAAGATGTATTCCTGAGAAAGAGATGAGAGCAATACTTCATAGTTGTCAAGCTTCACCATATGGAGGTCATCACGGAGGAGACCAGACTGCTCAGAAAGTGCTACAATCAGGTTTTTACTGGCCCAAATTGTTTATGGATGCACACACCTTTGTTAAATTGTGTGACATGTGCCAAATAACCGGGACAATCACTTAGAAGCATGAAATGCCACTGCAAAATATTCTGGTAGTGGAACTTTTCGATGTTTGGGGAATTGACTTCATGGGAAACTTTCCTTCCTCGAATGGTCAAAGATATATCTTGGCGGCGGTTGATTATGTTTCTAAGTGGGTGGAGGCCATTGCTCTTCCCTCTAATGACGCCAAGGTGGTGGTAAATTTTGTTAAGAAGCATATCTCACACGCTTTGGAACTCCCAAAGTGTTAATTAACGATGGAGGTACGCATTTCTGCAACAAACTTTTGAACAATGCCCTTTCAAAATATCGTCTCTATTGCATATCACCCTCAAACAAGTGGTCAACTAGAGGTTTCAAATTGAGAGATCAAGCAAATTCTTGAGAAAACAGTGAGAGCCAATAGAAAAGATTGAGCTGGGAAGTTAGACGACACATTGTGGGTGTATCGAATAGCGTACAAAACTCTCATAGGTGCTTCTCCATATAAATTGGTGTATGGGAAGGCATGTCACTTGCCTGTCGAACTTGAGCACAAGGCCTACTGGGCAATAAAGAAGCTGAACATGGATGAAGAATTAGATGGAAGAAAAGGTTGTTGCAACTTGATGAGCTCGAGGAGTTTCAATTACATGCATATGAGAATGCCAAACTGTATTAAAAGAAGACTAAGAAGTGGCATGATAAGTACATTAATCATCGAGAGATTGAGCCAGGTCAAGAAGTTCTATTGATGAATTCGGGAAGCTTTTTCCCGGAAAGCTTAAATCTTGTTGGTCTTGCCCTTTTGTTGTGGTTAGCGTGAAACCTCACAGAGCTGTGGAATTGAGAGATATGATTTCAACGGGCACTTTCTTGGTAAATGGTCAATGTATTAAACACTATTGGGGTGGTGACATTCAACGTCACAAAACTTCAATAGATTTAATTTATGTATAATAAAATATGGCGTCGTGCCGCGACGTTAAATAAGGCGCTGGTTGGGAGGCAACTCAACGATCGTGGTAGTTTTTTATTATGATTTTTTATGTGTACTAATAAATGCAGCTAATCAACGTCGCGGATGCTAAGGTAATATAAAAAAATTTTGAAAATTGCCCAGGTACGGGCTCGCCCATTTGGACGCGCTAAAACTAGCGCGGGCGCGCATATGGCCGCGCTAGTCCAGCAAAAATTTTTGTTTTTTGTTTATTTTTTTCTTTTCTTTTTGTTTAGATTTATTATTAAAATTACTATTCTACCCCCTGTACTTACCCTTCATCTGACTTCTCCCATTCCCCAAAACCCCCATTCAAATAAATAACCCCTCTCTAACCCCCCCCCCCCCCCCCCATTCATATGTAAATCCCCATTCCCAAATTCCCCAAACTCTTCTCTTCTCCATTCAAAGACCACCCACCACTACTACCAAAAACCAAACGAGCCCCCATTTCAACTCAACAACAACTCATCTTCTTCACCATTCTCTTCCACCTTAAGCTATGAACTATATTTTTCTTTTTCCTCTCGTTTTCTATTTTTTTTTCAGATTTTGTTTCTATGAAAATTATTTAGATATAGTAGATAAGTTTAGCTTTTATGTAGAGATTATTGTGTTATAAGTTGAGAAGTTAGTAAGAATCTTAGTTCTAATTTTTCTTTTCTTATCTTCTTTTATTTTTCTTGTTATTTTGCTTTTGTTTTTATTTTTTTTTTCCTTTTCTTCACTGAGCCGAGGGTCGATTGGAAACAGCCTCTCTGCCCTTTCGGGTAGGGGTAAGGCTCATCTACATATTACCCTCCCCGGACCCCACCTGGTGGGACTACACTGGGTAGTTGTTGTTGTATTTTTCAGATTTTTGTGGAAGTTCTGATGCCTATGTTGTATTAGTTGTACATATATTGTGTGTAGAAATTGGTAAATTTTATTGTGGTGTTGGTGGTTGATAAGTGTGGGGTGGGATCCCACTTGATTGGTGATGTTTATGGGTGTATAAGGGAGATTCTTGTTCTAAAAAGCTTAAAAGGAGTTATGAAAATATAATGCCTGCAATGTGTTTTTGAAAAAGCCCCAGTGAATAAGAAAACGTAGTTTGTGACCAATGATGCGGGTGAAGTCTAAGTAACCCCATTGCGTCGCAAATTTTTGATTGGCATGTGCTAATATGTTATTGTTTTGCAGGTATCATGACTAAATCTAGGAAAAGACGTACCACAAGTACTTCATCGAGCAACCAGGCAGGCAGAGCTAGGTCAAGAGGGGCAGCACCCACACGCCCATTTGATGATACAAAGTTTGTTTCAGCCAAAGCTCAGGACCGATTTGCGGAAAAAGCTCTTAAGAAGCCAATTCCAGAGAGAAGGTGTTTACATGAGAAAACTTCAGCGTTTGTGCCCTCATATGCACAATGAGTTGATGAGAAGGGGCTTGCACACATTCGTCAATGAACCCGGTGAGGAAAATCTCATGGTTGTAAGAGAGTTTTGCCAATGCTCCAGAGCATACCAATGGAATAGTCACAGTGCGCCGGTGAGCGGTGAATGCTTCGGTCGAGGCGATTAGGACTACTTACCAGCTGCCTGCACCTCCTGTTGGACATGATGACTTTTATGAATATGGCAAGAATCCAACACCCAAAAAATGGGCAAGATTCCTTGAGACTATATTGGCACATGGAAAACAAGTGGCCTGGATGACTTATGGGCAAAAATTCCATTCCAATGCTCTCACCTTTGAAGCAAAGTGTTGGCTGCACCTCATCACTAACCGGTTAATCCCGTCACACAATAAAACGGAGGTTAATGGACCCCGAGCTGCTCTTATCTGGTGTTTTGTTAATGGTCACGACTTTGACGCGGCTAAAGTAATGTATGACATGGCTAAATACTATTCTTGAACTTCTTCTCATTTAAAGCATGCACATTGCCCTTTTAAAGTATCCGTTGGTTTGGAAGTATAATGCATCTTGAAGATTTGGAAATTAGATTTTAGATGCCACAATATAATTTCTAGTGCTTAAGGTTTGCAGAATGTTGCAAAATTCCAAGAAGGTAAGATTTCGTTTTCGTGAATCTCACATCAGATAGCTACTTGTAAGCGAAGTTCCAAGTATGGTGTAAACTTATTGCGCCATGATTCTTTTGCTCTTTCTGGATCCGTCCATTGACCACATAATCCGTTTTGATTCCAACGACCTATTTTTTTTGGTTCTATTAGTCTTGCTTAGTAATTTAAGGATATGTTTTTTATGTACTTGGAGTTTATTTTCTTCATCTTCAAATATCAGTTAACATTTAGGCTGCTATCAGGTAATCCAAGCTGATGAGGACAAAAGAAGGTTGATTTTCTCTGAAAAGGATGCTAGCTGGTCGAAGTTTTCTTAATCAAATTAATGTAGGTGACATTTTCCAAGCGAGGGTCGGTTCAGTCGAGGATTATGGTGTTTTTGTTCATCTGCGCTTCCCAGATGGTACTTTTCCGGTCTCTTTCAATTTCACAATACATGAACACATTGCAGAGAAAAATCTAGGATTACTTTGTCAATTAAACAGTATGAGGAAGATCCATTGCCGGAAACTCTGGACAAAGTAATTCATAAGGTGAGATGTGCAAATGATAGAATTTTGGCGTCGCCTCCTTCTTGAGATAAATTAGAAAACTTCACCTCCATTGCTATGGCGTGAATCCTTGTAAGTGCTCATGCCATGTTATGAAAATTGAAGATTAATCCATAAGCGATACCACTTCTCATTAAGACCATATGGTCCATTGACATTACCACTATAAACAAAGCCCGGTGGTCTAAGTTGGACGAGGACTTGACTTAACGACCATTTGGTAATATCGGATCTGATGTTTAGAACTTGAAAACTATGGCTTCATCATTTCTCCAAACCATCATAGATGTAAATCTCTTATCTCGTAGGAGTAACTCTCAAGAAGCTTCGTTAAAAACATCTCTTTGATTAAATTGGTCTATATTTTGATTCTTCATTCATTCGCTTCGTGTATATATACCATTATTTGCACTAATTTAGCACATCAAATAATTATACACGACAGTTTTCTGGTTAATTCGCTTGATTATTGAAGCAAATCTGACAAAGTTGTGTGTTTTTGTTCAATAGCATATATGATTGTGACAATTACTCGACAAGGATTTGAGAAGCGAGTCGTTTCACAGGATTTACAGCTTTGGTTGTCCGATGTAAGTTGTGTCAAACATAAACCATATGTAACTCGCATTATTTATGCACAATAGATGTCCAATCTTCTCTGTGATGGCATCTATCAGGCACCAGCTTTTGGAGATCAGTTTACACTACTTGCTCGGGCTGGAAGACAGGTATCATCTTTCACCTCACGCTTTCTCACCTTCTACAACCCACGCCGCCTTTTCCAATCTAAAATGATCATTTATGATCAGGTGCAGGAAATACAACTGACAACATCACTTGATCAAGAAGGAATAAAAAGGAATAAAAAGGAATACCATTGAGTCGTATCTAAGAGCTCCAGGATTACATTAAAATATGTAAACCGCAATATATAAAGTTAACGGGAGAAGCTCACATAGTTCGTTATTTCAAGTTATACAACTGACAACATCACTTGATCAAGAAGGAATAAAAAGGAATACCGTTGAGTCATATCTAAGAGCTCCAGGATTACAGCAAGACATGTAAACCGCAATATATAAAGTTAATGGGAGAAGCTCACATAGTTTGTTATTTCAAGTTGTCCAGGAATTGTACAGAACAATACTTCAAGAAGATGTACAAAACAACACTTATGGAATCGCATTTTTCAGATATAGTTCTTAAAACCACAAGGACCTACGAGCTGCCCCCTGCGATTTTTGTGTTAATAGACATGATAACATGAACTCATGCAATTTCTTGATACATTGCTACCCATGTTATATTTTTTTTGCACTTCTTGCCAATCAAACAACAACTAGCAAAAATGGGGGGAAAACAGGAAGAGGAGCATAATTCATGGGCAGATAAGGTGGAGGATGAAGTGGAAATGATGAAGGAAAATGACGCAAGGGAATAAGCCCTAAGTCATGGAGCATAATTATAGCTAGTCCTGTATCTGAATGATTGGACCTAACACCACAAACTCAGGACATTTGAATGTGAAGATAACTATGGAGGATATAAAAGAGGAACTTGATTTTTGTAACTCAACAGTTGTATGTTTTGTACTGGGTTCTAACCATCCTCAATTAGTGATGGAAGGTTACTTCCAAAGGATTTGGGGATCGCTTGGTATTGACATACTTGCATAGGTCTAGAGGTGTATTCATGGTAAGATTCCACAGTTGTGAAAGCAAAATCAAAGTTATTGAAGATGGAGTCCAGATGTTCGACAGAAAGCCAATGGTGGTAAAACCTTGGAATCCTGATATGGATATGAAAAAGGAATCAGTACACTTGATACCAATGTGGATTAGGTTCATTGGATTGGATATCAAATATTGGGGGCAAACAACACTCGCAAAGCTAGTCAGCCTAGTAGGGGAACCATTAAAGGAAAATCGAGCTACAACACAAAAGGAGAGACTGACATATGAAAGAGTTCTGGTGGAGGTTAAACCTCATGAGAAATATCCAAAAATAATCATGTTTGAGGATGAAAAAGGTAGAATAGCGAAGCAGTAGGTTTTCTACGAATGGACGCCTATCTTATGTGGAAAGTGCAATAACTTTGGGCATGAAACGAGTGAATGCAGAAGATTTATTAAAGAAGCTAAAGAGAAGCAAACAAACAAGTAAACAAATAATGAGCCTATCATAGAGAAGCAGACCCGGGTCTAAAAGAAGGATGGTTATGAGCTGAACAAAATGGTGCAGGAACAAGCAAATCAAGAGACTGGGCAGATAATTAAAAGCAACAACGGGAATGAGGTAGTAGCAACTGCAAATGAAATAGCAACAACATCCAGAATTTGGCAGAATGTAGCAAGAGGGAAAGCATGGGAAAGGAAACAACCAGGAGATATAAACAAGAAACTCATTTGCAACACTAGGGGACCATCAACAAGAGAACATAGAAGATAACAATAGGAAGGGGGTGGAGAACAGAACAGTAAAAGGAAAAGGGAATGAGACAGCCTTGGGAAATGGGCATGATGGGGGCAACCCCTCATCCAATAGATAGAATAGGATTTTGAAATACCAGGGGGTTGAACATTCCACATAAACATATTGAAATGAACCTATTTATGAACAATCAAAAAGTTGGGCCGTTTAGTCTCCTGGAAACTAAGATTAAGAGAGCAAAAGCACAACAAGCTGCTCTTAATATTTGTTGGGGGTGGTCCTTTACTACAAACCTAGTAAAACATCTAGTAGGCAGAATTTGGATTGTATAGATGCCATTTGTTTATGATGTCAATATCACAAATGTTAATGAGCAACGTATCCATAGGATGGTCACTTATAGGGGGACAAGGAAAAAATTCAATGTTACAATAATGTATGGGTTAAACAACCAAAGTATGAGAAGACGAATGTGGGAGAATATTAAAAATATACATCAGCAGAATAGAGGTTTTTGGGCAATGATGGGGGACTTCAATTGTATTCTGAGCACTTAAGAGAGACTGGGAAGCAGGGTGACAATAGCAGAAACTAGAGACTTTAAAAAATGTGGAGGAGTGTTCAATGCATGATATGATATCCTCAGGAGCATTCTACACATGAAGCAATAAACAATCAGGTGGAGCCTGAGTAATGAGTAGAATACATAGAGTCCTTACAAATTATGAATGGCAGACTCAGTTGCCAGCATCAGAGGTACATTACGTACAACTAGGGCTCTTTGATCATTCACCAGGAATAATAAACTGGGAGGGTGGGGGACTGCAGAACAAGAAGAGCTTTAAGTACTTCAATATATGGAGCATGGCAGGGGTCTTTAAAGAAAGGATTAATGAAAACTGGAAAATAAAAGGGGTACACAGATAGAAGGGCACACTAAAGAAGATCAACAATAAGAGATTAAGTAATATTGAAAAAAGAGAAGATGAAACACTTAATAGACTGCAGCTATGTCAAAGTCAGGTTCAGTAAGATCCTAGAAATGATGCTTTGATAAATTAGGAAGTAAGGTTAAATGAAGAGTGTAGTAAATGGTCAAAGGCAAGAATTATGTTCTTATAGCAGAAATCTAAGGCACAATGGCTTAGTCAGGGTGATCAAAACACTAAGTATTTCCATGGAATTTTGAAAGCTAGGAGGAAGAACAACAAAATCTTTCATATTAAGGATATGAATGGGAATGACATTGATGATCCAGCAAAAATCCCAGAGGCATTCGTAGAATTCTACACAGAATTGCTTGGGAAAACTATGGAGGAAAGGGACCATGTAAATGGCAAAGTTATCAGACAAAGGACAATAGTGCAGGAGGAGCACAGGATTGAACTAGAAGCAGAATTCAGTGACATAGAGGTGAAGGAAGCCCTATGGGAAATTACAGGGGATAAGTACCAGGTCCAGATGGATTTGGAAGTCAATTCTACAAAGATTGATGGGAATTTTTGGGCACAGATATAAATAAAGGAGTACTGAAGTTCTTTAGAGAAGGCAAGGTGCTCAAAACTATTAACAATACTGTGATAACCCTCATTCCTAGAGGCCCTCATGCTGATGCAATTGGACATTACAGACTTATCGCCTGCTGCAACACAATTTATAAGGTGATTTTAAAAATACTATGTAATAGGCTCAAGAAAGTCTTACCTGGGCTTATATCCCCTAATCAAAGTGCCTTTGTGGAAGGCAAGAGTATAGTACACAATGTTCTGATTTGCCAAGACTTAGTGAGATTATACAAAAGGAAGAATACAACTAAAAGCTGCCAGATAAAAGTAGATCTCAAGAAGGCATATGACACTGTGCAGTGCGGGTTTGTGGAAGAAATTATGCACTCACTAAACTTCCTTTACAAGTTAAACGGATAATGGCTTGCATCACAACAACTCAGTACACAATTTCAGTAAATGGTGGAGTATATGTAAGTATCATGGTCAAAAGAGGTCTAAGGCAAGGGGACCCAACTTCACCCTAATTATTTGTCATTTTCATGGAATATCTCTCTTGAATAATAAAGTGGATTTCATAACAAAAGGGCTTTCAGTCTCATACCAAATGAGGAGGACTCAAGCTAAATCATTTTGGCTTTGCAGATGATGTGCTATTTTTCTCTAAAGGGGATTGGGAATCAGTAGAACTGACCTTAAGTGGATTGGAAACATTCTCAAGATCATCAGGCGTACATATAGTGCAGCAAAATCATATATCTACAGTGCAAACATGGAGGAGAAATATGTTCAGGATATCTATGAACTTACTGGTTACCAGAGGGGAGACCTTCTAATTAGATACCTGGGAGTGACAATATCATATAGGAAGCTATCAGCTACTGATTGGGAAATGCTATTAGAGAAGATGGCTACCAAAGTAAGAACTTGGAGTTCAAGGAATATATCTTGGCAGGGTGATGCTTCTAAATTCAGTATTGATGCACATTCACTCATATTGGGCTTCAATATTTATCCTTCCCAAGAAGGTACTAAAAAGCATACAAGTATCTGCAGGAACTTCATATGGGATGGGAAAGGAAACTCAACTAAAATGGCATTTGTAGCATGTGTCACAGTATGAAAACTATAGCAAAAAGGTGGCTTGGGGATAAAAGATTATACGACATGGAATGAAGCAGCAATGGTGAAATATGTCTAGAATATTGCTAACAAAGAAGATAATATTTGGGTGAAATGGGTGAATAATGTATACTTAAAAGATCAGGAGTGGTGGCAGTATGTTTCTCAGTTGACTGTTGCTGGTACTGGAGGAAAGTCAATGCCTGCAGAGATAAATTTGTTAATGGATTTGTTAACAATAGCTGGCTTAAGAAAGGGGGTAAATACATAGTAAAAAGTGGATACCAGTGGTATAAAGGAGAAGAAGAGATAAAGCCATGGTATCGAGGGGTATGGGGTCGAATGAATGTACCAAAATACAGCTTTACAAGCTGGCTTGCCATGTACAGGAAACTACAGACAAAAGAGAAGCTGCAAAAGCCGAAGATATGTCAAGATAGTGACTGTATGATAAGCGGAAGGCATAAGGAAACATAGGAGCACCTATTCTTTGAGTGCAAACTCTCGATGAATGCCTGAAAAACTTGTTGACATGGATGAACAAAGAAATAACAAAACATGACCTCAAAGGTATATGGAGGAGAATAACTTATGGAACACAGGGGAAAAGGTGCAGAGAATTTGCAGCAACAGTTTTGTAACATTAATATACATGGTATGATGGGCGAGGAATGAAGCTCTATGGAAAAAGCGGGTACCCAAAGCAAAAAGTATATGTGCACAAGCAAATTAAGAACATAAGGCTAGAATAGTTCCTATGTTAAACAAAAAGTGTAGTAGGAAAGAAAGAGAATGGATTGATCAACTGTATAGATATGAGTAGAAATATAGGGGAGGAATATAAGGAAAGATCTCGAACACATGTGAAATAGGAGAATAGAGGTGTATATGGGAGAATGAGGGAAAGATTGTAATGATCATGTTTATTTGTGAATAAATACATTGTTGTTTCACCAAAAATACTATGAACCCGCTTGACCACTTTTGGTAGTCAAAGCTTTTGTCAAGTGGGTTCAAATTGAACTCAATTGTTCGTGTTTTTCAGAGAAGATAGGGTAGTGTATTTCTAGTCTTGAAAACGAGTAGAAAATAAGGTAACAAGTAAAAGTTTAATACAAATATGGCAATAATCTCAATCAAAATCTCACTAATACAAGTATTATGCTTTAATCAAGGGATTACTATTCAAACGAATACTGACATAGATAATTAAGGAAAGAAATCAATTCGAGAAATATTAATTCTTACGATATAAGGGCTTAGTAAAGGCATAGGGTGCATAATTGAGTCTAAGTATAGAATATGCTTAATTTGGGGAAAGGATTTAACGGGGTTAAACATCATACACAATAAAGGAAAAGAATCAATGAATTTAAATAAATGAGTGAAACCACGGGTTTAAAAAAAATATGTGCACTCAGTTGTAACTTGAGGAAATCAAGATCAATCAAGAAAG
This sequence comes from Nicotiana benthamiana, assembly GCA_034376525.1. NCBI lineage: Eukaryota > Viridiplantae > Streptophyta > Magnoliopsida > Solanales > Solanaceae > Nicotiana > Nicotiana benthamiana. Next base: position 117,679,398 of record CM067327.1, on the reverse strand, counting down.
AATCATGATTTTGCACTCTGCCTCGTAAATAGAGAAGAATGAACATGGAAAGCCAACCGTATTGCAAAAAAGACAACTAGATACACACAAACATACAACAGTAATAGGAGTAGGCCAGGGCTTAACAGTAAAAGAACCTACTCAAAGAATAGTAGTCAGCAAAGTCAAGTAGTCACATAGAACCAAAAATGAAGGACACAGCATATCACATAGTAGCAGGTAAAGAAGATCAGCACCCAGAAACAAGAAAAGTCTTTAAACTCAAAGCAATAAGTAAAGGAAAAAATTGTAAGAAATTAGGGTTTTAACAAAGCTGAGTTAAAAAGGTAAGAACATAGAACCAGTCAAGTTATAAAAAGAAAAGGACCTAAGAAATAAGAACACAGTCGAAACTAGTATACATACAAAACAAACAAAGGCAGTCCTAAAACTCGGATAAAACCAAAATACTTAGGGTATTAAACACGATTAACTAGGTAGAAGAAGAACATAAACAAACCATTTAAACATAGTGAAATCATAAACACTAAATATTGGAGAAGAGATCTTTTAAAAAGAGTTTCAGAAACCTTAATTTTTAAGACGGAGAGTCGCTTTGAAAAAATTTAAAAACCGTTAAGGAAAATACTTAACAGGTTCATAACATACACAATCTGAGATAGATTTGAAAGAAAATTGAAAAATCTTAATGGTTAGGGTTTCAAAGAACACAAAAAAGTTAGAAAAACTTTGAAATGTTACCGATCTAGCTGAAAAAGCCATAGATATTACTGGATCGGCCATGGATGGCCGGGAAAAGACCATAGACAGGAGTTGAGCCAAGAATGGACTACATTTCTTTGATATCTGTCCGTGAAATCATGAAAACAAGCAACCAGGAGATATAGGACATCGGTACATGCCTCAAACAACAATGGGAGTCCATCGATTAGGTGGAGATCGAATGGTATTAAGGTAGATTTGGGTTGCGGTGGCTAGGGCTAGCCTTAGGCTTCATAGGGAGTTTGAGAGGAGAGAGGATTTAAGGGCGGCGGGTTGGTGGAAATGAAGTAGGTTAAGGGGGTCGTTTGGGTTTATTTTAGGTATGTGAAATAGTGGTCGTTGATCTGAATGATCAACGGCCTGTATTAAATGGTGTAGGTAGGGATCCGGGTTTGGTTAAGGTTTAGAAGGGTTAGGGACGGGTTAAAAGTGGCTATGGGAAATGGGGTCCAATTTAGGCTAGATTTGAAATAGAAAAGAGGCTGTTATTTAAATAGCCAATTCTCACTTTTTAATTTTATAAAAATAACAAATAGTTTTTTGAAAATAAATTCAATGTACTAAAATAATTAATAGTACATTCTTAATAATATAAAAATAGCAGACATAGTTATATGAATATAAAATAAAAGTAAACCTTTAAATGGCTAATACTGCTATTATGTACAATTTAGCTTCAAATTTAGTAAACCTTTAATGGATAATTTTGAAAATAATTATTGGTATTTTATGAATAAAAAAGGGAGACAATAAATTAATTTAAACCATTAAAAACTATGTAAACATAATAAATCATTTTGACATGCTTATATATGCATATATATGCTATTTGGAAGTTATTTTGAATATTGAAAATATATAGGGAAAATTGGGTATCAACACATATGCGGCCAACTAACTGCTTCTGTAGTTCTTCACTTAAATGGCACACTCCACATCTGGGATCAAAACCCCGCACATGCGCCCTCGGATGTGCGATCCCACAACCCTATATGTGGTTCCTGCCATCTTCCCAGCTTCCGTTTTAGTGACCCTTTTCACGCACATGTGGCATCGCACCTGCAGTCTACAATCCGCAGGTGCAGAAATAGAAGAAGCAGCAAAGTTGAGCAGCTACAACAAGTCTCAAACCTTTCCGACAACCATCTGAAATCAGCATGAGACCCTCGAGACCTCAACCAAAAAGTACCAACATATCCAAAAACATTATTCAAACTTATTCCAATGTTGAAAACACCTCAAACAACCTCAAATCAACCAAAACACATCAGTTTCAAGCCAAACGTCAAAAGATCTTCCGAATTCCTCTTTTGATCAAAAATCAAACAAAACCATGTCTGAATGACCTGAAAGTTTGCATACACATCCCAAGTGACCCAATGGAACTACTTCAACCTCGAAATTCCATTCTGACCCTTATATCAAAACTCTTCGACCAACCAAAAATTGCTTAAATATTAACTTCACCAATTCAAGCCTAAATCTTCTCTAAACCTCCAAATCTCATTATGATCACGCTCCTTAGTCCAAAATTACCTCCCAAAGCTAGCTGAACAATTGAAACTCACATCCGAGCCCTCTAACTTACAAATCAACCCTAGTTTGACTTTTCCAACCTAAATTCACTCCAAAGAGACTAAGTGCCTCAAACCTTACAAAAATTATTCCATATTCAATTTGACCAACCCGATACTACATAAAACGGATAAACAAAGCAATAAGAAGAAGAAATAGAGGAAACTAAGCGGTAACACGTGAGATAATTGGCCGGGTGGTCACAAACCATGATGCATGCACAATTTTGACCACGGTAAGGTTACTATAAGGGTTTAGAACGGCACCCTCAAGTGGACAACTTGACGGGAAAACAAACAAAACAATTGACTTCACTGCTGATCGAATAGTTTTACCGCAAATAAGACTTCCCACATTTAAGGGTAATAAATAGAAAGAGCACAACCACTCATCAAGCATTGCTATATTATTTGATTCACACGAGTGGAATATGAGGTTGAGCTTGATTTATGAAGCAATTAATAACATGTAGTCAGGTATTTGCACTTAGGATGAAATAAATATCGTATTTAAATAAATGAAATACATTTACGAAAAATAGACAATTAAATCAAAATACATAAAAGAAAATAGCCAGTTAGATCCAAATAAGGGGAAACGGTGCGGGATAAGACGGTGTTGGACAAAACTACAAAAGACAAGTTCGTTGTGGTAAGAGCGTAAAGGTATCCCAGCATAGTCGCCATGCTGTCACACCCAATTGTTTCCTCTGTTGAGAAATTTCGGGTTCCGACGTTTATTGGAATAATTCCTCATTTTTTTGGGGTTTGGGAATTTTAAGAGTCACCATCTAACGAGCTATGGTGTGTTATGGCTCCTAGAGTAATTAACTCTTCGACTAGTTTGCATTACCAGAAATTTAAGGTAAGGGCTCGGAATAACCTAGAGGGGAAGGTGTTAGGCACCCATCTCGGTCCACAATCGTAGGTCCTGGCCGAGCATATACTTATGAATTAGTCCTTTAACAAACAAGAAGTTGAAACATATAAAAGCATTTTGGGCACTGTTTGACTCAAATAATAATAAGAGAAACAATTTGAGCAAGTTGCATATAAAAGAGTAAAGTGAAAACATTGGGAATTGGAGAAAAATATGCTAGGTGTATTAGCCTACAGGATCACCCCACACAATTCCTGTAAACACTCCTCAATGAGGGAATACACATGATATTAACGCTTAATCATCATATCCTTACTACCCGATCCCCCCCATTGGTCATAGCCTGAAGCATTTTAACAACCTTGAAAACGTCATATGTGGGCACTACCCATCCCTTCCTTCTGGCCTTAGAGGTATTTTTGGACCTCTATTTTTGGACAGTTCTAGACCCTCCTAAGGTTTTAAATGATGAAAGTTTAGGCATCAATCAAGAACAGTTAGCACTGCATTTAAAGGAAACAAGTTATAGGCCCACAGTTACCTCTACAATCTAACAAGTAAATATACATCTTCAAACAATAGTCAAGTTTGTAAGAAATATCCTACAACATGATATCTGGGTGAACGTGGGTAATATAGTGTGAAATCAGGACAATGTGTGAGAAATCCTTTTAACCTTGCCTACTTATTTAAACCCGTTAAATCTTGATAGCTTTAAGTAGCAAAACACAGTTTCAGAGTTGCAGAATTTGAAATCGCCCTATAGGCTTACCTAAATGTATAACAGTGATGTCCTAAGAGAAAACTATCTATGTGGGCGTAGTAAATTAGTGAACAATTTTAAACGGACATTCGAGATCCTACATGCATGCTTTCTAGCAGTGTTGAATTAAGATAGTGTATTAAAAACTTAATTAAATAAGTGGATAGTTGATTAAGCCGATTTCAAAGTGAACTAACATGAATTAGACTGACTAAATTGATTTTAATTCAATAGGCAAAATTTCTGATATTAATTACTATAGACGTGGTGTATAATTGTTAAGAGAAGATTTTAGAACTTATAGGCATGATTTTAGTGAGATAAATGTAAATACATGTAGTAGTAGGAATTGAACTCAATCACTTTACGCTCTATGGGCATGGCATATAATTGCGAAGTTAATTTTAAACCTATAGAAATGGTGTCTATTATTGAATCCATTTAAATCATATAGACATGATTTCTATTATATAAAGCTTCTAATTCCTATAGGCATGATTTCTAGTGTGGTAAATCAATATAGCAAGCATATTAACATAATCATATAGGCATGCTCTATTTTCGTAAATCAAACATAGAAAGTATATTAGCATAATCCAATAGTCAAGGTCTTTACGCAAATTACCCAACAGAAATAGCTACCCAGCCTTTTTCACTAATCACCCCAAAGTTCTTTACAAATAATTATTACAGACCAGCTGAATAAATTACATAAACAATAAAGAAAAGAAGAAGTTAACTATAGGGAGCCTGTAGCTGGCCCAAATGATTTCCCCAAGCCTCCAATTGCCTCAAATGCCAAAGTCTCATAGACAGTATCATTGTCTAGGTTCGCAAGAGTTCCCTAAGGATCTAAAGGATCCTGGGCATTTCTCTCACCTAGAGTTTTCCTCAAACAAGAACTAATTCAAGTGTAGTGTGGAAAGCCAGCTCTGACATGCCAGAGTTCAGAGAAATCTCATGGATATCAAGGCAGTATATATACCAGAAGGCAGGACCTAAATATGCTAGGAGTAGTGGAGAGTGATTGACATAGTTTTGTTTTGAAAATACTACAAGGATGGCTTCAGAAGTAGAAAGTTTTATTCAGGAATAGGAGAAACTTAGTGGTGAAAGATACTCTGAGAAGAGTACCAAAGCAACGGACAATTGGTTGGTCATAAAAGATGTTCAGACTCAGAAAGGGAACACTTAACAAACAAATCTCATATGAGAATGGTGGCATATAAGAATCACATTAGGGTACATGGATACAGATAAAGAAACATATACTCACAAATTTTATACAACTCTTAGGACATTGGGACGTTAACAGTTTAGTCATGCTAGGTATAGAAATAACTAGGACAGAGTGCATGCATTGAACAAGACAGAAATTTAGACATGCTAGGCAAGGAAGTGAGCAAGAAAGATTACAGAATGTAAATAATACATTGAACAGATTGGTTTTAGATATGTTGAGTAAAGAAGTAGGCTGGAAATTAAATGCATAATTGGTGAACTAGTGCAATTATGAAAACCCATAGGGTTTTGAATATCCAAACATAATTAGAGACATACTAGTTGAAGAAAGTTACAGAATATGAAGCAAGTAAAGTTTCAATATCTAGCCTTGGCTTTCAGCTGAGTAGATTAACAAGTATCACAAATAGCAGAAGAGAAAGAGAGCTTTTAACATGTAAGTGTGCTTTTTCTGAAGTCAATTCTCTTTCTAATGAGAGTAGAAGAAAGTATATAAATAGTAGTTTGAATGCTAGGAAAATAAGGTAAGAGTCAAATTGTTTAGTGATTGGAGAATCTCATAATCAATTAAAGCTAAAATAGAGTCTCCTTAATTAAGGAAATTAGTTCACACAGTAAAGAGCATGTGACAGTAAGGAAAGAAATCATATATAGCTTGAGTATAACAAATAAGGAAAGACTTCAAACGGTGTAAGTATGAAACATGTAATTAGGATGTGGTACATAAAGTTCTAATTAGGGAAATAATCAGTAAGAATCAAGTAATAATGTAAACAAGGTAAGGAAAACTTAATTATGTCATGAAAATCAATAAAATTGAGTAAAGAAGAAATAATCAGACGTTTAAAGGAAAGTAGTCAAATAAAATTGGAAAATAAGGGATTCGGAGAAATCAAGGGTTCAGAAAATCATGAAAGAAGCAGCATGCTTAGCATATAAAATGAGGTAAGTCATGAATAGTCAGGATTTCACACATACTAGATAAAACCATGGTTAAACGACACTGATTCAAAGAGAAGCATACAAGTTTTGCATGAATGGCTAGTACAGACATAAGTTCATAATATGAGTGAAAGATTGAACTAAGAAGATTTAATATAAGCATACTAGTCGAAGTAAATCATGAGAAGTCACAAGAAACTAAGGCAAGAACACGTCGGAAGTACCCATATTAGAAACAAAATGAAAAACCTCAAAACATCAGGGTTAGCACTAAAAACAAGCTAGGTTATAACATGTTCATAAAACTAGCCAAAACTTGTGAGAATCAGAAGCTTAAACACAAAGAATCATCAAAATAAGTTTTAAATGAAACTCCTAAAACTCTAATTTTAGAAAATGTGAAGAAATCACTTGAAATCGAATGCTTCAGCTAGCGAATCTCAAGCCTATTGTAAATCACACAAGAAACATACTGAGACATATTGAAAATCCTTAGATCGTGGTTAACATAGAACGATTTCACTCGAAATCACACTGGAATGACCAAGAACAGGCAAGAGATGAACCTTAGATGCAAGTTGCCATGGCCCTAATCCCTTGAGAGCCTTAGCGATGGCATGAATGACATGAGAGAAACCATTTGAGGCCTGAGAGATGATGGAAGATCACCACTATTTTGAGATTAAGGTTTAGGTTTAGAGTATTTTGAGAGCAGAGAATATTTTAGAGCGGCGACGTAGGTTGTAAAATGAATTAGGTTGGGGGGGGGAGTATTGGTAGGTTTAATTAGGAAAGGGAGAACATGGGACGTTGACCAAAACAATCAACATCTAGGATGTGGTCAGTATTGGGTCGGGTATTATAATAAAAAATTGGACTGGGCAATTTAGGTCTGGTTTAGGCTAAATTAGGATCGGGGAAATTAGGCTGAAATTGAAATTGAATTAGTCAAAATTTAAAATAGCCATTTTCAGTACTATATAATTTATATAAATAATAAAAGTATTTATGAAAAATATTTTTATACTAAAATGCTTAAAAATTGTTGTTTAATCTATTAAAAAAATATAAAAGACCTTTTTATGCTTTAGTAATGTAATTATGCATTAATAAATATATGCAAATTGGCTTTAAAAATGTAAATACAATTATAAAAAGGTACCAAAAATATTTTAAGTAATATTTTGGCATAAATAAGGAATTTAGATGGTTAATTACCGCAACAATAATTTGAAGGATAAATATTGGAAATTTTATGAGTGAAAAGAGAAGAAATAAATCAATTTAAGGCCTTTAAATTATAGAAAAGTTATAAAAATGCTTATGCATGCTTTTATATGCATATATGCTATTTTGAAAGTATATAGGTATTAAACATATAGGAAAAATTGGGTATCAACAGTATCACCTTCCGTGCTTTTACTCTTAATAATATGGCACAGTATCATCCTTCGTGCTTTTACTCTCAATAATATAAAACGACATCACCCTTCATGTTGTTACTTTAAATAATATGGCACCGCATCACCATTCATGATGTACACTCTTCCCTAGCAAGCATATGAGTATCAATGAAAAATAAGGCTGGAAGCACAAATAACATCAAGGAGAGTGTTTTCTCAGATATTTCAAACAAATCTCAAACACATCTTTTCAAATCAACAATGATTCAACAACACTCGAGAACGTATTATTCAAATACTTTCACAATTCTTTTGGTGATCCACAACACAAGCATAGATTCTAGTATCTCATGAGTATAGGCCATAGTAGTGTAATGATGATTTCGCAAAAAGATGACTGAATTAGACACATTAATATATTCTCAAAATTTTCGTTATGTTTGATCATGTTATAATAAGAAAAGTCTTGATTCATATCATTTCAGATGATTTCACAGATTCTAAGAGCCAAGTAAGGCATGAAGCAGGAGATCACGAAATTCTACAAGCATAAATGTAACATAATACACGACCGAGTATGATTAACCATGGAACATACATATGCACTCTTCACTTCACATATGTGTTGCCCTTGCATGTGGCAAACAATGATAAATAAAAGAAAAATTCCCTCAACAAAGTTAGGCAAGAAACTTACCTCCATTTGGCTAACTCAACACTCACTCTAACCTTTTTCCTTAACAAATTCACCTCCTCACGGCTCAACGTAGCCATCAAAGACTTGAATACATCTTATAATGAAAGAGAAAAAAATTTGAATTAATAAAGTTGTGAGTTTTCTTAGATTTCCCAAAAAGTCAAACTCCGGGCCCGCTCGATTAAAACCATGGTCCAAATGTAGGTCGTCACTACCCATAGCCTCATGAATCCAAATATTTATTTTATTTTTAAATTCGACTCTCAAATCTCTAATTTATTATTTTTCAAAACTTTGACAAAAACCCCAAATTTTTCCATTGATTTCTCATGAACTTGATGTTAAATCTTGTACAAAATCATGAAATATAGTTGAAAATTTGTTAAAGATACTTACACAATATTTTTGTATGCAAATCGCCTCCGCTCGAAGCTAGGGTTCAAAAATATGAAAATGAAGCAAAAATCAAAATTCTCGACACGTAATAGGCTGTAGATGTCGCATTTGCGAATGGACAGTATTTTCACAATTGCTATAAAATTGTTGGCAATTGTGGAATAACAATGTTTTCACAATTGCCATAAAGGTTCACAATTATGAATGAACAGTGTCGCACCAAAAACTAGTAAAACCCAAACTTCTTCGAAATGATCTGAAACCACCCGGAAAGTCATTCAGATCCTTCCGAACACACACAATATATGAATTTCAATCATAAAACACATTGAGAACCTGCTCTGGCTCTCAAAACACTGAAGAGCAGTTGCCTTAAACCGATAATTACCATGGTCAAACTCCCAAGTTTCAGAACTTTGCTAGTCTCTCAACCAACGATCCAAACATACAAAAAAGCCCCTCGGAAGTCCAAACCAGAAGTGCACGCCAGTCTAAAAATATCACACAAACTCGCTTGTGCGATCAAATCACGAAAATAACACCTAGAACTATGAATTGGACACAAAATCAAATGAAATTTTAAAGAAAGATTTGAAATCTGTATTGCTACCACCAGACATCTGAAACATATCAAACAGACTCTGTTTCCCACCAAGTTTTACATATAAGTAAAAAATATTATATTAGACTTATACCGGGATCTGCGGCTAAAATACAGACCCGTTATCGACAATTCCAAACATTCAATCAATTCTTAAAAATATTAGATTTTTAGAATTTTAATTTTCAATTAAAATTCATAACTCAGGATAGGGATCTCATAATTCGATTCTGGGCATACACCCAGATTTTATATTTCAATAGAGACCCATTGGGACTATTAAAATTATGGGTCCGGTCAATTTACCCAAAATATTGATGAAAATCGATTAAAATTATTTTTTTAGGCAAAAATTATTGATTTTATCATTATTTTAGAAAATAAGCCTCTCGGATCAATACCCGAGCTGCGCAAACAAATAAAGGAAGTCTAGAATGAGGCTCTTAAGGCTTCAATACACAGAGTTTGGTTCTAAATCACCGAGCGAAGTGCAAATACTCAAAACGACCAGTTGGATCGTTACAATAGTTTAGTAATCAAGAGGGTTCAAAACCGTAATAAGGTCATTTCAATTATCACTAGCCACAATATCTTTTTTGGGTTATTCTTAAGATCTCCTACTTGAATCAAATAGTACAAGTGGTGACTATTGAAAACTGGTTGAAATAAAAAATTTACTTCCGACAAAAAAATAATAGATTTGTGATATCATAAAGGAACTTATGTATTAACTTTTAGATTATTTAATAGTTATTTTTTAAGATAAAACATGATATTAATATGAGAATAGGTCAAAAAATTGAATAAAAACCTAATCACAATTTCTTCGTAGCGAAGAGAATGTACAAATAGGAAAATAGAGATAGTGCAATAATACATATATTTTAAATTTATTTAAAAAATATAAATTAAATTAATAAAAATATTCAAAATGAATTTATTGATAGATTTAAGTGATGAAGAGTTATGAGTAAGAAAATAATGGTGTAAGAATAAATTAAATTTTAACAATGAAAATTAATATTTATTGATGATGATTAATAAGGTAATAAGTAAAGAATTCGATCAATTTATAAGCTAATAGATCACATAACATTATCATAATATTAAAAATAAATAATGCAATAACTATAAGCGAATAACAAAAAATATTTGTCTAAAAATATAGAAGGATAAGACTTAATTGAATTTGTGATGAAAAATAAAGTGGTAGTACATTTGGTAAAATAATATGATTTAATATGCTCATACAAGACAAATCACAACGTTATATGTTGAGTTTTCTTTAATATTAACCGTAAAATAAAGTACAAGTACCAAAATCATGGGTTGTGTTATTACAATACAGAAAAAGAAAATAAGTTATGTACTATGAGATTAGAGAAATAGTAACCATTGTTACTTGTGCTTTGAGATTTATCTTTCAACCTTTACTCGTTCATAGTTCAAGGTAGTAAGATTTCTTTTATTTTATGATATCTTTAATTCCTTAGTGGTATTCTTAGAAAACGATTAATACTAGTTATTAATTATTGTCTCATGTTACTCGTAAAGCTGTCAAGATCCGAATCTGTTGTTTTGATTTGCATTTTAAGTACAGGCGTTTGATTTCTTTCATAAATTAAGACGTTACTTTGATTTTGTCAAGGCTATAGAACTTGCGTTCTTGGAAGTTGTAGGAATTCTTTCCCTAAATTTTTTCATATCCTTTATTTTCCGCCATTTAATTCTAGTTGTTCAATTCCTTGTTGTTATTGCTTCCGCATTTACTCTAGTCTAGATTCCCGACCTAGTTGTTATCATGTGGTATCAGTGCGGTTATATCAAGATTTCGTTCTTGGTAAGTCGTGGGATATCTTGAATGCTAAGATTCAAGAAAAGAAAACAAAAGAAAAAAATATAAAAAAAAGAAAAAAACAAAAATTATTTTTTTATAAATTTTTTTTGTATCTAATTTGTTGCGAAAAGTTGGCAAAGGAAACAAGACAAGAAGAGGGGATCCTAGATTTTCTTAGTCATTCTAATCTACATATTTATATCCTTCCCTTTTTCTTCGCGTCTTGTTTCAACCAAGCCTAATAGTTCTAGGATTTGGTTTTTCTTTCATTAGTTCCCAAAAAAAATATGAATTTTACTGCTAAGAACTTCATACAAGTTGGGTTTAAATAAGATCGACTACTCTACTACCATCATTCCGAAGGTTTTTTTATTCAAAAGGACGGCGACTGAAAAGGAGGCTTGACCTACAGGGAGAGGCTTAACAATAAATCTACAAAGTATTTTATTCAAACGTTATTTCGAGAGAAAGAAAAAAACGTAGCTAATCTGTGTGATATAGTTTACTTTTTTACAACTAAAAAATAAATCTATACCTAAACTTCTTTTGTTTAGCCATAACACTATTCTCTAAGTATGGGATATATCCAAACTCAAAGATACTTTTTTAAAGAGTTATTTGTTATCACTACCAGAATTTCGGGTAAAAGCGATCAAAAAATAGTGATCAAAGTTTGTCTATAGAAAAAAGCAACCAACTTTGGTGGCTAAACTAGCAAAAATAATAAAATAAATAGATGAAACAAATTAGCTTCCAAGGTTAGTTGCAAATTGGTCGCTAAATTAGTCAAAATGTTGGCTCGACTAGTCAGACTTGCTTGGTCAAAGGTTTACAGAAATTAGCGACCAATGTTGGTCGTTAAAGTGGGACCCACCTTCAAAATTTTTACAATCATATTATTATTATTATTATTTTTAAATACATATAATTTAAACTTGGCGACCAGCGTCGTTCGCTAAATAAAGGGTACGCAGATAGCGACCAAGTTTGGTCGCTAAAGTGGGACACAATTATATTTTTTTATTTAAATATTATATCAAATATAAATAAATCTGATTTAATTTTTGGCGACCAACTTTGGTCGCTAAACTAATTTCGTGTATAATTAGCGACCAAAGTTAGTCTCCATTGAGGTCAACAATGGCGAAAATTAAAAATAACTTTTGTATTTACTATCCAAATAATATAAATGTAAACTGTTGATATATATAATATATATACTTACGCTATACTATGTAGTAAGTATAAGTGTATTAGGTAATATTATATCGAATATGGCATATATATATATATATATATATATATATATATATACACTTACGCTGTACTATGCACTAAGTATAAGTGAATTAGGCAACATTATATCGAATAAGGCATATATATATACATTATATATATAGTTACCCTGTACTATGCACTAATTATAAGTGTAAGGTAATATTCTATCGAAAAAGACATATATATATATATATATATATATATATATATATATATATATATATATATACACACACTTACGATGTACTAAGAACTAAGTGAATGTGTATTAGGTAATATTATATCGAATATATATGGCGTGTATACACATAATATATATACTTACGTTGTACTATGCAGTAAGTTTAAGTGTATTAGGAAATATTATATCGAATATGGCATATATATATAATATATATAGTTACGTTGTACAATGCACTAAGTATAAGCGTATTAGGTAATATTATATCGAATATATATGGCCTACATATATAATGTAATGACCCCACTGGTCGTTTTTCCTGTAAGAACCCCAATCCCCTAAATAAAACCCCCCGTACTTGCTTTAGCTAATTTGTGCATTGTGGGTACGGTTAGTTTGGGAGTTGGAAGTGTTTTGAGTGAAACATCTCCAATTGTTTCTTAAAGATTCTCTTAAAAGATCATGTTTGACTTCGGTCAACTTTTTGGGAAAACAATCTCAGGCATGTGATTTTACGGTCCCGAAAGGTTCGTGGAAAAATATGGGACCCGGGCGTATTCCCGGAATCAAATTTCGAGGTCCCTAGCCCGAGTGATAAATATTTATTGAAAATTGATATATTGAGATTCTAAGAGTTTAATAAAGAGGAAAAATGCTTGATCAGATTAAAATCGGGCCCGTATGTTGGTTCCGGAGCCCGGTACAGGTTTGATATAATATTTTAATCATGTCTATCAAATTTTGTGAGAAATGAGACTGATTTGACGTGATTCGGACGTTCGGTTGAAAAGATAGGAATTCGGATGTTGTAGAGTATTTCATGCATTTTGGTGTTAAATCCGTGGTGCTAGGTGTTAATTAAGCAATTTGATTGCTTGAGAAAGTTTGCACATTGTTGTAGGACTTGCGTGAGTGTTCGGAGTGGAGCCTCGAGCGCTCGGGTGAGATTCGGGCATCGTTGGAGGTAAGAAAACACATCAGTTTTGCTGGTATTTTTTCCTGCTGCTGCTGCGGGTTTCGCAATTGCAAGATGTTCATCGAAATAATGAACTCGCAATTGCGAGAAATTATTTGAATTCGAGATATTGGCCGGGCTAGGCAGTGTTCGCATTTGCAAACCATTTCTTGGCATTTGCGAACCCAGCAGAGTACGCATTTGCGACCCATGAACTGCATTTGCTATTTAGGCAGGCTACGGCTCAGTTCGCATTTGCGAATATTTTGTCGCAATTGCGACCTTGCATTTGCAGCACGGTGTCCCAAATGTGACATTAAAGGAATGGTCAGAGCTTTTAAAAATGGGTCTTAGGGCATTTATTGTATTCCTACTCTACACTTGGGTGATTTCAGAGCTTCCAAAGAGGGGATTTCAACATAGCATTGTGAGGTAAGTTATTTCCATTCATCCTTAGTTGATATACAAGTATATTAAGTAGATTAAGCATAAAAAACTAGGTAAATTCAAAGGATTAGAGCTAGACCTAGTGTTTTAATAAAACTAAGTTTCAACCATGAAATTTGTTATGAAATGATCTAGAAATCATTTATTATTGATCCTTATGTAGTAGAGAACAACTTTCTTCGAAAAATTTTGGAATCCGGGCACGTGGGCCTGAGGGCAATTTTGTCAAGTTTTCGTTCGGGGTTAGGCATTTTTATAAATTGGACTATAATAAGTAATTGAACATATATTAATGGGTTTTTAAAATTATTGGCTACTTTAGGAGCATTCTTGCATCGATTTGACTCTTGGAAAGGGCATGGAATGCTGGTTATGGAACTTCGGGGCGAAGTGAGTCTCCTTTCTATCCTTGTAAGGGGGAGTTGTCCCCATAGGTGACTTAATTAGTTATGTTCTCCTACTTGTGGGGGCTACGTATGCACGAGGTAATGAGAGTCCTTGTGTAGCTACTATTATGCTATTTTCCGGGTAGTCTAGGAACCAAAAGCATGCTATACTTGGCATATTTGTTATCCTATGGATAGTTGAGTTGCTTAAATCACATCGAATTAGTATACAAATTTCAAAAAAATCTAAACCTCATTTTCTTAAATTGCTAAAAGAGAATTAGTTTTCTTTCAGTAATTGTTTCACGTTGACTTCTTGGTTTTCTTGCCCGGAGATGGTGTCTGGCACCACCATGACCCTTAGATGATTTTGGGTCGTGACAAAATGGTATCAGAGCACTAGATTCCTAGGGTTTTACCAGTCATGAACAAGTTTAGTAGAGTCTCGGGGATCGGTACAGAGACATCTGTACTTACCCTTGGGAGACTGCATGACTGTTAGGAGTACTTCTGTTCTTGATTCCTTATTAAGCAATTTGATCCTTGGAGGCGTATGCCAATAATTCATTCATACTCAGTCTTACGCGATGTAAACAACTTGTTTTAAGTCAAAAATTGAAGAACCGTAATGGTACAACAAATGTGATACGAGATGTTTCTCCCGGTAGAGCTGATAAGATCATTATTGTCACTTTATGGAAGAATATTTTATTGTTTCTGTCCAGTAGTGGTACTTCTAAGGGCTATGAGGCTGGCACAATTTTCCATGATGCTTATGAACTATTTTTCTGTAGTATTATTATGCCGGTAGGACATTTGCTTACATGTCGGGGTAGTGAATGACTTGATGGGGCGTTTACTCAGTGCATCATTTAGAGATTTGATATTTAATTCTCGACGGGGAAAAGGCCATCGGGCAGTAAATGTTCAGGTTTGGGTTGATGGTGTAACAGGACTTGGTATTTTTGACCATGGTGGAGGTTTTCTTATATGATAAGGTGTCATTGCCCTTATTGAACATACTCAGCTTACCGGTGATATGACCTTCTACAATTCGCCTTCGGGGCAAGCTGTTCTTAAATAGTGTTGAAAATGCGGCTGTCAGATATCGCAGGGTGCGGTAGTTCAGGAATGAATCGGTGTTTCAAATGTCGACGGCACGAGGTAGATGAACTTCAGAAAGTTTTAAAATTAGTAGCGATGGTGTGTGCAATTTCTATGAAGACAGATTTTGTGAAGACAAAAACCGAGCAAAGGATCAGAAAGACATGTGGGAAGTGACAGGTGGCGGATAAAATTTCTAGAAGGCCAAGTATAAGAGGCCAAGGTCGAGTAGTCGACTAAAGGAATGAGTTTTGCCAAAGTGGGAGAGTTTGGAGTGATTTGGGAAAGGTAGGTTTAGGCCTACAGATTAATTTGAAGTATGGGGTATTATGCGGAAGTAGATTTGATATTACGGAAAAGAGTTGCTTGAATAAAGAAGGATACAAATAACTATGAACTGAAATAATGTTATCGCACATTTAATTGAAGTCCGCGAGTGGTGAATGGACTCGTGTAGCTAGAGAGAGCTCGGAATCAAGATGGGTTATTGATGTCGTAGTGATTATACCCTGTACACCAGCGATGGAAGATGATAGGGACTGATTTCTACATGTGGTTTATTCTTGTGAGCAAGATAGCAGGCGCGTGGTTGGCGAGGCTTCTACGAAGAATTCTATTTGTTATATAGAAAAAGGATTGGTTTGCCAATGTTGTTGATGATTCATAGTATAAAAAGGGGCTTATACAGTAAGATATCGAGAATGTTAATGTTTGATTGCGCAAGGTTATGTCCATAAGAGATTTAGAATCCTGGCTAACTCCAAAGATGTGTAATAGTGTCTTTGAGCTAATTGGGAGAGTCTCACCGTCTATGATTAGGTTTCATGGTTAACTATTTGCGGGGTTTTTTGTTATTAGTATATTTATGGGCTATTTAGCTTTGGAAAAGACCACAAGTGGTAAATTGAGCCAAGGAATTGTTAAAGGTGTGCTATGATTGGCCTTATTGGCTCATGTCCAGTTTTGGAAAGAATTCAGGATTCGTGCTTTGTATAGATATGGGTTACAAGGGTAGTTATTCTACCATTTGCTTCACCAAATGTGTATTCATATGTTAGAAGACTCATGGAGTTGATTGTATTCGGGGCCAAGTCAGGGCGGGTGGCTCTCAATAATGGTCCTAGTGAACTCAAAAGATAAAGTATGATGCCTAATGATTTGGGGCCTATGGGTACGGTTAAGAATCAATATTGATAGCAGCCTTTGAGAAGAGGCATAGAATGTTTTATGATATTTTTTGTCTTGCGATGTATCAATTGGTAGGTATGAAATAGTTCATGGGATTTGAGACAGCATGGTTTAGTGAATCACGGTGACTCGGGATCAGTGTAGATGGCCAGTGCTAACTGTTGAATGTGGTTATCATTGTTTCTATCGCAATCAAGGACAATTTGGAAAAAGAGGTATCAGTTAGTCGTAGTCGAATTGGCATGTTGCAGGTAATGATTAGTTCTTTCAGCGTGGTAAAGTTATGCAAGTGAATTGTGACATGCGAGGTTGTCGGCTGCCGTAATTAGTATTATTCAAGAAGTATTATGCTATTTTGTTATGTAAAATGGAGGCAGATCTGGGAAGGGTTATGGTTTGGTTACCACTACTTAGAGATATACATATTTCCCTGGCAGTGAGAATTCACCTGTGTGTTGCTATGGTTCTCCTGAAGCGAGCTAAGTGAAAAGCTTTTATATGATGAAGTGAGCTTAATAGTGCTTCG
This sequence comes from Nicotiana benthamiana, assembly GCA_034376525.1. Classification (NCBI taxonomy): domain Eukaryota; kingdom Viridiplantae; phylum Streptophyta; class Magnoliopsida; order Solanales; family Solanaceae; genus Nicotiana; species Nicotiana benthamiana. The sequence continues at coordinate 117,662,236 of CM067327.1, read as the reverse complement.
GAAGCTATGATGAAAAGCATGTTCTATCGTATGTTGGCGTGTTAGGTGCAGTGACTTGTATGTCATTTCAAAGTGGTAATCAAGGTTGCGGTTCGGTGTTGACAAGGAGAGCTCAGATGAGCAGAAAGGTGTTTTGATGTTTAAAGTAAGTTGGTATGGTCTTCAGTGTCACCTGAGGTCAGTGCCTTGTGCAAGAGGCTTCATGTATTGATTTGTGGATTTTTAATTTGATTTATAGAACAGTGTGGTTGGTAGGGAGGTTATGCAGACTTTTTACCTGGTGTAGAAGGTTGTGGGAATGTGCCTACGGTAATGTTGTATATGTGTGGCCTGTAACCACTTGATTGGTTGAAGAAATTAAACCAAGTATGAAGATTTTGGTAATATCGTTAATTTGAGAACATATGGATGGAGGGCACTCAGTCTATTATGTTGTGGACAGTGGAGGATTTCTCCGGTTATGATGGTTATCCTTATGTGTTATGAAAGAAAGGACAGTTACAATGGAAATTGGAAAGGTTATTAGCCTAGTCAGTGCGACCTGAATCGACTTGAGGTCAGTGGATGGAATCAAAGGTGAACATGGGCTCTATATCAGGCCGGACGTGTTCATGTAAGTAATGCGCTCTTTATGGAGGAGTAGTCAAGGTGTTATTTCATTTTTATATATTTTATATAGTGATACATTGCTCCGTGTGAGTTGAGAGATGGCTTGAAAATTGCTTATATGTAGGGGATGCGCGTATAAATGATGTTGTATGAGCAAAAAGGCTCTTGAGACTCAAACTGTGTATCACACCTTAGTTGTGCTTGAGTTTATTAGCTTATAGCTCTATATGTCCCATCAGGGATGGTATTATGCACCTAGCATGCTTTTGACCGAAATTCGGTATTTTATTGTAATGAGCAATTTAGCTCGACGTGCATCTCCTTAGGTGAGTGTTATGTGTTGATAGGGTGGCACGCCGCCATAGGTATGTTATGTCTGGATCGTGTTGCACGCCGCCATGGATATTGTATGCGTGGATTGGGTGGCACGCCGCCATGGGTATTTTATTTGGATCGGGTTGGGTGCCGCAATAGTGTGTTGTTGGTTATAGTTTTGAATATACTATTTTGTATGCCTTGCTTCCTATTTTCTAAGGGTTCGTTTTCCTTTTGTATTGCGTTTGAATTGGTAGCCTATTGGCACATTTTGGCATCATATGATACTTCTGATTATGTCAGGGGTGGTTTAATGCCTGAGTAGTTCGTACTGGGTGAGACGAGATCATTGAATTTAGGGTCAGTTTAATCTGCCTATAAGAATTATATTATGGAGCTAAGACCATTGTTTGGTTCAGAATGAGGTTATGATTCCTATCAGGAGTATAGACCTAATGATTTGTTGATTCGACAGCCGGTTAGGAACTTCTACACATCTTTTCCGTCATGGCGGTATTATAAGAATTAGAGAAAGACCTATGTATGTCATGAGGTGTAATGAGGGCATCAGATTCATGGAATTTCGATTAATTTGATTAGATGATGTCATTATGGTTCTATGAGTAAAGTGGTGCAAGTTGTGAATTCAGCTAACGTATGTAGTCATGTTTTGCTGTCGGGTGTAGTTATTGATACGATGTTCATATATTGGAAGTAGGCCTGGCAGAGAATTTCACATGTTGGAATTGGACTCTCTGCTTATTTTCTTGAATAGAAAAGGAATATCTTCAAAATTAATCGAGCCAATGTGCTCAACTGAGTTGTGGTAGCACGATAATGTGCATACGGTGTTAAACAATGATTTCAGACTAATTCAGTGTGGTTTGCAGCCTGTTCGAGGACGAACGTATGTCTAAGTGGGAGAGAATATAAACGAACCGACCTATCGTTTTGCCTTTTACAGCCCCGTTCCCCTAAATAAAACCTCTCGTACTTAATTTAGCTAATTTGTGACTTGCTGGGTCGGTTAGTTCGGGCGTTGGAAGAGTTTTGAGTGAAATATTTCCAGCTGTTTCTTAACGATTCTCTTAAAAGACCAAGTTTGACTTCGGTAAACTTTTTGGGAAAAGAGACCTAGAATCGTGATTTAATGGACCCGAATGGTCCGTGGAAAAATATGGGACCTGGGAGTATGACCGAAATAGAATCCGGAGGTCCCTAGCCTAAGTAATGAATTTTTATTGAAAATTGTTAAATGGAAATCCTAAGAGTTTCATAAAGCAGAAAAATGCTTGATCACATTGATACCGGGCCCGTATGTTGGTTCTGGAGCCCGGTACAGGTTGGGTAAATTATTTTAGTCTTGTCTATGAAATTTCGTGAGAAACGGGACTAATTTGACATGATTCGTGTTTGGTTGAAAAGATAGAAATTTGGTTTTCTTGAGGATTTCATGCATTTTGGTGTTAAATCCGTGGTTTTAGGTGTTAATTAGGCGATTTGATTGCTTGAGCAAGTTTGCACATTGTTGTAGGACTTGTGTAAGTGTTCGAAGTTGAGCTCTGAGGGCTCGCGTGAGATTCGAGCATGGTTGGAGGTAAGAAAACACAACGGTGTTGCTGGTATTGTTTTGCTATTGTTGCAGGTTTCACAACTGCGAGATGGACATTGCAATTGAAACTAGCATTTGCATGAAATTATTTCAATTTGCGATAGTGGTCGGTCTAGGCAGTGTTCGCATTTGCGAACCATATCTTCGCATTTGCGAACCTAGTAGGGTCAGCATTTGCAACCCATGCACCGCATTTGCAATTGATGCAGGCTAGGGCTCAGTTCGTATTTACGAACCTTTTGTCGCAATTGCGACCTCGAATTCGCGAGCCTGGTATCGCAAATACGACATGAGAGGACTGGTCAGAGCTTTTAAAAACGGGACTTAGGGCATTTATTTCATTTTTACTGTACACTTGGGCGATTTGTGAGCTTCCAAGGAGAGGATTTAAACATAGCATTGTGAGCTAAGTTATTTCAGTTCATCCTTAGTCTAAATACACGTATATTTGGTAGATTAAACACCAAAAACTAAGTAAAATCAAAAGGTTTGAGCTAGACCTAGTGTTTTAATAAAATTAAGATTTAATCACGAATTTTGTTATAAAATGAACCAGAAATCATATATTATTGATCCTTAGGTAGTAGAGAACAAATTTCTTCAAACATTTTGTAATCCGGGCACGTGGGCATAAGGGCAATTTCATCAACTTTTCGTTCGGGGTTAGGAATTTTTATTAATTGGACTATAATAAGTAATTGAACATATATTAATGTGTTTATATAATTATTGGCTAGTTTTGGAGCATTCATGCATCAATATGAGTCTTAGAAAGGGAGTTGAATGCCAGTTATGGAACTTCGAAGTGAAGTGAGTCTCCTTTCTAATCTTATAAGACGGAATTGTCCCCATAGGAGAGTTAATTGGTTATGTGCTCCTATTTGTGGGGGCTATGTACGCACAAGGTGACGAGAGTCCGTGTGTAGCTACTATTATGCTATTGTACGGGTATTCTAGTGTCACGACCCAATTGCCGACCCCGACCATGATGGCGACTCTCATGAAGACAAGGCCAGCTAGAACAATGCAAACACCTATGTTAAGCAATTAACTAACATTTACTAGAGTAAAACATGCTTAAGTTAGCCAATATTGCGGAAAATTGCGATAATAACAAGGGAACACCATCCGGACACAGCCCAAACCAGGGTGTCACAAGTCATGAGCTACTAAAGAGTCTGCTATAAGTCTACAAGGTATAAAATTCGATACAATAGTCTGAAGAAAAAATAAATGATAGAGTATAGGGGAGACAAAGGGCTGCAGACGAGAACAACTACCTCGAATCTCCAAATCGCTGCCTGTTTTGGAAGGAATCAACGCTCAGGTGGAGATTCTGCTATGCCTGAATCTGCACACATTGTGCAAGGAGTAATGTGAGTACTCTGACACATTGAGTAGCAACAATAAATAACGGCTGAAAGCATGGAAGAACATAAATGCACAAGCCATTTCTATACCAGACAGTAAATCACGTAAAACAGTAAAACCGTGAAGAATCTAATTAAATCTCTTTTTAAAAAAAGGTAAATCAAGTAAAGCCACAATTAAACAGTGAGTACTAATTTGCCCCTCAGGCCCAGTATAACTCGCTTAGCATAGTATAAGCCCCTCGGGATCACTCTCACTCACTAAGCATAATATTAGCCCCTCAGGCCCAGTATAAGTTACTTAGCATAGAATCAGCCCATCGGACTCAGTATCAGTCACTCGGCATAGTATTAACCCCGCGGGCTCACTCTCAGATCATATGGGCACCCGCGCTCACTGTGTGTGTAGACTCCGGAAGGACCACTTACGACCCGAAGCGATATACCAAGCCACCTCATGGCATCATCACTCGTACTTGACCTCGCATCACTCAGCCTCCAATCACTCAAGAAACATCGTGGCAAATAAAGCATATCATATCACTCGGCATATCCTCACATTTGTCCCCCGTCCTCACTCAGTAGAGAAATCATCACAAGCCCCTCGGGCATTAGTAAACAGTAGTGCTCAGCCCAAATAACATTAGAAATATCATTTAAATCTCAAAATTTGATTGAGTTGGTAAACGACATTAATCAATATGACTAAGTTCAAGTAATATATAAAAGTGAGGAAACCACCGATAGAAGCCCACAAAGGATTTAGGTAATAAGCATAAAGCCCAAAACATGGCAATAAGCCCAAATCGTGTTGATAAAATACATGTCACAATCATTATGTGGTGAAAATATCAATCGGGACGGACCAAGTCACAATCCCCAGTAGAAAACAATCCCACGCTCATCATTAAGCATGTGTTTCACCTCAATATTGCACTAAGTTGTGTAAATTTGGGATATCAAACACCCAAGACATTATTTACTATCACTACTCACCTAAAGTAGGCCAAATCTCTAGCTCGCTATGCCCTTGCCCCTCAAATCAGCCTCCTCGCTCATCGAATCTAACAAAAACCACAACGAATACATCACAATGGGCTAAGGGAACGCAACCCAATCGAAAAGAATCGAAAAATAGCAGAGATCTCAAAATTGGAAAAACTCGAGCTCCGGGCCGATTTCTCGAAATTCAGAAATTTTCATATCAACGGGCTCGTTATCTGGCCACGAGTCTATACATATCAAAAACTCCCAAACCCTAGATCAAATGTCCTATCAAAACCCAATTATAAATTTCAAAACTCAAGCCCTAGTTCTTCTCTGTTTTTGATAAACTTTCATAAATTCTAGGTTGATTCTACAATTAAATCATGTCTTTAAGTCATACAACTCACTTCTAATCAATCCCAGTCGAAACCCTCTTCAATTCCCATCCAAAAGCTCTCAATGATCCTAAAAAATGGAGGAATACTAACTTAGCTCGAGGAACAAAAATGAAATTTAAAACTCTTCTGCCCAGCACATTACGGCATCTGCATTGAGCTTTTCGCTTCTGCGACTTCCACTTCTGTAGAAATCTTCTACGTTTGTGGAGCTTCACTTAAATTCCCAGGACCGCTTTGGTGGTCCAAATCCGCACCTGCAGACTCCACTTCTGCTGACAACTATTCACTTCTGCGGTAATTCCTCTAAGACCAACATCCGCCTCTGTGACGGTGTTGACGCATTTGCGGTCCCAATTTTGCAGATGCAGAAATACCAGAACCAGAATTTTTTGCAATATCACATGTTTGAAATTCATCATGATAGCTATCCGAAATCACCTCGAGGCCCCTGGGATCTCAACCAAAAGTTCCAACCCGTCCTAAAACCTAATTCAAACTTGTTCCAATCATCAAAACACCTCAAACAAAACCAAAACCATCAAATTACATCGGATTCAAGCCTAAGTTCTTCTAAAACTTCCGAAACGCACATTTGATCAAAAACCCAACCAAGACACCTCCGAATGACCTGAAATTTTCCACACTCATCCAAATAACCTAACCAAGCTATAGCAATCGAAAATCGCCAAAATAATAACTTCGCCAATTCAAGCCTAATTCTACACCAGACCTCCAAAAGCACTTCTGATTACGCTCCTAACTCACAATTCATCCCCTGAAGCTAACAGTATAACATAAAATCACATCAGATACCTCTAACTACTAAGTCAATATCCGGTTGACTTTTCCAAACCAAACCTTCCTTAAAGAGATTAAGTGTCTCATTTCGTACCAAAACCTCTCCAAACCAACTCGAGCACATAAGATAAAGATAATGAAGCATAAAATGCTTAAAATAGGGAAATGAACGGGTAACTCATAGGAAAACGGTTCAGGTTGTCACATCCTCCCCAACTAAAAAAAGTGCTCGTCCTCAAATGGGTCAAGAAACAATTCGCAAGTCTCAAACAAGTTAGGGTATCTTCTCCGCATCTCCTGCTTGGTCTCCCAAGTAGCCTTTTCCACGCGCCGACCTCTCTACAACACCTTTACCGAAGTAACATCCTTTGACTACTTCTGAACCTGATGATCCAAAATGGTTGTCGGCTCTAAATCATATGTCGGATCATCATCCAGCTGAACCGTGCTAAAGTCCAATACATGGGACAGGTCCCCAATATACTTTCGAAGAATAGAAACATGAAATACCTGATACACGCCCGACAAGATGGGTGGCAAGGAAATCTCACAAGACACCTCCCCAATCCTCAAAACTCAACATCCCTTTCTTTCCAAACTACATAACACCCTTCATTGGCGAAACCTTCAACAAGACCTTCTCCGACTAGATAAGACACATCTCGAATATTCTGGTCCACATAAATCTTCTGAAGCAACTGTGTTGTATGAATCCTCTCCTAAATAAGCTTCACCTTCTCTAAGGAATAGTGAACAAAATCTTTCCCCCATAGTTAGCCTCGCCGGGCTCAAACAAACCAACTCGGGATCTACACCGCCTCCCATACAACACCTCATACGGAGCCATCTGAATGCTTATCTGACAACAATTGTTGTAGGCAAACTTTGCAAGTGGAAAAAACTTATCACATGAACCTCAAAAATCAATAACACAGGCACACAACATGTCCTCCAATTTCTGAATAGTACGCTTGGACTGCCTGTCAGTGTGAGGATAAAATATTGTGCTCAAACTCCACATGTGTACCCAGCTCTCGTTGAAAATTCTTTTAGAACTGAGAAGTAAAATGACTACCCCTATCTAAGATGATAGACACTAGAACACCATATAATCAGACAATCTCCCGGATAAAGATCCCTACCTGCCGCTCTGAATAATAGGTTGTACATACCAGAATGAATTGCACGGACTTGGTCAGCCAATCCACAATCATCAAATTGAATCAAAATTCTTCAAACTCCGAGGAAGACCACTCACAAAATACATAGTGACCCTCTCTCACTTCCACTTGGGAATAATCATCCGCTGAAGTATTCCACTTGGTCTCTGATTCTCATATCTCACCTGTTGAAAGTTGAGACACAGAGCCACAAACCCTACAATATCATTCTTCATTCTCCTCCACCAATAGTGCTGCCTGAAATTCTGATACATCTACGCGGCACCCGAATGAATGGGATACCGTGAACTGTGGGCCTCATCCAGTATCAACTCCCGATGCCTATCCACATTGGCACACCAATATGGCCCTACATCCTCAACACACCATCCTCATCAATGGTTACATCTCTGGCATCATCATGCTGAACCCTTTCCTTGAGGAGAAACAAATACGGATCACTATACTAGCGCTCTCTGATGCGATCATATAAGGAAGACCGAGAAACCACACAAGCCAACACCCTACTAGGCTCCTAAATATCTAGTCTCACCAACCAATTAGCCAAGGCCTGAACATCAACTGCAAAGGGCCTCTCCCCAAGTGGAATATACGCCAAACTACACGTACTAACTACCTTTCGGCTTAAGGCATCAGCCACTACATTGGCCTTCCTCGTTTGATATAGAATGGTAATATGACAATCCTTAGATAATGCTAGCCACCTTCGCTGCCTCAATGTAAGATCCTTTTTCTTGAACAAATGCCGAAGATTACGTTGATCAGTGAATACGTCACTAAATTCACCACACAAGTAGATCCTCTAAATCTTCGAGGCATGAACTATAGCGACCAACTCTAAATTATGAACATGTTAGTTCTTCTTGTGGGGCTTCAACTGACAAGTAGCATAAGCAATAGCTCTACCCTCATGCATCAATACACATCCGACGCCAACACCCGAAGCATCACAATATACAGTATAAGAACCTGTAGATGATGGCAAGACCAAAACTGGAGTTGTGGTCAAAGCTGTATTGAGCTTCTAAAATCTCTCCTTGGACCTGTCCGACCATATCAATGAAGCAGCCTTTTGAGTAAATTTGGTCAATGGAGAGTGATGCTATGGAGGAATATCCCTGAACAAACCAGCAATAATAACCTGCCAAACAAAGGAAGCTATGAATCTCTGTGGCCGAGGGCGGCCTGGCAAACTCTGAACCACCTCTATCTTCTTCAAATCGACCTAAACACCCTTGCTGGACACCACTTGTCCAAAGAAAGCCACTAAACTGGGCCAAAATCACACTTGGAGAACTTTTCATAAAGTTTCTCCTCCCTTAATCTCTGCAATACGACTCCAAAATGATGTGTGTGCTCTTCCTGACTACACGAGTACACCAGTATATCATCAATGAAAAAAATAACAAACAAATCCTTATAAGGCCGAAATACATTGTTCATTAAATACATAAATGTTGCTGGGGAATTAGTCAGCCCAAAAGACATAACAAAAAACTCATTGTGCCAATATCTTGTCCTGAAGAAAGTCTTAATAATATTTGAATCCCTGATCTTCTATTGGTGATAGCCAGAAAAGAGATCAATCTTGGAGAACACCCTCGCTCCCTGAAGCTGGTCAAATAAATCATCAATGCGAGTGTGGCTTTAATTTTTCTTCTCATTAGCGACAACGATGACGAGAAGGCAAGAACATGTGTTTAAAATAGTTATGGTATAGCTAGGAGTTTAACATTTCCTATGTTGATAAAATAAGAGGTAATGGAGGATTTCTATACTTCAATTTCCAAGAGTAATAGGAGTTTAATTGGGTGTGACAAGGTTGATGGTAATGGAATATTTTCCGTTGGTCATCGAATTTCCGATAAAACGGGGATCATAAGACTCTATGATTACCAAGATTATAAATATTTTATTCTCACCTTTCTTCCATGTCTGACCCGTAGAAGCTTAATTGGATATCACTGATATATTATTCGAATTCATACAATGATTTAACTGACAAAAGTACGGAAATTCTAATCAAAAGAATTAAAGCTAAAATGTTTTTTAGCAGCCTAATCTACCAAAAAAAAACATTTTAGCTTTGATTCTTTATATTAGCATTTCCAGAATTTTGTCAATCAAATCATTGTCTGATTCCGAAGAATAAATCACCAATATCCCATTAAGCTTGTAGGATCAGACTTGGAAGAAAGTTGAGAACAAAACTTCTTATAATATTTGTCATCATAGAGTCTAATGATCCCCGTTTTATGGGAACTACCATGGCCAATGGAAAACATTCCATCACCATCACTATTGTCACTCTATATTAAACTTCTTTTCTTCTTGGAAAATAAAGTAGAAAATTCCTCTATAATCTCTGTTTCATCTACTTAAGAAATGTTTAAATTCCTGCCTGAACCATCACTCTTTGAAAAATATGCCATTGCCTTCTAATCATGATTGTCACTAACGAGAACAACAAATAATCAAAAGACACATCCTGTAAGCTATTGTATCTGAGTTATTCTCTGTATCCAAGTTCATCCCGAATAATAGTACTACGAGGATAATCACCAAAGCTACCAGACAACTTTATGATGCCAATGAAGCAGGATGAGCTATTCAATGAAACTTGTATTGTAAAGAATAAGAAAGAGACTGATTCAGAAAGGTAGGTCAAGGGTCTAGCCTCGACTATAAATGTAAGTTTTTTACTTTTCATTAAGTATTTTGATTTACTTTTATATAAATTTGAAATATTCAATCAATATAATTTTTCTTATATGTCCGCTTCACAGCTGATGTGGGGAAATTCATATGCAGTCAGCCACCTAATAAGTCGGCAAAGGCAATCCAACTCTCACACGAAGATGCTGAAATAAAACTCCTTGAGTACTTTATATACTTTGAACTAGACAATAGAACTAGTTTTCGAATGAGCTTGTAATAAGCGTGAACTTAGCTTTGTTGGCTTAATGTTTTACTTCTATTGATCTTTATATTTTGTGGCTTTTTAGTGTTGCTGTTATTGGCATAAAATGTCTGTTTAGGATATTTTGTATATGCTTGCAGGTTGTGTAGCAGCCAAAACAGGCATGTTTTTCCAAAAATATACCAAGAAAAGCGACAAACTTTGGTCTCCATTTGGTCTCTTTTCACATAAAAAAATAATTTTTTTGGCAGTAGCATCCATTATTGGTCGCCATTTTATTTTCAAAAAATAATTTCTGGCAAGCGACCAACGTTGGTCACTTATAGTTAAAAAACTTATTTCTTGCCATTTGCGACCAATTTTGGACGCATATTTAAATAAAAAATTATGAAGATTGTTAATATAGTGACCAAAGTTGGCTGCTTTCTATGATTTGTAATACATAAAAATAAAACGTTATATACATCTGGAGACAAACTTTGGTCGCCAAATTTATAATATTATAATATTTGACCAACCAAAGTTGGTCGCTATATGGTTTGCTCGAAAATTTTGGTCCTTTTACCTGAGATAGCAAAGTTGATCGTTTTCACGACCCCAGTTTGCCCTCCGTGAATACGTTGTGGTGGCACCTAGTTAGTATAACTAGGTAAGCCTGAAAATTAGTAAAACATCATAGCTTGCAGAATAACCAATTAAAATTTAACAACTAAAACAAACTGTATATAAATGTTGCTCGGCATATACAACTCAAAATGAAGAAGTCTACAATATCACCCTAAAACTCGGAAACTCACGGGAACACAAGAGCTAACAGAAAGTAATACACGGATCTAACTCCAGAAAGCCTAAAGCGAAAGTATGAAAGGAAAGCTAACTCCTAAAGCTAGAATAAGATAGAGACTCTTGGTCTTTGGACACTGGAAAATGTACCTCGAAGTCTTCGCTAAATCTCTCCACCTCGATAGTGATACGCCTGGAATGAACTACCTGGATCTGCAGATTAAAAAACATGCGCAGGAGCAACATGAGTACACTACAGCGGTACCCAGTAAGTGCAAAGCCTAACCTCGGTTGGGCAGTGATGAGGAAAGTCAAGGCCCTACTAAGATTAAGCATAATAATAAGTCTTGTAATAGCATGAAATAAAGAGAAGTAATGAGTACAACTACGAAGTAAGACAAGTTATACATGGCAATAATTAACATCTAGAGAAATAGGATTTTAAGTAGAAAACATGTTAAATAATGTTAATGATTGAAAGAATCATTGATTTTAAGTATAAAACATGTTAAATAATGTTAATGATTGAAAGAAAGAGTAAAAATCAACTTACAAATAATTTGTATGAAGTCTTGTCCTTGAAAAATCGCGTATGGAGTTTGGGTTTTGAAATAATGGTGAAAATTCGACTAAGTAAAAAATTTACTGAGCTTCAGATATGGAATTGCGAACCCTCATCTTTTGTGGAAATAGCAAAGCTAGGTTTGAATTTGCGAACCCTTATCACTTTTCCAATTCCGCATTGGCAAAGGGAAAGTGACATTTCCGACCACCCTACTTTCGCATTAGCAAGGGCTGAGATCGCATTTGAGATCAGTGCCAAAACTCCCCTGGATCGCATTTGCAAGCAATGTGATCGCATTTTCAAATATAGGCCAAGTTCCCAGGCTTTGCAATTTCCATGCAAGTCTCGCAATTACGAGGCACATCTTTGCAAATGCGAAAATCACAGAAGAAAACGTACTAGAATTTACAAAGTTCACAAATGCAATCAGACACCTATCCAAAACTCACCCGAGCCCTCGAGGCTCCAAACCAAATGTGAACACAACCTCAAAACATTCTTCGGACTTATCTTTACAATCAAATTGCCAAAATAACATCATAACCATCAAATCAAGCCACAAAACTCATGATTTCTTCCAAATTTTCATACAATATCAAATTATTATCTTAAGTACGAAACACGCCAGACGACGTCCATTTTCAACCAAACTTTACAGAAAATGCTTAAATCATATATAACACTTGTACCACGCACCGGAACTAAAATATGGGCCCAATAACATAGTCTTCTAATCAAATTTCATTTTCAATTTCCTTAATTATTTTGCAAAAACTAATTTGACACAAAAATTTATTTCTCATACTTAGGACCTCGGAATTCGATTCCGGACGTACGTCTATGTCCCAAATTTTCCTACGGACCCTCGGAGACTGTCAAATCACGAGTCCGAGTCCCTTTACCCAAAATTTTGAATGAAGTCAAATTTATTCAACTTAATATCAAATTTTAGCATTTTCCCCATATAATTTATATTTAATCTTTACGACTATGCACCCGGACTACGCATACAAATCGAAGCAACCCTAGATAAGGTTTTCAACACCTCGGAAGTACATAATGGGTAAGAAAGCAAGTGATGACCCCTTTAGGTAGTCACATCCTCCACCACTAAAATAATTTTTCACCCTCGAACGGACCGAAGGAAGAAGTACCTAAGTCAGAAAAAAGATTCTGATAACTGCTCCGCATATCAAACTCGGAATTCCACACGGACATCAATAACAGTGAAATTCACTTCAAGCAAAACTTATGAAATTTCTTCTATAATGCTAACTTCCACAATAAACATCAAAATGCTCCTGGGTTATCTAAAACCCAAACCGGGCATACGCTCAAGTCTGAAATTATCATACGAACCTGGTGGAACCCTCAGATCCTTATTCTGAGGTCGTTTACTCTAATATACAATCTTAGTTAATTCTTTCAACTTAAAGCTTCCAAAATGAGAATTCCCTTCCATCTTCAACCCTGATGTTCCAAAAATTCAATTCTGGGAACGTGTACAAGTCATAACTCTTGAAATGAAGCTGGTAATTGCCTCAGACTGTTAAACGACGTACTAGGGCTCATAATTAGCGATCGGGTCGTCACATACTGTCCCACTTAAACATACATTCGTCCTCCAACATTCTAAGAACCGCACCAAAATCATTGTTTCTACAGTTCATGCACCTTCCCCTGCTACCAAAACTCAGTTGATCACATTAGCTTGATCAATTATGAAGATATTTCCTTTTATTCAAGCAGATAAGCCTTAGAGCCTAATTCCAACATCCAGAATTCTCTGCCCCACCCGTTTCATAAATACGGTCACCATATCAATCACTACACGCTGTACCCAAACATGATTGAACAACTTTGTTGAATTCACGCGTTGAATGACTTAATGCACCGGACAACAATAACATTTTCCGATCAACTTAATCGAAATTTAATGAATCCGATGCTTGCATTGCACCTCATGACATATGTAGATCTTGCTCTAATTGTTACAATACCACCATGATTGAAGAGATGTGTATAATTCATAACCGGTTGTCGAATTAACAAATGATTAGGTCTATACTCCTGACAAGAACCATCACCTTATTCTGAACCAAATAATGGTCTTAGCTCCATAGTATACTTCATACAGTCAGATTTCACTGATCCTAAGTCCAATGATCACTCTTACCAGTACAAACTACAAAGGAAATAAGCCACCCCGAACCTAATCAGAAGTCTCATATGATACCACAATTTGTCAATAGGCTACCAATTCAAATGCGATATAAAAGGAAAAACGATCTGGAAGGGACTACCTAACTCAAGCACCAATACAGACTTTCCTTAAAAAATAGGAAGAAAGGCATACAAAAATATCATATAGAAAATTATACTCACCATCACATTGTTGCGGCGAGCAACCCGATCCAAATATCATACCTGTGAGCATGTGATTTTTTCCCTACACAAATTACTCCAATAAGTTCAATCGACACCATTTCTTTTATTTGCTTGCAATTTTGTTGATTTTTGTGGCATTTTTCGTTAGTTGATTGCATATTCTTTGGGCATTTTAATTAGTAAAATATACAAAAATATATTTATATGCATTTAGGGTGATTTGACATTTTTCCAACATTAGTTAGCAACTAGTCATTTTAAAAAAGGAAAAAATATAAAATATCTTAATTTTCTCTTTTAATTTTAATTTTAATTATTGATTTTAGGTGATTTTACTTTTATTTTCTTTTTAATTATCTATGGATATAATTGTATAGGGTCGATTAGAATTTTAGTTAAATTTATGATTTTTAATTAATTTTGGAATTTTTTAGTAAATCTTGAAAATGAAAAGCTGGACCATTTTGAATTAAAACCTATACCAAACGCACAAAAAATCGGCCTATCCCAACCCCTAACCCACTCCAGCCTTTATTAAACCAAAATGACATCGTTTTGCGGCAAGTAAATCCTACCAGTCTAGGTTCTCGGATTCTACGGTCCAAAAGCCTACATCCCTTAATATATTAATGTCCAAACAATCCTCCCACCCCCAAAACACTGTCTCCAACCCTTCTCACCTGAAACCCTAGAATGACCCCTGTCTCCGCCATCCTCCACCGTGTGCCGCCGGCCGAAAATTGCCTTCCCCGGTGGTTAAACTCCGAGCAGCCCCAAATTTACACCACTTGAACACCTCCCTCTTCCCTTTCCAAATCTATTCCCCGCTTCCTTCAAATCCCATCCATCCTTTGGAATATTAGTTTTAAATACAGACTCCCACCGTGTGCGCTATCGGTACCGCCAACCAGTCCCAAATTAACACACAATGGCCTCCTCACCCTCCTCTTTCTGAATCTGCAATTGATAACCTTCAAATCCCTCCCAAGTGGCTCAAGTTTTAGATCGAAATTCGACCCAAAACCCTAATTCGCCCAAAACCACCAAAAAACTACACCCAACAGTTTCCTCACCTCTCTCAACTTAGAACCACTGCCAGTTTCCCTCGAATGTCCCCTCAACTCCTCAAAATCAAAATCAAGGTTTTTTTGAGTTTGCTAAATGGTGCATGAAGATTTCCAAGGTCGATTTAGAGAAATTAAACTAAGTTTACTTATTCTCTATTCTAAATTTCCTCTTCCTCATCTCTTCTGTTAATTTGGTTCAAGATTAGAGTTAGATCACAACATTCCAATGAGGTTGGTTTTCCTGAGTTCAATTTTAACTGTGTTAAGATATTATGTTCATCCCTTTTTAGTGTTCATATCTTCTTGTAAATTCGATTAAGTTTCAATAGATTTAAAATTAGTGAGTTTAGTCAGTGTCGTTCATCATTGTAATTTCAATGGTCTTCTTAGATTATGTTTGTGTGAAATGTTAAATTCTTCTAGCATTTTAAAATCATGTTTAGGGTTCTTGGTGGTTCGGTATTGGTAATTTGGAATTGTTTTACTTTGAGTTTTGTTATAAAAATACAAATTTAGCATTGAAATTTCATTTTTGATCCATTGGGATAATCTGCTTGTTTGGTCACAATTTCTGATAATAAGGATTATTAGGGTCATTTGAGCAAATAAAAACTTAAAGAGGGGTTTAAGGATCAAGTAGAAGTGGTAATATATAATTGGTTGAGGGTCAATTTAGGGAAGAAAATAAATTATGTTAGATGGAATCTTCTAATGGGGGGTTCCCTGTTAAAATTGCAAAAAACTTGGTCCACAAGTTAAAAACTAAAGGATTAAATTTAAAATTTAAAACCTAAAGGATGCCCTAATACTTGCCTATAAAGGTAGGCTTTCTTGCTTTAGAAAGTGGATTGGAATTGGAAAAATATTTTAGAGGAAAAAATGCCAAGGACTTTTAGCAGTAAAATTCTAAAGATTTAAAAAGTATAAAAACTCTGAAACTTCTAGGTAGCTAAAAATTTGGACAATACTATCCCATTAAGATTTATGCTTTAAATTTTGAAGCTTTTTATCTTTGAACGATAGTTGATCATATTTGAGTGTGTGAATTGGCTTGAATTTTGTTCATGTTGAAAAGTCTGGGTAGATTATGTGGTTAAGCTACTGTTTCATTGAGGTTTTGTGTAGATTTCGTGGGTTTTAATTGATGAAATTGTTGTTGCTGGGTTACTGTAGTTGGATATCTTATTAAGCTCATAGCTTTCTTGTTTATTTCATGTACCAGGTATTCTTAAAAACTCCATGGAAATAACTTAGAAGTATTTGAAGTCTGGCTTTGGAATTTCAATACAAAAAAATTAAATCCTTAATGGATTTCATCCCTTTTCTCTAACCTCATTTATGTTTATAATGTTAAGCTCTAAAGATGTATTAATTAGAATAACAACCTAAATTTACTATTATAGAATGTATAAGTGGGACTGTACCATTTGTGAGCCTGTGATTTTTTGCGCTGCATGAATTACTCCTATAAATTAAAACAAAATCATTTCATTTATTTTTTTGTAATTTTGTGAATTTTTGTGGCATACTTCGTTGTTTGCATTTTGTTTGTGCATTTTAATTAGTGAAAATACAAAAAATATGTAGCATGTGCATTTAGGAGTTAATTTGAAATTGTAAGAATTATTCAGTAATTTAGTCATTTTATAAAAACAAAAAAATCAAAAATATAGCTTAGTTTGTTCTTTCAATTCTTATTTTTATTTTTATTTTTAGGTTATTTTGCTTTTCATTTCATTTTCATAAGTTGTAACAATAATTATTGAGGATGATTAGAATTCAAATTTAGTATTATAATTAAATTAGGATTTTTAGTAATTTTGGAAAAATTAAAAACAATTATGAAAAAGTGAAGAGAAATCTGAAAATTTAATTTAAAAAGTGAAGACCCAAATTGGGCCATTTTAAAATTGAATTTCACCCGAAAAATCCCCTTTACCCGATCAAGTCCACACCCTATACCCGGTCCAGTCCTCGCTCCAACCAAAGCGACATTGTATTAGGACAAATTAATCAGGACCGTCGAGGTTTTTCAATCTAACGGTCCTGAAGCTTGGTTTGATTGGTATATAATTATCATAATAGACCTACCCCCATCTAGAACCCCCATGCCCTGTCTCTAACCCCTGTTTACCAGAACCTATTACCACCGCACTCCGTCGTGCACCGCCGACTGAAAATTGCCTCCCTTACGGCGGAACCCCAATTTCCACCAAATTAAAACCCCTTATCCCCTTAGCCTCATGTATAAAAATATGTAACCTTCTTACCTTGAATCCCACTCCATCTTATCGAATATTGGTTTGACACAATGGCTCCTCCGCGGTGTGCGGTGGCGTCACACCGAAATCAACTCGAATTTACACCCTGCAATCCCATGCCTCCCTCATGCCAAATCCACACTCAATCTCACTCAAACACCTCCACAATTGCTCAAAACCCAAATTTTGGGTTTTCTAGTTTCTTTGATAGTGCTTGAAGGCCCTAGCTCCAGTTTAGAGTATGATTCAACTAAGCTAAGTCTTCTATGTTTATTTGTCTTATTTTACTTTCCCTTTGCCTCCTCTCTTTTCTGTCAACTTAGTTATTTTGAGTTTAAGCAATTAGGGTATTAGTCTTATTTGGTTTCCAGAATTTAATTAAGTTAATTAGGGTTGTGTTAGTTTTAATCAATATCGTGTTCCTGAGTTAGGTTTAATTCAAATTTAGTCAAGTAGTTTCAATCTTGAGTTGAATAATTAACTTGGGCTTAATTGAATCGCATTTGCTTAATCAGTTTTTATTTTAGTTACATTAACATTTTATGTTGAATGACTACCATCTGTTGTTGAAACACGTTCTCAAGTCACTTAACTAAACGTGTGTTCATATTTGTAGGTTTTGATAAATGAAAAACCAACGTGAACGGAACATTGACATATGCCGAAGTCCAAGCACAAGAGAAACAAAGATCAAGATTAAGTAAAGCAACAAAGTTATACATGAGTCATTCTATAATTGTGATCTTGATCCTAAATTGATTCAAGACTTGGCTTCTCTCATAAAATCATTTTTATCAAACCATGCATCTTTAATTTAAAGCAAAATGATTTTCAAACATTTCATTTTAACCAAAATGAATTCTAAACATGTCTTTCAAATCAGGACAAACAAAATCGATTATGTACCTTATGATAATCGATTATGTTAAGGCAGTGTACACCAGATTTTACAAAGCTGCAAGATAATCGATTATGTACCTTATGATAATCGATTATGTTAAGGCAGTGTTCACCAGATTTTATAAAGCTGCAAGATAATCGATTATGTACCTTATGATAATCGATTATGTTAAGGCAGTGTTCACCAGATTTTTCAAAGCTACAAGATAATCGATTATGTGCCTTAGACTAATCGATTATGTTGAGACAGTGAGCATCAGATTTTACAAAGTAGAAAAATAATCGATTATGGCTTTTCAGGTAATCGATTATACGATTTGGATAATTGATTTTTCTGCATAAAATATGGGATTGATTTTTGAACGTTGACAGATAATCGATTATGCAGAATCAGATAATCGATTATCCTAGCACAAAATCAGCAATTTATGATTGGCAATTAAACAACGGTCTTGGGTGTTTTGAGCACTATAAATACAACTCAAATTCACTCTTCTAGCACAACAACTGGTTAAATTCTTGCTAAAGCATACATACTCTCTTTGCAATCATTTTATATTCATTTCATAAGTTTTTGAGAGCCAAACTCTTGACTAAGTTGTTGCGTTCTTGAGCGTATTTATTTACTCATATCTACTCTTCAAGAGAGTTCTGTTTAAGTGAGTGCTAAGTGTTTGTACACACTTGAAGGGATAGTCTAATCCCTTGTTGTAAGAAGGAAAAGTAGTTCCTTGGATTGAAGTCTTGAGGTGCGGTATCCTCGAGCAGGTTGAAGTCTTGTAGAGTGTATATCTACGATCAAGTGTAGCGGTTTGTTAGGCACCCGTAAGCTTAACAAAGTTAGTGTAAAACTCGAGAGAGTCCCTCGGGGACTGGACTAACCACACGTTGAATGAGGCCCAAGTTCTTGATAAAGTCATAGTCAACAATTTGGAGAAAATAGCCAATAAAATTTTTGCGTTGAACAGAGTCACATTTTCCGATGATGAATTACCAACAGAAGGCAGCGAGCATAATAGAACACTCTACCTCACAGTAAAGTGCAAAGATTCTGTGGTGACTCGTATATTGGATGATAATGGTTCAAGCACAAATATTTGCCCTTTTTCCACTTTAAACAAGTTGAAGGTGGAAAATGGAAGAATTCACAAGAACGAAATTTGTGTAGGAGGGTTTGATGGCGGGGGAAAAGATTCGGACGGTGACATAATGCTCGAATTGAAAATCGGGCCAGTTGATTTTACCATGGAGTGTCAGGTGCTTGATGTGGCCGTCTCTTATACTCTGGTATTGGGAACACCTTGGATCCATGCTACTAGAGAAATTCCCTCTACTTTACATCAAATGGTAAAATTTGAATGGGATCGACAAGAAAGAGTTGTGCACGGTGAAAACCATCTGTATGCTCACAGTGAGGCTATCATACCATTAATTGAGGTAGATAATTATAAGGGGCCCTTGGTGTATCAGGTTCACGACTCGATATCAGTGGAAAAGGTTCTAGAAGGGGAGCATGTTTCAACACCGAGTTTAGCTACTGCAGCAATCATGGTGGCAGTTGAAATGCTAAAGAATGGTTTTGTTCCTAGAAAGGGTTTGGGGGTGTTGCTTCAGGGTATCATACAACTGGTGTCTCTTCCCCCGAATATAGAAACGTTTGGTTTGGGGTTCAATCCTACATGTGTAGACATCAAGTGAGCCAGAGAGAAGAGAAATAAAGCATGGGCCCTCCAAAACCCTATGCCTGATCTCTTCATATCATTTCTGAAACCTGGCGCCAAGAACTGCCTCAAAACAAGAAGTTCCTGTGCTGTGGTTGATCCTGATAAAAAATTACTCAAAAGGTTCAAAAGGTTGTTTGAAGATGTGAATATGGTGGAGGCTGGAGAGGGATCAAGAGAGACAGATGTGCTGTTCCAGGGACCCCGAGAAAAAGTCAACAACTTGGATGCTACTCCTCTTCCCACCAGAAAGAAGTAGTGGTAGTCGGCTTTGATTTTTCTTGATTATAATTCAGATGTTATATTCTGTCCTTTTGGATGTGTAAACCCTGTTATCTATCCAATTTCAAGGAAATGCAATTTCCTTTTTCTTTAGTGGTAATGGCTTTCATTTTTGTTTGCTTTTTTTTTTCCTTCTTGTACAATTATTTTTATGTTGGATCCAATGATCTCAAATGCACAAGGACTCTTCAGCCCAGTTTGAAAAAATTGGTCTAATTCAAAAGTAATGATTCAAGAGATAGAATATGAAGATGAACTAGCATATGATGAGGAAAGGGCGTTGGAAAAAATTAGTAAAGAGTTGAGCCATTTTTAAGAAAAACATAAGCCAAACCTGAGCGATGTAAAAACAGTCAATTTAGGGGAGCCAAATAACATTAGAGAAACGAAAATAAGTTTCCATCTTGAGCAACAACTTAGGGAAGAAATAATCAAAGCTTTTCTTGAATACAAAGATGTTTTTGCATGGTCTTACGATGATATGCTAGGGTTGAGCACTAACTTGGAGGTTTACAAATTGCCCACTGACCCGGCCTGCCCTCCTGCTAAACAAAAGTTGAGGAAGTTTAACACTAATGTGCGTGTGAAAATCAAAGAGGAAATTACCAAGCAGTTTGAGGCCAAGGTCATCCGAGTCACACGATATCCCACATGGTTAGACAATGTCGTGCATGTGCCAAAGAAGGTTGGTAAAACAAGAATATGCATCGACTATCGTGACCTCAACAAAGCAAGTCCAAAAATCAACTTCCCACTACCAAACATCCACATATTGATTGAAAATTGCGCAAAGCATGAGATAGGGTCCTTCATAGATTGTTATGCACGCTAGTAACATATTCTGATAGATGAGGAGGATGTAGAGAAGACAAAATTCATCACGCCCGGGGGAACATATTTCCATAGGGTTATGCCCTTCGGCCTAGTGAATGTTGGGGCAACCTATATGAGGGAGATGACAACCATCTTACATGATATGTTACATAAGGAGATTGAGGTCTATGTGGATGATGTAATTGTGAAATCCAGGAAGCAATTCAACTATGTAAGAGATGTGAGGAAATTCTTTCAGAGGCTGCACAATTACAATCTCAAACTCAATCCTGCAAATGCATATTTGGTGTCCCCTCATGGATGTTTCTTGGGTTCATAAGCAGCCGTCGAGGCATTGAACAAGGTCCATCAAATATCAAAGCCATACAATAATTTCTGCCTCCCAGGAACAAAACAAAGGTGATGCGTTTGTTGGGGAGATTGAATTACATCAGTCAATTCATTGCTCAGCTCACGACAACCTGCGAGCCCATCTTTAAGCTATTGAAAAAGGATGTTATGGTTAAATCGAAGGCAGAGTGCCAGAAGGCTTTTGATAAAATAAAAGAATACTTGTCGAACCCACCGGTATGTGTCCCACCAGCACCAGGGAGGCCTTTGATTCTATGTCTTACAGTCATGGGCAACTCATTCGAATGTGTGCTGGGTCAGCACGATATCACCGGGAGGAAAGAATAGGCCATATATTACCACAGCAAGAAATTTATGGCCTATGAGGTTAACTATTCTATTCTTGAAAGGACGTTTTGTGCACTAACTTAGGTAGAACAAAAGTTGAAACACTACCTGTCATCATATACAACTTACCTCAACTCATTCCTGGACCCACTGAAGTACATCTTCCAGAAGCCAATGTCCACGGGGAGGCTTGCAAAGTGGAAAAACCTGCTCAACAAGTTCGACATTGCCTACATGACCAAGACTGCAATGAAAGTGCAGACATTGGCCAATCATTTGGCTGAGAATACGATAGACGAAGAATATGAACCTTTAATGGCGTACTTCGCAGATGATGAGAAAATGCATATTGATGAAATTGAGCAGGGCGAGAAGCCGGGATGGAAATTATTTTTCGATGGGCATGCCAACATGAAAGGCATCGGTATAGGAGCAATACTCAGTTCTGAAATGGGGCAACATTATCCCGTTACAGCTTTGCTCCGCTTCTATTGCACCAACAATATGGCAGAATATGAGGAAAGTATTTTGGGCTTGAGGTTAGATGCGGACATAGGTGTCCAAGAAGTCTTGGTCTTTGGAAAATCGGACCTTCTGGTAAACCAAGTTCAAGGGGAGTGCGAAACGCGAGATTTGAAGCACATACAATACTAGCAGTGCTTGCATGACCTTTATCAACGATTCCGGTCAGTAGAGATCAGGAATATCCCAATAATTGACAATAAGGTTGCTGATGCTTTTGCCACTTTGGCGTTAATATTACATCATCCAGATAAAGCTTATGTTTTTCCATTAAATAACCAAGTCCATTACTAACATGATTAGTGTGATGATATGGAGGAAGAACTTGACAGTGAGCCTTGGTTTCACGACATCAAAGAATATATCAGAATAGGTCTATACCCAATACAACCCACAAGTGACTAGAAGAGAACAATCCGTCACCCTCCAAGAGGGTTTTTACTCGGTAAGGGGTATTGTACAAAAGAACATCGGAATTTGGGTTCTTGAGGTGCATAGATGCTAGACATGCCATAGTCAACATGACCGAGGTACAAGATGTCATCAACGGACCGCACATGAGTGGATTTATTTTAGCAAAGAATATTCTACACGTGGGATATTATTGGCTCGCCATGGATTGTGGCTGTATTAGTTTCATGCGCAAATGTCATCAATGTCAAGTGCATAGAGACATGATTCACTTCTCGCCATCTGAATTGCATACAATGTTTATACCATGACCCTTCATTGCTTGGGGCATGGATGTCATTGGGCCTATCAAGCCATTGGCTTCAAAAGAACACAGGTTTATCCTGGTTTATATCGATTATTTAACCAAGTGGGTCGAAGCTAAAACATTCAAGGTGGTGACCAAGAAAGCCGTGGTCAACTTTGTGCATTCAAATATCAATTATCGGTTTGGAATCCCAAAGACACTCATCACTGATAATGGAGCGAATCTCAATAGTCATTTGATAAAAGAGATATGTTAGCAGTTTAAGATTACACATCGCAATTGCACCCTATACAGCCCCAAAGAGAATGGAGTAGTTGAGGCAACCAATAGGAATTTAAAGAAGATACTTCTAAAATAGTGGAAGGGTACATGAATAGAATGAGAAGCTACCCTTCGCATTGTTAGGCTATCGCACTACTGTTCGCACTTCAGTAGGGTAAAATCCATATTTGTATGGCACAACGGTAGAAATACCGGAAAAAATTTAAATCACATCCCTTTGGATTGTTGCTGATGCAGAAATTGAAGATGAGGAACGGGTCAAAACCCGTCCAGAGTAATTGAGTTTGATTGATGAGAAAAGATTGTCAGTAGTATGTCACAGCCGGCTGTATCAATATAGCATAGGCATAATATATAATAAGAAAGTGCGTCCAAGAATGTTTTAAGTGGGTCAGCTGGTTGTTGAAACACATCCTCCCCCACCAGCCAGAGGCAAAGGACAAGTTCGCCTAAAATTGTGAAGGGCTATTCGTCGTGTTAAGGGTGTTGTCCAATAGGGCATTGTACCTAACAAACGTTGAACGTAAGTGTGTAGAAATGGCTATCAATTCAAATGCAGTAAAGAGATACTATGCATGATGGTTTATGATTAAATCATGTTTGTCTATACTTGGCACGTTTGTTTGTACTTGGCATGTTTTAGAGATTAGAATGACGAAGGCATTTTATTCGGCTATCTAAACACTCTATCCTTTGCAAACCCTTTTGATCTTTAATTGCTTTCTTTCATACCCCTCTTTCGGAATGAATAACAAAAGTCAGAAACACAAATGTGAGAAGTAAGTAAAAGGAAAAGAGAAGGAAAGAATGAAAAAAGAAAAAAGAGAAGAAAGAAGAAGAAAAGAAAGAAAAGGAAAAGAAAGAAAAGGAAACGAAAAGAAAGGAAAAATAAAAAAAAAGAGAGAAGAAAAAAAAAACAGAAAACAACAAAAAGGAAAGGGAGAAACAAAAAGCAAGAGTAAGGAAAAGCAAAAAAAAGAGAAAAACTCAACAACGAAGCAATTCTTGAGGATGAACTACGTCTGACCCGATTCCTTTTTCAATTGATACGTATGCAGCCTCACAGTTCGGTCACATTAGAATAAAAATCCAAAGGTCTCCAAGAAAAAACACTGGGTATAATTTGTGGTTGTTGAATGAAATCTGATTTTGAAATTTGTAATTTTTTAACCTATTTGAATTTTCTTGAGCTTTTCATACCCTTTTTTTTCTAACGTTATCAAAAAGCCTGCATTACAATCCAAAGAAAGACCTTCCGATTAGTCTTTAAAGAAATGCTGAGTCAAGCAAGAAGTGGTGATTCATACCCCGGTGCAACACTCTACTTAAATCAAGAAAAGATAAAAATGAGAGAGTCTTATTGGTGAAAACCCTCACGTGCACCACAAGGCGACGAGAGCTGAGAGAGATGAAAATGATAGAGTCTTATTGCTGAAAACCCATACGGACACCGTAAGGCGAAGGAAAGTTGATAACTAAACAACTAGAAAATGGACGTTGGTGGAAATCTATGCAGCACACCGTAGGTTAAGCAAGGTCAGGGTTTGGTTAAAGAAATTGGGTTAAAGAAGGTCACAAAAACAAAGCATGACAGCTGATGGACGATCATTTGAACAGACTGGGTCGACTAAGAAGAAGTGCATGTCATGATTATGGGAACCAACTGTTCCTCCATAGATAAGTTTCCTCTTTTCCCCTCAATAGTCTCCAAATATGGAATTCTTTTATTCTGAAACAAAATAATTCAGAGTCACTGCATTTCAATTTCTTTCAAGTCTTCATTCTTCTAAGATGTTTCCAAAGTCATTTTGTTTAAGCTAACAAAGAGAAATTTCAAAGATTACTACACGCTCCCCCAATGGCAAAGCACATGCTGGTCATAACATAACAAAGACAACAAAAGTTAAAATGGCAAGGGAAAGAATCGATGAAATTTTCGTTAGTAAACTGACTCGGTAATTGCACGAAGCATGTAAGGATTCTGGAAAAAGGGTCAAGATTTTACCACAATGATGGGGGAACAAAGTAATATGTCATAGGGTTCAGGGGTCAGCCAAGCAATCCAGGCGGCTCATCATCAGTACGGGAAATTGGACACAACGGAACATGACGGAGGAGGCCATTTTCTGCAAGAACGCCGCAGGCTAACGTCCAGTATTCAAACTAACAAGATTTTCTTTGAATGAAACAGAGATAGAAAAATTTGTGAGGTCTCGAGAAAATATTCCATAAAAAAATCAAGCACCTAACAGGCATGACTGTGAACTTCAGGACCCCCTAGAAAAATGGACTCAGTTTAAATTCAACGGGGAATATAATTTAGTACAAATAATTTTGCAACAAGAGTCGTCAGGACCCTCCTAAATAATGGGACGTAACTTTAACTAGAAATCCCCAGCAGAGACAACCAAGAGTTGAAATGGTCATTTAATTTAAAATTCT
This sequence comes from Nicotiana benthamiana, assembly GCA_034376525.1. Classification (NCBI taxonomy): domain Eukaryota; kingdom Viridiplantae; phylum Streptophyta; class Magnoliopsida; order Solanales; family Solanaceae; genus Nicotiana; species Nicotiana benthamiana. The sequence goes on along the minus strand of CM067327.1, from coordinate 117,636,603 downwards.
CAGGACCCTCTTCGAAAATGGGACTTATTTAAAGGTTGGAGATGACCATGAATATCAAAGAGCATAAAATGACTTGCACATTGAAATAAGATTCAGTTAAGAGTTGTTCGGACCCTTCTGGAAAATGTGACTCGATTTAAAACTCAAGCAAGCATGGGTAACATGGTCAGGCACAAATATCCCCCCAACAAGAGTCGTCAGGACCCATCTTGATAATGGGATTTTATTGTAGGAGTGGTTAGGATATGCCTAGATAATGGGATGTAGGCTCTGAACACTAATTCCTTGCAAACATGATTTGTCATTTAATTAAGAGTTGTCAGTACCTTTCTGGATAATGTATGTAGCTTTAATTAGTGGTCCCTATGAGATATAGCTCGGATAACAAGACACAATAGAATTAATACCTTGGGAGAACTCAGCCTAATCTTATAGTTATCATTAATGAAGGGTTGTCAGGACTCTGATTGATAATGGGATTTAGCTTTCAATGATATGTGGAAACATGATTTAATTAACGCTCAATGACTCACCCAGCAAAAAACGGGGTAGATAATTTCTTTTGTTTTGTTTGCTTTGTTGTGATCAGGTTTAAATGCAGTAGTTTCAACTTTTGGCAATCAGGCGGCAACCTAGAGACCAAGGGAATATAATTCATATTTTAATTTTTGGTAATCAAGCACCCACCTGGAGAATAAACGAATACATTTCAAGTTTAAAGTTTTGGTAATCAGGCACCCACCAGGAGAACAAGGTAATACATTTCAAGTTTCAAATTTTGGTAATTAGGCACTCACCCGGAGGACAAGGGAACAAATTACAAGCTTCAAGTTTCGGAAATCAGGCGCCCACCAAGAGAGGAAGGAAATACAATTCAAGTTATGAGTTTTTGTAATAAGGCGCCCACCTGGTGTCACACCTCATTTTTTACACGGCTACCCCAAAGGATGATACGTATGAGGGAGTTTTTCCAATTAAAGTGACATTATTCTAAATGGAATTATTTATTTATAGAGTTGCCACTTGGGATAGGCTTGGCTTTTGATGTCCTGAGTTACCGATTTATTTAAGATCCCAAATCAAGGAAAGTTTTCGACTGCCCAATTGGAGTCTACGAACCAGAAATTCTTGAGTAAAGAATTCTGTTAATCCGAGGGAGGGTGTTAGGAACCCTCGGATTCCGTGGTTCGAGCACGGTCGCTTGAACTATTATAAATGGCCAATTTCCAGATTTTTATACATGCTTATCATAATATGCAATTTTAGAATTATTAACCGCTTTATTTCATTTTTATAGAAATATTTGCAACATTATTAAAACACGTCTCGAACCACGTCATATAAATGCACCCGGTTCACAACACATTTTTACGTCGTTGAGATTTGAATTTGGGTCACATAAATGCGCACCCAACATTAGGAAGTACATTATTAAAACAATGCACCAAAAGCAACTATGCCTTTTTAACTTCGTGGAAAAATCATGAAATTCACTAAACGGTATCTCCCAAACTTCTAAGCATTTTATTACAATTAGAGGGCCACGCAGCGTGTGATTTTTGTTTAGCGTGGCTCACTTAGTATATTTTAGAAAAAAAAAAGCAACCTAAAGGGACTATGATTCTCTATTACTCGCGTCTCTAAATGAAGAGAAGTCCTAATTGATTTATTGTAATGGTCTATCCACATAAAACGGTCAGTATGCATATTTCAGCACTTTGTATGGATGATTTCTGCCATTTGGGCTTTATCAACGAAAACAGCCTAGAAGTACACCTTTGTTCTTATTTCATAATAATCTGGGCCTTCCATTGATCAAAGAAATTTGATATTACAAATTATTCACAAGGCGAGAATAACATTACCCAGATCGCTACACTATATTTTTTGAGGTTATTTACAAGTGATTATTTAACATATTAAAGACATTTCACAGAAAGAAATCCCAGTAGTTCAGGTTTTCGAATTTAGCATCTAAAACTAATGTACTCATCAATCACAGTAAAATGAAATATAACGAGTCCCTATTACCGAATCAAACATGAAAATCAGGCAAGTTATTTGACTACCATGTTTTATGCCTACTGAAATTTAAACAAATTAAAAGTCACAGTCCGGCATAGTTCAGGTGTTCATGCACATTACAACACCAAAGAATAGATGAATGTCCTAAATACCACTAAATTGGTACAATTTCTAACACAATATTAACATGAAAATATATATGTCTTCATTATCAAATGTGGCTATGCATTTCTAGATTTTCCCGAGTGAGAGTAGTACCTGGAATTACAACAAAGAGGACACCTATGAGTAAGGCAAACGAGAAACAACAAACAGCAACAAATCAACCAGCTAAAGCCCAGGAATGGTATCGGGAACTCAAGAAAGTTTTGCAAAGCCAATAACAACACAAGTTTCGATCCTAAACTTGAACAAAGCAATTCATCCTAAGATCAATGCCCAAAATTGTTTCAAAAAAACTCAAACACCTCAAATGCATATGCCTCAAGAAATCTTCAACTTCTAATGAACAGAATTTGATTATTTCTAAGAAACATCATAGCCAGAAAAGCTTAAGATTTTCAGGGAATTTGTTTTTAGATAGTGTTCTCGACCTTTTCTCTTAAAAAAATCATGTCTCCTAAACAATCAGATACCCTTTTATAGCCAAGGCCTTAGGGCAACAAATCCTTCTTGTTTTCTTACTAGTCCCTTACCCATTTTTCATATTTGCTTAATCGGTCCCTTACTAATTATATTGTGCCTCAAGTTTTGAGAAAGAATTAACAGAAATTGCATTTCGAACCTCTAGTAGAATGTTCCAGGTGTTTGCTACAACATTCTTATGATCAAGTACCCCAATTACCCCTGTCTTGCCTTCTTAATTACTAGCCTAGATGGTTTATACCCTGGTGTCTGTCCATTTGGTTAGAAATTGACCCTAGTTAACTACTCAAGGTCATAAACTATGGTTACATTATCAGCTGGGGTTGAATTTTGAGAAATATGGACATGGCCAACTATTCCATTGGAGACTATACTATACTATTTATAAGCAAACAAACAAGGGTCAAAATTGATAAGTAACAAGTCAATGAAACACATATATACAGGCGGATTTAGACAAGTAAAATATGGGACTAAATTACTCAAAAGCACAGATAAAGTTAAACAGCATAAAATTCAGAAAAAAAGTTTATCACACATGTACACTGATCTATTTTGAAGCAAAAAATGGAAAGTTAAACCATAGATGAACAATTTTGAGCTTAGCATGATAATTCAAATAAGTCGAAAGAAACAACTATGACTTCAAACGATAAGAGGACCATTCAGAAGAATATTATAAAAACTTAAAACTAAAAAGGAATAGGATTCTAGATGGAAGCCACTAATCAAAATATTTTCACAGATAGAAAATGCATGTACTCACACAAATGAAAACAAAGAAAAGCAAACAGAAGGAAGAACAAAGAAAATTAAAAGCAATCAAAAGGAAGAACAAAGAGAACTTAGCTTAATACCGCAACCCTAAGACTCTTGGGGCTTTTATGCCTCGTGGTTTTTCAACCATTTTAGGGAGGGTCTTTGGCCTTTTGCGACCTATGTGCCATCATTTGAGAGGGTGGGAGAGTATCAGGTGTAGAGTGGTTAGTTTGGGGTGTGTCTCTATTTCAGATCATTTTTTGATATGATTTTTGGCTAGGTTCTAGTTGTATTCGGAGGCTGTTGGTTATTGATTTGTGGAGGGTAAGGTGCGGAGATCACCTGGTACCATTTTCGAAGGATTCCGGTGAGGTTGGGGGTTTTTGTCAGTACTTCAAACTAATATTCGAAGTGATAGGTAGGGGTTTGGAGGAATATGACCATGGATTGGTCATGGGGATGGGGTGAGGAATGTATGGTGTTGTTTATGAAAGGTTCTGGCAATGGCGCCGCCGTGGACGGCGGCGGCAGCTCCCAAAGGTTCTAATATTTGAGACGACTGGCTTGTATTTGAGACTTGGTTTTTAGGGCATCGAAAAGAGGAGGGTACGGGGAGTCAGGGTGTAGTTTTTGACGAATCTGAGCTTTGCCATCGGCGAAGATGATTTCCGGCCGGCTGTGGATGGTGGGTCTATGGTGGCTCCTAGACGGTGTTACACCAGTGAGGGTTTGTACGAGAATAAAGAAGTTTGTCTCTGAGTGTATTACACATGTTTGGACATTTATATTGGTTTGGAGGGGGGGGGGGTTTAGGACCGTTCGATCATCGTTGATGGATAGCTGAGATTGATGGCCCCAAAACGACGTTGTTTTGGGTGTCTCTTATATAAGCTTGGTTCAGAGACGGGTTTTGGGATGGTGTTCGGTATTTTTGGACGGGTAAGGAAGTTTCGGCCACCCAGGCTTAACCCTATTTTGGCCAGCCTATTTTAAATCACTTTTAGTTCCTATTTTTTTTCCATTTTCATTTTTAAAACTTCCTAATTTTATTTTAAAAATTCTTATCAAACTAAATTCAACAAGATAACCACTTAAACTAAAAAAATAAGAAAATTAACAATTTGGAAGTTACAAATTAAATAAATACCAAAATGAACTATTTATTTTTTTTATGATTTTTATATTTCACAAATGAAAACCTTAATTACCAATTAATTCTAACAAAATATGTGAAATCAAATCCTAAATGGTTATGTAATTTTTATTTTTATTTTTTATGACTTGTCATGCATGCACCAATGAAAACACGCACTAATATGCGCAACTAAATATTAAAAAATAAATAATAAAAAGGAGAAATCCTATGTCTGAGAATTCTGTACGAGTAATTTTTAACGAGGCAACAATCACATGATCACAGCTGCCCCTCTTTGCTCGGAAACACCAAGGGTTTTCAGGTCAAAGATTAATGAGTGCTATGCGGGAGTTTTGCCTACTCAAAAATTCCAGTAGAAGCATTTTGAAAAGATGTCTGACCGAACCTTGCTTCAAAGGTTGCCTCCATATCCTCGGCGATAAAGGAATCAGGTCAGTGTAGTTGTGTAGTGTGGTAGATGTGACTACCATGGGTTGTGATTTCACTGTTGTTGCTACTGCTACTACTTACTGATTCCTTATTACACAAAAAGAAAATCAATAGCTAAGCTATCTAGGCCTATCTACGAGTTACAAGATTCCAATCCATGAGTCTCTTGAAACTTGATCTTAAGTCTTAGCTAGCTCTTGTAAAAGACTATGATCTGAATCCTGATGCTCGTTCATTGCAAATGCTGGTTTATTCTTCAATTTTGAAATAAAGCGGGACATGCGGAGCTTGTGATTTTAATCAAATTTTGATATGCCCCCATCTCTGTACGCTTAATCAGTTACAATTCACTTTTTTGTTCTTTTCTTATTTTGCTTATTATGGATTAAGACTTCCACTTTCGGTCATCTCGAATCATGTGCTTTGATATAAAACCTGTTTGGACACCAAAACAAACAAACAAACGAAATTTTCTGCCCCAGTTTTCACGGGGAAAATTTTGTAAGTTATTTGCAACACAAATCTAAGCTACTTTTTTATTGAAAAAAATAAAAGTAACTTTTTTATTGAAAACAATAAAAGTCAGGATTTTATATCCGTTGGAATGATTGCTATGTTATGCTGGGAAGGAAAAATGGTCTATGTGAAGGACAAGAAGAGGATCCCTGGGTTATGCCGGGATAAGAATGAAGGGTGCTTGCTGTGGAGGAAAAGCCACGTGTTATGCCATGATAGGAATGAAGGGTCCTTGTTGGGGATGAAAGGAAAAGCCACGTGTTATGCTGGGATAAACTGAAAAGATTTCCTGGGTTATGCTAGGGTAATCCGTGGATTATGTTAAAATGAATGAAAGACTCCTAGGTTATGCTATGGTGATTCGCGGGTTATGTCGGGATTGAATGAATAATTCCAGGGTTATGCCAGGGGAATCCACAAGTTATGCCGAGATTGAAAGAAAAACTCCTAGTTTATGGTACAGAGAGCCGTGGGTTATGCCAAGATTGAATATATAATTCCTGGGTTATGCTAGAGGAATCTGCGGGTTATCTCGGGAGTGAAAAAACTCCTAGGTTATGCTAGGGAGATCCACGGGTTATGCCGAGATTGAATGGAAAATTCCTGGTTATGCTAGAGGAATCTATGGGTTTTTCCAGGATTTGAATTGAAAATTCCTGGGTTATGCTAGGGGAATCCACAGGTTATATCGGGATTTAAAGAAAACTCCATGGTTATGCTAGGGAGATTCACGGGTTGTGTAGGTGTTGAAAGGAAAATTCCTGGGTTATTCTAGGGGAATCCATGGGTTATGCCGGGATTGAAAGAAAAACTCCTAGGTTATGCTAGGGGGTTCTGCAGGTCATGCCGGGATTGCATGGAAAATTCCCGGGTTATGCCAGGGGAATGAAGGAAATGAAAGGCCACAGAAATCCTTTTGACTATTCTAGGATAGAGAAAGAAAAGAAAGACCCTTAGGTTATGCTAAGGACAGATGAGCATTAATTCTCAGACTATGATGAGAATAAAGGTTGATAAATGAGTCTTCAGGTTATGCTGGGGCGGGAAGAGGAAATGGTTCCCCAAGTTACGTTGGGGATACAAAGAGAAACCTTCGGGTTATGCCGGGGAGTGAAAGAATGAACTTTTCTTGGTCTATGTTAAGGAGAGTTAAAGGTGATCCTTGGGTTAATCAGAGGAGGTCCACAAGTTGCACAGGGGAAGGAGTCAGGGATCAGATTCATATGCTATCATGTTTATGAAACTGTAGGAAATGATGTAAATAAAACTTTCTCTTTTTTTTGGTAAAAAACTGTTCTTAATCCATGTGCCATTCCTTTATGAAACCTGTATTTTATGAAATTCATTTCTTAAAATCGGGGCTTGATTTTGCGAATACGGCCGTGCAACACTTCTGAAGGAAAGTTTTTTCAGGTTGTGCTCGCTTGCCATTCAAAATAAGACTCATAGGTGACCACTTGTACAAGATCAGCCTTTCGGCATCCCTTGCGGTAAAGTTCGGCTATTTCTTGATGTAATGGCACCACCTGAATTATTTCTAAACAAGTGAATCAAATCGGACATTTTTTTTTCTTGTTTTATAATTTTTTTGCAAAAGAGAGGTTGGACCCGGCAAAACAACTTATCAAAAACCCAAAAATATTATTCAAAAACTTTCCCAATTTCATTTCCTTTTTTTTTTCTTTAAAAACCCAGCAGCATTTCGGTGCTATTTGAGAATTGTTTTGTTTACATCAGGATGGTCTTTTCATTTTGGCTCACCTGTCCTAGACGGACCGAACCCCTATGTAGCGTCCCCTAAGTCAAATGCATGATGCAAATAAGCGCTCCTACTAGGGATCCGGCATGATTTCAAGTTATTCTAAGTGAATAACCTTGGTACAAGGTCTAGAATGTGCACCCGAACGGACGACTCGGGTCGAAGAGGGGGTTATGTACCAGGAAGCAAAAGGCCATCCGGCTTAGTAGCTTGTCGACCTCTTTCTTAGTTTTAGGTATGACACTAACATAATGGGGAGTCTTAACCAGTAAGAACATCCCCGGGGTGTGAGAAGTGAAGGGTTTCATAGCAGTTTATATGTACAATTCAGACAATATCAAAGCGGTAAGGTAATTAGCACTTAGCATAGAACATGTAATGAAATCTGAAGAATCCAAATATAACAATTATTCTAAGCTCGAATTCTTGAACCATGAACCATATATTCCATGTTATTTCATCCCCAGCAGAGTTTCCAGAGCTGTCGCACCTTCTTTTTACACGGTTACCCCGAAGGATGACATGTTTGAGGGAATTTTTCCAAATAAAGTGACATTATTCGAAATGAGATTATTTATTTATAGATTCGCCACTTGGGATTGGCTTGGCATTTGGTGTCCCAAGTCACAGGTTTATTTAAGATCACAACTTGAGAAAATTTTTCGACTGCCCAATTGGAGTTTATGAACCAGAAATTCTTGAGTAAGGATTCTCTTAATCTGAGGGAAGGTGTTAGGCACCCTCGGATTTTGTGGTTCTAGCACGGACGCCTAATCTATTAGAAATGGCTAATTTCCTGATTTTTTATATACATGCTTATACAATAGTGCAATTTTAGAACTATTATCCGCTTTATTTCATTTTTTAGAAATACTTACAATGTTGTTAAAACACGTCTCGAACCATGTCACATAAATGCACCCGGGTTCTCGATACATTTTAACATAGTTGAGATTTTTCTTTGGGTCACATAAATGCGCACCCGAATTTAGGATGATACGTTATTAAAATAACACTGCTAAAGAAACTACGCATTTTAACTTCTTGGAAAACCATGAAATTCACTAAACGGTATCTCCCAAAATTTTAAGCATTTTCTTACAATTAGAGGGCCACCCAACGTATGATTTTTGTTTAGCGTGGCTCGCTCAGTTTATTTTAGAAAAAAAAATGTAACCTAAGTGGACTATGATTCTCTACTACTCTCGTCTCTAAATAAAGAGAAGTCCTAATTGATTCATATTTAATGGTCTAACCAAATGAAACGATCTGTATGCACATTTTCAGCATTGTGTATGACTGATTACTGCCATTTGGGCTTTATCAACGAAAATAACCTATAAGTACACCTATGTTCATACTTCATAATAATCTGGGTCTTCCATTGAGCCCTAAAATTTGATATTACAAATTATTCACAAGGTGAGAATGACATTACTCAAATCGCTACACTACAGTTGTTGAGGTTATTGATAATTGATTATTTAATATATTAAAGACATTTGATAGAAAGAAATCACAGTAGTGATTTTCAAGCTAGTAAATCAATAAGATACAACTTCATATTTTGCAATTTAGCATCTAAAACTAATGTACTCATCAATCAGAGTACATAGAAATATAACGACTCCCTATTACCTTATCAAACATGAAAATCAGGAAAGTTATTTGACTACCATGTTTTAAACCTACTGAAATTTAAACAAATTAAAAGTCATAGTCCAAATATGGTCCGGCATAGTTCAGGTGTTCATGCACATTACAACACCAAAGATAAGATGAATGTCCTGAATACTACTAAACAGGTAACATTCAAAATACATTATTAACATGAAAACATAAATGTCTTCATTATCAAATGTGGCTATGCATTTCCAGATTTTCCTGAGTGAGAGAAGTACCTAGAATTACAGCAAAGAGGAAACCTATGAGTAAGATAAACGAGAAAAAACACACAGCAGCAAATCGACCAACTAAAGCCAAAGAATGGTATCAAGAACTCAAGAAAGGTTTGAAAAGCCAATAACAACACAAGTTTCGATCCTAAACTTGAACAAAGAAATCCGGCCTAAGATCAATGCCCAAAATTGCTTCTGAGAAACTCAAACACCTCAAATACATATGCCTCAAGTCATCTTCAACTTCTAATGAAAAGAATTTGATTAATTTTTAAAAACATTTTTTCCAGAAAAGCTTAAGATTTTCAGGGAATTTGTTTTCAGATAGTGTTCTCGACCATTTCTCTTAAAAAGTCCATCTCTCCTAAACAATCAGATACCTTTATATAGCAATGCCATAGGGAAACAAATCCTTCTTGTTTTCTTATTAGTCCCTTACCCATTTTTCAGATTTGCTTAATTGATCCCTTACTTTTTAACTTATACCTCAAGTTTTTAGAAAGAATTAACAGAAATTATAATTCACATTTAAAGTTGATGTAATCCAGCACCCAACAAGAGAACAAGGGAGTACATTTGAAGTTTCAAGTTTTGGTAATCAGGCGCCCACCTGGAGAACAAGGGAATACATTTAAAGTTTCAAATTTTTGTAATTAGGCACCCACCTAGAGAACAAGGGAATACATTTCAAGTTTCAAGTTTCGGTAACCAGACACTCACCTGTAGAACAAGGGAATACATTTAAAGTTCAATAAAATGACAATAAGGGGAACACCTGGAGAACAAGGGAATGCAATTCACATTTTAAGTCTCAGTAATCAGGCACCTACCTAGAGAACAAGGGAATACATTTCAAGTTTCATGTTTTGCTAATCAGGTGCCCACCTGGAGAACAAGGGAAACCATTACAAGTTTAAAGTTTTGGTAATCAGGCGCCCACCTAGAGAAAGAAAGAATACATTTTAAGTTTCATGTTTTGATAATTAGGCGCCCACCTTGAGAATAAGGTAATACATTTCAAGTTTCAAGTCTTAGTAATCAGGTGCCAACTTGGAGAATAAGGGAATACATTTAAAGCTTCAAGTAATGGTAATCAGGATCCCTCCTTGAGAACAAGGGAATACATTTAAAGCTTCAAGTAATGGAAATAAGGCGCCCTCCTGGGGTACAAGAAAATACATTTCAAGTTTCAAAATTTGATAATCAGGCACTCACCTAGATAACAAGGGAATACATTTCAAGTTTAAAGTTTTGTAAATCAGGAGCCCACCTAGAGAACAAGGGAATACATTTCAAGTGTCAAGTTTTGTAATCCGGCACCTACCTTGAGAACAAGGGAATACAATTCACATTTCAGGTTTTGGTAATTAAGCACCCACCTGGAGAACAAGGGAGTACATTTCCAGTTTCAAGTTTTGGTAATCAGGCGCCCACCTGGAGAACAAGGGAATACATTTCAAGTTTCAAATTTTGGTAATTAGGCGCCCACCTGAAGAACAAGGGAATAAATTTCAAGCTTAAAGTTTTGGTAATCAGGCGCCCACCTGTAGAATAAGGGAATATATTTCATGTTTTGGAAATCAGGCGCCCATCTGGAAAACAAGGGGATACATTTAGAGTTTCAAATTTTGATAATCAAGCACCCACCTGGAGAACAAGGGAATACATTTCAAGTCTCAAGTTTTGGTAACCAGGCACCCACCAGGAGAACAAGGGAATATATTTCAAGTTACAAGTTTTGGAAACAAGGAGCCTACCTGGAGAACAAGGCAATACAATTCACATTTTAAGATTCGGTAATCAGGCGCCCACCTAGAGAACAAGGGAATAAATTTCAAGTTTCATGTTTTGGTTTTCAGGCGCCCTCCTGAAGAACAAGGGAAACCATTACAAGTTTAAAGTTTTGGTAATCATGCGCCCGCATAGAGAACAAAAGAATACATTTCAAGTTTAATGTTTTGATAATCAAGCACTCTCCTTGAGAATAAGGTAATACATTTCAATTTTCAAGTTTTAGTAATGAGGTGCCAACTTGGAGAATAAGGGAATACATTTAAAGCGTCAAGTAATGGTAATAAGGCGCCCTCCTGGGGTACAAGAAAGTACATTTAAAGTTTCAAGATTTGATAATCACGCGCTCACCTAGATAACAAGGGAACACATTTCAAGTTTAAAGTTTTGTTAATCAGGTGCCCACCTGGAGAACAAGGGAATACATTTCAAGTGTCAAGTTTTGTAATCCGGCACCTACCTTGAGAACAAGGAAATACAATTCACATATAAAGTTTTGGTAATCAAGCACCCACGTGGAGAACAAGGGAGTACATTTCAAGTTTCAAGTTTTGGTAATCAGGCGCCCAGCTGGAGAACAAGGGAATACATTTCAAGTTTCAAATTTTTGTAATTAGGCGCCCACCTGGAGAACAAGGGAATACATTTCAAGCTAAAAGTTTTGGTAATCGGGAGCCCACCTGGAGAATACGGGAATATATTTCATGTTTTGGCAATCAGGCGCCCACCTGAAGAATAAGGGAATACATTTTGAGTTTCAAATTTTGATAATCAAGCACCCACCTGGAGAACAAGGGAATATATTTCAAGTTTCAAGTATTGGTAAACAGGCACCCACTTGGAGAACAAGGGAATATATTTCAAGTTTCAAGTTTTGGAAACTAGGAGCCCACCTGGAGAACAAGGGAATACAATTCACATTTTAAGTCTCGGTAATCAGGCACCCACCTAGAGAACAAGGGAATACATTTCATGTTTCAAGTTTTTGTAATCAGGCGCCCACCTGGAGAATAAGGGAAATCATTTCAAGTTTAATGTTTTGGTAATCAGGCGCCCACCTAGAGAACAAAAGAATACATTTCAAGTTTCATGTATTGATAATCAATCGCCCACCTGGAGAACAAGGGAATACATTTCAAGCTTCAACTTTTGGTAACCAGGCGCCCACCTGTAGAACAAGGGAAAAGATTTCAAATTTCATGTTTTTGCAATAGCAGGCCCGCCTGGAGAACTAGGGAATACAATTCAAGCTACAAGTTTTGCTAATCAGGCGCCCACCTGGAGAACAAGGGAATATGTTTTCAAGTTTCGAGTTATGTAATCAGGCGTCTACCTGGAAAACAAGGGAATACATTTCAAGCTTCAAGTTTTTGCAATCAGGCGCCAACGTGGACAACAAGGGAATATATTTTACAACAACAAAAACAACTACCCAGTAATGTCCCACAAAGTGGGGTCTAGGGAGGGTAATATGTAGACGAGCCTTACCCCTACCCGAAAGGGCAGATCGGCATTTTCCAATCGACCCTCGGCTCAGTGAAGGAGAGGAAAAACAAAAACAAAAACAAAAATAGAAACAAAAGAGCATTAATAAGTCCAGCAGAAATAGCATAAATAACTATCTAAACATAAGAACCATAAATAAATAGCATGCAATAATATCATACATTAACTACCATAAATAACTACCATAAGGGAGACACAATCCAAATCCCATAACATCTATGGATATCCCTGTCAAGTCTCACCCAACCCCGGGTGAGTAGTACGAATAACTCTAGGGGCCCCTATCCTGCAACCCTGATACTAGACCTCCAGACTTTCCTATCAAGGGCCATGTCCTCGGAAACCTGCATACTAGCCATGTCATGCCTAATCACCTCCCCCCAATACCTCTTAGGCCTCCCTCTGCCTCGCCGAACACCGACGAACGTCAGCCGTTCACAACTCCTCACCGGGGCATCAGGACTTCTCCTCCGCACATGCCCGAACAACCTCAACCTCCCTTCTCTCATCTTCTTATCCACCGGGGCCACCCCCACCTTCTCTTGAATAACTTCATTCTTAATCTTATCTAACCTGGTGAGCCCGCACGTCCTCCTAAGCGTCCTCATCTCCGCAACCTTTATTCTCTGAATATGAGAGTTCTTCATTGGCTAGCACTCTGCCCCATACGACATTGCAGGTCTACCACAGCTCCATAAAATTTCCCCTTGAGTTTCTGTGGAACTTTATTGTCACACAGAACAACAAGGTAATATATTTTAAGTTTCAGATTTTGATAAACAGGCGTCAGCCTGAATAATAAGGGAATACATTTCGGGATTCACATTTTAGTAATCTTGCACCCACCTGGTGAACATAGGAATACATTTCGAGTTTCATGTTTTTGTAATCAAGCGCCCACCTAGAGAACAAGGGAATACATTTCAAGTTTCAAGTTTTAGTAAACAGGCGCACCTGGAAAATAAGGGAATACATTTCACATTTCAAGTTTTTGTAATCCGGTGCCCCCCTGGAGAACAAGGGAATACATTTCAAGTTTCGAGTTTTGCTAATTAGGCCCCCACCTGGAGAAAAAGGGAATACATTATAAATTTCAAATTTTGGTAACTAGGCGCCTACCTGCAGAACAAACGAATACAATTCAGGTTACACATTTTGGTAATCAGGCACCCACCTCGAAAACAAGGGAATACATTTCAAGTTCCAAGTTATTGTAATCAGATACCCACCTGAAGAGCTAGGGAATACATTTTAAGTTTCATGTTGTGGTAATCAGGCGTCCACCTGGAAAACAAGGGAATACATTTCAAGCTTTCAGTTTTGGCAATCAGGCGCCCACCATGAGAACAAGGGAATATATTTCAAGTTTCAAGTTTTGGTAATTAGGCGTCCACTTGGAGAACAAGGGAATACATTTCAAGCTTCAAGTTTTTTATCAGGCGCCCACCTGGAGGACAAGGGAAAACATTTCAAGTTTCAAGTTTTGATAATCAGGCGCCCATCTGGAGAAAAAGAGAATACATTTCAAGTTTAAAGTTTTGATTACCAGACGCCGACCTTGAGAAAAATGGAATACATTTCAAGTTTCAAGTTATTAATCACGCACCAACCTGTAAAACAAGAGAATACATTTCAAGTGTCAATTTTTTTAATCTGGCGCCCACCATGAGTACAAAGGAATATATTTCAAGTTTCAAGTTTTGGTAATTAGGTGTCCACTTGGAGAACAAGGGAATACATTTCAGGCTTCATGTTTTTTTATCAGGCGCCCACCTGGAGGACAAGGGAAAACATTTCAAGTTTCTAGTTTTGGTAATCAGGCGCCCACCTGGAGAACAAGAGAATACATTTCAAGTTTCATGTTTTGATAATCAGATTCCCACCTTGAGAACAATGGAATACTTTTCAAGTTTCAAGTTATCTTAATCAGGAACTAACCTGTAGAATCAAAGTGTACATTTCAAGTGTCATTTTTTTTAATCAGGAGCTCACCTGGAGAATAAGGGAATACATTTCAAGTTTCAAATTTTGGTAATCAGGAGCCCATTTTGAGAACAAGGAAAATATTTCAAGTTTCAAGTTTTAGTAATTAGGCGCACACCTGGAGAAAAAGGGAATACATTTCAATCTTCATGTAATGGTAATCTGGAGCCCACCTGGAGAACAAGGGAATATATTTCAAACTTCAATTAATGGTAACAGGCGCGCACCTGAAGAACAAGGAAATACATTTCAAGTTTTAAGTTTTGGTAATCAGGCGCCCACCCGGAGAACAAGGGAATACATTTCGATTGTCAAGTTTTAGTAATTAGGCACCCACTTGAAGAACAAGGGAATACATTTCAAGTTTCGAGTTTGGTAATCAGACGACCACCTGAAAATCAAGGGAATGCATTTCAAGTTTCATGTTTTTGTAATCTGGTGTCCACCCGGAGAACAAGGGAATATATTTCAAGTTTCAAGTTTAGCTAATCAGCACCCCACATGTAGAACAAGGGAATACATTTAACATTTCAAGTTTTGGTAATTATGAGCCCACCCGAAGAACAAAAGAATACATTTCAAGCTTCTTTACAAGCACCCAAAGAGAACAATGGACAACATTTCAAGTTTCAAGTTTTTGAATCAGGCGTCCACTTGGAGAAAAGGAATACATTTCAAGCTTCAACTTTTGATAACCAGGTGCCTACCTGTAGAACAAGGGAAAAGATTTCAAGTTTCAAGTTTTTGTAATAACAGGCCCACCTGGACAACTAGGGAATTTAATTCAAGCATCACGTTTTGCTAATCAGGCGCTCACCTGGAGAGCAAGGGAATATATTTTCAAGTTTCGAGTTTTGTAATGAGGCACCTACCTTGCAAAACAAGGGAATACATTTCAAGCTTTAAGTTTTTGCAATCAGGCGCCCACCTGGACAACAAGGGAATATGTTATAAGTTTCGAGATATGTAATCAGTTGCCCACCTATAAAACTAGGGAATACATTTCAAGTTACAAGCTTCTGCAAATAGGCGTCCACCTGGAGAACAAGGAAATACATTTTATGTTTTACGTTTTGATAAACTGGCGTCCACCCGAATAACAAGGGAATACATTTCGGGTTTCACGTTTTGGTAGTCTGGCCCCCACCTAGAGAACAAGGGAATACATTTCAAGATGTTTTTGTAATCAAGCCCCCACCTGGACAACAAGTGAATACATTTCAAGTTTCAATTTTTAATAAACAGGCGCACGTGGAGAACAAGGGAATACATTTCATGTTTTTGTAATTAGGCGCCCCCTGAAGAACAAGGGAATACATTTCAAGTTTCCCGTTTTGCTAGTCAGGCCCCACCTAGAGGAAAAAGGAATACATTTCAAGATTCAAGTATTGGTAAATAGGCGCCTACCTGGAGAACAAGGGAATACATTTCGGGTATCACGTTTTGGTAATCAGGCGTCCACCTGGAGAATAGGGGAATACATTTCAACTTTCATGTTTTTGTAATCAGGCACCCACGTGAAGAACAAGTGAATAGATTTCAAGTTTCAACTTTTGGTAATCAAGGGCGCACCTGGAGAAAAAGGGAATACATTTAAATCTGTAAGATTTGGTAATCAAGAGCCCACCTTGAGAACAATGGAATACATTTCAATCTTCAAGTTTTGCTAATCAGGCCCTCACCTAGAAAACATTGGGAATACTTTTCAAGTTTCATGTTTTAGTAACTAGGCGCCCACCGGGAGAACAAGGGAAGACATTTCAAGTTTTAAGTTTTGGTAAGCAGGCACCCACCTGAGAACTTGGAAATACATTTCAAGCTTCAAGTTTTGGTAATCAGGCACCCACTTGGAGAACAAGATAATACATTTCTAGCTTTTACTTTTTGTAATCAAGCGTCCACTAGGAGAATAGGGGAACATATATCAAGATTAAAGTTTTGGTAATCAGTTGCCCACCTGGAGAACAAGAGAGTATGTTTCAAGTTTCGAGTTTGGTTATCAAGCGCCCATATAGATAACAAGGGAATACATTTCAATGTACACGTTTTTGCTATCATTCGCCCACTTGGAGAACAAGGGAATACATTTTATATTTCGAGTTTGGTAATTAGGCGCCCACTAGGAAAACAAGGGACTACATTTTAATTTTCAAGTGTTTCCAATCAGGCACCCGCCTATAGAACAAGGAAATACATTTCAAGTTTAAAATTTTGATAATCTGGCACCCACTTGGAGAATAAGGGAATACATTTCAAGTTTCAAGTTTATATAATCAAGCGCTCAACCGAAGAACAAGGCAATACATTTCAAGTTTGAAGTTTTAATAAATTAGCGCCCACCTTGAGAACTTCGAAATAGATTTGAAGCATCAAGTTTTGGTAATATCGCGCCCACCAGAAGAACAAAGTAATTTATTTCAAGTTTCAAGTTTTTGTAAACAGGCACCTACCTGAAGAGCAAGGGAATAAATTTCACGTTTCAAGTTTTTGTAATAAGGCGTAAACCTAGAGTACAAGGGAAAACATTTCAAGCTTTAACTTTTGGTAATCAGGCGCCCACCTGGAGAACAAGGGAAAAGATTTCAAGTTTCAAATTTTTGTAATAAGGCACCCACTTGGAGAACAAGGGAATACAATTCAAGCATTAAGTTTTTCTAATCATGCGCCCCCCTGGAGAACAAGGGAATATGTTTTCAAGTTTCGAGTTTTGTAATCAGGTGCCCACCTTGAAAACAAGGGAATACATTTCATGTTTCAAGTAATTGCAATCAAGCGCCCCTCTTGAAAACAAGGGAGTACATTTTAAGTTTCGAGTTTGGTAATCAGTCGCCCACCTAGTAAACAAAGGAAAACATTTCAGGTTTTAAGTTTTTGCAATCAGGCGCCCATCCTTGTTCAAACATTTCAGGTTTTAAGTTTTTGCAATCAGGCGCCCACCTGGAGAACAAGGGAATACATTTCCAGTTTCATGTTTTGATAATCAAGTGCCTACCTGGAGAACTAGGGAATCCATTTCGGGTTTCACATTGTTATAATCAGGTGCCCACCTGGAGGACAAAGGAATATATTTCAAGTTTCAACTTTTGGTAATCAGGTGCCCACCTAGAGAACAAGGGAATACATTTCAAACTTCAAGTTTTGGTAATCAGGCGCCCACCTAGAGGAAAAAGGAATACATTTCAAGCTTCAAGTATTGGTAATCAGGCACCCACTTGGAGAACCAGGGAATACATTCCAAGTTTCAATTTTTAATAAGCAGGCGCACGTAGAGAACAAGGGAATACATTTCACATTTCATGTTTTTGTAATCAGGCGCCCCCTGAAGAACAAGGGAATACATTTCAAGTTTCCCGTTTTGCTAATCTGGCCCCCACATGGATGAAAAAGGAATACATTTCAAGATTCAAGTATTGGTAACTAGGCGCTTACCTGGAGAACAAGGGAATACATTTCGGGTATCACGTTTTGGTAATCAGGCGTCCGCCTGGAGAATAGGGGAATACATATCAACTTTCAAGTTTTTGTAATCAGGCACCCACCAAGTGAATTGATGTCAAGTTTCAACTTTTGGAAATCTAGCGCCCATCTGGAGAAAAAGGGAATACATTTCAATCAATAAGATATGGTAATCACGCGCCCACCTTGAGAACAACGGAATACATTTCAAGCTTTAAGTTTTGCTAATCAGGCCCTCACCTAGAAAACATGGGAAAACTTTTCAAGTTTCATGTTTTAGTAACTAGGCGCCCACCGGGAGAACAAGGGAAGACATTTCAAGTTTTAAGTTTTGGTAAGCAGACACCCACCTGAGAACATGGGAATACATTTCAAGGTTCAAGTTTTGGTAATCAGGCACCCACTCGGAGAACAAGAGAATACATTTCTAGCTTCATGTTTTGGAAATCAAGCGTCCACTAGGAGAATAGGGGAACATATTTCAGGATTAAAGTTTTAGTAATCAGGTGCCCACCTGGAGAACAAGAGTGTATGTTTCAATTTTCGAGTTTGGTTATCAAGCGCCCATATAGAAAACAAGGGAATACATTTCAATGTAAACATTTTTGCTATCATTCGCCCTCTTCGAGAACAAGGGAATACATTTCATATTTCGAGTTTGGTAATTAGGCGCCCACTAGGAAAACAAGGGACTACATTTTAATTTTCAAGTATTTCCAATCAGGCACCCGCCTAGAGAACAAGGAAATACATTTCAAGTTTAAAATTTTGATAATCTGGCACCCACCTGGCGAATAAGGTAATACATTTCAAGTTTCAAGTTTATATAATCAAGCGCTCAACCGGAGAACAAGGCAATACATTTCAAGTTTCATGTTTTAATAATCTAGCGCCCACCTTGAGAACTTGGAAATACATTTGAAGCTTTAAGTTTTTGTAATATCGCGCCCACCGGAAGAACAAAGTTGTTTATTTCAAGGTTCAAGTTTTTGTAAACAGGCACCTACCTGAAGAGCAAGGGAATAAATTTCAACTTTCAAGTTTTTGTAATAAGGCGTCAACCTAGAGTACGAGGGAAAACATTTCAAGCTTTAACTTTTGGTAATCAGGCGCCCACCTGGAGAACAAGGGAAAAGATTTCAAGTTTCTAGTTTCTGTAATAAGGCATCCACTTGGAGAACAAGGGAATACAATTCAAGCTTTAAGTTTTGCTAATCATGCGCCCACCTGGAGAACAAGGGAATATGTTTTCAAGTTTCGAGTTTTGTAATCAGGTGCCCACCTTGAAAACAAGGGAATACATTTCATGTTTCAAGTTATTGCAATCAAGCGCCCTTCTTGAAAACAAGGGAATACAATTTAAGTTTCGAGTTTGGTAATCAGTCGCCCACCTAGTAAACAAAGGAAAACTTTTCAGGGTTTAAGTTTTTGCAATCAGGCACCCACCTTGAGAACAAGGGAATACATTTCAAGTTTCATGCTTTGATAATCAAGCACCTACCTGGAGAACTAGGGAATGCATTTCGCGTTTCACATTGTTATAATTAGGTGCCCACCTGGAGGACAAGGGAATATATTTCAACTTTCAACTTTTGGTGATCAGGTGCCCACCTAGAGAACAAGGGAATACATTTCAAACTTTAAGATTTGGTAATCAGGCGCCCACCTAGAGGAAAAGGAATACATTTCACGCTTCAAGTTTTGGTAATCAAGCACCCACTTGGAGAACAAGGGAATACATTTCAAGTGTCAACTATTGGGAATCATGCACCCACCTGGGGAACTAGGAATACATTTAAAGTTTCAGGTCTATGTAATTAGGCACCCACCCGGGGAACAAGGTAATACATTTCATGTTTTAGTAATAAGGCGCCCGCCTGGAGAAGAAGGGAATAAATTTCAAGCATGATGTTTTGGTAATCAACCGTCCACTAGGAGAACAAAGGAATATACATTTCAAGTTTCAAGTTTTGGTAATAAGAAGCCCACCTGGAGAACAAGGAAGTACATTTCTAGTTTCATGTTTTGGTAATCCGGAGCTAGCTGGAGAACAAGGGAATACATTTCAAGTTTCAATTTTTAATAAACAGGCGCATGTAGAGAACAAGGGAATACATTTCACATTTCATGTTTTGGTAATCAGGCGCCCCCTGAAGAACAAGGGAATACATTTCAAGTTTCCCGTTTTGCTAATCAGGCCCCCACCTGGAGGAAAAAGGAATACATTTCAAGATTCAAGTATTGGTAACTAGGCGCCTACCTGGAGAACAAGGGAATACATTTCGGGTATCACGTTTTGGTAATCAGGCATCCACCTGGAGAATAGGGGAATACATTTCAACTTTCAAGTTTTTGTAATCAGGCACCCACCTGAAGAACAAGTGAATTGATTTCAAGTTTCATCTTTTGGAAATCTAGCGCCCATCTGGAGAAAAAGGGAATACATTTCAATCTATAAGATTTGGTAATCACGCGCCCACCTTGAGATCAACGGAATACATTTCAAGCTTTAAGTTTTTCTAATCAGGCCCTCACCAGAGAACTTGGGAATACATTTCAAGCTTCAAGTTTTGGTAATCAGGCACCCACTTGGAGAACAAGAGAATACATTTCTAGCTTCAAGTTTTTGTAATCAAGCCTCCACTAGGAGAATAGGGGAACATATTTCAAGATTCAAGTATTAGTAACCAGGTACCCACCTGGAGAACAAGAGAGTATGTTTCAAGTATCGAGTTTGGTTATCAAGCGCCCACATAGAAAACAAGGGAATACATTTCAATGTACACGTTTTTGCTATCATTCTCCAACTTGGAGAACAAGGGAATACATTTCATATTTCGAGTTTGGTAATTAGGCGCCCACTAGGAAAACAAGGGACTACATTTTACTTTTCAAGTGTTTCCAATCAGGCATCCACCTAGAGAACAAGGAAATACATTTCAAGTTCAAAATTTTGATAATCTGGCACCCACCTGGAGAATAAGGGAATACATTTCAAGTTTCAAGTTTATATAATCAAGCGCTCAACCGGAGAAGAAGGCAATACATTTCAAGTTTCAAGTATTAATAATCTAGCGCCCACCTTGAGAACTTGGAAATACATTTGAAGCTTCAAGTTTTGGTAATATCGCACCCACCGGTAGAACAAAGTAATTTAATTCAAGTTTCAAGTTTTTGCAAACAGTCACCTACCTGAAGAGCAAGGGAATAAATTTCACGTTTCATGTTTTTGTAATACGGCGTCAACCTAGAGTACAAGGGAAAACATTTCAAACTTTAACTTTAGGTAATCAGGCGCCCACCTGGAGAACAAGGGAAAATATTACAAGTTTCAAGTTTCTGTAATAAGGCACCCACTTGGAGAACAAGGGAATACAATTCAAGGTTTAAGTTTTGCTAATCATGCGCCCACCTGGAGAACAAGGGAATATATTTTCAAGTTTCGAGTTTTGTAATCAGGTGCCCACCTTGAAAACAAGGGAATACATTTCATGTTTCAAGTTATTGCAATCAAGCGCCCTTCTTGAAAATGAGGGAATACATTTTAAGTTTCGAGTTTGGTAATCACTTGCCCACCTAGTAATCAAAGGAAAACATTTCAGGATTTAAGTTTTTGCAATAAGGCGCCCACCTGGAGAACAAGGGAATACATTTCAAGTTTCATGTTTTGATAATCAAGCGCCTACCTGGAGAACTAGGGAATGCATTTCGGGTTTCACATTGTTAAAATCAGGTGCCCACCTGGAGGACAAGGGAATATATTTCAAGTTTCAACTTTTGGTAATCAGGTGCCCACCTAGAGAACAAGGGAATACATTTCAAACGTCAAGTGTTGGTAATCAGGTGCCCATCTAGAGGAAAAAGGAATACATTTCAAGCTTCAAGTTTTGGTAATCAGGCACGCACTTGGAGAACCAGGGAATATATTTCAAGTGTCAACTTTTGGGAATCATGCGCCCACCTGGAGAGCTAGGAATACATTTAAAGTTTCAGGTTTTTGTAATTAGGCACCCACCCGGGGAACAAGGCAATACATTTCATGTTTTGGTAATAAGGCGCCCGCCTGCAGAAGAAGGGAATAAATTACAAGCATGATGTTTTGGTAATCAGCCGTCCACCAGGAGAACAAAGGAATATACATTTGAAGTTTCAAGTTTGGGTAATCAGAAGCCCACCTGGAGAACAAGGAAATACATTTCTAGTTTCATGTTTTGGTAATCAGGAGCCAGCTGGAGAACAAGGTAATACATTTCAAGTTTCAAGTTCTGGTAATAAGGAACCCACCTGGAGAATAAGGGAATACTTTTTCATGTTAAAATTTTGATAATCAGGCTCCCACCTGGAGAACAAGAAAATACCTTTCAAGTGTCAAGTTTTGGTAATCAGGTGCCCCCGTCGAGAACAAGGGAATACATTTCAAGTTTCACAGTTTGGTAATCAGGCGCCCACCTAGAGAACAAGGGAATATATTTCAAGTTTTGGTAATAAAGGTGCCCACGTGGAGAATGTGGGAATACATTTAATGTTTTTAATTTTGATAATTAGGCTCCCACATAGAGAACAAGAAAATACCTTTCAGGTGTCAAGTTTTGGTAATCAGGCGCACACGTCGAGAATAAGGGAATACATTTCAAGTTTCACGGTTTGGTAATCAGGCGCCCACCTGGAGAACAAGGGAATACATTTGAAGTTTCAAGTTTTGGTAATCAGGCGCCCACCTGGAGAATAGGGGAATACATTTAGCATTTTAAGTTTTTGTAATCACGCGCCCACCTGGAGAATAAGGGAATACATTTGAAGATTCAAGTTTTTTATTAGGCGCCAACCTGGAGAATAAAGTAATACATTTAAAGTTTCACGGTTTGGTAATCAGGCTCCCACCTAGAGAACAAGGGAATACATTTCAAGTTTCAAGTTCTGGTAATCAGGCGCACCTGCAAAATAAGGGAAAACATTTAATGTTTAAAATTATGATAATCAGGCTCCCACCTAGAGAGCAACGAAATACCTTTCAAGTGTCAAGTTTTGGTAATCAGGCACCTACGTCGAGAACAAGGGAATACATTTCAAGTTTCACTGTTTGGTAATCACGTGCCCACCTGGAGAACAAGGGAATACATTTTAAGTATCAAGTTTTTGTAATCAGGCGCCCACCTGGAGAATAGGGGAATACATTTAACATTTTATGTTTTGGTAATATGGCTCCCACCTGGAGAATAAGGGAATGCATTTCATGTTTAAAATTTTGATAATCAGGCTTCCACTTGGAGAACAAGGAAATATATTATAAGTTTCAAGTTTTGGTAATCAGGCGCCCGCTTGGAGAATAAGGGAACATTTAACATTTTAAGCTTTTGTAATCAGGAGCCCACCTGGAGAACAAGGGAATACGTTTCAAGTTGCAAGTTCTGGTAATCACGCGCCCGCCTGGAGAATAAGGGAATACATTCCATGTTTAATATTTTGATAATCAGGCTCCCACCTGGAGAACAAGGAAATACCTTTCAAGTGTCAAGTTTTGGTAATTAGGCGCCCACGTCGAGAACAAGGGAATACATTTCAAGTTTCAGGGGAACAAGGAAATACCTTTTAAGTGTCAAGTTTTTGTAATCAAGCGCCCACGTCGAGAACAAGGGAATACATTTCAAGTTTCATGGTTTGGTAATCAGGCTCCCACTTGGAGAACAAGGGAATGCATTTCAAGTTTCATGTTTTTTTAATCAGGCGCCCCCGCGAAGAACAAGGGAATATATTTCAAGTTTCAAGTTTTGGTAAACAAGCGGCCACCTAGAGAACAAGGGAATACATTACACATATCAAGTTTTTGTAATCAGGCGTCCCCCCGGAGAAAAAGGGAATACATTTCAAGTTTCAAGTTTAGCTAATCAGCACCCCAGATGGAGAACAAGGGAATACATTTCAAATTTCAAGTTTTGGTAATTAGACGCCCACCTTGAGAACAAATGAATACAGTTCAAGACTCAAGTTTTTGTAACTAGCCGTCCACTTGTAGAATAAGGGAATACATTTGAAGCTTCAAGTTTTGGTAATCAGGTACCCAACTGGACAACAAGGGAATATGTTTCAAGTTTCGAGTTTGGTTATCAGGCGCCCATATGGAAAACAAGGGAATACATTTCAAGCTACATGTTTTTGCTAACAGGCACCCACTTAGAGAACAAGGGAATACATTTGATATTTTGAGTTTGGTAATTAGGCGTCCACTAGGAAAAAAAGGGACTACATTTCAATTTTAATTTTTTTTCAATTAGGCACCCGCCTGTAGAACAAGGGAACACATTTCAAGTTTCAAGTTTTGATAATTAGGCGCCCACTTGGAGAACAAGGGAATACCATTCAACTTTCATGTTTTGAGAATCAGGCGCTCACCCGGAGAACAAGGGAATACATTTCAAGTTCAAGTTTTGTAATCAGGCGCCCACATGGAGAACACGGGAATACATTTCAAGCTTCAAGTTTTGGTAATCAGGCGGCCACCTGGAGAATAAGGGATACATTTTAAGCATCAAGTTTAGTCTATCAGGCGCCCACCTGGAGACTAAGGGAATGCATTTCAAGTGTCAAGTTTTGGTAATCAGGCACCCACCTGAACAACAAGGGAATAAATATTAAGTTTCAAATTTTCGCAATCATGCACACAATTGGAGAACAATGGACTACATTTCAAGTTTCAAGTTTTTGTAATCAGGCATCCACCTGGAGAACAAGGCATACATTTCAAGCTTCAACTTTTTGTAACCAGGCGCCCATCTGTAGAACAAGGGAAAAGATTTCAAGATTCATGTTTTTGAAATAACAGGCCCACCTGGAGAACTAGGGAATTCAATTCAAGCTTCACGTTTTGCTATTAAGGTGCCCACCTGTAGAGCAAGGGAATATATTTTCAAGTTTCAAGATTTGTAATCCGGCGCCTACCTTGCAAAAAAAGGGAATACATTACAAGCTTCAAGATTTTGCAAACAGGCGCCCACCTGGACTACAAGGGAATACATTATAAGTTTCGAGTTTGGTAATCAGTTGCCCACCTAGAAAACTAGGAAATACATTTCAAGTTTCAAGCTTTTGCAGCCAGGCGTCCACCTGGAGAATGAGGGAATACATTTCAAGTTTCATGTTTTGATAAACAGGCGTCCACCTGAATAAAAAGGGAATACATTTCTGGTTTCACGTTTTGGTAATCTGGTCCCCACCTGGAGAACAAGGGAATACATTCCAAGTTTCAAGTTTTTGTAATCAAGCGCCCACCTGTAGAACAAAGCAATACATTTCAAGTTTCAAGTTTTACTAAACAGGCGCACGTAGAGAACAATGGAATACATTTCACATTTCATGTTTTTGTAATCAGGCGCCCCTGGAGAACAAGGTACATTTCAAGTTTCAGGTTTTGCTAATCAGGCCCCACCTAGAGGAAAATGGAATAGATTTCAAGATTCAAGATTGGGTAACTAGGCGCCTACCTGGAGAACAAGGGAATACATTTCGGGTTTCACGTTTTGGTAATCAGGCGTCCACCTGGATAATAGGGGAATACATTTCAAGTTTCAAGTTTTTGTAATCAGGCACCCACCTGAATAACAAGTGAATAAATTTCAAGTTTCAAGTTTTGGTAATGAAGCGCCCACCTGGAGAACAAAGGAGTACATTTAATGCTTTAAGACTTGGTAATCAGGCGCCCACCTTGAGAACAACGGAATAAATTTCAAGCTTGAAGTTTTTCCAATCAGGCCCTCACCTAGAAAATATGGGAATACTTTTCAAGTTTCATGTTTTGGAAATTAGGCGCCCACCTGGAGAACTAGGGAATACACTTCAAGCTTCATGGTTTGGTAATCAGTCACCCACTTAGAGCAAAAGAGAATAAATTTCTTCTTTTTGTAATCAAGCGTCCACTAGGAGAATGGGGGAATACATTTCAATATTCAAGTTGTAATCAGGTGCCCACCTGGAGAACAAGAGAGTATGTTTCAAGTTTCGAGTTTGGTTACCAAGCGCCCGTATAGAAAACAAGGGAATACATTTCAATGTACAACTTTTTGCTATCAGGCGACCACCTGGAGAACAATGGAAAAAATTTCATATTTCGAGTTTGGTAATTAGGCGCCCACTAGGAAAACAAGGGACTACATTTTAATTTTCAATTGTTTGCATCAGACGCCCGCCAGAGAACAAGGAAATACATTTCAAGTTTAAAGTTTTGATAATCTAGCTCCCACCTGGAGAACAAGGTAATACATTTAAAGTATCAAGTTTATAAAATCAAGCGCTCACCCGGAGAACAAAGAAATACATTTCAAGTTGCAAATTTAATAATCTAGCGCCCACCTTGAGAACATGGAAATACATTTCAAGCTTCAAGTTTTGGTAATATCGCGCCCACCGGGAGAACAAAGGAATACATTTCAAGATTAAATTTTTGTAAACAGGAACCTACCTAAAGAGGAAGGGAATAAATTTCACGTTTCAAGTTTTGGTAATTAGGCGTCCATCTAGAGAACAAGGAAAAAGATTTTAAGCTTTAACTTTTTGTAATCAGGCGCCCACCTGGAGAACAAGGGAAAAGATTTCAAGTTTGGGTAATAAGGCACCCACACATATATTTTGAAGTTTCAAGCTTTAGTGAATACATTTAATGTTTTTTATTTTGATAATTACTCTCTCACACGGAGAACAAGGAATACCTTTCAATTGTCTAGTTTTGGTAATCAGGCGCCCATGTCGAGAAGAAGGGAATACATTTCAAGTTTCACGGTTTGGTAATCAAGCATCCACCTGGAGAACAGGGGAATGCATTTCAAGTTTCAAGTTTTTGTAATCAGGTGCCCACCTGGAATAGAGGAATAAATTTAACATTTAAGCTTTGGGAATCAGGCACCCACTTTGAGAATAAGGGAATACATTTGAAGTTTCAAGCTTTTTTTGTTAGGCGCCAACCTGGAGAATAAAGGAATACATTTCAAGTTTCACGGATTGGTAATCAGGCTCCCACCTAGAGAACAAGGGAATACATTACAAGTTCAAAGATTTGGTAATCAGGCGCCCACTTGAAGAATAAGGGAATACAATTAATGTTTAAAAGTTTGATAATCAGGCTCCTACCTGGAGAGTAAGGAAATACCTTTCAAGTGTCAAGTTTTTGTAATCAGGCGCCCACGTCGAGAACAAGGGAATACATTTAAAGCTTCACTGTTTGGTAAGCAGGCGCCCACCTGTAGAACAAGGGCATACATTTCAACTTTCTACTTTTGGTAATCAGGCGCCCACTTGGAGAATAGGGGAATACAATTAACATTTTAAGTTTTAGTAATCAGGTGCCCACCTGGAGAATAACGGAATATATTTCATGTTTCAAGTTCTGGTAATCAGGCACCCACCTGGAGAATTAGGGAATACAATTCATGTTTAATAATCTGATAATGAGACTTGCACCTCGAGAACAAGGAAGTACCTTTCAAGTGTCCAGTTTTGGTATTCAGGCGCCCACGTCGAGAACAAGGGAATATATTATAAGTTTCATGTTTTGGTAATCAGGCTCCCACCTGGAGAATAGGGGAATACATTTAACATTTTATGCTTTTGTAATCAGGAGCCCACCTGGAGAACAAGGGAATACATTTAAAGTTTCAAGTTCTCGTAATGAGACGCCTACCTAGAGAATAAGGGAATGCATTTCATGTTTAATATTTTGATAATCAGGCTCCCACCTGTAGAAAACAGAAGTACCTTTCAAGTGCCAAGTTTTGGTAATCAGGCGCCCTCGTCGAGAACAAGAGAATACATTTCAAGTTTTATGGTTTGGTAATCAGGCTCCCACCTGGAGAACAAGGGAATACATTTCAAGTTTCAAGTTCTTCTAATCAGGTGCCCACCTGGAGAATAAGGGATTACATTTCATGTTTAAAATTTTGATAACCAGACTCCCACCTGTAGAACAAGGAAATACCTTTCAAGTGTCAAGTTTTGGTAATCAAGCGCCCACATCGAGAACAAGGCAATAAATCTCAAGTTTCACTGTTTGGTAATCAGGCGCCCACCTGGAGAACAAGGGAATACATTTCAAGTTCCAAGTTTTGGTAATCAGGCGCCCAACTGGAGAATAGGGGAATATATTTTATGTTTCAAGTTCTTGTAATCAGGCACCCACCTGGAGAATAAGGGAATCCATTTCAAGTTTTACGTATTGGTAATCAAGCGCCCACCTGGGGAACAAGTGAATAACTTTCAAGTTACAGGTTTTTCTAATCAGGTTCCCACCTGAAGAACAAGGGATGATTTCAAGTTTTAAGTTTGGGTAATCAGGCGCCCACCTGGAGAACAAGGGAATACATTTCAAGCATTAAGTATTGGTAATCAGGTGCCTACCTAGAGAACAAGGGAATACATATCAAGTTCCAGTTTGTTAATTAGGTGCCAACCTGGAGAACAAGGAAAAATATTTTAAGTTTCGAGTTTGGTAATCAAGCGCCCACCTAGAAAACAAGGAAATACATTTCAAGTTTCATGTGTTTCAATTAGGCGCACGCTTGGCGAACAAGGGAATACATTATAAGTTTCAAGTTTTCATAATCAGGCGCCCACCTGGAGAACAAGAGAATACATTTCTAGTTTCATGTTTTTGAATCAGGCGCCCACTTGGAGAACAAGGGAATACATAACAAGTATCAAGTTTTCATAATCAGGCGCCCACCTGAAGAACAAGAAAATACATTTCAAGTTTCATGTTTTAATAATCAAGGGCTTACCTGGAGAACAAGGGAATGCATTTCAGGTTTCACATTTTGATAATGAGGTGCCCACCTGGAGGACAAGGGAATATATTTCAAGTTTCAAATTTTGGTAATCAGGTGCCTACCGTGAGAACAAGGGAATACATTTCAAACTTCAAGTTTTGGTAATCAGGCGCCCACCTAGAGGATAAAGGAAAAGATTTCAAGCTTTAAGTTTTGGTAATCAGGCACCCTCTTGAAGAACCAGGGAATACATTTCAATTGTCAAGTTTTGGTAATCAGGCACCCACCTAGGAAACAAGGCAATACATTTCAAGTTTTGGTAATAAGGCGCCCCCGCCTGGAGAAGAAGGGAATAAATTTCAAGCATGATGTTTTGGTAATCAGCCGCCTACCGGGATAACAAAGGAATATACATTTCAAGATTCAAGTTGTGGTAATCAGAAGCCCACCTGGAGAACAAGGAAATAAATTTCTAGTTTCATGTTTTGGTAATCAGGAGAACAATGGATAAATTTCAAGTTTCAAGTTGTGGTAATCCGGCACCCATCTGGAGAGTAAGGGAATACATTTCATGTTAAAATTTTGATAATCAAGATCACACCTAGAGAATAAGGAAATACCTTTCAAGTGTCAAGTTTTGGTAATTAGGTGCCCACGTCGAGAACAAGGGAATACATTTCAAGTTTCACGGTTTGGTAATCAGGCGCCCACCTGGAAAACAAGGGAATATATTTCAAGCTTCATGTTTTGGTAATCAGGTGCCCACCTGGAGAATAAGGGAATACATTGAATGTTATTAATTTTAATAATTAGGCTCCGACACGAAGAACAAGGAAATACCATTTAAGTGTCAAGTTTTAGTAATCAGGCGCAAACGTCGAGAATAAGGGAATAGATTTCAAGTTTGACGGTTGGGTAATCAGGCGCCCACCTGGAGAACAAGGGAATACATTTCAAGTTTCAAGTTTTGGTAATCAGATGCCCACCTGGAGAATAAGGGAATACATTTAACATTTTTAGTTTCGGTAATCAGGAGCCCACCTAGAGGATAAGGGAATTCATTTGAAGTTTGAAGTTTTTTTTATTAGGCGCCAACCTGGAGAATAAAGAACATTTCAAGCTTCACGGTTTGGTAATCAGGCTCCCACCTGGGGAGCAAGGAAATGCTTTTCAAGTATCATGTTTTTGTAATCAGGTGCCCACCTGGAGAATAAGGGAATAGATAATAACGGAATACATTTAATGTTTTTAATTTTAATAATTAGGCTCCCACATGGAGAACAAGCAAATACCTTTTAAGTGTCAAGTTTTTGTAATCAGGCGCGCACGTCAAGAACAAGGGAATACATTTCAAATTTCATGGTTTGGTAATCAGGCGCCCACCTGGAGAACAGGGGAATACATTTCAAGTTTCAAGTTTTGGTAATCAGGTGCCCACCTGGGGAATAACGGAATACATTTAACATTTTTAATTTTTGTAATCAGGCGCCCACCTGGAGAATAAGCGAATACATTTGAAGTTTCAAGTTTTTTATTAGGCGCCAACCTGGAGAATAAAGTAATACACCTAATGTTTCACGGTTTGGTAATCAGGCTCCCACCTGGAGAACAAGGGAATACATTTCAAGTTTCAAGTTCTGGTAATCAGGCGCCCACCTGGAGAATAAGGGAATACATTTAATGTTATAAATTTTTACAATCAGGCTCCCACCTGGAGAGCAAGGAAATACCTATCAAGTGTCATGTTTTTGTAATCAAGCGCCCACGTCGAGAACAAGGGAATACATTTCAAGTTTCACTGTTTGGTAATCAGGCGCCCACCTGGATAACAAGGGAATACATTTCAAGTTTCAAGTTTTGGTAATCAGGCGCCCACCTGGAGAATAGGGGAATACATTTAACATTTTAAGTTTTGGTAATCAGGCGCTCGCCTTGAGAATAAGGGAATACATTTGATGTTTCAAGTTTTTGTTATTAGGCGCTAACCTGGAGAATAAAGGAACCCATTTCAAGTTTCACGTTTTGGTAATCAAGCGCCCACCTTGAGAACAAGTGAATAACTTTCGTATTTCAGGTTTTTGTAATCAGGTGCCCACTTGAAGAACAAGGGAATACATTTCAAGATTCAAGTTTGGGTAATCAGGCGCCCACCTGGAGAACAGGGGAATACATTTCAAGTTTCAAGTTTTGGTAATCAGGTGCCCACCAGGAGAATAACGGAATACATTTAACATTTTTAGTTTTAGTAATCAGGCGCCCACCTGGAGAATAAGGGAATGCATTTGAAGTTTCATGTTTTTTATTGGGCGCCAACTTGGAGAATATCGGAATACATTTCAAGTTTCACGGTTTTGTAATCAGGCTCCCACCTGGAGAACAAGGGAATACATTTCAAGTTTCAAGTTCTGGTAATCAGGCGCCCACCTGGAGAATAAGGGAATACATTTAATGTTTAAAATTTTGATAATCAGGCTCCCACCTGGAGAGTAAGAAAATACCTTTCAAGTGTCATGTTTTTGTAATCAAGCGCCCACGTCGAGAACAAGGGAATACATTTCAAGTTTCACTATTTGGTAATCAGGCGCCCACCTGGAGAACAACGGAATACATTTTAAGTTTCAAGTTTTGGTAATCAAGCACCCACCTGGAGAATAGGGGAATACATTTAACATTTTAAGTTTTGGTAATCAGGCGCCCACCTGGAGAATAAAGGAATACATTTGATGTTTC
Organism: Nicotiana benthamiana; assembly: GCA_034376525.1. Lineage (NCBI taxonomy): Eukaryota > Viridiplantae > Streptophyta > Magnoliopsida > Solanales > Solanaceae > Nicotiana > Nicotiana benthamiana. Next base: position 117,605,202 of record CM067327.1, on the reverse strand, counting down.
AAGTTTTGGTTATTAGGCGCTAACCTGGAGAATAAAGGAACCCATTTCAAGTTTTACCTTTTGGTAATCAAGCGCCCGCCTGGAGAACAAGTGAATAACTTTCAAGTTTCAGGTTTTGGTAATCAGGTGCCCACCTGAAGAACAAGGGAATACATTTCAAGTTTCAAAATTTTGGCAATCAGGCGCCCACCTGGAGAACAAGGGAATACATTTCGAGCTTCAAGTTTTGGTAATCAGGTGTCATGTTTTTGTTATCTCTCGCCCACGTCGAGAACAAGGGAATACATTTCAAGTTTCACTGTTCTGTAATCAGGCCCCCACCTGGAGAACAAGGGAATATATTTGAATTTTCAAGTTTTGGTAATCAGGCGTCCACCTGGAGAATAGGGGAATACATTTAACATTTTATATTTTGGTAATCCGGATCCCACCTGGAGAATATAGGAATTCATTTGAAGCTTCAAGTTTTTTTTTATTAGGCGCCAACCTAGAGAATAAAGGAATACATTTCAAGCTTCACGGTATGGTAATCAGGCTTCCACCTGGAGAACAAGGGAATACATTTCAAGTTTCAAGTTCTAGTAATCAGGTGCCCACCTGTAGAATAAGGGAATAAATTTAATATTTAAAATTTTTATAATCAGGCTCCCACCTGGAGAGCAAGGATATACTTTTCAAGTGTCACGTTTTTGTAATCAGGCGCCCACGTCGAGAACAAGGGAATACATTTCAAGTATCACTGTTTTGTATTCAGGCGCCAACCACGAGTACAAGGGAATACATTTGAAGTTTCAAGTTTTGGTAATCAGGCGCCCACCTGGAGAATAGGGGAATACATTTAACATTTTAAGTTTTTGTAATCAGGCGCCCACCTGAAGAATAAGGGAATAGAAAATAAGGGAATACATTTAATGTTTTTAATTTTAATAATTAGGCTCCCACATGGAGAGCAAGGAAATACCTTTTAAGTGTCAAGTTTTGGTAATCAGGCGCGCACGTCGAGAACAAAGGAATACATTTCAAATTTCATGGTTTGGTAATCAGACGCCCACCTAGAGAACAAGGGAATACATTTCAAGTTTCAAGTTTTGGTAATCAGTTACCCACCTAGAGAATAACATAATACATTTAACAGTTTTAGTTGGGGTAATCAGGCGCCCACCTGGAGAATAAGGGAATACATTTTAATTTTCAAGTTTTTTATTAGGCGCCAACCTGGAGAATAAAGGAATACATTTCTAGTTTCATGGTTTGGTGATCCAGCTCCCACCTGGAGAACAAGGGAATATATATCAAGTTTCAAGTTCTGGTAATCAGGCGCCCACTTGGAGAATAATGGAATACAATTAATGTTTAAAATTTTGATAATCAGACTCCCACCTGGAGAGCAAGGAAATACCTTTCAAGTGTCATGTTTTTGTAATCAAGCGCCCACGTCGAGAACAAGGGAATACATTTCAAGTTTTACTGTTTGGTAATCAGGCTCCCACCTGGAGAACAAGGGAATACATTTCAAGTTTCAAGTTTTGGTAATCAGGCGCCCACATGGAGAATAGGGGAATACATTTAACATGTTAAGTTTTGGTAATCAGGCGCCCACCTGGAGAATAGGGGAATAGAGAAAAAGGGAATACATTTCATGTGTAAAATTCTGATAATAAGGCTTCCACCTGGAAAACAAGGAAATTTCTTTAAAGTGTAAAGTTTTGGTAATCAGACGCCAATGTCGAGAACAAGGGAATATATTATAAGTTTCAAGTTTTGTTAATCAGGCGCCCACCTGAAGAATATGGGATTACATTTCACATTTTAAGCTTTTCTAATCAGGAGCCCATTTGGAGAACAAGGGAACACATTTCAAGTTTCAAGTTCTGGTAATCAGGTACCCGCCTGGAGAATAAGGGAATACATTTCAAGTTTCACATTTTCGTAATCAAGCGCCGACCTGGACAATTAGTGAATAAATTTCAAGTTTCAGGTTTTGGTAATCAGGTGCCCACCTCGAGAACAAGGAAATACCTTTCATGTGTCAAGTTTTGGTAATCTGGCGCCCACGTCGAGAACAAGGGAATACAATTCAAGTTTCACGATTTGGTAATCAGGCTCCCACTTGGAGAACAAGGGAATACATTTCAAGTTTAAAGTTCTGCTAATCAGGCGCCCACCAGGAGAATAAGGGAATACATTTCATGTTTAAAAACTTGATAATCATGCTCCCACCTGGAGAACAAGGAAACACCTTTCATGTGTCATGTTTTGGTAATCAGGCGCCCATGTCGAGAACAAGTGAATAAATTTCAAGTTTGATGGTTTGGTAATCAGGCGCCCACCTGGAGAACAAGGGAATACATTTGAAGTTTCAAGTTTTGGTAATTAGGAGCCCACCTAGAGAATAGGGGAATACATTTAACATTTTAAGTTTTGGTAATCAGGCGCCCACCTGGAGAATAAGGGAATAAATTTGAAGTTTCATGTTTTGGTTATTAGGCGGCAACTTGGAGAATAAAGGAACCCATTTCAAGTTTCACGTTTTGGTAGTCAAGCGCCCACCTGGAGAACAAGTGAATAAATTTCAAGTTTTAGGTTTTGGTAATCACTCGTCCACCTGAAGAACAAGGGAATACATTTCATGTTTCAAGTTTTTGTAATCAGGCGCCAACCTGGAGAACATGGGAACACATTTCAAGCTTCAGGTTTTGGTAATCAGGCACCCCTAGAGAACAAGGGAATCTATTTCAAGCTCCATTTTGTTATTTAGGCGCCCACCTGGATAACAAGGATATATATTTTATGTTTTGAGTTTGGTAATCAAGCGCCCACCCAGAAAACAAGGGAATACATTTCAAGTTTCATGTTTTTGAATCAGGCGCTCGCTTGGAGAACAAGTTAATACATTACAAATTTCAAGTTTTCATAATCAAGCACCCACCTTGAGAACAAGGGAATACATTTCAAGTTTCAGGTTTGGTAATCAGCCGCCCACCTGGAGTACAAGAGAATACAATTCGAGTCCAACTATCCGGCATCAACATGGAGAAAGAGAAATATAGCAACAAGGTAACAGGAAGTTTCATACAGATACATACAAGGCAACAAGGATTAAGAGCATGTTTGAAGACATAAATAAGTTCTTTTTTAATCCATAGTTCATAGCCTTATCTAGCTTCTTTTATTTTTGCATGCTGTAATAAGGGGATCTAGCAAGAACTAGCAGGATCGGCAGCAACAGTGATATCACAGCTTTTGTAGTCCCACCTACCAAACACTCATGAACTACACTTACATGATTCCTCTTTAGCCGAGGATATGTAGGCAATCTCCCAAGAAGTGCGCGGTCAAGCATTTCAAAATGTTTCTACGGAGTATTCGAACGGGATAAAAATCACTCATATCCGCTCACTTATCTTTGCACGGAAACCCTTTGTGTTTCCAGGCAATGTTTAGCTGTGAGCATGTGATTTTTTCCCTGCACCAATTACTCCTATAAATTTAAAAAAAATCATTTATTTTATTCGATGCAATTTTGTGGATTTTTGTGGCATTTTATATTAGCTTTTTGTGCATTTAATTAGTCAAAAATACAATAATATGTTGCATATTCATTTAAAAGGTGATTTGACATTTTTCAAGCATTAAATAGCAATTAGTCATTTAAAAAAACAAAAATAGCTTAATTTTCTCTTTTAATTTTAATTTTTAATTTTTAGGTAATTTTTCTTTTAACTTCGTTTTAATTATTTATGACAGTAATTATGTAGGAATGATTAGCATTCTATAGTTAAAATTAGAATTTTTAATTAATTTAGGAATTTTTAGTAAATCTTGAAAATGGAAAAAAAAGAAGAAAAGAAATCTGTATATCAAAACAAAAAAAGAATAAAAATAATTAGGCAATATGTAATTAGAACCCAAGCCAAAAGCACGAATAATCGGTGTAGCCAAGCCCCTAACTTGGTCCAACAGTTTCATAAACCCAAACGACGTCGTTTTGGAGCAAGTAAATCCTAGTTGTCTGGGTTCTCAGATCCTACGGTCCAGAAGCCCACATCCCTTGATATATTAATGTCCAAAAGACCCCCCCCCCCCCCGACCCCCCAAAACACACCATCTCCAACCCTTCTCACAAGAAACCCTAGGACCACCCCCATCTATGTCGTCTCCCGCCATGCGCCGCCGGCTGGAAATTGCCTCTGCGGCGGAGGAACTCCGATCAGCCCTAAAATTACACCACTTGAACATCTCCCTCTCCTCTTTCCAAATCCATGTCCCACTTTTATCGAATCCCACTTTATTCCTTCAAATATTTGATTGAAATACCGACTCCTCCGTCCTGTGTGGCGGCACCGCCGCTAACCGGTCCCAAATTAACACCTCATGGCCTCCTCGCCCTTCTCTTTCTGAATCCATTACTGATAAACTTCAAGTCCCTCCCAAGTTGCTTGAATTTTAGATCGAAATTCGATCCAGAACGCTAATTCGCCCAAAACCACCCAAAAAACACACCCACAACCTGCTCACCTCCCTCACATCAGAACGATAACCAGTTTCCCTCGAATGTCCCCGCAACTCCTCAAAATCCTAATCAAGGGTTTTCGGAGTCTGTTAATTGGTGCATTAAGATTTCCAGGGTCGATTTAGAGAAATTAAGCTAAGTTTTATTTATTCTCTTTTCTTAATTTCCTCTTCCTCATCTCTTCTGTTAAATTGGTTCAAGATTAGGTTAGATCACAGAATTCCAAATAGGTTGGTTTTCCTGATTTTATTTTTAGATGTGTTAAGATATTATGTTTAGTCCTGTTTAGTGTTCATATCTTCTTGTAAATTCATATTAAGTTTAAGTACATTTAAATTAGTGAGTGTTTTCAGTATTGTTCCTCATTGTTATTTCAATGGTCTTCTGAGAATATGTTGTATGAAATGATTAGTTCTTCTAGCATTTTAAAATCCTGTTTAGGGTTCTTGGAGGTTCAATATTGGTAATTTAGGATTGTTTTAATTTGAGGCTTGTTATTAAAAATACAAATTTAGGATTGAAATCTCATTTTTGATCCGTTTGTGATAATCTGCTTGTTTGGTCACAATTGCTGATAATAAGGATTGGTAGGGACAGTTGAGCAAATAAAAACTTAAAGAGAGGTTTAAGGATCAGGTAGAAGTGCTTATATGAAATTGGTTAAGGATCAATTTTGGGAGGAAAATCAATTCTGTTAGATGGAAACTTCTAGTGGGGTGGGGGGGGGGGGGTTCCCTGTTAAAATTGCATAAAACTTAGTCCACAAGTTGAAAACTAAAGGAGTAAATAGAAAAGTTAGAACCTAAAGGATGCCCTAATCCTTGCATATAAACGCAGGCTTTCTTGCCTTAGAAGGGGGATTTTCAGAGTAAAAAGATTTTAGAGGAAAAAATGCCAAGGAATTTCGAGCAATAAAAATTCTAAAGATTCAAAAAGCATAAAAACCTTTGAAACTTCTAGGCAGCTAAACTTTTTGAAAATACTGTTCCATTAAGATTTCAACTATGAATTTTGAAGCTTCCTATCTCTGAATGATAGCTGATCATATTTGAGTGTATGAAATGGCTTGAATTTGATTCAGAATAGTCTGGGTAGATTATATGGTTAAGCTACTGTTTCATTGGGTTTTTGTGTGGATTTCCTAGATTTTAATTGCTGAAATTGATGTAGCTCAGTTGCAATTGTTGGATTTCTTCTTAAGCACATAACTTCCTTGTTTATTTGTTGTACCATGTATTCTACAAAACACCAAGGACATCACTTAGATGTATTTAAAGTCTGGCTTTGGAATCTGAATACAAAAAAATGAAATCCTTGATGGAATATCCCTTTTGTTTAACCTTATGTATGTTTATAATGTTCGGCTGTAGAGATGTTTCAAGTAGTATAACGACCTAAATTTACTATTATAGCATGTAAAAGTAGGGCTGTACCGTTAACTTGTAAAATTTCAGGATGATTTTAATTGGATTCTGCCTATTATTTGTTGATTCAGCATGTTTTGGATGCATCTTTTAGAAGTTATATTAGTTAGTGCTCTGTTAGGATCAACAAGGTATGTCCTTAGGATTCTCCTTAGCAAATATGAATGTTCAATGAATCTAGATTCAAATCTTGCATACATGCCATTGTTTGTCATTTTCTCTACTTATTTATTAAAATAAGTCCATGTAGTTTAGGATTTGAGATAATTTGTTAAGATCTGAGTGGATCTGTATAATGGCTCCAGGGATTTTGATAATGTTTGGAGCAGGTACATCTCGATCTGAATTTACCAAGTAGCCAGTAGCATAAATGACATGTGCTAACTTTACAATTAGTTGAGGCATGAATTTAGTTGTTATTTCAGGGGGATTAGTGTTAGTATTATAAGGGCTGCTGATTTATTGTTAAATGTAAGATTCATTGCCTTGAGTGAAATTAGGTTGTCATTGTCGCCTAAGGCCTATTTCTCAAGCGCATCGATCTTCTATCTTTTATAGGCTTGGCCATTAGGTGCCAAGATGGAGGCAAAGTTAATTGAGAAATTTATGCTAGTCTATTAAAAATCAAGAGTAGGTGCTAATCAAGAACTCATTAATGTTGCTAAGCAATCGAAATAATAAGAGGTTAGTATTAACGATGGTTTACGCATGATTTATTTTTATGCCTTGAATTATCTCTTTAATTAGCCTTATCTCCTTTGATAATCAAAGTAATCCGTTCAATTTAGAATCAAAGTTTGGCAACGCCAAATCAATTTGAATAATAGCATTGTTTAATTTAATTCAAACCCTTAAGAATCTGAGGTGCACCACCCTCGCAAATTTAAACATACGGAATTTCTTTAGGTGCACTAGCTAAATAATATACATTCCTTAATTTGGGTGCGCATTTATGTGACCCAAATCCAAACCCAAACGACGTTGAAATATGTCAAAGACTACGGGTGCATTTATGTAACTTAGTCCGAGACATATTTTAATAACATTGCAATTTTCTTAGAATAAAAGCGGTTAAAATTTAAAATTTGCACATCGGTACAAATGCAGTAATATCGGATACTTAAGCCTAATATAAGAGTGAGAGACTGTGATAGAATCATGGAACTGGGAAGTGCCTACCCCTTCTCCCGAGTTAACAAAATTCCTTACCGGGATTTTTTGCTCGCAGACTATATACAAAGGCAACCCCTTCCTCAATTCGGGACTTAAATCGGTGACTTGGGACACCATTAATTATTTCAGGTGGTGACTCTGGAATCTCTAAAAAAATTCTATTTTGATTGTCCTTCAATTGGAAAAACCCCTTACCTACGCCCTTTCTCGTGGTGTAGTGTTAAAAAGGTGGTGTGACAATACCCATGGCGATGTGCCCCCCGATCAACACATAACATGCTCAGGGCGGCGTGCCACCCGATCCTTACATAACCTTCCTATGGCGACAGGCCACTTGATCCACACATAACACTTACACAAAAAAATGCACATCCAGCTACATTGCTTATTACAGTAAAATACCGAATTTCTGTCACAAGTACTCTAGGTGCATAACAACATCCCTAAGGGTAGATATAGTGCTATAAGTTACAAAAATCAAGCACAACTGAGGTGCAATATACGATCTGATTCTCAAGAGACATTTTGCTTATCATACATCATTTCTACGCAGATCCTCAACACATAAGAAATTTCTCATGCCGTCTCACAACTCACACGGCACAATGTATCATTAAAGAAATATATATCACTAACAAAATATATGACAACAAAATAACACCCTGATTACTCCTTAAGGAGCAGATTACTGAAATGGACAGGTTTCACCTGATATAGAGCCCATATTCACATTTGAATCCATCCAGCGAGCTCAAGTAGATTTTGGTCACACTGACTAGCTAATAAAATTTCCAAGGTCCATAATAAATCTCCTTTCTTTCATAACCCATAAGATTAACAATCATAATTTGAGGGATCCTCCGAAGTCCACAATTTAATAGACTGAGTGCCCCACGGCATATATTCTCAAATAAATGATATTATCACAACCTTCATACTTTGTTTAAGTCCTTAATAATTCAAGTGACTACCTACTACACCTATACAATCTTCCTATAATACACACTCCTACAACCTACCATAACAAATAATTGGGTCGCCTCTAAACCATCGTCTGCACTAACGCTAAAAAGCGATCAAAATCACTAACCAGGATGCAAAGCCTTTTTCACAAACATCGATCTGAGGTGACGCTGAAGACAAAGCAAACTTACCTTAAACCTCGAATCTACTTTCGTGCTAATCCGAGCTCTTAACTCCATTCAACATATAACACATTCCACCCGCACTCATCCCGAGTGACCTTGAGTTGTGAGGCCATGCTGTTTCAAATCCTATGAACCATTTCTTACCACCCAATTGCTACATCGCAAGCTAAAACATCATAAGACATTGTGTGCCTATTCTCAAAGGCTGCTATCAAGCTTGATTCTTAACCGTACCTATAGGCTCGAAATCATTAGGCATCACACCTTATCTTTTGAATTCACTAGGACCATTGCCGAGAGCCACCCGCTCTGACATGGCCCCAAATACAATCAACTCCATAAGTCTTCTAACCCGTGAATGCCCTCTTGATGAAGCACGTTGAAGAATTACTTCCCTTGGAACCCACGCCTATACAAAGCACGAATCCTGAATTCTTTCCAAATTAGGGCATGAGCCAATAAGGCCAACCATAGCGCACCCTTAACAATTCCTTTGCTCAATTTAGCACTTAAAATAGCCCGTCAATATGCTAATAACCAGAAACCTCGCAAGTAGATAAACTATACAACCAAATCATACATAGTGGGGTTCTCCCACTTAGCTCGATGCCACCATTACATATCTCTAGAATTTACTAGGTTTCTTAATATCTTATTGACATAAACTTGTGCAATCAACTACTAACATTCTCGATATCTTACTGTAGGAACCCTCTTTTTATACTCTGAATCATCAACACCATTTGCACGACCAATCCCTTTGCTGTATAACAAATAGAATTCTCTATTGAAGACTCGCCTATCATACGACCACCAACCCACTCACAAGGATAACCTACCTGTAGAAATCACTACCGACATCTTCCAGCACTGCTACACGGGGTACGATCACTACAATATCAATAACCCATCCTGAGTCCGATCTCACTCTCCATCTGCACAAGTGCATTCACCCTTCATGGACATTAATTAAATGTGCAGCAACATCCTCCCAATTCAAAGTTATCTTGCATAATTCTTCATTCAAGCTGCTCCTTCCCGTTATATCAAATATCCTGCTGCATAATAGCCCATACTTGAAATTAATTGGTAGGCCCAGATTGCCAATCACTAAAATTTCCAAATCACTCCAAGATCTCCCACTTTGGCGAAACTCACCCCTTTAGTCGACTACTCGACCTTGGCCTCTAATACTCGGACTTCTTGAAAATTTAGTCACCTCCTAACACTTCCCAAATGTTATTCCTCATCCTCTGTTGTTCAGCTACTGCCTTAAATAAAATCTATCTTCGTAGCACTTGTACCCACCATCGCTACTTATTTTAACCTTTCTTAAGATCATCTTCCTCGAGGTGTCGACATTTGAAAAATTGGCTCAATCCTTAACAACACCACCACGTGATCTCTGACATTCGCTTCTTCAATACTATCTCACCATTTCCTGCTCCCAAAGATAATTGAAGAGGATTATAACACCGGCGAACTTAGTACATCCAACACGCTCAAAATTACCAAGTCTCGTTACTCCATCACCCCAAATTTGGATGTTCATAGGTCAATTGCATGTCCTCCACCAGAAGAAAGATATCATATCTCTGAATCGTGCATTAGGTAGAAACATCTGTACCACATTTGCAATATCATTGCTATTCTTAGATTCTCGATTTACAATAGGCGTTTCGCGTCATGTACGTTTGAGTGTGAAGGAAACATGGGCATAAGCCTCACTGAATCAAGTCGCATGATGAATAAATGAAGAAGTGGAAATTTTTCCTAACAGTTACATAATCTCTCATAGATAAGCACAGACGTCTCCGTACCGATCAGCGAGACTCCAATAAACTGGCATGTGTTCTGTGACTCCTTTGAACCTAGAGCTCTGATATCAACCTGTCATGACCCCAGTTCTCCCATCGTGAACATGTCGTGGTGGCACCCAGTTTCTATAACTAGGTAAGCCTGATAATATGGAAAACAACATAGCTTGCGAATAACTAATTAAAACTAAACAACTAAAAGAAATTGTATATAAATGTTGCTCGGCATATACAACTCAAAATGCGAAAGTCTACAATACACCCTAAAATTGAAAAACTCACGAGAACACAAGCTAACGGAAAGTAAGAGCGACTTTAATTACAGAATACCTAAAGCAAAATTATGAAAGGAAAGCTAACTGCTAAAGCTAGAATAAGATAAACACTCCTGGTCTGCAGACTCGGCAGATGTATCTCGAAATCGTCACTAGATCTCTCTCCCTCAAGAGTGATATGCCTGAAATGAAGTACCTCGATTTGCACATAAAAAGCATGCGCAGAAGGGGCATGGCAACAACAATACTCAGTAAGTGCCAAGCCTAACCTCAGTTGGGTAGTGACGAGGATAGTAAGGGCCCTACTGAGATTAAGCATAATAATAAGTCATGCAACAACATCAAATAAATAGAAGTAATGATCATAACTACGAATTAAGACAGGTTATACAAGGCAACAATTAACTTCTAGAGAAATAGCACAACACAGACTGAAATAGCTCAATATGAATACTAACAACGAGGATATCCCAGGATAGCGTCCTGTAGTCCATTTCAATATCAATACCAACAACGACGACCTCCCAGGATACTGTTCTGCAGTCAATTTTAATTTCAATACCAACAACGAGGATCTCCCATGATGCCCTCCTGTAGTCTATTTTATCAACTGTTCAAGAAACTCCCGGGATACCGTCCCATAGTACATCATATGAGAACATCCCAAGGATCTCCCGGATACCATCTTGTAGTCCAACTATAAATGTGTAGGGGGATCTACTGGGAATCAAACATGTAGTCCCAAAGTAAATTTTGCAGGGAGGATTTATCAGGAATCGAACCCACAGAGCCGAAGTAAAAATGTAGGGGGATCTATCGGGAATCGAACCCGCAACCCCAAAGTAAATATACAGGGGGATGTATCGGGAATCAAACCCGTAGTCCCAAAGCAAATATGCAGGGGGGTCTATTTGGAATCGAACACGCGGTCCCAAAGTAAGTACGCAGCCAAAACAAGAAGATATTCCGAACTAGGGTGCAAAAATACAAAGCAACAAGTAGTTCTAGCCTAACATGCTTCACGTAATACAATCAAGGCAACTTAAGCAAATGGGCAATTTAGGTCAGCTAAGCATGCTTTTCTAAACTAGCACGGACTACAATGGCAGATAGAATGATACATGCTATAATGGCAAGTAGAGTAACACATGCTATAATGACAAGAAGAACAGAGCAAGTAAGAAAGAAACTCAATCTAAATATTTAAGGCAAAACCGAATTTTCAACAATTAGCTTAAGTACGCGCTCATCACCTCACGTTCATGGACTTCAATTACTAGATATCATATCCTAAGGGAAAAGGTCCCCCACACAAGGTCAGACAAGCCACTTTCCTCAAACCGGCTCCTAAGTCGACCTGAAACCACACTTCTGCTACGAGTATCCGACTCCAAAGGGCCCAAATCTATTTATTTCACCTACATCACGTAAATAACATATCAAGCAGCTAATTATACTATTTAATTTAAAGCTAATATGCAAATTTTGGAAAAATGACCAAAATATCCCTCAGGCCAACATGGTCAAAACTCACGGTTCAAACCAAACCCGGTTACCCATTCCCCTACGAACTCAGTCATATGATTTCTTTTGAAATCAGACCTCAATTTGAGGTCAAAATCCCCAATTTTTGAAAAACCTAGGTTATACCCAAACCTCCAATTTGACACATCAAAATAATTAATTTTGGAAGAAAAGAGTAAAAATCAACTTACAAGTGATTTGGATGAAGTATTGTCCTTGAAAATCGCCTATGGAGTTTGGTGTTTTGAATGAATGGTGAAACATCTGCTGAGCCTCAGATATAGGAATTGCAAATTGGGGATCGCAATTGTTAACCCCGACCATTTGTGGAAATTGTGAAGTTGGGTTGGCATTTGTGAACCCTTATCATTTTTCCAATTCTCGTATTTCCGAAAGGAATGTCGCATTTGCGACCACCCTACTTTCGCATTTGCGAGGGCTGAGATTGCATTTGGGATCAGTGCCAAAAATTGCCTAGTTCACATTTGCGAGCAATTGGATCATTTGTCCAGGTTTTGCAATTGCCATGAAAATCTCGAATTTGCGAACACGCAATTGCAAGGCACATCTTCGCAAATGCGAATATCACAAAATAAAACATACAAGATTTTACAAAGTTCAAAAATGCAATCTGACACCTAACTAAAACTCACCCTTAGCCCTTGGAGCTCAAAACCAAATGTGCACTAAACCTGAGAAATATCCTACAGACTTATCCGTGCGATCAAATTGTCAAACTAACACCATAAACATCGAATCAAGCCTAGAAAACTCATGATTTCTTCCAAATTGTCGTATAACATCAAATTCCCATTTTAAGTCTGAAACACGTCAGACGACGTCTGTTTTCAAAACTTTACAAAAAGTGCTTAAATCATATATGACTTGTATCGCTTGCCGGAACCAAAATACCGTCCCGATACATAGTCTTCTAATCAAATTTCATTTCCAATTTCCTTAATTATTTGAAGAAAAAAATTTTACACAAAAAATTATTTCTCGGGCTTGGGACCTCGGAATTCAAATTCGGGCATACACCTAAGTCCCATATTTTCCTATGGATCCTCCGAGACCATAAAATCACATGTCCTAGTACGTTTACCCAAAATATTGACCAAAGTCAAATTTAATCAACTTAATATCAAAATTTAGCATTTTTTCCGCAGAATTCACATTTAAGCTTTCCGGCTAAGCTCCCGGACTTAGCATGCAAATCAAGGCAACCCTAGATGAGAATTTTAAGACCTTGGAGGTACAGAATGTGTAAGAAAATAAGTGATGACCCCTTTGGATCGTCACATCCTCCATCACTAAAACAACTGCTCGGCCTCGAACGGACAGAAGGAAGAAGTACCGGAGTCGGCAAAACGATGACGATAACGGCTCCACATATCAGATTTGGAATCCCACACGGACATCGATAACACTGAAATGTACTTCAAGTCAATCTTATGAAATTTCTTCTAAAATGCTAACTTCCACAATAGGCGTCAAAATGCTCCCCGTTTGTACAAAACCCAAACCGAGCATACGCCCAAGTCCGAAATCATCATCTAACCTGCTGGAACCCTAAGATCCTGATTCAGGGATCATCTACTCTAAAATTTAATCTTAGTTAATTCTTTCAACTTAATGCTTCCAAAGTGAGAATTCCATTCCAAATTCAATCCTGAACTTCCCGAAATTCAATTCTAGCCACGCATACAACTCATAGCACTTGAAAGTTGAAATGAAGCTGCTCATGGCCTCATGATGCTGAATGTTAACCAACGCTTTTTGTGGTAGCCAAATCCCGAATTTCTAGTAGTGTATCAAGTACCATATTTAATTTAAATTTATTTATGTTTTGAATTGAAATGAAAAGAGATTAAATAAATTTCTTTTGAATCTGAATAGAAAGAAAGTTAATATTTTTCTTAGATACAACCTACTGTCTTATCTTTATTGGCTGCATAGTAAGGATAAGAATAATCTATATCCATTATGTTAATTTATTTACTTAATTAAATCAAGTCAATTATTTTTCAAGCTTTCGAATGAAAAACATATTAATCGGGTCATATACAAGTTTTTGAATATGTAACGAAAACTGCAAGTGTGAAAAAATATGAGCAGATACTCTTCTGCTTTTTTAATTTGTTATTGACATAAATACTAAATGTCACATCCCTTTTTTTACACTTCACTTAGCCGCTTAAAAATAATGAAAGTAAATTTTGTAAAGGTCAAAAGGGTTTTCATTTAGAAAGGAATAAAAACTTGTATTCAAAAGGATTTTTCAGAGATGTCACCTGACATTTGATTTTGGTGTGTCAGGTTATCAATTTTCTAAAAATAAATTTTCTTTTTATTTCACTTTGAATTCCAAAACTAAGTATGCACCATAGATTCATATAAGAGGGTTCAATTGACTTGGGGAGTAGGTGTTAGGAATTTTTCGAGTCCCATAAAAATACGGTTACATGTATGACCAGTTGGCTTTTAAAATATTCAAATTGAGTTAAAACACAGAAAAATAAAAGTAAACATAAGAAAGGACATAGGTCATCCCCACCTTATAAAAGAAAATAGAAAAATAAAATTAAAGTAAAATTCTAAATACTAATATATACTATACTTTTTCACGAAGTTCATCATGACGTTTAAATACATCATATTACGGGCATACCATGGATAAAATATATACAAAGTTCCCTGAATATGAACTAAAGGGAACAACCTCTCACCTCAAAACTAGTAATAATAGAACATTCAAATATTTGCCTACCTTGTGTTAACGGACTAAGCAAGCTCCTAACGACCAATTAATAAATAAATCTATCGATATATGAATTTGAAATACAATGATTTATGTTTTACCTCATTCTATATAACTTTTAGGCCAACCCTTATTTTGAATTATATCCCTTAAAATTGTTCTCTTTAATCAAACGATTAGTAGCCCAATTTGTCCAATTCAAGTTAATGACTAGTAACCCATTTATTTTCTTTGGCTAGGTTCTAAAAAAACCACATATGTGTAATGACATGGTCGGTCATATCGTGAGTTGTAGCCCCTTCTTCTTTATGTTTTCATAGGCTGTATTTCATCGTATCATGTTAGTTGGTTCGAGTTCGAAGGGGTTTCGGTATGGAATGAGATACTTAGTCTCCTATTTAGAAGTTTAAGTTGGAAAAGTCAACTGGATGTTGACTTATGTGGAAACGATCTAAGATCTGAATTTGGATGGTTTAGTTAGCTCTGTTAGGTAATTTTTAACTTGCAAGCGCATTTGAAATGTGATTTAGACATCCGTAATAAAATTAGGCTTGAATAAGCGAAATTAAAAAATTGGATTTTTTGATCGGCGATGAAAATTTTTATATCGGAGTTAGAATGGAATTTTGGAATTTGGAATAGGCTCATAATATCATTTGTAACATGTGTACAAAATTTCAGGTCATTTGGAGAAGATTTAGTAGGTTTTAACGTCGTTTGCAGAATTCGGTAGTTTAGAAGTTCTTAAGCTTGATTCTGAGGGTAATTTGGTGATTTGATGATGTTTTTAGCATTTCGAAGGTTCGACTAAGTTTGAATGTTGATATGTGACATGTTGGTATGTTTGGTACAGGTCCCCAGGGCCTCGTGCTAATTTTAGGTGATTGACATATGTGACATGTTCATTCTTTGATGAATGCTGAAAATTTTACTCAGCTATCACAAGTGCACATGCATAGTGGGGACTACAAATGTGGGACTGCAAAAGCAAAGAGAGGGCCGCTGATCCGGCGAATGAGGAGGAGGACAGTAACTGCAGATGCGATTAGTAGAGCTGTGACGGCCCAAAGGATCATCACCTATTTTTAATCAAATTCTATGCTTCTAAGTCCTTAAAAATCTCATTTAGAGTCACCTCAAATTTCATGCGTAATCTAGACGCGTAGCCACAAAGCTTAAATATTAAATTTCGTGAAAATGCTAAGTATTGATGTTAAAATAAACAAATTTTGCTTCGATCAATATTTTAGATAAGCGAGCCCGAACTAGTGCTTCGATTGTCCTGGAGGGTCCATTCGAAAATATGGGACTTGGGCCTATGCCTGGAATCGAATTCCAAGGTCTCAAGCCCGAGAAATTAATTTTTGAGTTAAATTATTTTCTGAATATGTTTAAGGAAATTTAAAATAAAATCTTATTAGAACACGAGGATATTGGGCCGTATTTTTTTTTTCCGGTGCCCGATACAGGTCTTGTAATTGATTCAAGACATTTTTGTAAAATTTGGTTGAAAACAGAGGTGGTTTGATATGATTTAGACTTTTAAAGGAAAATTTGATCTTTTGAAAAGTTTGAAAGAATTCACAGATTTTGAGGTTTAATTAGACGTATATGATGTTATTTTGACGATTTGATGGCATGAATAAGCCCGTAAAATTTTTTTAAAATTTTCTGTATATTTGGTTTGAAGCCCCGAGGGCTCGGGTGAGTTTTCGATTGCCACATGTGTATTTTTAACTTTTAAAATACCTGGTGTGCTTCTGAGCTGCAAGCTTCGCATTTGTGAAGCCAGACTCGAAAATGTGAACTCGCAAATGTGAGCCATACATCGAAAATGCAAGAGTTGTCCTGGGAAGCATTCCTCGCAAATGGGATGTTGCCATTGTAAATCGATGCCCGCCCAAATTCTGTGTTATCACAAATGCAATATATTCTTCGCAAATGTGATGTCGCAAATGCGACAACTCCTTCTCAAATGTGAATGCATGGGATTTCTGACGGGTTCGCAAATGTGAATCCTGTTTAGCAATTTCCATATTTGCAAAGGTTGGGATTCGCAATTGTGAACACATGTTCACAATTCCCACATCTGAGACATGCATTTTTCTATACTGAGCCGATTTTAAGTCATTTTTCATATCTTTTTCAAACACAAACTCCTTTGTGCGGTTTTCCAAGAAGAAGTCTTCTTCCAAATCGATTGCAACTTAGTTTTTACTCCTTTCATTCAATCATTAACATCTTTTAGCATGATTTCAACCTAAAATCAAAGATTGTCATGGGAAAAATTCAGTATTTTGGGTAGAACCTAGGTTTTTTTAAACTGGGAATTTGGACCTCAATTTGAGGCCCGATTTTAAAACAAATTACATATTTGAGTTCGTGGGGGAATGAGTAATTGGATTTTGGTTCGATCCTGGGGTTTGACCATATGGGCGCAGGGGCGATTTTGACTTTTTTGTTAAAACTTTAGAAAACTCATTTTCATTCATTGGGGTTGGTTCATTAAACATTTATTGATGTAATAAAGTAATTTTCGATTAGATACGAACAAATTAGCGGTGGTATCTAGGGACAAAGCTATAATTGAGACTTGAGTAGTTTTCTAGGCATTGTGGTAAGTGTTCGGTATAACCTTAGCTTGAGAGATTAGGAGTTGAGTCATATTTTCTACTTGCTCAATACTCCTTTTTGAGTACGACGTATAGGCATGGGGACAAGTATCTATAAGTTTGTGTCAAGCATGTCTGTGAGTCTTAAACTGAAAGTTGTTGTGTTATTAAATAATATTTCGGGTGCCTTATCTAATGAACTACTATATTGAGAAAAGATTTGTTTATTCTCATGAATCTTAATTATGATTGAGAATTCTCATTAATTAAGTTGAGTACAAGCAGAGTTAAGGCTGGTTATAGCTGGTTTCCCTTGTCGGGACAACTGTTTTGCTATTGTTGTTCCCTTGTCGGAAAATTATTATATTGCTTTTGTTGCCTTGCCGGAAAGTTATTATATTGGCTTGTTGCTTGCCGGGATTTCTTGTCAATATTTGATGATGTAGAAATGGGAGTGGGCGGTATCACTACTACAAGATTGATGAAGTGGAAGGGGGTAGTATGCCTTGTAGACATGTGATTTTTGAGCCTCCCTAAGATTTATCATATTTTAACATAAAAAAATTATATTTAGGCCAAATAGCGCTATTTCAATTAATTTTGACGCTTTTACTTTATCTTATTACAAGAAATATGAAAATTACAAAACACATTTTAGTTTATGCATTTTTCATAAATTCAAAAAAAACACAAAATTAGTACCTTATTTTTTTTATCATTATATAATTTTGAAAACACAAAAATAGTTTCATGACTAGTTCAATTAATTAGGATTAACTGTGGTATTGTGTAGTATTTATATCATATTTTTTAAACAAAACAACAATAAAAAATAACAAAATAAAAAATAAAATAGTCATTATGTAGTCTAGGGACCCTTCTAGACTCTTTGTTGGGATAAAAAATAAATAAAAAAAGGCTCTAACCGCATCAGCGGTCAATTTGCCGCAGAAGCGGAGGTCCAGCTCATGGCCTGGGGCAGATTTGGCATTTTTCATATTCTCACCCCAAATTTTTATACTCGTCCAAGCAGACTTTTGGATCCTCTTTTGGCTTATTTTTCAGTCTCTTAGACTATAAAGAACAAGTTAGAGGCTAGGGTTTCGCACAAACACACTTGAGTTGTGAAGATTAAAGCTTGTGGATAAGATTTTCTTACCTATTTATGCTTGTTTCTTCATTTCCTTGCTTTGTATTGAATAATTAAGTGTGTAGTATTTTATCCAACACTTGAATCTTGTTTATGGGAATATTCATAATTAAAGTGTGGATTTTATACCTTCTTGTGCTTATGTATTGAATGATTTTTCTATAGTTATGAAGTGAGTTGTTGGTTCTTTAATTATTCTTGTTCTTTAATGTTTCCAAAGGTATTAGCTAACCCTAGAACTTGCCCATTAACTCCGAATTAATTTTGGGAAATATAGTTTGGGGTTGGAGAAGATTAAGTAACAAGAACTTGAGGCACTAACCCTCATTTTATATATTCTACCTAGGGATAGGATTGAACTACTTGTAGTCTTTCGGGTGTGCTTAATATTATAATTGTTATTAGGGATAATTCAATTAGGAAGTCTTGTTAGTCTTTGGAAGAAGCTCTAAGAATTATTATCGTGGCTAATTAACATAAACTCGCTCATATTTGTAAAATCGTGAGATACATTGGATCGTTACTTGAGTGTAATTCCCGATGCTTTCACACTTGTAGCCATTGATTATCTCACTTGTTCATAGGTTAGTTTACATTTTCGCATCATATATATAAAAACAATTGTCAACCTAAAATTATAATTGTTTGGTACTGCGTGACTAGCGATTATTCTCTTACATTCCTAATCGCCTACACATTTTTCTCTGTGGGATTCGACCCCGACTCAAGTAAGATAATAATATTTCTCCAATCGTATCTATTGCTTTTTAGCGGTGGATTTGGACGTCATCAAGATCCATCGGCCACTCATCAATAAATTGGCGAGGCTAGCAGCTCATAGGCTCTAGCTCTAGTTTTTGATCCGCCAGAGATCCATCCTCCACCAGTGGATGTCACTTCAAAGGCCGACATCTCATCGCTCCAAACTTTAGCACTAAAGGATGACCCCACCATCACTCAGCCAACTTTCGCCTCCATACTGCTTAGTGCACCTCAGGGAGCCCCTAAACTCTATTTTATGATCTCTTACATTGGGGAAAATGCATGCTTAGTTCGGGATGATAGTCTTGCATATATTTTGTGACATTTGCAATTGTTTAACTTATATACTCATTTGTGTTCTGTATGTATTCATGTTTTGTGATTTCCATATATAGGTTATATTATCCTTGTGTATATATAAAAAAATAAAAACAAGTAGATCGTTGTCCATATTTAGTAACTAGCAATGAATTCCCTTTGGCTTTTCTTTACCAGGTTCTTTTCCAACGATGTAATTGTAGAACCTGGATAGTAGAATAAAGCATGTTGACCGGTTTGGTTTACTTTTCAAGAATGTGTGCCTGTATATAGAATATAACCTTCCATAACAAAAAGAAAGATATATATCAACTGTGTAAACTTGAGGCTCGCTCTGTGACGCAATGTCTACTAGAGATGTACATGTATATATGGTTAAAGCTTTGAGTTGATAAGTTTAGACTCAAGGGCTTCAAACTATGTAAGTCAAACAGTTTGTGCGCCAAGTGTGTGAGTTCTCTGTATAAATAATTCTGGTGTTTACTTATGTTATCTGTGTAAATATTTCTGGTGTTTGCTTCTGCCATCTAGAACTTGCCCAATTGGTTTTTAATATATTTTAATCATAACATTTGGTTGGAGAAATGACTTTAAGTAGTCTTTGTCATTTTTGGAAAACCAGTTAGCCTTTCAAGCCACCCATTGTACAGATAGTATCACTGGTCATCCCATTTGAGACTTTAACCTTTTCTTTGGCTATCTCATTACTAACCTTTCCCTTTTTGTGAAATATTTCTCTCGTTTGAACCTGTCCCTCCTTGAGCATTGAAAATGAGGCTAAAAGCATAAGTTTCGGGTGTGTGTCAAGCCAGAAATTACAAGGCAGTGCAATGAGCGTAGGAAAGTGTACCTCAAAATATGAAACTACTCAAGCTCCTAAAGAAAAGTATGTAGAAGAAAAAAAGAAAAAGAAATAAGAAAAATTAAAAGAGAAAAAAAAGAGTATAAGAGTTGTAAGTACTGATGCGTAAGGAGCCTTGAAGAGAATAAAAGAGGTTTTTGAGGTGGCTAAATGGTGGAAATGTTGAATTAACTGAAGGCTTTGTGGTTTGAAAAGAAGCAAAGAGCACAAGAAAGAAAAATGTGATTCGTGTTCAAGAAGGGTATAGTCACTTGTACAAAAACGTTTGTCCGATCATTCCTTAGACCTACATTACAAGCCTAAAAAGTCCATATGGGATCTCCAACCGAGCGTTGTAGAATAAAGCGATGAATCAAGATAAGGGCAAGCCTATGGTATGGTGTGTTGTAACACTTGAAATTCTTTTTGGGGCTGACTGTAATTGTGAACTCGCCCCTTTTTGTTGTCAGTGTAAATAGAGTGATCCTGGGACTTTCTTTCTAGTGAGGGCACATGAATTGCGAGGTTTGACAAAAGTTGAGTTTTTGAGTCAAGTGCAAGTGCACTCAGCTAAGGATAGTATTTTGTGACATTTTTTGAGGCTCAAAGTTCACAAGTTGATTAGTTTTCCTTGTATATATTGATGGTCCGAGAAGGGTAAAACAATCAAAGGAGCATGCTTAAAGTACTAACAATAAACACTGTCCATGGTCACTATTGTTTCATGCCTTGTAGATGGAGTATAGAATAGGATAATGTTGTCTTAGTTGCTTGAGGAAAAGCAAGAGTTTAAGTTGGGGGTGTTGATGTACCGGAGAATTTAGGCACAGTTGATACCAATTACTTTGATTTTAGCTTGTATTAAGTACAATTTCCTTTTATACTTATCTAATTTTAGTGTTTTAGCAGTGTATGAGGTTTAACAACCTAAGAGCGTGGAAAGGAATTCAAAAATCCACCAAAAGACAATAAAATAGTAAAAAGGCATCACAAATGTGGATATGCTATCGCAAAGCTAACATGCGAGCGGCAAATATCACAATGAGATCGCAAATCACAACAGTTATCTGGGAATAGTTCAACATCAAAAATGTGGTCCAGTCTTGGATCGCATAACCCGTTTGCCTAAGGAAGAAAAAGCGATGCAAAATACCGTCGATTTTTTACAATGCGGACTGCAAACCATGAATACAATAAAGGCCTGGAAACTAGGGTTATAGTATGCGATGACTATGTCAAGAATGTGGACCACATGTTTGCTAGGCGACAAATATGCGGTCACATATTTTAATGGAAACGGTCATTTAATTGATTGTTTCTCCCAAATTTTGACCCACTATGAATAGATTTATTGGGGTTTTGTGGGGGCGTCTTGTCTGATTTTTGGAGCTACAATACACGGCTTTAATATTCCCTTCTTTCGGAATCTTTTGGCTCAACAATCTTTCACTTTGTATGCTTTATAGCGTTAAATATACTCTTCCTTTTGTATTTTAGAATGTGTAGCTAACTTTAAATACTAAGGTTGTGGATCTTAAATGGATGTTATGCTAATGTGTATTTAACATTGAATATATGTATAATGGCTGGTTGAAATTTATTTACTTCTCATGCTTAATTTATTGTTGGTGGTTGCAATCAATAACAAGTGCCATTTTAATTCTTACTTTGCTTGGGTAAGTGCATTGGAATTTGGTAGACGTAAATATAAAAAACTCAAGGCTTTAAACCTTGTTTAATAGAATCGCGTAGGAATAAGTGGGTTCTATTTGGCATATATTGATCGTTCTTAGTTGAAACTTTTTTATATTTTTATAACTCATAAAGAGGAAATAGTACCCAACTATTGGAAAATATTAGGTAGTCATGCGGAAAGAATTTGCATAGCAAAAGAACTTTCCGTTAGAAATATATCATATTAACATCGATAACATTACACTTCATCAACGGGTACACAACCTTGGTTTCTTCGATCATACTATTTATATTCACAATATCACAATAAGTTATTTCCTCAAACCAAACTCATTTCACACTCTTGTTACTGTTAACCGGATAGAACTACGAGTTAAGCCGAGTGACACACTAATCAATAAGCTTTTCACGCCTTTTCCCTGCGGGATTCGACCCCAACCTTATTGGTTATTAAAGTTAACACCGTCTTCCATGCACTATTTATTAAAGTATAATTTGACCATATCATGATCTGCTAGCACCTGTTCCTTGATTGCTTTCTGAGTTACGTAGATTATGTCAAACTCACTCAATAGGATTTGCCACTTGGCCAACTTGCCAGTGGGCATAGGCTTTTGAATGAAGGATCCATCCTTAATATGGGATATGTAGTATAGGCATAGAAGTAATGCCTCAGCTTCTAGGCTACCCAAATCAAAGCACAAAACGTGCGCTCTAATAGAGAATACCGAGCCTCATACAGGGTGAACTTCTTACTAAGGTTATAAATGGCATGCTCTTTCCTCCATGTTTCATCATGCTGCCACAGAATAGTGATGTTGACGGGTAGTCTTTGAATATGTCAAAATCTTTTTGGCAGTCTCTAGTCCATTTAGAAGTGGCGTCCTACTTTAACATCTTTAAAATTGATTCACAAATTACTATAGACTGTGATATGAATCGACTGACGTAGTTGAGCATTCTGAAGAAACTCATCACATCATTCTTGTTGTTTGGTAGTGACGGTTCTTAGATTTCATTGACCTTTGATGTATCCAGTTCTATCCTTTGGCGACTTACAATAAACCCAAGCAATATTGCAGAAAGAACCCCAAATGCACACTTGGCGGGATTGAGTTTTAGGTTGAACCTCCACAGTCTATTGAAGAACTTCCTCAAATCTTCCATGTGATCAGTGGACTTTTTGGATTTGATGATTACATCGTCCACATATACCTCTATCTCCTTGTGTATCATATCAGGGAAAAGGGTAGTCAAGGCTCTTATGTAGGTGGTCGATGCATGCTTTAGGGCAAATGGCATCATTTTCTAACAGTATATTTGCCACGGCATAATGAAAGCCATTTTCTTATCATCTTCTTCATCAATCTAGATCTGATTATAACCAGCGAAAGAATCTACAAATGACTATAGCTCATGCTTGGCGGAATTGTCAATCAGGATGTGTATGTTTGGTAAAGAGAAGTCATCTTTTGGAATGTCCTAGTTGAGATACCGATAATCGACACAGACTCTCACTTTCCCATGCTTCTTTGGCACTAGCACGATATTGGCTAACCATGTCGGATGTTCTACTACCCTGAGAACCTTATATTTGACCTACTTGGCGACTTCTTTTTTTATTTTCAGACTCACATCATGCTTGAACGTTCTGAGCTTTCGCTTTAACTGTTGACACATCGGATTGGTTGGATGTCTTTTAGCTACAATGGACGTATTCAAACAAATCATGTCATTGTATGACCAGGCAAATACGTCCTCATATTCCTTTAGAAATTCTATGTATTCTTCCCTTTTTGATGGCGATAGGTGAACGCTGATTTGTGTTCCCTTGACATTTTATGCATCTCCATCTTTAAAAATTTTAGTCTTGTCTAGGTTAGACTGAGGTCTGTTTTAAAAATTCTCAACTTCTTTAACAATCTCGTCAGGTATGTCATCTTTCTCTAAATCAATGTGTTTTTGTTGCGTTGTCTCATTGCATGTCATAGTCATTGGTTCATCAAGACAAGTAATAGTAATGCTATATAAGTAAAGTAATGAGAGAAAACGATAATGAGTGTTGATTCATAAAAAAGTCTAAATGCTTTGCTAAATTGCATAACTGTTTTGAACATTGAAGATCTTATTGCGAGAATAGAAAATGTGAAAAGAAAATCATTTATTAAAAGAAACAAAGGATAGTGCTTGTTTTTAGCTGTGCTACCCCAAGGCTCGTCAGGCTCTGGTTGTACTGATGGTCAAGTTAGTGTCCCTTTGCTTATGGAATGTATGGAAGGGCCTTCCTCCCCCTCCTCTTCGAGAACAACATAAAATTCCATGTCATTGTCTTCTAGGAACAAGTTCTTCGTCGCTACCAATGCTTCTTCTTCATCTGACCCATACACTATGTTGGTATGTTAGAAAGTCTGCTCGAAATGTGGCATTGGTTACTCTAATGGATAGTAAGGACTGCGCTATGATGGCGACCAGTTGTTGAGCACTTCCCATGTGTAATCATATCCCAGACGGAAAGTAGTGCCATGTTTCTTGAGTTTTATGGTTTAGCGATTCCTTAGAGATTCTTTCTGAGTCCATTGCCAGGTTTTTACCCACTTCAATTAAGTATTCTCTCAATTTTGTTATCTCACCTTTTGTCTTTGTCTACAACATTTACCTATTCAGTGTGGTGGTATGTCTTTCCACCCAGATTTCTTCTTCCTTCGATCGTCGGAATGGTCTGGCGATTGTATATAGGGTTTCTACCATCGCCGTGAATGGTCACTTCCTAGTCATTACATTCTAACTTTTCGGCCTGATGCGGTGTCGATGATACGACCCAAGTAGCATGAATCCATGGTCATCCCAATAGCAGGTTGTAAGATGTTGTCACGTCTATCACCTGGACACTTAGGTAAACTTATCTGTACTACTTGAATTTGAAGCAACATCGTCCGCAATCACACCAGAACCATTTTAGGTTAAATTCATGTCTCGTACAAATGCTCTCGCGTCATTTGAGGTTGTAATTTTACTACATAAGGCACATGTTCCATTAGGAGTAAGGATAGCCACGCTGATCCTAGTGGCAATGTCGACCATGACACTATTCCATACAGAGGTTATACCCTAGGACTATACAGCGGAAAGGAGAAAAGACGAAGTCAAGATGGAAGAGACTGTTGCAGCATAGAGTATGACAAGAACTGGTAGAGTCTATATCCCAAAACATCTAGTCGAGTCAAGCAAGAAGGACTACAATTGGCCTCCCTCACTGAGACATGTCCAGGCAATCATTGGAGGAAGATACATGCCAAGGAATACTCGATAGTCGTCCAGTTGAACAAAACACTAGCGCGAATCTCCATTTTTGCTTTGCTATAAAATTCTGAGCGACACAAGAATGCTCTTCTTAAAGTTCTGAGTGAGGCATACGTACGAAAGAACATTACTATTAGGGAAATTGCTAGCATGGTAGGGCAAGTGTTGGAGATCCATAAGATCACCTTACATTAGGACGAGCTGCCACCTGAAGGTTTGGGGCATAAAAAGGCACTGCATGTCACTATGCAATACAATGACTATTTCATCACTAGAATCTTGATGTACGAGGGATCCAGTCTCATCATTTGTCCACATGTAACACTCAATAAGCTGGGTAATGTATTGCATAAGATAAATGAAGGAGCAATCAATGTGAAAGCTTTCGATAGTTCTCAAAGGTCCACCATTGGTGAGACTAGTCTTTTCCTGCAAATGGGACAAACATGGCCATTATCGATGGAAAGAGGCCCTTATCGATGGAAAGAGGATGAAAGCAGTATGTCATGACATACTTTATTAGAACAGAATTTCTAGAGCTTTCAATAAGAGGGTCAAACCAAGGCAATTTGCACTGGGTCAGTTGGTGTTGAAGAAGATCTTCCATATCATGATGAAGCCAAAGAGAAATTCTCTCCTAACTGGCAAGGTCCGTACATAGTTCACAGGGTGTTGACAGGAGAAGCACTCATACTTGTAGAAATGGATGGAGAAATCTTACCAAAACCAATCATTTCAAATGTAATCAAGAGATACTATGTTTAGATTATTTACATTTCCTCCTTTAATGCAATTGAACTATGCTTGACCTGATTCCCGTTTAAGAGGTGATACATAGGTAGCCTTCTTGGTTTGGTCATATCATAACAAATTTTCCTTTTCCAAGATAAAAAACTAAGGTAGAATTTTGAGGAGGACCCTTAAAATTTCGGACCAAGTCAAGCCAAGCCGATATGTGTCAGACGGTCAGTAATAAGTTAATAAACTGGAGTAGAATTTTTAGAAGGATTCTTAAAATTCAAAATGAGGTTCAGCAAAGCCTATTATCCGGAAATAGTCGAAGGATCTTCTACTAAATTGGAGCAGAATTTTTAGTACAACCCTAAAAATTCTGACATAAGATAGTTGCAATGCCTTTGAGATATGTCACAGTCACTAGTTCATCAAAATTACTCAATGTATCAACATATTTTTAAAATAAATCTATTTTTATCAACAATTGCATATTTTTCAAAAGAAATTCTATTTCCATATAAGTCAGGTGTCACACAGGGAAACTCAAAAAGGCCTCCAGAACGGAGCAAAATAAGGCTAGCAGACAGAAGCACGAACCAACCTCCCCCCCCCCCCCCACATAAAACTTATAATTTTTCTTTGGACGCAAGGACATTTGACATAAAGATAGCACTAGCAAACATGGATACACAAAGCAAATTAAATATCAATCCAGCCATCAGACATTACATATATTTCACACTATGACATAAACTACTCTTATTTTCTACTCGTTCTTTGTATCGGACTAAGCCATGTCCAATATATCTGCATGAGGCTTATCCTTGCCTCCATATATGCATAAGGCTAATTCTTGACTCCATATTTGCACGAGGCTAATCCTTGCCTCTATATTTTTTAAGGCTAATCCTTGCCTCCCTATCTACGTGAGGCTATTCCCTGTCTCCATATGTCCATGAGGCAAATCCCCACCTCTACATCAGCCTCCACGTATTCATGAGTCTAATCATTGCCTCTACACCAGCATGAAGCTAATCCGTGCCTCCTTATTTGCATAAGGCTATTCCTTGCCTCCATCTGCATGAGGCTAATCCGTGCCTCCATATTTATATGAGGCTAATCCTTGCCTCCATATTTGCATGAGGCTAATCCTTTCCACCCTTTTTGCATGAGGCTAATCCATGCCTCTGTAGCTGTATGAGGCTTATCCATGCCTCTACATCTGCATGATGGTAATCCCTGCCTCCATATTTGTATTAGGCTAATCCCTGCCTGTGTATTTTCTTAAGGCTAATCCTTGCCTCCATATTTGCATGAAGTTAACCCTTGCCTCCATATTTTTATGAGGTTAATACTTGCCCCATTATTTGCATAAGGCTGACATGCCTCAATATCTGCATGAGGCTAATTCCTGCCTCCATATCTGCATGAGTAATATCTCTACCTCCATATCTACATAGGACTAAGCATTGTCCTTACTTGCACAAATATTGCTCTATTTCTAGTACTATCTATTCTCTTTTCAATCGGGCATAGATCTGCCTTTTATTTCACAAGACTAAGCCTTGTCTTGTTTACATCATGATTATGCATATCATGGGCTAAAATATCACCAATCCATCCATAGGCACCATAGTCTAAAAGGCATCATCCTCATAACCAAGGGATACCATGTCATGGCCCGAGGATCCATAAAATTTGCATATCATTATTTTTTCTAAAATATTGCTTGAATATTATTAGAACATTTTTAATGCCAATTTTCATATATTTGCAATATGGACACTATTAATGCATAATTACGTTTAATGCATAAAAGTGTCTTTTATATTTTTTTAAATACTAAACAACTATTTTTAATTATATTATTATTTTTCTAAATTATATAGTACTGAAAATGGCCATTTAAAATCTAGCCTAATTGCATTTCAATTTCAGCCCAGTCTAACCTCTCCCCAATCCCAATTCTGCTAAAACCAGACCCAAAATTACCCAGCCTAATTTCCGATTAAAATACCCGACCCAATACAGGCCAAATCATGGTGGTTAATCACTTCGTTCAACGACACAGGCCCTCCCTTTCCTAATTAAACCGACAAATACCTACCCCCAAAGCTAATTCATTTTATAACCCACCCCGCTGCCCTAAAATCCTCTCTGCTCTCCAAACAATCTCATCCTAAATCCTAATCTCCAAACGCCGACCCCCCATCTATGGCCATCTTCGGTGACCTCTCATTATCTCTCATCTCTCCAATGGTCTCTCTCGTGTAATTCTTTCCATTCTAAGGCCCACAAGGGACCAAGGCCATGCCAACTTGCATCCAAGGTTCATCTCTTGCCTGTTCTTAGTCACTCTGGTATGATTTTGAGTGAAACGTTATATATATGTCATGATCTAAGGGATTTTTAGTATATTTCTTCACCTCTGTATGGTTCTCTGTGAAACCCTAACTTCTGTATAATATGTTACAGCTCTAGGACGATTTTAGTTTATTTCTTGTGTGTTTTACAATAGCCTTGAGATTCTGTACCAGAATTGTTTGATTTCAAGTGATTTCTTCACGTTTTATAAAAATTAGGGTTTTCAGAATTTCTTTTAAAACACTATTGGATTATTCTTTGTGTTTAAACACCTAATTCTCACACGTTTTGGCTAATTTAATGAACCTGTTGTAACTCTAGCCCGTTTGTACTGATAACCCTAATGGTTTGGGGTTTTTCATTTAGTTTCTGATATGGGTACTTCTGACTCTATTCTTGACTTAGTTTCTTGTGACTTCTCATGATTTACTTGCCATAGTATGCTTCTATAGAATCTTCTTAGTTCAAGCTTTTATTGATAATTTGAACTTGTGTGTCGATTATGCATTCATGATAAACGTGTATGCTTCTCTTTGAATCAATGTCGTTTAACCATGAATTTTTTTCGAGGTTGTGTGAAATCCTCGTTTTTCATGCCTTACCTCATTTTATATGCTAAGGATGCTGCTTCTTTCATGATTTTCTAAACCCTTGTTTACTCTGAATCACTTATTTTCTGGTTTAATTTGACTATTTAACTCAATTTGATTGATCCAGACCCCGAGAAGACCGTACTCATGTGCAACTAACTCAATAGGACCGGTTCTAAACCCCGAGCGGACATGAGTACTCTTTAATCATTAATAGGAATATTACAACTCCGGGACAACCTGCCAAGCTAGGCCTTCTTAAAAAAGTCCACGAGGCATTCAGCTCGGTGAGGTGGGTTCGAAAGATAGAGAGTTGATGAGGAGACTTTCTTTGTCTTAATGAGATTATTTGATGTCCTTTCATCTCAATTTGAATTGAATATTTCTTGCCTTAGTTAATTTTATCTTACCTTGTTTGCATTATTACTTTATTCATATAGATTATTTCCCTAATTAAAACTTTATGTACCTAACCCAATTACATGTTCGATATTTTCACTATCTGAAGTCTTTTCGTATTTGTTATACTCCGGCTATGTATGATTTCTTTTCTTACTTGTCACCTTCTCTTTAACGTTTGAACTAATTCCCTTAATTAAGGGAATACTTAGACTAATTTTACTTTAATTGATTACGATATTCTCCAATCATTGAACAATTTGATTCTTGCCCTTTTTACCTCTCTTTGAAACTACTATTTATATGTTTACTTCTACTATCATTAGACAAAACATTGAGTTCACAAAAAGCACACTTACATGTTAAAAGTTCTCTTTCTATTCTGTTATTTGTGATACTTGCTGATCTAGCTGGTTGAAAGCCAAAGCTAGATATTGGAACTTCACTTCCTTCATATTTAGCACTTTTCTTCATATGGTATGTCTCTAAATATATTATAATATTTAAACCCTATGTGTTTTCATTCTTGCACTACTTCATTAGTTATGAGTTCAATTTCCTGCCTACTTCTTTACTCGGCATGTCTAAAATCTCACTGTTCAATGTATTCTTTACATTCTGCACTCTTTCTTGCTCCCTTTCTTGCCTAGCATGTCTAAATTTCTATCTTGTTCAATGTAAGCACTATGTCCTATTTATTTCTTTACCTAGCATGACTAATGTGTTTAAGTTCCCAAGGTCCTAAGTTTTGTATGCAATTTGTGAGTATATGTTTCTTCTATCCCTATCTGTGTACCCTAATATGATTCTTATATGCCATCATTCTCATGTTAGATCTGTTTGTTAAGTGTTCCCTTCTTGAGTCTGAATGTCTCTTATGACCAACAAATTATCTGTTATTTAGGTACTCCTCTGAGACTGTCTTTTACCACTAAGTTCTTCTAGTTTTTTAAAAAATCTTTCTATTTCTGAAGCCATCCTTGTACTATTTTCAAAACACTATGTAAAGCACCCTTCACTACTCCTAGAATATTTAGGTCTTGCCCTTCTCGCATGTGTAATGCCTTGAGAATATCCATGAGATTTCTCTGAACTTTAGCATGTCAGAGCTGGCATTTCCATACTGCACTTGAATCAGTTCTTGTTTGAGAAAAAGTCTAGGTGTGAGAACTATCTAGGATCCTTGAGATCCTTAGGGAACTTTAACGCACCTAGACTTTTATACTAACTTTGTAACTTTGGCATTTTAGGCTGTTGGAGACTTGGGGAAGTCATTTGAGCCTACTTTTGGCTCCCTATAGTTAACTTCTCCTTTTCTTTATTACTTATGTATTTTATTCAACTCGTCTGTAATAATTATTTGTAGACAACTCTGGGGTGACTAGTGAAAACGGGTGGGTAGCTACATCTGTTGGTAATTTAGGTAGAGACCATGCCTATTGGACTATGTTAATATACTTGCTATATTTGCTTTACCACACTAGAGAACATGCCTATAGGATAATGTTAATATACTTGCTATGATTGCTTTACCCCACTAGAAACCATGCCTACAAGATTTAAAATATTTAATTACTAGGAATCATGTCTATAAGATTTAAATGGATTCAACAATAGAAACCATGTTTACAGGTTTAAAAAGAACTTCATAATTAAATGCCAGGCCCATATAGTGTAAAGTGATTGATTTCAGTTCCTACTACAGCATGTATTTACATTTGTCTTACTAAAATAATGCCTATAAGTTCAAACATTAGCTCTTAACAATTAGATACCATGCCTATAGAATTAAAATAAAAAACGCTACCTATAGAATTAAAATCAATTTAGTCAGTCTAATTCATGTTAGTTCACTTTGAAATCGACTTAATCAACTATCCACTTCTATAATTGAGTTCTTAAAGAACATCCTTAATTCACTACTGCTAGAAAGCATGCCTATAGGATCTCAATGTCGGTTTAAAACTATTCACTGATTTACTGCACCTACATAGGTACCTTGTTCTTAAGATATCACTATTATGCGTTTAGGCAAGCCTATAGGGCGACTTTAAATTATACAACCCTGAAACTGTGTTTTGCTACTTAAATCTATCCAAATTTGACTGATTTAAATCAGTAGGCAAGTTAAATAAGATTTCTCACACATTCTCCTAATTCCATTCTGTGTAACCCCTTCTCACCGAGATATCATATTCCATGATCTTTTCTTAAATACTTGAATGTTTTTTGAAGACGTGCATTTACTTATTATATTTTTGGTGGTAACTGTGTGCCTATAACGTGTTCCATTTAAATGCAGTCCTAACTATTCTTGATTGACTCCTAGACCTTTAACCATTAAGACTTTAGGAGGGTCTAGAACTATCAAAAAATAATGGTCCTAAAATACCTCTAGGACCACAAGGAGGGGATGGGTAGTGCACGCATAGGACGTTTTCAAGATTGTAAGATTAATTTATGCTATGACTAGGAGGGGAAGGGGGGAAATTAGCTAGTAAGGATATGATGACTACGCGTTATTGTCACGTGTAGCCCCTCGTTGAGAAGTGTTTACTAGGCATTTTGTGGGGTGATCCTGTAGGCTAATCAACCTAGGACACCTTTCTCCAATTCCCAATGTCTAAAATTTTATCTTTTATATGTAACATGCTCAAACTTTTTGTCTTATTATTATTTGAGTAAAACAATTCCCAACATGCTTTTATATACAAATTATGTGTTTCAACTTCTTGTTTGTTAAAGAAAAAATTCATATGTATAATTTAGAGTGAGACCCACTATTGTGGACCGAGAGGGGTGCCTAACAGATTCCCCTCTAGGTTATTTCGAGCCCTTACCCTAAATCTCTAGTAATGCAAACTAGTCTAAGAATTAATTACTCTAGGTTCCCTAACGCACCATGATTAGTTAGGTGGCGACTCTTAGAATACTCAAATCCCAACAAGAAATGAGATATTATCCCCATGAATTTTGGAACCCGAATATTCTTTGTGGAGGAAAAAAGGTGGTGTGACAGATGTCCTGCCATATTATTGAGAGTAAAAGCACGAAAGGTAATGTCGTGCCATATTATTTAGAGTAAAATCATGAAGGGTGAAGTCGTGCCATATCATTAGAGAGTAAAAGCACGAAGGGTGATGCCATGACATTTCAATTGTATCGTTATGCTCGTACTTTATTGTGAGGTCATGGCACGATGGGTATTTCTGTAGTAACCCGACCGGTCATTTTGACAATTACTCTTTGCTTGGTTGTTTGAGGCCATGTCTAGCCCCGTGTGCAGTATTATGACTTATGTAAATCGTTTGTTATTGTTTTCAAGAAAATCACAATAGATTGGAAAGAGGAATTCTCAGTTTGAAGCTTTAAATTATAAAGGTTTGAGCAAGTGTTGACTTTTTAGTATTCGACCACGAATAGGGTTTATATGATTTGGATTGATTTGTGAGGGGATTTTGGACTTAGTATCATGATCATTATATGCTTTGGAGGTCGGATATAGATTTAGGCTTGAATTGGCGAAATTGGAATTTTGGCATTTTTCGGTTGATAGGGGAGATTTTGATATAGGGGTCGGAATTGAATTCTGGAAGTTATAGTAGGTCTGTTTTATCATTTGTGACGTTGTGAAATATTTTAAGTCATTCATACAAGGTTTGGTAGACTTTTTGATCAAAGTCTGATTTAAGAAGTTTTTTTAGTTCTTAGGCTTGAATTTGTGGTTGATTTGATGTTTTGATGTTATTTTGAGTGTGCGAAGGTTGGAAAAATTTTTAATAGTGACATGAGATGTGTTTGAATGCTTGGTTGGGGTCTAGAGGGCCTCGGATGAGTTTCTGGTGATTAACAGATAAAGTTTATGTTAAAAAAAGTTGTAGATTTTCCTTCACGTTTGTTGCAGATATTTGTTCTTCACCCTCGCATAGAAGGGACCATAATCGCGTTGGCTTTGTGGGGCAGAGGTAAAATTTGTTCAGTGTGATCGTGAAGGTCAGAATGCGCTCGCGATTTTTATACAGATTGTGGTTAGCGAACACATGGTCAATGTCGCGTTCGTGTAGAGGAGAAGGCGTTGGTGTGAGGTGGTGAGGTTTGTTCTATGTAATTGCCTAGCAAGTTAGCAGAGGTAGACCTTCGCGATCGCGTGGAGTTTAT
The DNA here is from genome assembly GCA_034376525.1 of Nicotiana benthamiana. Taxonomy (NCBI): domain Eukaryota; kingdom Viridiplantae; phylum Streptophyta; class Magnoliopsida; order Solanales; family Solanaceae; genus Nicotiana; species Nicotiana benthamiana. Next base: position 117,571,646 of record CM067327.1, on the reverse strand, counting down.
TTCAATCGCATAAGTTTAAATAAGGTCAGTAATCTTTTGTGCTTTGCGATTGCGAGACATTTTATGCGATTGCGATTAAGTGTTAGGATTTATGCCCGTCACTAGAGGGGGGGTGAATAGTGCGGCACGAGAATGTCGATAAATTTTGCGGAATTAAAATTGCAGGAGTAAAGTAAGTGCAGTAATTAAAAGAGTAAGGAGAGGACACACCGAATTTATACTGGTTCACCACAACGTGTGGTTAGTCCAGTCCCCGAGAGACTCTCTCGAGTTTACACTAACTCCGTTAAACTTACGGGTGCCTAACAAACCGTTACACTTGCTCGTAGATGTACGCTCTACAAGACTTCAACTTGCTCGAGGATACCTCACCTCAAGACTTCACCTTGCTCGTGGATACCGCACCACAAGACTTCACACACTAAGAATGAAGGTACTTAGCAAACCCGACAATTAATGAGAAGATATGGCCTTCACAAGAACCTTTCTCTTTTACAACAAGAACTCTCTAGGAAGAGTAGATAAAGAGATACAATATTAGCTCTATGAACAACACAAAATTGTCTCTCAAATGGATCAACAAAAGCTCTAAATATGATGTAGAAATGTTATCAATATGTTCAAGAATAATGAGAGATATTGTTCATTCCAAATGAGTTCAAATGACCTCTATTTATAGAGTTTAGAGGTGATATGTCCGTTGCTCAATATTTAAACAATAATACTCAATTCTGACAGAATAATCGATTATTACATTTACATAATCGATTATCTTATTAAAACGGTCAAAAAACTAGTCGTTGGAAGGCAACGGACATGAGAATAATCGACTATTGAAACTTGATAATCGATTATCCTACTTCTCTGGAATTTCCAGCAAAGCTGGAATATACCAGGATATACCAGAATCAAAGCTGGAATATACCAGAATATACCAGAATCGAAAACTTACTTCAAAAACCATGTTGGTTAAAATGAAAACGTTAAAATCATTTTATTTGAAGTATATTAAAAATGTTTATGATATATATGATTTAATAAAATGATTTTATGCATATTAATGATGACCTATGTTGAGCCAAAGACGAGATAACTTAAATGTTGCTCTTACATTGGTTCTGCCTAACGACCTACGCCTTGGGTCTTCGGTCTTGAACTTTTGAGCTCGTCCTGGCTTGTCTAACCAATCCCTTCATCAATATGCTTCTTGGCATCCAATCTTGATTGTTTGATTCATCATCATTGATTCGTCAACCATCTCGATTGTTTGCTAATGCATCTTCATCGTTTGTCATACAATATCGTTGTTTGACAATTGACTTCATTGTTTGTCATTCATCAAATCCTATACCTGGAAATCATGCTAATACAACCAAAGCACACATATCAAATATATCAATGATTTCAAAACGAGGTTAAACGAGGTCTTACAATTTCCCCCTATTTGATAATGACAAATAATAGGAGATATGCATATCGGATTCCCCCTAAAGACATGCTATATCTCAACATATAAGTGATGCAAAATATTCCCCCTTTAATTGAGTATTCCCCCTCAAATAAGGCATATCTTAATTGAGTATTCCCCCTCAAATAAGGCATACTAAAAGGTAGAGACATTCCCCCTTATTAGATGCATATCGCCTAAGCTCTTCCCCCTTTTGGCATTAGCAAAAAGATTATACAAAGCCTACTTCCCCCTTTTGACACTTCCCCCTTTTGGGTATACCAACAGTTAGTGTCAAAAATAAAATAGGAAATACAATGAGGAATATACATGATGACGATTTTCAAATAATTAAAAATCATACCAACATAAAATGATACCAAATGTTAGTAAAAACATAACAACCATATTAAAGGTTATTTTTAGCAAATCATATTACTTAAAAACATATCAACTGTTAATTTTTAACAAACCAATAGTTGTATTAAAAACATGAATCATTTATTTTTCAAGAATATACCAACTGTTATTCAAACCAAAAATAATATTCATCAAAACATGAATCAATCATTATTTTTAACAAAAATAATTGATACCAATTGTTATTCAAAATAAAAGTTATCAAAACATGAATCAACAAAACTAATTGATACCAATTGTTAACAAAGACATATCAATCGTTAATACATATCAACTATTACGTTTTTATCAAAAATATGATAACTAACCGAAATTCCCCCTCGATGCAATAAGGTTTCGTGCTTGGTGCATCTACTACGATATTGTAGTCTTCAAGCACACCTGCAAACGTACTTAAAATAGGTTTTAGGTACCCAAACACTTTTGGGTCCTTGGGGGTTAGACAAATAATAATCATAGTTAAAAGATAATCCCTATGTTTTGCAAAACATACGGGTGCTATTTGTCCTACCCGGTTGCAATAATGACATATAACATTCGGGTTGTGCATATGTCTTGGTTTAGCCAAAAACGTTCTAGGTGATCTAAAGTCATTATTCGTAGAAGTGTTGAAATTCCTAGAGTCATTTCTAGGTGGTCTAAAATGATTAATTCTAGACTCATTAACAAGATTCCTAGAATTATTTCTAGGTTGTGCAACATCATTTCTATCGTGATTCTTATTTTTTTTAGGCCTTTTATATTTCCTGGGCTTTTTCTTCTTAATTTCTTCAACAGTTTTAGGATCTTCTACACTTCGTTTTTCTAGTGTGTTCCTAAGTTCTATGTTCTCTAATTTCAAAGAATCACAAGATGAACAATTAGAATTTTGATCAATTGAAGTAGTTTCATTCACCTCCTTAATTTTATTTCTAATATCAATATTGTCATTTTCCAAAAATTTATTTTCTCTTCTAAAACTTTAAGTTTAGCCTTGGCCTCTTTGGAGATTTTTGAAGACTTTTTCAATTCGTCATATAATTCTTGAAAAGCTTCTTGTAATTCTTCATAAGAGTAAGAGTTAGGAGTACTTACCTCTTCTTCCTCGTTGGCCATGAGGCATAGGGCGGCAGTTTCATCACCCGAGCTGTCCGAATCCCATGTCACGCGCCTTTGGTGTTTCTTCTTCTTCTTGTCCTTAGGTTTTGGACAATGTGACTTGGTGTGGCCAAGTTTTCCACAATTATGGCATGAAGGACTTGGTTCTTCCATCTTCATTTCCTTCTTCATAAACTTATAACACTTTTCAATTAAATCGTTGGAAATAGTATCATCATCACTTTCCGAATCACTTACTTCTACTCTTTTAGAAGATGAGGCTTTGAAGGCAATACCTGGACTTTTCTCATCTCCAAATGAAGGTTTAAGAATTGTGCTTTCATAAGTTTTGAGGTTACCTCTTAGTTCATCAATTGTGACGTCCGTGATTCCTATCGACTCTTGGATGGCATTGGCTTTGGAAGACCATTCGGGAGTGAGACTCCGCAGGATTTTTCGAACAAGATCTTTGTTTGAATATACTTTCCCAAGAGCATGGAGATCGTTGATGATAATTGAGAATCGATCAAACATATCATCGATGCTTTCAGGCTCTTTCATTCTAAAGGGTTCATATTCATGTGTTTGAAAATCAACTCTAGCTTCTCAGACTTGAGGCGTACCTTCATAAGTGATTTCAAGCTTATCCCACATCTCTTTGGCGGTTGTGCAGCAAGAGATCTTCCGATAATCATCCGGATTCACGGCACAATACAACATATTGATGGCCTTTGCGTTATTTTCAACCTTCTTGATATCTTCGGCATTATATTCATCTTCCTCCTTTGGAACCATGATTTCCCCAACTTTCTTTGTCGGCATTTGTTCACCATTCTTGATGATGTGCCATAATCGAAAGTTATTTGATTGGATGAATATTCTCATCCTCTCTTTCCAATATGTATAATTGGTTCCATCAAATAGTGGAGGCCTAATGGTAGAGTGTCCTTCGCTCAACATACCTGCGTTGAACATTCTCAAAAAAAAATATATATATCCTTCTCTCAACCGGTTAAGGCTTTCAGACAGTTAGGCTCTGATACCAACTGTTAGGATTTATGCCCGTCACTAGAGGGGGGTGAATAGTGCGGCACGAGAATATCGATAAATTTTGCGGAATTAAAATTGCAGGAGTAAAGTAAGTGCAGTAATTAAAAGAGTAAGGAGAGGACACATCGAATTTATACTGGTTCACCACAACGTGTGGTTAGTCCAGTCCCCGAGAGACTCTCTCGAGTTTACACTAACTCCGTTAAGCTTACGGGTGCCTAACAAACCATTACACTTGCTCGTAGATGTACACTCTACAAGACTTCAACTTGCTCGAGGATACCTCACCTCAAGACTTCACCTTGCTCGTGCATACCGCACCACAAGACTTCAAACACTAAGATTGAAGGTACTTAGCAAACCCGACAATCAATGAGAAGATATGGTCTTCACAAGAACCTTTCTCTTTTACAACAAGAACTCTCTAGGAAGAGTAGATAAAGAGATACAATATTAGCTCTATGAACAAAACAAAATTGTCTCTCAAATGGCTCAACAAAAGCTCTAAATATGATGTAGAAATGTTATCAATATGTTCAAGAATAATGAGAGATATTGTTCATTCCAAATGAGTTCAAATGACCTCTATTTATAGAGTTTAGAGGTGATATGTCCGTTGCTCAATATTTAAACAATAATACTCAATTCTGACAGAATAATCGATTATTACATTTACATAATCGATTATCTTATTAAAACGGTCAAAAAACTAGCCGTTGGAAGGTAACGGACATGAGAATAATCGACTATTGAAACTTGATAATCGATTATCCTACTTCTCTGGAATTTCCAGCAAAGCTGGAATATACCAGGATATACCAGAACCAAAGCTGGAATATACCAGAATATACCAGAATCGAAAACTTACTTCAAAAACCATTTTGGTTAAAATGAAAACGTTAAAATCATTTTGTTTGAAGTATATTAAAAATGTTTATGATATATATGATTTAATAAAATGATTTTATGCATATTAATGATGACCTATGTTGAGCCAAAAGACGAGATAACTTAAATGTTGCTCTTACATTGGTTCTACCTAACGACCTACGCCTTGGGTCTTCGGTCTTGAACTTTTGAGCTCGTCCTGGCTTGTCTAACCAATCCCTTCATCAATATGCTTCTTGGCATCCAATCTTGATTGTTTGATTCATCATCATTGATTCGTCAACCATCTCGATTGTTTGCTAATGCATCTTCATTGTTTGTCATACAATATCGTTGTTTGACAATTGACTTCATTGTTTGTCATTCATCAAAACCTATACCTGGAAATCATGCTAATACAACCAAAGCACACATATCAAATATATCAATGATTTCCAAACGAGGTTAAACGAGGTCTTACATTAAGGAATTTTAAATCTCTGGCCAGAATATTTAAATGACCATTCTCGCAATTTTTTTGTCATTGTTCACCATTTTTAAGTTGGTTTTGGAGATTCTTGTGGGAGATTGAAGGGGGGACTCAAGAGAACTTCTTTGAGGTAAGATTATTGAACCTAAAACTCGATCCTATGTTGATTCTTACTTATTTAAATATGAAACTAATAGGATTTAAAGCCTAAAAAATGGGAGTTTATTCTTGGAATTTGAGACCTTGAATTGGGTATTGAGGGTCCATTTAAGGTCCGATTTTAATGTTCTTGATATGTATGAAATTGTGAGAGTGTAATAATTATATTGATGTGATTTTTTATCAAATCTCGAGACATGGCCCTGAGGGCTGGTTTCGCCATTTTCGGGATTCATAATGTAAATGTGTTATTTTCGAGTATCCGTTGTTCGCCTAACATATTTTGATGGTATGGTGCTATTTTTTGTTAGATTTGGAGCATCCGGAGGTTGAGGTGAGAGAAAAAAGGCAACAAGGGCTAGAGTTTGGACCAGATTGAGGTAACTAATGATTGTAAATGTTGTTCTGAGGGTATGAAACACTAAATTTCACATCGCTGTGCTACTTTGAGGTAATGCACCAGATAACAAGAGTGGAGTCGTCCCTAGTTGGGGATTGTGACTTAGTCCGTCTTGTATGACGTTTCTGTCGCATACTTGATAAAAAATTGTTTGATATCATTGTTTTTTGGAAAGTATTATAATGTTTTTGGCTGACTGCAATATTTGGGCATTGTTCCAACTACTTTGGACCCTTAGGGATTTTTACCACTATTCCTCATTGTTTTGACTTCATATTTGTACTAATCATGCTATATTCAACTATTTTTCATAACTCCGGCATATTTACTCCGTTTTGATATTTTAAATGATGTTTGGGCTGAGAATCATGTTTTACTATTGCATGACGGGATAAAGAGATATCTGATTGAGTGAGGTTGCGGGCCTGTTTCGTGAGGATATTATAGGATCGGGCTACACGTCGTAGCGAGTTGTACTGATTCATGATTATGAGTCTGAGGGCTTAATGTTTTATGCGCCAAGGTGGCTTTTTGTGAGGCCGAACGCCAGATTGATTATTCCAAGAGATAGCTTGTTATAGCTCTTGGGCTGTAGGAGCCCTTCTAGAGTATGAACTCTCCTAATGAGCGCGGGTATCCAGTATGTGAGATGTGATATTTCCCGAGGGGTTGTTGTTGTTTTATATTGTTGCCCAAGGGGTGATTCATTATCCATGTTTTACCCGATGGGCGGTTCTTGATTCATATCATGCCTAATGGGGCTGACTACGAGTTATTTTGAGGTAGTTTGAGGGGCTAGTTCTGTTGATATTATGCCCGAGGGGCGATCTATGGTACATGTTTTGCCCAAGGGGTTGTTTACATTCCTATCATTTTTACTCATTATTTTATCACCCATTTGAAATAATAGAAAGATTTTTTAAAAGGGGTTTGACTGAATGAAGATGGTTTTACGAGTTTTGTTGCTTTATTGCATTGTTCTGGACTTATACTATTTTGCTGTAGCATTATGTTATGGTTCACGTATTTTTTACCGCTCAACTGCTTTTACTTTTATTTCTTAATGAGTTGGCATACTAACATTACTCCCTACACCTTGTGTGCAGACGAGGAGTCTCGAGGCGCGATAGCGAATGCTGATTAGTCGTCCTGCAGGGCTTAGGATTTTACTAGGTAGCTGATTACCGTTCGCAGCCAAGTGCTTTTCCTTCCTATCTCATTCAGCTTTGTATTAGTATTTATTTTTAGACTATGTTGTCTTTTCATATTCCTAGACAATTTGCAGTTGCTCATGACTGCTGACACTCTTATGTTGGGCTATGTTATGTTTTTGCACTATTAATTTTGACTTATAAGTGAGATTTTATCTAATTAATGGCTTTAAATTACTTAATATAAATAATTGGTTGGTTTTGGGTGTTTGTGTCGGCTAGCCTAGTTTCACAATAGGCGCCATCACAACTAGATCGGTTTTGGGTCGTGAAAATTTCCCTACAGGCGAGGATGAGGAACATGCATTATGTTTGATATTAGTCTTTCGTGTATATGTCCTTTTCTTTACTATGAACTGTAATTGTAATAAATATAGATCTAAGGTGCTTTGTAGCCATTGTTCGGTCATGATCTGCATCTCAACTGTTGTTGTGTTACTTATACCTTTTACTTGCTTACTTACATATACCACGCCTATTTCCTGCTTTTATAATTATACTCATGTTGTGTCTATTCTGTTACACCATAGTGTAATCCTTCTACCATACTAGTCATTTATGCCTTTACTTGTTAACTTGTAAAGATCATGTATTTCCTTCTTGGTTGCTATATTTGTACTTAGGCCTCCACTATGCTAGTTAATTGAAGTTGATACTCTTTGTTTTCCCATCGGTTGTTTATTATTCAGGTGCTTTCCAACTAGTCTTTTACTGTTTTCCATATGTATATGCTCGTCCATCATTGTTACTTGCGTATTTCCTACTTTGTAATTGTTGTTATCGTGTTTCTGTCATCTGGTTGGTTCTGTTATATGTACATTTAGGAAGGATAAGTTGAATGCACGAAGGGTGTTTCCATGCTAATTGATAGGTCACATAATTTTATTTATATACGGTGAGGATGAGATGGAAGCACGAAGGTTGTTACTGTTCCATTTGCCATGATATCTTTGATCTCGTAGTAGGAAATATTGTATATCGTCTACTATCATTCCTACTAGTAATGTGGACTATCTCATAGAGTTTTATATGATATTTTTATATTTTATGTTTTGAACTACATATATTGTTAGTCTAATTTATAGGTTATAACAATAAGCATCTTTCAACTAAAAGCCTTGTCACTACCTCGATGAGGTTAGACAAAATACTTACCAGTACATAGGGTCGCTTGTACTACTACTGTACCTGCATGTCCCATGCTGATTTTGAAGTAGAGTTGTTGGTGACGTCGGGTGCTTTTCGGAAAATATTCGTGCACATGGATATAGCTACCACTCTTCCTTGGTAGTTTAGATTATTGCTAAGCTATTTAGGTAACCTTCATACAGAACGTGTATTTATTTGTATTAGTTTTGAAATTCCAAATCTTAGAAACTCGTAATTCGTACTAATAAGTCTTGGAGAACTTGTAAAGGTTTATTTTGTTATTCGTTATTCTCTTATTATCTTAGTCATTTTGTGTTTTCCATGTTACTGGTCTTACCTAGAGGGTTGAATTAGGTGATATCATGACTTATGCTTTTTCGATCGTGGCAAGGTGGTATCAGAGCACTAGGTTCGTAGGTTCTACGACATGAGCATGTTTCTAGTAGAATTTTGCAGATCGATATGATGACGTCCATACCTATCTTCGAGAGGTTAAACGACATTTAGGAAAAATTTCCCTTTCTTCTTTTCTTATCAGCAGCTTTTCTTCAGCTTGAAATCTATGACTTTGACTCTTCCCGATCACTCATGTGTGATGCTGCACATTCATTATTGGGTATGTGCTGATGATCGGTGATGTTGTAGATGGATTATGATGGGCTATGTTGCTTGATTATCATCGCAATGTGATATCTAGCTTTAGAAGCAGATGTAGTGTTAAATCCTCTAAATGTTCATTTTTTTATGAGGTGGGTTCAAATGTCTAGCTAGAAAGCACATATTTGGGAAGATTGGCTGGTGTCTAGGCTATTATGATTAAGGTGATTTCATGGCAAGGTGTCAATTTGAATGTAACCAGTGGGCCATTTCTTGTATGATGAGTTTGGATCGTGTCTCGTATGAGGTTTCCATTCAGTGGAGTACATATGTCATAATTTAGAGCACTTGGGGAAGTTATTTCACTATTGCAATGATGGGTAAGCGTTTGGCAGAACTTTTGGTGTGTTCTATGACTAGTATTGCATGAGTTTTTGAAGTATTCAGCTAAATAGCCACATGTATCGGGCATGTTGCAAAGATATAATACTTTAGGGTGTCGATGAGGTGCTCTATAGCTTTGAGCTAAGTGGTAGAGTCTGCTAATGACGATCTAATTGTAGGCCCATGGGCCGTATCAGTTTCTGGGTTGAGGGATTGCTTGGTTATTTCTGTGAATGCTCATATGCTTGTGAAGCACGGGTTGCTCGATGCGTATTAGCTGTGTATTGAAGATCAAGGTAATATGAGTTGTTATCGAGGAGTTTCTAGAGAATTCCAGGTCTTATGTAGCCTTTAAGGACTTTTGAATTTTCTACAGGGAGGCTTGAAAATTGTAGCAAGTGGTAATCGGATCGGCAGTATTTCCTTGTCAAGAAGGGCTACATGCAAATGTTGGAGTGATGCGAAAAATGGCTTCACGTCCCCAAGAGGTTCCATAAGGGAAGGTATATCGAATTGAGTTTTTTTCGGTTAACAGTCTGCGTAACTTACCTGATTTAGAGGTGATTTGTTCTTATTCCGCCATTATGTGTTAATGAGCCAAAGAATTTATCTTGGTTATGACAATGGTCAAAGTTGATATTTTCTACATGTATAGAGGCTATATTGTGTGTAGTGGTGTTTTTCTTGATTGGGTTTAATAAAAGATTCTCGATTGATAAGGTATTCAATTTGCTTATGGTTCAGAGTTGGCTATGATAATTTCGTAGTGTTGCGAGTTAGAATGTTAGAGGAGATGCATCGTGTGGGTTTGAAAATTGTAAGTCTAAGGTTGCAGATAGTTCAAAATTAAAGGACATGAGTTCTTGATGTAACTGATGATTTTGGATTTTATGGTTTTTCTGGCACTATGTGATCCTATCTGAGTAGAGTTCGCCTGTTAGCAAGTACCATGTTCTTTGACTTATGGGTATTTTTCTATGAGATGATGGAGTATGAGTTATGTGTCAACCATTGAGTAGAGGTTTTCAGATTGAGTATGAAAATTCTGGTATTCGAGAGGCTCAGAGGCTGAATGTTCTTGTTGACATACTATTCCTGGATTACGAGTTGAGAAGAAATGTAAAAGATTGGATGATTTATAGTAGAGGTAATGGGAAAGTTGCTACAGATTTTTGGAGAGTTTATTACATGTTTGAGGAAGATCGAAAAATTTTTTGGGGAGGATCGATTTTGTTTGTTCTTGCACAGTTGTTTCAACAAGTATATCATCGGACAGAATGGATGTTACTCGCGTCTTGGTATATGTTATAATTTCTCTCGCATACTATGACGGGTTGTGAGTGTTACGTGATTCTTCGTACACATATTGTGATTCAGTTTAAACTTCATTGCACTATGGGCAACGTGGCCTTTGTGATGTTGATTTTCTTATTGCACCATAGTTGTGATTGTCCTTTTTAGTATTGTTTGTTCCTAATGATTTTCCCGATAGTTATTGTTTTGTGCACTCTATTGTGATCGATGTAGACGCATATTTGATAAGTGAGCCCGAGTATTATGGATCGAAGGGTGCCCTATGTGGAGTTAATATGATTGGATCGGGTTGCACGCCATAACGGTACAATGATGAAATGTTGCTCCTTATTTTTATTCGGTTATTTTTCTTCCACATTGTTCAAAATAGTTTATTGTTAAATGCTAAAATTTCCCTGCCTGCTTAACTTGCTTGGTTTTCATATTTATTTTTCTTACAGTTATCTATCACGTCTGAATTATTACTTGTTTGTGTATTAAACCAGGTTGTGTGTGCCTCCATACGATTATTGTTGATGCTTGTCAGTGTGGCTGCTCGTGTTGGCTGACATGAGGTTTCGAGCCTGAGATTTACGGTATTGGATTGGTATGAGGAAGGTTTAGAGGAATAACACTATATTTTGTTGACGATGTTGATAATGGCCCTGGTCGGACGAAAGAGATTTTTCGTTTATTGAAGAGATAAGTAGTTAAGCAGTTATGCATATTTCTTTCATCATCGGTAGGTTATGAACGTTTTGAACGAAATTCTAATAGATATGAGGTTTGTTATGCATCGAATTTTTTTTGGATTTGTTTACAGCAGTAATGGTGGTCAAGAGATCGTACAATGAGTGTCAAAGTGATGGGGTATATCATGTGATTACATCCCTGGGTTATGGTTCTGACTTTATACAACTTCTTCAAACTTATATAGTGTAGATATGGGATTTCGGATCTTGAAATGAATTCTGGATGATAGTGATTGAGTTCTAAGGTTTCAGGACCAAGGCTGAAATAAGGATCTCTAGTTGTGTTGTGTTGGTGAGCTTATTTGGAACAGAGTTATGTGGGATTACCTGTGAGTTATGCATAGTAAGGTTACACCCTGATTTGATAGCTTTGGAACGACTCCTGACACGTTCGAGGACGAATGTGTGTTTAAGTGTTGGAGGATGTGATGAACCAACCTGTTGTTTTGCATATTGCACTTCATCGGTGATTTATAACAAAATTATATGTTTTGAAGCCTTTTGGAGCCTCATTCTAGCCTATCATTATTTGCACGCAGTCCGGGTATTGACCGGTGAGGCTTATTTGCTTAAAAGGGACTAATAAGAACAAGAATGTTTGCCTAAAAAGTTAATATTATTTGATTTCAGTCAATATTTTGAGTAAATGGAACCAGAATCGTATTTTGACGGTCTCGGTGGGTCCATATTGAAATATGGGATCTAAGCATATGCTTGGTATCGAGTTCCGAGGTCCCTAGCTTGAGTTATGAATTTTTATTGAAAATTAAAAGTCTGAAAAATCTAGTTTTTTATGAATTGATTGAATGTTTTGCATTGTTCATATCGGGTCTGTATTTTTTGTTCTGGAGTCTAGTACAGGTCCAATATAATATTTATGACTTATCTGTTAAATTTGGTGGGAAACGGAGACGATTTGATGTGATTCAGACATCTTGTGGTAAAAACACATATTTCAAAGCTTTCTTTAAAATTTCATTTGATTTGATGTCTAATTCGTAGTTCTAGGTGTCATTTTGGTGATTTGATCGCGCAAGCTAGTTCATATGATATTATTAGACTAGTTTGCACTTTTGGTTTGAAGTCCCAAGGGGCTTGGGTGAATTATTTTATCATTGATTGAGAGGTTAGTAAAGTAGACAAATTTAGGAGTTTGACCATGGTCAACATCTGGCTAAGACGGCCTCTTTTCAGTGTTTTGAGTGCGCGAGCAGGTCAGTAGTGTGCTATATGATTTAAATTTGTATATGGTTTGTATCCCGGATTCGTCGGATGAGTTTTGGATCATTTCGAAGAAGTTTGGATTTTGATGCTTTTTTGTGCGACACTGTTCATTTGCAATTACAAACCTTTTATGGCAATTGAGAAAACATTGTTATTCTGCAATTGCCAACCATTTATGGAAATTGCACAAGCACTGTTCATTCGCAAATATGAAGTTTTGTCCGCAACTGCGACATTTGCAGCCTGTTAAGTGCTGAGAATTTTGAGTTTTTTCTCAATTTTCATAATTTTCAACCCTAGCTTCGAGGGAAGGCGATATTGAGAGAGATTTTCATACCAAAACATTTGGTAAGTATCTTTAACCAATTTCCAACTATATTTCATGATTTTATATAAGATTTAACATCAAATTCTTAAGAAATATATAGAAAATTTTTGTGATTTTGTCAAAGTTTTAAAAAATGAAAAATTAAGATTTGAGAGTCGAATATGACTTGAATTTGAAAACAAAACATATTTTTGGACTCATGAGGCTATGGGTTGTCAAGACCTTCCAATGGACCCCGGTTTTGACCGGGTGAGTACGATGTTTTACTTTTGGGAAATCTAATAAAATTCAAAACTTTAATAATTGAAATTTTTTTCTCTTGCACTGTGTGATGTATTCAAGTCGTTAATGACTAGATTGAGCTGGGCGGAGGCAAATTCGTTAAAGAAAAAAGCTAGAGTGAGTGTTGAGTTACCCGAATCGAGGTAAGTGTTTTTCTAACTTTTTTGAGGGAATGTTTCCTCCTATGTGTTATTGTTTTCTATATACGGGGGTGATACATATGTGGGATGATAAGCGTATATGTATGTTTCAGGGTTAATCATGCTTTGGGCGGATTATGTTACATTTATGCTTGTTAAATTTCTCGATCTCCTTCTTCATTCCTTACATGACTATTAGAAGCTAAGAACATAATCTTAAATGATAGGAATCAACACTTAGCTTTTCATAACATGATAAAACTTGACGAAAATTCTGGGAATACAGTGATGTATCTAATTTGGTCATCTCTATTCAAAATCATCACTACATTACTACGACCCCTATTCATGAGATACTAGACTCTATACTTGTGTTGTGGATCACTGTGAGAATTGTGGAAGTATTTTAATAATATGGTTCTCGAGTATTGTTGAATCATTTTTGATTTAAAAAGATGTGATTGAGATTTTTTGAAATATATGTTAAAACAATCTCCTTGATGTTATTTGTGCTTCCTGCGTTATTTGTCATTGATACTCATATGCTTGGTAAGGAAGAGTGTAAAGCACAAAAGATGATGTCGTGCCATATTATTTAGAGTAACAACACGAATGGTGATATCCTACCATATTATTGAGAGTAAAAGCACGAAGGATGATGTCGTGCCATATGATTGATACTCAAAGCATGAAGGGTGATGTGTCGCCACATTATTGAGAGTAAAAGCATGAAGGGTGATGTCGTGCCATATCATTTGAGAGTAAAAGCATAATGGGTTATGTCGGGCCATTTCATTTATATAGTTATACTTGTATGTTATCATGAGGTCATGGCACGATGGGTGTCTTCCTGCAAGCGAGGATGAAGTACATGCATTATGTTTGATATCAGTATTTCGTGTATATGTCCTTGTCTTTACCTTGAACCGTAATTGTAATAATTATATATCTAGGGTGATATGTTTCCATTGTTCTGTCATAATGTTCATTGTTAATTTGTTGCTCATATCTTTACTTTCTTAACTTGCAAATACCACGTATATTTCCTGCTTTTATAATTATATTCTTATTATATCTATTTTGGTGCACGTTAGTGTAATCCTTCCACCATGCTACTCGTTCATGCCCTTACTTTTCAACTTGTAAAGATCATGTGTTTCCTTCTAGTTATATATATGTGTAGTTAGGCCTCCACTATGCTAGTTAATTGAAGTTGATACTCTTTGTTTTCCCATTGGTTGTTATTACTCACGTGCTTTCCGCCTAGTCTTTTACTATTGCCCACATGTATATCCTCGTCCATTATTGTTACTTGCGTATATCCTGCTTTTTAATTCCTATTATCATGTTTTTGTCATCTTGTTGGATTTGTTATACGTATATTTGGGAAGGATGAGTTATACATGAGAACGATGTTGCCGTGCTAACTGATTTGTCATATAAATTTATATATATGGTGAGGATGAGATAGAAGCACGAATGGTGTTACCATTCCATTTGCCTTGATATCTTGCATACACTTCTCATACTAGGAAAAATTATAAATCTTCTACTGTGATACCTGCTTGTAATTGTTGACTGTCTCGCAGTGTCGTATACGGTATTTTTATCTGTTATGTTTTGAACTGCATATACTGTTAATGTAATGTACATGTTATAACAATAAGAATATATCAACTAAAAGCCTCGTCACTACCTCTATGAGGTTAGAAAAAATACTTACTAGTACACGGGGTCGGTTGTACATATATTACACTTTTGCATGTTCCGTGTAGATTTTAGAGCAGAGTTGTTGGTGATGTAGGGTGCTAATTCAAAAGATGTTCATGCGTTTGGATATAGCTTCCACTTGTCGTTGGTAGTTTATATTATTGCTAATCTGTTTTTGTAACCTTCAAACAGGACTTGTATTTATTTGTATTAGTTTTGAAATTCCAAATATTAGAAGCTCGTGATTCGTTCTACTAAGTCTTGGTAAACTGTAAAGGTTCAGTTAGCAATTCTCTAATTTCTTATTATCTCAATTGTATTGTGTTTTTCATGTTAGTTGGCTTACCAAGCTGGTTGAGTTAGTGTAACGACCCTAGTTCACCCTCCATGAACATGTCGTGATGGCACCTAGTTCCTACACCTAGGTAATCCTAACAATTGAAAATTTATATAACTTGCGGAAACATTTAATTAAACTAAGCAAAACTAGAAGAAAACGGTATATAAGTGCTACTTTGCATATACAACTCAAAATAGGAAAGTCTACAATAACTCCCCAAAACCCGAAAACTCTAGGTAACCTCAGGCTAGTAGAAACGTAGCATACTGGTCTAACTCCATAATGTCTAAACAACTAAAATAAAAGGATGGAATAACTACTAAAGCTGGAACAAAATAGAGACTTTAGCTCTATGGACAGAGCAGATACACCTCAAAGTCTCTGCTAGATCTCTCTGCCTCAAGGATAGTATGCCTGAGTGGAGGTACCTGGATCTGCATATGAAAATCATGCGTAGAAGGGGAATTAGTACACCACATTGACACTTAATAAGTGTCAAGCCTAACCTCGATACGGTAGTGACGAGGAAGGTCAGGACCATACTGAGAATAAACAAATGTAATAAGAATGATGACAATAGTATACAGTAAGCAGAATAATGGAATACAACAGTGAAAGAAGTCAGGTTACGCAAAGTACAATCAACAGATCGAGGATAAGATAGCACAGAGTAAAACGGCTCAATATCAGTACCAATTACTAGGATCGCCCAGGATACCTTCACGTAGTCCATTTTCATATCAATACCTATAATGACGATCTCCCAGGATACCATCATGCAGTCCATTTCCATATCAATACCAATAACAAGTATCTCCCAGGATACCGTCCCGTAGTCCATTTCTATATCAATACCGATAATGAGGATCTTCCAGGATACCGTCCTATAGTCCATTTCCATATCAATACCAATAACAAGGATCTCCCAGGACACATTCCTGTAGTCCATTTCCATATCAATGCCAATAACAAGGATCTCCCAGGATATTATCCTGTAGTCCATTATATAAATGTGCAGGGGGGATCTCTTGGGAGTCTAACCCATTGTCCCAAATATAATGTGCAAGGGGATCTCTCGAGAATCTTACCCGTAGTCCCAAAGTAAATATGTAGGGGGATCTCCCCGGAATCTATCCCGTAGTCCCAAAATAAATATGCAGGGGGATCTCCTGGAAACTAACCCGTAGTCTAAAAGTAAATATGTAGGGGGATCTCCCGAGAATACAACCCGTAGTCCCAAATATAAATGTGCAACCATAGTCAATGAATATTCAGAAATGAAGTACAACAATACAAGAAAAAGATAGTTCTAGCCTAACACGTCTTGCATAGTGCAGCTAAGGAAATTTAAGCAAGTAGAAAAGTTAAATCAGCTAATATTTCTAGTCTAACACAGCTTATAACTGCAAGTAAGAAAAAGTAAGTATGAAAGAAACTCAGTCTTAGTATCTTTAGTAAAAACCGGCTTTTCAACGTTTAGCTCAAGTACGCGGTTATCATCTCACGTACAAGGCACTCAATTACCAAATAAGATATCATATGGGAAAGGTCACCCACAAAAGGTTAGGCAAGCCACTTGCCTTAAACCGACTCTACTTCATCTTGAAACCATACGGTTGCCACGAGTATCCGACTCTAAATGTCCTGAACCTATTCATTTCAACTATATCTCGTAAATAACATCTCAAACAAATGATTCCATTATTCAATTTAAAGCTATTACGCAAATTTATGTAAAATGACCGAAAAATCCCCTCTGGCCCACGTGGTCATAACCCGAGGTTTGAACCAAAATCCTATTACCCGTACCCCCACTAACCCAAATATACGATTTGTTTTGAAATCGGACCTCAAATTGAGGTCCAAATCCCCAATTTTTATAAAACCTAGGTTCTATCCCAAACCTCCAATTTCACCCATGAAAATCATTGATTTTAAGTTGAAAACATGTTAAATGATGTTAAATATTGAAAGAAATAAGTAAAAACCAACTTACAAACAATATAGAAAAGGTCTTATTCTTGAAAAATCGCCCAAAGGAGTTGTGTTTTGAAAATGGTGTGAAAATGTCTAAAATTCGACTAACTATAAAATTGCAGGTTGCAGATGTCGAAATTGCAAACACCGACCCTACTAACTTTTGAATTGCGAGACTCTTGTTAGAATTTGCGAACTATGGGGAAAACTGGGAGGTTTGCATTTGCGAACCATAAGGTCGCATTTGCAATAACCTCACCTTCCCATTTGCAAGGATTTACTTTGCATTTGCGAACTCTGCCGGGAATTAAGGGCCTTGCATTTGCGAGTAGATGCTTCACAATTGCGATCTCGCATTTGCGAGCTGTCTTCGCAATTGCAAATCCTGCAGGTCAGTAATAGCAGCAATTTTCCATGTTCAAAAATACACACCGACACTTATCCAAAACCCACCCGAGCCCTCGGGGCTCCAAACCAAATATGTACACAACCTCAAAAACAACCTACTGACTTATATGTGCTATCAAATAGCCAAAATAACATCTTATACATCGAATTAAGCCTCAAAACTCATAATTTCTTCCATGTTTTGATAAAACATCAAATTTCCATTTTTAAGTCAGAAACACGTCAAACGGCGTCAGTTTTCAACCAAACTTTACAAGAAGCGCTTAAACCATATATAAGACTTGTACCGGGCACCGGAACTAAAATACGGGCCTGATATCTCCTAATCAAATTTTATTTCAAATTTCTTTATTTATTTCCAGAAAATAATTGCATGCAAAAATTCATTTCTTAGGCTTGGAACCTCAGAATTCGATTCCACGCATACGCCCAAGTCCCATATTTTCCTACGGACCCTCCGAGACCATCAAATCTCGGGTTCGGGTCCATTTACCCAAAACGTAGTCAAAGTTATTCAATTAAATATTAAAATTTGGCATTTTCTCATATAATCCATATCTAAGTTTTCTTGCTACGTGCTCGGAGAATGCATGCAAATCGAGGCAATGTCAAATAAGGTTTTCAAGGCATCAGAAGTACAGAATAGGTAAGAATACAAGTTATGACCCCTTTGGGTCGTCAAATTCTCCACCACTAAAACAACCGTTCGTCCTCGAATGGACAAAAGAAAGAAGTACATGTATTCGGAAATAGATGAGGATAACGGCTCCGCATAGCCCCCTCAGTTTCCCAAGTCGCCTCCTCGGCCGGCTGACCCCGCCATTGAACCCTTACTGAAGCAATATTCTTTCACCTCAACTTTCTGACCTGCCTATCCAATATATCCCTTGCCTCCTCAACATAGGATAGATTATTGTCCAACTGGATTGAGCTAAAATCCAACACGTGCAACGGTTCACCGTGATATCTCCAGAGCATCGAAACATGAAATATCGGATGAACTCTTGCCAGGCTGGGAGGTAAGGCAAGTTCATAAGAAACCTCCCCAACTTGCCTCAATAACTCAAAAGGGCCAATGAATCTCGGACTCAACTTCCCCATCTTTCCAAACCTCATGACGCTCTTCATAGGCGAAACCCGAAGAAATACCCGCTCTCCAACCATATATGAAACATCAAGAATCTTTCGGTCCGCGTAACTCTTCTGTCTGAACTAGGCTGTATGTAGTCTATCCTGAATCACCTTGGCCTTCTCCAATACATCCTATACAAACTTTGTGCCCAATAGCCTGGCCTTACCCGGCTCAAATAAACCCACCGAAGACGTGCACCTCCTACCATATAAAGCCTCATACGGTGCCATATGAATGCTGGAATGATACTGTTGTTGTAAGCGAACTCTGCCAATGGCAAGAACTGGTCGCAAGACCGTCCAAACTCAATCACACATGTACGGGCATATCCTCAAGAACCTGTATAGTGCACTCTTTCTGAAAGACTCTCCAAAACTGTGAGGTGAACTTAGTACCTCTGTCCGAAATAATAGAAATCTAAATACCATTCAGACGAACAATCTCCCGGATATAAATCTCCGCCAAATGCTCTGATGAATAAGTAGTACACACAGGGATAAAATGAGCGGATTTGGTTAGCCGATCCACAATAACCCAAATGAAATCAAACTTCTTCGCAGTCTGAGGGAGACCAACTACAAAATCCATGGTGATTCTCTCCCATTTCCATTCCGGAATCTATATTTGCTGAAGCAACCCACCTGGTCTCTGGTGTTCGTACTTCACCTACTGATAGTTGAGGCATTTAGCTACATATCCAACTATATCCTTCTTCGTGCGCCTCCACCAATAGTGTTGTCTCAAGTCTCGATACATCTTCATGGCACCCGGATTGATGGAATACCGCGAGCTATAAGCCTCTGCTAAAATCAACTCCCGAAGCCCATCAACATTGGGCACACAAATGCGGACCTGCATCCTCAATACCCAATGATCTCCAATGTTCACCTCCCTTCCATCCCCGTGCTGAACAGAATCCCTAAGTACAAGTAAATGAGATTCCGGCTCTCTAATACGATCGAACAATGAAGACTGAGAAACCACATAGGCTAGAACCTGACTGGGCTCCGAAAGATCCAATCTCACAAAATGACTATCTAAGGCCTAAACACCCTCACCATAGGTCTCTCTAAGGCTGGTAAATAAGCCAAACTCCCCAAACTCTCCACCCGGGGACTCAAGGCATCTGCTATTACATTGGCCTTGGCCGGGTGATACAAAATAGTGATATCATAGTCTTTCAGCGACTCTAACCACCTCCTCTGGTGCAAATTGAGATCCTTTTGCTTGAACAAGTGCTGCAAACTCTTATGATCAGTATATATTTCACAAGGCATGCCGTATAAATAATAACGCCAGATCTTCAAGGCATGAACAATAGAAGCTAACTCAAGGTTGTGGACAGGGTAGTTCTTCCCATGTATCTTCAACTACTTGGACGCGTAGACAATCACTCTACCGTCCTGCATCTACATTGCTCCAAGGCCAATCCATGAGGCATCACAATAAACTATTAATAATCCTGAACCAGTAGGAAATATCAGAACGGGGGCTGTAGTCAAAGAGATATTGAGCTTCTGAAAGCTCGCCTCACACTCCTCTGTCCACTAAAATAGAGCACCCTTCTGGGTCAACCTTGTCATAGGGGCTGCAATCGATAAAAACCCCTCCACAAAATGACGGTAATAACCCGCCAAGCTAAGGAAACTACAAATCTCATTGGCTGGGACAGCCTGGGCCAACTCTGCACGGCCTCAATCTTCCTCGGATCTACCCAAATGCCGTCGGTCGAAACTACATAGTGTAAGAATGCCACTGAAATACAACCAAAACTCACATTTTGAGAACTTCGCATATAACTTCTTCTCCCTTAGGGTTTGACGCATAGTCCTCAGGTGCTGCTCATGATATTCCCGACTCAAGGAATAAACCAGAATATCTTCAATAAAAACAATAACAAATAAGTCGAAGTATGCCTGAATACATTATGCATCAAATGCATAAAAGCTGTTGGGGCATTAATCAGCCCAAATGACATAACAAGGAAGTTGTAATTACCATACCGAGTCCTGAAGGTAGTTTTCGGGATATCTAGCACCCGAATCTTCAGCGAATGGTAACCTGAGCTCACGTCAATATTAGAAAACAAATGTGCGCCCTGAATCTGGACAAACAGATCATCAATACGAGGCAAAGAATAACGATTCTTCACGGTAACCTTGTTCAACTGGTGATAATCAATAGACATATGCATAGAACCATCTTCACAAATAAGATAGGATCTCCCAATGATGAAACGCTGGGTCGAATAAAAACCTTATCAAGCAATTCATGTACTTGATCCTTCAACTCAGGAGGAGCCATGCGGTACGGAGGAATGGAAATGGGCTAAGTGCCCTGCAACAGATCAATGCCAAAATCAATGTCCCTATCAGGAGGCATGCCCGTAAGATCAACTAGAAACACATCGGGATAGTCCCTTACCACTGAGACAGAATCAACAGAAGATGTATCCACATTGACATCTCTCAAATAGGCTAAATATGATGCACACCCCTTATCAACAATACACTGAGCTTTAAGGAAAATGATAACTCTACTAGGAGTGTAATCTAAAGTGCCACTCCACTAAATATGCGGAGTACCTGGCATAGCCAACGTCACAGTCTTGGCGTGACAATCAAGAATAGCATAATGGGGCGATAGCCAATCCATGCCCAAGATAATGTCAAAATCAACCATGTGGAGTAACAATAAATCTTCCCTGGTCTCAAAATCACGAATAGTAACCAAACATGACCGATAAATGCGGTCTACAATAAGGGAATCCCACACAGGAGTAGAAACATAAAAGGGGGCACTCAAAGAATCCCAAGGCAAACCCAAATACGGAGAAAAGTAAGAAGACATATAAGACTAAGTAGATCCTGGATGGTATAGAACTAATGCCTCTCTATGACAAGCTAATATAATACCAGTGATGACAGAATCGGAGGCAATAGCCTCGGCAGGAACAGGAAGGGAATTATATCTGGCTTGGCCTCGCCTTCGAAGGTGACCTCTACCTCCTCGGCCTCCACCCCTAGCTAGCAGAGTGGGTAGGGTGGCAACTGGAGCCATAACCATAGCCTGGGAGCTCTTCAGGGCATACTGTTGCTGAGCTATCTGTGAAGGTGAACCCCTACCAAGTCTAGGGTAGTCCTTAACCATTTGGCATGTGTTACCGCACTTGAAACAAGCTCTGGGAGGGCGCGGTGGTTGTGACTGCCTAGGGCCAAGTCTCTTGGACTGACCTATCGAAGCACCTCGCGCAGGAGGCACGCTAGAAGCAGGAGGTGCATAGTAAGGCTCCTGAGGTATAGGCGGAGATAGAGCACTAATAGCTGCTGGAAGAGTTGAATGATCGGGGTGACCGACAAAACACCTACCATATCGACCTGCTGCTGGGGTACGCGCACTAGAATAGTGGCTTGACTCTCGAGACCTCTTTCCCTCTCTCTCCTCTTGCCCCTACCGTGTATACTCTCAATCTTCCTAGTAATGCTCACTACCTGCTGATAAGGAATGTCGATCTCAAACTCTTGAGTCGTGCTAGATCTTAATGGTGGGATAATACCCTCAATGAACTTGCGAACTCTCTCATAGACTGTAGCAGCCAATGCTGGTGCATGCCCGGCCAATCTAGTATAACGGATAGCATACTCCGAAATGGTCATAACACCCTAGCGCAAATGCTCAAACTTTGCGTGTCATGCATCCCTGAGACTTTGGGGGACAAACTCTCTCATAAACATCTCCGAGAACTGGGTCCAAGCTAGTGAAGCAGCCTCGACTGGACTATCTATCTCATGAGTGCGTCACCAATCATAGGCGGCTCCCGAACCAGAAAAACAATAAAGGAAATCCCGCTGGACTCTATTATGCCCATAGTGTGATGAATACGGTGACACTCCTGGCATAATATGTCGCTAATCAACTGAAAATCAAAGGATCATACTTCTTGAACCTATCCAACCTCCATTGCTCGTCCACAGAAGCAGCTGCCCCATCCATGGGCTGAATTGGCATTGCAAGAGGAACAGGAATGATCTCTGGGGCCTCATCAACCTGCATTCTCTACTCATGAGTGCAGACGGCAGGAGTCTATACTTATCCCCCGGCCTGGGATGTGTCCGCAGCAAGGGGAAGCAACCCTGCCTGAGCTAAGGTAGTGTACATAGACATGAACTAAGACAACTTCTCCTGAAGGGCTTGAGTAGCAGTTGTAGTAGAAGGCCTGCTAGGTGCCTGGGCTCCGGCTGGATCTGCTGGTGGTGCCTCAGCGGCAGCTCGTGCAGGTGCTCTTGCTGCACCACTTGCGCATCCTCGACATCTGCACCAGCCCCAGCCTTTGAAGGCTGCAGTAGGGGGCGCGGGTGCCTGGTTATCCCATGTTAAAAATATCGCACGACAAGGAAATCAATGAAGTTAATATTTTTCCTAAAGAGTTGCACAGCCTCTTGTAGATAAGTACAGACGTCTCTATATCGATCAGCGAGACTCTAATATAACGGCCTGTGTTCCATGACTCCTATGAACCTAGAGCTCTGATTCCAACTTGTCACGACTCTAGTTCACCCTCCATGAACATGTCATGATGGCACCTAGTTCGTACAAATAGGTAAGCCTAACAATGCGGAAATTTATATAATTTGCATAAACATTTAATTAAATTAAGCAAAACTAGAAGAAACTGGTATATAAGTTCCACTTGGCATACACAACTCAAAATGCGGAAGTCTTCAATAACACCCCAAAACCTGGAAACTCAAGGGAACCACAGGCTAATAGAAATGTAACATATTGTTCTAACTCCAGAATGTCTAAACAACTTTAAAAAAGGATGGAATAACTACTAAAGCTGGAAAAGAGTAGTGACTCCTTGTCTGCGGACGTGGCAGATATACCTCGAAGTCTCCGCTAGATCTCTCTACCTCAAGGATTGTGCACCTTAGTGGAGGAACCTGGATCTACACACGAAAAACATGCAGAGAAGAGGCATGAGTACACCACGGCAGTACTCAGTAAGTTCCAAGCCTAACCTCAGCCAGTTAATGATGAGGAAGGTTAGGGCCCTACAAAGATTAAACAAATATAATAAGAATGCTGACAACAGTATACAGTAAGCAGGAATAATGGAATAAAATTGTGAAGTAAGTCATCTTACACAAATAACAATCAACACACCGAGGATAAGATAGCACAGAGTAAAATGGCTCAATATCAATGCCAATTACGAGGATCTCCCAAGATGCCGTTTTGTAGCCCATTTCCATGTCAATACCAATAACGAGAAGCTCTTAGGATACTGTCCTGAGTCCATTTCAATATCAATACCAATAACGAGGATCTCCCAGGATACCGTCCTGTAGTCCATTTCCATATCAATACCAATAGCGAGTATCTCCCAAGATACCTTCATGTAGTCCATTTTCATATCAATACCAATAACGAGGATCTCTTAGGATACTGTCCGGTAGTACATTATATAAATATGCAGGGGGATCTCCCGGGAATTTAACCCGTAGTCCCAAAGTAAAAATACAGGGGGATCTCTCGGGAATCTAATCCGTAGTCCCAAAGTAAATATGCTAGGGGGTCTCCGGGAATCCAACCCATAGTCCCAAATATAAATGCGCAACCACAATCAGTAAATATTCAGAAATGAAGTACAACAATACAAGAAACAGATAGTTCTATCCTAACACGTCTCACATAGTTTAGTTAAGGCAATTTAAGCAAGTAGGTAAATTAAATCAACTAAGCATGTCTTTCTAATCTAACGCAAGTTATAACTGCAAGATACTGTAAGTACGAAAGAAGCTCAGTCTCAATATCTTAAGTAAAAACTGGCTTTTCAATGATTAGCTCCAGTATGCGCTCGTCGCCTCACATACAAGGGTCTTAATTACAAAATATCATATCCTAGGGGAAAGGTTTCCCTCACAATGTTAGACAACCCACTTACCTTATACCGGCTCCAATTCAACTTGAAACCATACATTTTCCACGAGTATCAGAATCCAAATGGCCTCAATATATTCTTTTCAATTACATCTCGTAAATAACATCTCAAACAACTGATTCCATTATTCAATTTAAAGCTAAGAGGCAAATTTAGATAAAATGACAAAAATGCCCCTCAAACCCACGTGGTCAAAAATTGAGGTTCGAACTAAAATCCAATTACCCATTCCCCCACGAACCCAAATATATGATTTGTTTTGAAATCGGACCTTAAATTAAGATGTAAATCCCAAGTTGTTAGAAAAACCTAGGTTCTGCCCCAAACCTCCAATTTCACCCATGAAAATTATTGATTTTAAGTTAAAAACATGTTAAATGATGTTAAAGATTGAATGAAATAAGTAAAAATAAACTAACATATGATGTGGAAAAGGTCTTGTTCTTGGAAAATCACCCTATGGAGTTGTGTTTTGAAAATGGAGTGAAAATGTCCGAAATTTTACTAAGAATAAAAATTGCACGTTGCAGATGTCGCAATTGCGAACACTGACCCTGCTAACTTGGGAATTGCGAGACACTTGTTTGCATTTGCAAACTATGGGGAAAACTAGGAGGTTCGTATTTGCGAACAATAAGGTCGCATTTGCGAAGACCTCTCCATCGCATTTACGAGAATTTAGTTCTCATTTGCGAACTCTACCAGGAATTAAGGGCCTCACTTGCGAGCTAACACTTCGCAATAGCGATCTCGCATTTGCGATCAATGCTTCGCAATTTCAAAGCCTGCACTGCAGGACAGTTGTAGAAACAATTTTCCATGTTCGAAAATGCACTCCGCCACCTATCCAAAACCTACCCGAGCCCTCGGGGCTCCAATCCAAATATATACACAACCTCAAAAACATCCAACGGACTTACCTGTGTGATCAAGTCGCCAAAATAATATCATATATATCGAATTAAGCCTCAAAACTCATAATTTCTTCCATGTTTTCATAAAACATAAAATTTTATTTTTTAAGACCGAATTATGTCAAACGATGTCTGTTTTCAACCAATTTTTTCAGGAAGTGCTTACACCATATATAAGACTTGTACCGGGCACTGGAACCGAAATACGGGCCCGATAACATAATCTCTTAATCAAATTTCACTTTCAATTTTCTTAATTATTTTCAGAAAATAATTTCACTCAAAAATTCATTTCTCGGACTTGGGACCTCAAAATTTGGTTCCGGGCATATGCCCAAGTCCTATATTTTCCTACGAACCCTCCAATAATGCCAAATCATGCGTCCGGGACAGTTTAACCAAAATATTGATCGAAGATAAATTTATTCAATTAAGTATCAACATTTAGTATTTTTCTCACAGAATCCATATCTCAGCTTTCCGGCTACGCGCCCGGATTGCGCATGCAAATCGAGGCAACCCCAGATGACTTTTTTAAGGCCTCGGATATACATAATAGGTAAGAAAATAAGTGATGACCCCTTTGGATCGTCACAATTAGATGTCATATCGACTTATGATTTTTGTATCGTGTCATCTATGCTTTTGGCCTATACAAAAGTAATCAGGTGTTGTGACCCGGTATCGACCTCATGACCTTAAAATAGCTAGACCATATTTCTAAAAGGATTACGAATCTATTCAATTTTCTAATAAATATATCTAGCATTATGTGCAGTTAATATTTTTTCTTTTTTAGTTTCAAGATACAAATTTAGCTTTTAATTTTCATTAGTGAAATTACCTACATGAGATATTTGTTTAGTATATTTAAATATTGAGTTTTGTATCGCATTTTCTTTTTCTTTATCTAGCAAGATTTTAATTTTGTGGTGATATCCATATTTTAAATCATAACTTTAAGAATTTTCTAATCGCAAATTCGAATAGTCTTCTCCTTTTATTTTTTGTATTTATTTTTTTAAATTTTAATTATTTTTCTTACTTTGCAATAATATTATCTAATATGTAACATTATCACATTGTCATGTAATCTTTTATTAGCTTTACACTTTAGTTAATATTTGTATCCACTACTATTTTTTAATATAATAAAAATAGATATGTAATATATTGGTATTAAACTAAATATTTATGTTATTTTCAATCTATTGCTTAATTTTAAATTATTTAAATTTATTAATAATACTTTGATGTTTATATACTTATCCACATGCATGCCATTTCTTATTTTATTTAAACAAAACTTTCTCGTCTCAAATATAAAGATATTATTATATAATAAGAGCAATATATTTTTGGATAGTGCAACTAGTTAATATTTAAATTGTTATTCATAAAAGTATAATTGTTGATATTTAATCGCGTTGAAAAAATAAATTCAAGACTGAAAAATATCGTAACAATTATAATATTTTATTTCAAATAATATGGGTGTACAATCTCTATGATTCTCGTGATTCTACTTTTTTAATATAAAGTCAAGGGCCTTCGAGCGTGATCTTGAATTAAAATTTGATTTATCTGTCGTGAACGGTTTGATTTTTTCCACGAATTGTATCACGAACAAGTAGACTTGATCCTGAATTATCACAACCCGAACTTTCCACCATCAGAAGTCGTGATGGAACCTGCTCGTAAAAGCTAGGCAAGTCAATTATTTTAACAAGTTACCTTTTTCCCATTTTCATTCTTTAACAATTATGAAAATAATTTCTTATAAAAATCAGAATTTAAACAAGCGGAAGAAATAATAAAACCATTTAAATATATATCCAGTACAACTTCTTGAATAATTATTACAAAGAATTGGTTTCACAACTTCACAGACGGTAAAAGAATACTACAAACAAGGTCCGAAAAATAAATGCAACACTGTTTCTGGATTACATAAACGAAACAGGAAGAAAGGATAGAGGGAAATGTCAAGTCATGTGGATGTCTGCAAGACTACCTTGGATCTCTGTATGAACAAGAAATAGCAAATCTCACTGTGGTCCGAAGTCCACAACATTGGAATCTGGACAAAAGAATACAGAAGTGTAGTATCAGCACAATCAACCACATATGATGGTAAATGCCTAGCCTAACCTCGGCGAAGTAGTGACGAGGCTAGGACCAGACAACCAAATAAATATGAGCAATATAGCGTACAAAATAATAGGAAACAGATTACAATGATGGCAACAATGATCAACCATTGATATAAATAGCAGGCAACAAGAACAACATAAATATTTCTCAACAAATAATAAATACAAGTGCAATCAGTTAATCAAGTACTTCAAATATAAATCTTTCGCCTATAAATCATTTAAGTAATAATCTCTAAGATAATATGATTTTTCAATAAATATATTTCGAATATATTTCCTTTCGAGTAAAGGTCACCTTGTGACGCCTCATTTCAAAATCGTAAATAATATAGGTCTCAGCCCACTTTCATATTTTTACGGCACCTTGTGCCCATTTCAATCATCTCGTGGTAGGCGTGACACCTACTCCCTTTACAATTATCTCGTGGCAGACGTGCCACCCGTTCCTATTTCAATTAAACAACAATATCGATCAAATCAGTACCTTCAATACGAGATAATCAATAAATTAAAACTTAGTAGAAATTCCTTTTTAAGTAAAGTACAACCTCAAATAGTTTAAGGATAATTTAAATAATAAATACATTGAGTTAAAACAGTGACAAGTGTTGAAATTTGAAGTATTTAACATATAAAGAAAAAAATAAGGCGAGGTATGCTAAACACTATGGAGTCCAACACAAAGGATCATAACAGTAAAGGGATCTAAACAGATAATACACTATAATTGTAAATAACAAGTAAACACAGCAAACAGAAAGTGCACAGCATCACCCTTCCTGGTTTAATACTCTCTCAACAAAATAATACATGGCATTACCCTTCGTGCTTTAACACTCTCTCACCAAAATAATACATGGCATCACTCTTCGTGCTTTACACTCTTCCTCACCCAAGAAACAAACACAAGGAAAATGGGGTAAGGGTTTCTATTACATTGAAATAAAATCAAGTAACAACAAAAAATCAGTAAATAAACGTAAAGGACAACATAACTCAATTAGAATCAGAAAACCGTTGAGGCTAAGTGCACGGCATCACCCTTAGTGTTTTTAATCTCATCCTCACCAAGCAATGATATAATAAAATGCACACAGCATTACCCTTTGTGCTTTTACTCTCATCCTCACCAAGCAATGATATTATCAAAATGTGTATGACATCATCCTTCATACTTTTACTCTCATCCTCACCAAGCAAAGATATAAAAAAATGTGCACGGCATCACCCGTCGTGCTTTTACTCTCTTTCCTCACATGTAATCAATATAATCGGCACAGAATGGTACATTGTACAGCACGACATCACCCTTCGTGCTTTAACACTCTTTCCTCACAATAACAAACAATACACGACATCACCCGTCATGATTTTACTCACTTTCCTCACCCAAACAGCAATCACAAACAAGGGGAAAGGGAGTAAATAAATAATAATAACAATTCCAGCAAGGGAACATAATTTAACAGTTAAAACCCAACAAGGAAGCAATATCAATAATCTTAGCATCCCGGCAAGGGAATAATTTAATAAATCTTTCTCTTTCTTTTAGGTTTACTTCACAACTCGCTTTCCACTTGAGCCAATGCTCCAAAGGTTTCACTCATCTCATATACTTTAACAATTTGTAATATACTCGAGCCAATGCTCCACAATGTCCAAAGGTCACAATTTCTTTCACAACCTTTTCATAACACGTAGAAATTATCACCAAGGCATGAAAGAAACAATGAAATCATGATATTCATAATATAAACACTCACGGTCATGCTAGATACCAACGTATAAATACTCG